>JAWNNW010000595.1:0-1200000 GCA_035044465.1 Scaptomyza tumidula | reverse complement strand
CGAGAGCTGATCAAATATATTGCTGGAAAATCTGAGTGCCTGGCACATGGACATCTGTGGCAGCCGTTGCTGAAATATGCCAACTGACTTTGTGACCCTTCGCTTGCGCAATGAATGAATATCCCGTTGAATTTTTTCAACTGCTTCACGTAGAAACTCGTCACGACGTGGACGCGGCACGAGATGATCATACGCGCAATCCTCGGGCAAAAAGTGTACAATACCGCGCAAAGGTTGATTTTTGCTGAAAGCAAGTCGAGAGTAATTAATGGAATTAGAATGATGAAATTAGAATGCCTATAGTATAGCCCACCTTAGCAGCTCTTTGTAGAACTCATTGCTTAATTTACCGATAATGATTATAATAATCGATGTATTGGATGGTTCATCTTCTATGTACTGCAAAAGGCATATATATTAATTTTAATTACAAATCAGTAGAAAAAACATTTTTTATAACTTACTTTACGCTTGGACAGTGGGGTACCCTTGCCCACTTTGTTGTGTTCTTTAGCATTGACTGAAAAGCAAGAAATCTTTTCCATCCCACCACGATCTGACTTCGACTTAACATCACGTTTGGTTTCCGCACCATCCGCTTTGGTCTTTTTAGGATCGACCCCACGTATCTTTATCTGAGCGGGTATGTACTTTTGGTAATACTTGAGGAGATTAAAGTTGACCTCCAACTCAATCTTTTGGGTCACAAATTTATATTCAGCCAAGCAATTCTTAATCCGCAATAATGTCAACTGCACAGGATCCGTGGGCAGTATTTCTAAAAAAAAAAGAAATTTATTAAAATTTACTAATCCTTATTTAAGTGTATGTTCTTACCCGCATTAATGGTCTTGCTCGAAGGGCGTTGGCTCAAATCGTTGGAAGTATGTGCCTCCGCTAACTCGGTGTCCAAATCGATGACAAACAAAAATCGTCGCAGACCAATATTTACCTGCTTGATGAACTCCTCACGCAATGCTTTCAGACCATTATCATAAAAACTTATGCAGTAAATATCGTAGAAGCTCTGGGGTTGTATTACTTGTGACTTTCGGATGCTGCGACGCGAGCTCCTAGCGCTTGAAATACTCATAGTGCTTTCTTTGTGTATGTTACAAAATATGCAATAACTTCTGACTCAAAACTCTTGGCTTAGTTATTAAATCAATGTCTTATTTTACATTTTGTGTACAATGAAATTTACATTTTTGATATTTAAATAATACGTAGTTTATTTAAATAAAGTATTTGAACATTTAGTCGTTTAGTTTTGTTTCAGTATACGTTTGATTAAACTGAACACTTAAAGGCTGTTATATACAGATGAAAATACTTAAACAGAGCTTATTCAAAAATGTATCATAATTGTATATGTTTAGATATGCATTAAGTACTGTACAAATGGGAGATTCATAAGGATACAAGTTTTAAGTTTGTTTTTTTAAAATAAAATAAAATCAATTTGCCAACTTAAAGCCTCTTTAAAATAATAAAACAAAATAAATTAAGAATCAAATAAATAAATATATGTAGTATATCAAAATGCAGTCACTGGCAATATACTTATTATTCAAACAAATTGAAAATGAAATTCCAGTTTTAACTTAAAGCTATATTAATATTACTTATATGGCAGTGATATGCTACTTACTGGACGTTGTCTAAGTCTATGGCTAATATAAAACTCATATTTGATCACAATACATTTGGAAAAAGTTTTGGTGTGGCGTCAACAGGAACCAGAGAACGCCTGCCTGCATTAGTTATCATCGCTGGACACAAGACATTCGCTGAGCAGTACATTGTGCAGATCATCCATATCGATCCAATCGCGTCTCTCGTTGCGTATGGACACATTGCGTATGCAACCCTTAAAGTTATCACGTGCCAGCAAACAGCCTCTGGGTGCGGCATCTAGCATAAGGAACAAGAAGAGCCTCAGCAAATGTCATAAGAATTGTAATTCATAACAATATTCTTACCTGGCAGTCCGCCTATGTAAAGGGGTGAACGTGTTTGCACTTTGCCCTCATTGCGTTGATTTGACGTGCTTATTGTAGCAGGTAACTGATCGATTCTCAGTGCAATCTGCTCGCCATCATAGAGTGCCGATATATTGTGCCATTTGTTGTCGCAGAGCGCATATTTTCCAGGCAGCGTAGACTCTACGCGGAAGGGCACACCATCGCCCAGATCACAAGAGAAAACAATCTATAAAAGAGCAAAATGATTATATTCGTATGTTGAACTTAATAATTGTTGAATAATAGTTGAAATAAGTATTGCACATACATTTCCATTGCTTATCTCCAGCGAGAGTGCGGGAAAGCCGCTGGGCTCGGAAACACTTAGCAAAATGCCCGATAGCTCAGAAGTGCGAAATTCCATTTCGAGTTCCAGATATTTGGCCACATGAAAGTTTTTCTCTGCAAAATTGAATATTTCATATGATGTATAAAAATCTTAGAAATTTTCATGAAAATAGCATAATAAATTGCCAAACAATTTTGAATTTAAGGTATATAAAAATATCTTAGCCTCCACAATAAAAAGTTCTTAAAAATCTAGTCAATAAATATTGTGTACAAAGTAGTGTTTCAATATATTTTAACCCTCATTCTGCCGACATTATTTTTTTAAAATTTTATATGAAGAATTCGCAAAAATCAAGTCAAATCAGCGTAACTGTTGTGTTTGTATAACATGCGCTATCTTAATATCTTAATAACTCACTATACATGGCATAGGCATCTCCCGGGAAGTAACTGCCACGTTCTACGGTAGGAAAACATTGTCCCACATTTGCGTGCTTGCCGGGACGTGCCAGATCCTGTGTGCTGTTGTTTATGTTGACACGACGCAGACAACCCTTGAATGCCTCCAAACGCATATACAGCTCCGAGGGTACCTTAACAGGAGCCTGAGGCAAACCACCCACGAGCAGTTGCTGTGAAGCGCCTATTTTCTTGGGAACCTTCATTTGCGCAGAGGTCTTTTGATCCGTGCGTCCAATTTCCACGCTCATAGTGACTTTTCGTTCATGGCAGCTGATTGTGACGCGATGCCATTCACCATCGTTTAGCTTGGCTGTTAACTGTAGCTCCTCACGCCGGCGTCCACGAACGATCAGAACCAATTGCCCATCCTTGAGGAGCAGGGCAACGTAATGTTTGGGTTTCTCCTTGGTGCCAGGTGATAAGTAGAGCATTCCATTCGGATAAAATGAACGGAAGTCAAAACTGAGATAGAAGTTGCGTTGCCAGAAGTGACGCTCCGGCAGCTTAAGCTGGGAGTAGCTGTAAAGCTCATCGCCAAACTTGAAAGCATTCGGCTCGTAGGAGTAGCTGCCAATCTGTAAGAAAGTATATGCATTAATCTAAGCGCTAGCTTAAGTCAAACGGGAACTTAACTCACCACGACGACTTTGTGTTAGTTCTGAGCTTTTGTGAGCGAGCTTTCTCAGCGTGCGCTTATTTTTTTGTTTAGTGAGGTTAAAAAATAATAAAAACGTTGGCATGATTTTTGTTGATTTTTGTTTGTTAAAAATGTTTTCTTTTTTTTGTTTTTTTTTTATTTAGAACGCAAAGTGTGATAACAAGTCGAAGAGAAAAGCAAAACAGTTATTCGCATGATACATCGATGAAAGCAAAAACGTACACAAAGCGTTGATGAGTGAAAAATATATGTAAAAATGTAGATATGAAAAAAATTTGAATAGATGATATTGATGCTTAATGACTAAAGTTGAGCTTTTAAGCTTAAAAAATATACATAAGATATATGAAAATATGAAATATTTACATTACATAAGTGTGTTGTTTGTTAAATGTAATTAACATTCAAATGGAGCTTGTGTCAGTCAAATACCACGTTAACCAGATGCGCCCCTGAGCTTTTGAAACTTAAAAACTAATTGTAAATCTTAAATGTATTTGAGCTGGCTTACAAGAGCTTTAATGTGCTTTTTAAATTGACTGACTGGCTATTAATGGTCCAACTGTAAGCCAACTTTAATGAAGCTTCCATCATTTGGAAGCTTAAATGCTCACACGAATGGAAGCTTTTTAGTTAATTTGATGATTTGTATGATTAATCCACATGTAGACCACATTGAGTAGCTATGTTAAGTAAGCTTTTAAGGCGAAATTAGTATACAAAAGAGCTTTCTTGCAGCGCAGCGCTTGAAGCTTTTAGCGTAGCAGCTTTTGACATAATTGCTTAGCAACTAAAATCCTATAAAAACAAAGAGAAACATTTAAGTCGATCAGAGAGTTTGAGAGTTAGGTAGCCACAAATTGTATTTACATGCATCTCTCCGTTAAAAAACCTGTACCCCAAATCATATACCCAGACCAAGTATTAAAATTCGCGTCAAAAACTTACCCGCTTGCAGCCCTCCGGCGAGGCGGTAAAACTCTTGCCAATCATTGGTTCCGTCTTCAGCAGCACATCGTACAGGGCGCCCTTAAGGGTGCCCATGGTTGGACCATTGCGTCCAATCTGCACATTGGCAAAGGTTAAAGCATCATTGAAATTGATTGTACGATTATTGAACACCACATCCCGCACAGCGCCCTCCAACTTAGCAAAAGTTGGAGCCAGTGGAGTGTAAATCTCGTGCGATGGTGCACCGCCTATATAAAGACCGCCAGCATCCTGAGGCAGACTGATGATCGCGGGTGTGCCCGTCAGGGTTCGAACTTCCTGCAGCTCATCGTCAACCATAAGTTCAAGTCGGCGTCCCATCTTGATCAGATTAACAACATGCAGTTCGCCATCGTTCAGTTGACTTGCATTGGAGAACATTTTAATGAAACTGCGACCCGAATTAATCCACACCTGCAGCTGCCCATCGACCAGGCTCATCGAATAGTTGCCCTTTATATCCTTGGCATCATAATCAGCAAGTACTTCCGGTGGGTAAGCAGCCAGCAGTAGCAAGCAATCAGATTGCAGTGTGCGGAAAACAAGACCAGTATTGGCACGTTTACGCAGCGACTGCGAAGGTAGTTCCAAATAACCGTTGCCCGAAAAGCCAGCTCTGTGAATTGAAACACGTAAACATTTGTAATATTGAACATGAATCTAATAAAGAATTTACTCACTTAGTAATCATGTCTTTACAGGAAGACTCCACGCCAAAGTATGTTGAGCTCTCGAGCGGATCGTAGGTCTCGCCATTCACTTGCACATCCATCATGCAGCCCAGGAAGGGATTGTCAGCACCGGGCGCCTTGGTTGTGCCCGATGTGAAACCTGTTAAGAAGTTAAGTTAAATAATAATAAACACAAAGTAGGATCGAAGATACCACTATAATAATTCTATTTCTCACCTGGTGGCACGCCGCCTAGATAATACATAGCCGTAGACAGATCGGGCAGCATATGGCTCTTAACGGGCAAAGTAGGAGCGCCGGAGATGGCGCGATCATTATTTACTCGCAACATTCCATTCTCAGTGCTGCGACGAACAGAGAATTCGCGTGCTGCCTCCATTTTTATCCAATGGCCCGTGTTGTACTTTTTGGTTGTATTGATTTCCAGCTTGGACTCGTCGCCATAATAAATGCGGAACATGATGCGACCGCGACTTAAAGTCACAGAAACCGAGCGGTTCTGAAATAAACAAAGCAATAGATAAAGATAGCATATTAATATGATCAAGCTTTGTTACTCACGTTCTTGTCATCAACCGCCAGGAAGAGCAACGCATTCTCGTCCAGTGTTCGGAAGGTCATTTGAAGTGCAAAAAGATTCCTGCGATATGGACGCGGTCGCGTCTTTTTAAGCTGTGCATAGCCCAAGCCATTAAAGTGACGTGCCACAGACGATGACGATGACTCACGTGCTCCAATCATGGCACCACCGCAGCGTCCTTCGCTGCCCACAAAGTTCCACAGGCCCAACGGCTTGTTGTCTACCTCCACTTGATGGACAACAACATTCAGACCCGGTGTTTGATCTTTAGTTGAAAAGCCACCAAGTAAAATTTGCTCATCGTGCGTCTGATAGAATCGTGTATGCTCCGCATCAGTGGATCCGGTAACTGGTGAACCTGGCGTCAGTGCACCAAAATTGTTCATACGGCGCACTAGCAAGCTGCCAAGATTCAGTGTACGATTCGCTTCGACCTGATACCAGGCATCATCGTATTTCGGGTCACGCGTCTGCACCTCTAATGGATGTGTTATTGTCGCTGTGCTGCCGCCCAGATACCAAACCAGACGCACCCGTCTCTTGTACAGCTCCAGCGTAATGTGACGCCCCTCGCTGCCCTTAACATGCAGCAGCGGAGAGTTACCCATGTGGTTGGAGAGAGCAAAGCTTAAGCGCAGGGAGTTGGAGGTGCTCAGACCATAGGAGACTGGCAAATAAGTGCGACTGCATTTGGGACCAAGAGATTCCAGTGAGACGTCAATCTATGAAAGTTGGAGAAGAATTTAAGATTAAAATAAAGAATCAAAGCCAATCCATGCCAGATTTCCACTTACCGCTTCAGCTGCATGCTTAGCCTTGGCTATTTGATCCCTGAGCTGCTGCAGCTGCTGAGCCATGCTATTGTTCCACACCTCAAAGACCTGCTGCTCCTTGGCTGCCTGTTGCTCGACATAGCTAAGTGAAACGTTAGCTAGCCGCAGATTTGTTTTCGTCAGTGATATATTTTCCTCGGCCATGCCCAGCTTAATCTCCCAGTCGGGCTCTAGCATAGCGAACGATTTGCGCATGTGTCGAATGGATTGTTGCATCTCTCGTGCTTGCCTCAGCTCCGCACGCATCTCTTCGCTTGTCTTTTCAGCCAGTTTCATGCTGTCCTGGGCATGCTGACGTGCCGAGTTGTTGGTCAGCAATTGGAGCTGACTGCTAATGTTGTTACTGCGCTGTCCCGTCTCAAATATGGTACGCTTGATGCCCTCCACCTGCTGCTCCTGATGCTGCAGCTTGCCTTTGAGTACAGTGGATTTTTGCATTTGTTGCAAAGCCTCACGCTGTAGCTGTTTGGAGCGATGCAACGAATGCTTGGCGCGCTCTATCATCGAGCTGCCATCGCTGGGATAGAGCGTACGCTGTGCCTCATAGACCCGCTCCTTAGATAGCAGCGAAGCCTGGCGAGCATTCGCAATAGCTGTGGATATGTTGCTGTGTGCAGAGCTGCAAAACAATTCGTGGCTGTTATTATTTTAACTCTATATAGAAACACCTTTTACTTACCTGGCTAGCATGGCAATGCGTGCACCATTTCTGGTTGGTTGAAATTGTCTGGCATACTCATTGGAGCGTTCGAGCAGACGTGACGCATGTTTTTCCGCCTTGGGCAGCCAGTGTTTGCGCACCTCCCTTTGCAGCTCTAACTGCTCAATCAGCGTTTCATTGAGCAGGGCTGCTGATGTGGTTAGTTGCTGTCGCTGCTCATTGAGCTGCGTTTGATGCTGTCCGGCAGTCTGCAACATTTGCTCACCACGCTCCACATAATCCGGATTCAAATGTTGTTCTATTCGCTGACCAAGTTCACCCAGTTGCTGATACTGTTCGGCTACATGACCACTCAAATTCCGCACATGTTCAAGCACATCGTCCGCCTCGTTCTCTACATCCTGAGTGCGATCAATGTGAAGACGCATGTCTGCAACGCGATAGTTAGTTTGATTAAGATCCCGCCAGACCATCTCCAGACGAGCGCGCTGATCGTATGCTGCATCTGAAGCATTACCCGTGACATAGAACTGCTGCCAGGCACAATCGGTTGTGGTGCGAATGTCCTGTACCAGCTGATGATGCTGCTGAATAGCGTGGAGATAGAACCGTGCCTGTTTCAGTGCCGTCGGCAGACTTAAATGCTGTGCACCCTTGCCATAATTATGCAAGTCATAAAGAGTTTGCCCAAGCTCCGAACGCAGTGTACCAACATCCTGTTGCAGCACCAAAGCTGCATCTTGCATTGAATTCAGCGCATGATGGCGTTTTCCAATGGTGGCCAGTGCTTTGCGCGACTGAAATTTTCCATTTTCCGCATGTGCATCAAGTTTAAGCAGTGCTGCCGTATCATAACCAAGTAACAGCTGTCTGGCCTGACGGTAGTCCTGTTCACGTGCTCGCCACGTGTCATAGGCTCGCTCGTACTCAGATAACTTATGATACGGTGCTGGTATGCCAGTAAGATCCATATTGTGCAGTCCACGACGCAGCTTATGACCAACCAGTTCCACATAATCCAAAAGAAGCAAAGTGCAATTGTCGCAGACTAAAAAAATGAGAAAAGTTAATGAAATGTTACGTTTTGGCTATTGTTTTTGTTGATACTTACGTCGGCAGCCTTCTTCAACGAGATGATGCCGCTCCGCTTCACATTTGTTGCACTTGAGTCCCGTAACGCCCTCGCGGCACTGGCACTGACCCGTCTCCGCATCGCAACCTTCTGCTCGAATACCATCTGGATTACAGTTGCAGGGCTGACAACTACTATTGGGATACTGCATCGGATTGCCAAAGAAACCCAAGCGACAACGTTCGCACAGGCGTCCGGTGTAGCCTGGTTTGCAGACACAGCTAACTTCGCCCTCCCACACATTGCAGCCACGAGCAAAGTTTCGATTGGTTTCCGGACATGGGCATGCCTGGCAGCCATGTCGGGAGTTGGGGTCACCATAGTAGCCATCAGCACAGTGCTGGCAATGTGCACCTCCGCTATTTTCGCGGCAATTCTAAAAGTAGAAAATTGTTCATTTGTGAAATAACTGTAAACTTTAAAATAAGTGTTGGGTAATAATCAAACTATGCTGCATTTTGCTAATGCTGTGTTTAGCTTTGCAGAAATGGTATGCTGCTTATTAGTAACGATCATGTTAAATAAAAAAATTAAAGAAAGTGTGCAAGTTTATATTGGAAAAAAGTTCTTGAGATGCTCATTTGAAGTACTTCAGCTGCACACCAATCAAATGGGTATCAGTTTTCAACCGCGTACTTATGTATGTATACGAACCTGTTAAGAACTAATAAGGAACTAGTTAAAAAAAAAACAAAACAAAAGAACACAAAGTGAAAATGGTGGCCATTTTGATTTCATACCAAACAAGCTCCGGTTTCGCGATCGCAATCATTACTACGACCATTGCAGTGACAGGGCGCTGCACGTCCAATCAGATCCTCAATAAAAACACTTTCCACATCGCTTGTGTTGCGCCAACGGTAAAAAGAGCGCCCCGGATCCTGGCACGAAAGGCCGTCATATCGTTTAGGACACTTGCATTCTTCGACACCCTTGGCAATGAGATTGGTGGAGCCCTGCACATATATAGCGGCATCCATATGCACACTGTGTAAGCTGTTAATAAAGTTAATTGCATACTTTTATAATATTGAACATGGATATTGAGAATAATGCAGAACTTTCTACATAACCTCAAACTTTAAGTTGATCTGCAAACTTACACGACTTGCTGAAAATCTGCAAAGGTAAAAGCGCGTAGAAATATGTGACGCACATTCTGTAGTGCTGCCATCAGTGTGCCGCGATCAACAGCTTGGCTATTGTGATGATACTTCCAGTAGGATTCATGCAACGGCACACGATGCGTCACATTAAGTGAGTACTCGAACTCCTCGTACTCGTAAAAGTCCAACACGAGTTTAGCATGTGCATGCAATTGCACGAGTGGAAACTGCGCGAGGACTTTCCGTTCCAGCGGCGTGTGGGCTCCTTCGGTGAGCAGCGAAAAGTAGAGGAAGCCCCCGTAGCTGGTGGTGCGATCTCCATAGAATTGTGGCGGCAATTGAAAGTATAAAGGCTGATAGAACTGCGTATAGGCGCCAATGGAAACATTGCCTGTGGAACGTGGCACCAAGCTCAGGTCATTCATGCGCTGAATCTCTGCATCCTCGCTGTAAAACGCACTGCCAGCCATTTGAACAACCACAATGTATTCGTAATCTCCGCCAGTCACGTGCTGCGGTCGCAGCTGTTGCACGCTAAGATTACGTGCCTCCGACATGCGTATATGGCCCCAGGAAAGTTCACTTTGCTCGCATTCTGCGGCACGACCAAAGCAGAAGCAACGTGTACAGCCCTCGGGATTCAGAGTGGACAGACCAAATGTGCTTTGCATGCACGTATCACACTTGAGGCCCACCACAAGCGATTTGCATGGACACTGACCGTTGGAGTCGCAAGCAATCAATCCATCGGCACGCTTAAAGGAGCCAGCTGCATCGCAACCACAGCGCCGGCACTCCGGATAGCCAAAGTAGCCCACAGCACAGCTATTGCAATTGCGTCCTGCATAGCCCTCACGGCACTCGCATTGTCCGCCAACTGCAGCGCAATGCTGCCCAATGGATCCAATGTGATCGCATTCACATTCGCGACAACCCAAACGTGCCTTCCAGTTCCAAGTGCCGGGCACACACTGTGCACAGCCCAATCCTCGTGTGAATTTGGGACAAATGCAACGTCCATTTAGAGGATCGCATACCTGACCCTCTGCCGCGCATGCCGAACAGCGTTGACAACCCTCCGTACTGAAGCCGTAGAAACCTTCGGTGCACTCGTTACAATGCCGTCCACCAACGCCTATTTTGCAATCACATTGACCCGTCCACGGATTACATTCGTGACTACGTGCGCCATGTGGATCGCATTGACAGTCATAACAGCCGACTCCTTGCGTTAGATTCCAGTGTCCAGCTTTGCACTTCTCGCAGCGACGACCTGCCACATTCAACAGACACGAGCATTGACCCGAACGCTTGTCGCACGCTGTTGATAACGAGCCAACTGGACTGCATTGACAATCTGCAAAGGAAATAAACAAAATGGGTTGAGGTTAAGAAATTCTTTTTAAAATTTGTTAAAAACAATAACTAACTAATTTATTACAATTTAACTATCAGGTAAAGAAGTGCAAAAGTAATAATGGGTCACAGTGTCGCCAAACAAGGCTTGAATGTCCAATTTCTTTCCCGTTTAATAAAATTGCTTACTGGGCCACATGTGCGCCAGCACTGTCATCATCATTGGGAGCAGCAGCAGCAGCAGTTAGACTATGAGCAAACATTAACAACTGTTGGCCTGGCTAAAAAAGATCCGCCAGCTAGTTTTGGTCGTTTTGTGGGTTGCGCGTAGGCAGCCACCACAAACCGCCCACATTTGCATAGAGTTTTCCTAGCCGGGGCGACAAACAACAAATGCGAAGACGACGAATACGACGACGACGCAGGACGCAATAGACGATTAAAAGGGGTGCGGAAAGGAAGGAGGCAGACAAGTCTACTAGGTATGTACGAAAATAAATTCATTCATAAATCCGGTAAAACCAACGCAAAAATTTTCAAATTGATTGCGCGATCTATAAAAAAAAAATAAATAACCTAAAATGTTAACATACAAAAATATGCATAAAGACTAAAGAAATACAAGTTAAGATCAGCCAGAAAGTTAACTACGCTAACATGACTTTTTATCAAGAGATTCTAAGAATTTTACTTTAGCCTTTAAAATTGCAAAAGTGACTTTTAATACAAACAAAATTTATTTTAATTGTGCACTTTGTTTGTTTAAGAAGTTGAAGTTTACTAGATGTGTTTTACAGCGTGTTAGTTACAAACTTAATGGCTTGCTTACAATACCCTTACTTAGTCAAGCGTATGCAAAACAAATGTAGAGAAAAATATGAACATGCCATAGCACGCGACACGAGCAGGAGAGATAGTAGTTGTTGTTGAGTTGAGTTCGTGGAGGAGTTGTTGTGTAGTAGAAGAGCCAGGCAAAGTGGTAACAGTCAGCAGCAAATGCCTCAAGGCTCACTTGGCTAAGATGGCAATACGGACAGAGTGTGGAGGCTCAATGACGGCGGCTGCAGCTGTCAAGTGCCTGTTGTGGGATTTGCATTTTCATGAATGAAACGAGCGTGCTGTCTGCTGGCGTAAGCCACATCTCAAGAGAAAGGTTTTCTGTTAGTTTTTTGGTGTTGTGTTGTGTTATTGTTCTTGTTGTTGTTGTTGTCTTTTGCCACCTTTCAGAAAAGCAACCAATAAAAGGTTCAATCAACTGACGCCATTGATGTCCCTCTTTGGATGCGGTTGCTGAGAAAATGATGTCATTAAAGTTTACAAGGGGGCATCACGACTCTGTGCTTCAACAAGAAAAATGCGTTTGTCATGCTACAGTTTGAGCAGCACTGCACTGCCGCAACACTCAACAAACACACACACACACAACACCCACAGAAGTTGTTGTTGTTGCAGTGTACTTTACTGACTGCTGATCTGCTGATGTTTGATTTCAAACGATGTTTTTTTGAGCGTGGGTCTTTCATCAGTTTTAGTTGTTGCTGTTGGTTCGGCTGGTTGGTTTCTCTCAATTTTTATTGACAATATTCGTTTGTTTGCATTTTATTAATGAGCACGTTTTGTTTTTTGGCTTTGAATGTGCTTTGTGCTTAGCTTTGCTTCCAAGTTTGGTTGTGTCTGTGACGAGTATGGTCAGATCTGGTTAGTGCTGGTGGAGTTGGTGCTGGTACTGCAGCAGTGTGGGCTTCACTGTGGGCAGTTGAAGTGCACTTCCGTTCGTTTAACGGTGCTTTTATGCGAATGTGCGTAAAATTTTAAAACCTCTTAACGAATTGCTAAACACATTTTAAGCTTTGGGAAATTATAGAATTGTTGATGGGACATTTAAGTTGTAGGTTTACTTTTTTTTTCGAATATAATGTAGGTTTTAAAAGGAAGTGCACCTAAAACTGTAATGTGCAGTGTTATTTAAATATTAAAATACCAACTTATTTGTACTTTTTTTTTGGTTAGATATTTTTTTATTGATTTATTATTTGGTTTATCTTTTAAAACTAAATATATAAGAATATTATATAATTTTTAGAAATTAATAAATGCTTGCAAAAATTTTAAACTTAAACGCATTAGCATCACCTCTGAACCTGAAACACTTTTTTAAAGCTGCATTCTGACATGTATTTGACAACAACTAAATTGGCTATGACAAAACACGAGCTACACACACACACACATACACACACACACCTTGATATTGGCCTTAAGCCTATTGACTTTCCATCAAAAATGCCATAACGCGATCGAAACAATTCTTAGCCATTTGGCGTAGTCACAAATCACCAGAGCATGCAATAAATTAACAATTAAACAATAATAAAAGTCTATATATGTGAACATGGCGAAGAATTGACAATATAATTGCAGTCTACATTCAGCAGCAGCAGCAATATATATATATATATATATAAATACACAAACAAAAAGAGTTAAATATATTTTGCAGCATTGTGGCTTAAATGTGGAGCACGTGTTTGGCTGCCATGCAGTTTTTCACTTTGGACATGACAAAATATTGATTAAATGATTTATTCTGCAACCAGTTGCTGTTGACCAGTCAACGCTGCGGATTGCTTAAAAAAAAGCTTGCGCCAACGCGGTCAATCAATTATCATAAATCTCCAATCAGCAATCGAATTAAAAACAGAACTGTATACCAGATACCAGAGATGCCGAAAAATATTTTTAGAAGTGTTTAATACGCTTTAAACAAATTGTACAAGAAATATAGTAAACAAAAATATATATATTCTATATAATATATAAATATTTCTCAAGATTTTAATTGAGTACATTAAGAAACCCGACAAAACTTTTTATAAAAACTTCTATTAGAAAAACCTAAACCTGTGTTCAAAAGAATATAGTTTTTTAAACAAATTTATCACGATTTATTTTCTATTTCTGTACCAAAATACATGTTTATTATAATTCTTTTGGTCTTTATACTGCATTTCATATTAATAATGTAATTTTCACTTGAAGTTCAGGAAAAAGTGATTCCCATAAAAATCAACTTGAAGATAGGTCAGAACTTTCTGAAGTTAAATGATTTAATACTTAAACCAATCATAGTTTCGTTAATATGCCATTTATGCAGAGCATTTGCCTTTGAAACTAAAGTTCCATTTAAAACATATTAGTTTTGGTTAGTTTTGTATGCGAAATCAAACGGCAATTAAGCATTGTAGGCAAGAGCGATAACAATCTTTTGACTGTTGAGTGAATGACTCGCAGACTTGTTGACTGACTGACTGACTGACTGACTGAGTGAGTGAGTGAGTGAACGACTCTGCAGTGACAAGATTTATGTGTAAGTTGACATTTGAAATGTCAAAATGGAAGTTGGCCAACGGCTTTAGCTATTTCAGTTAGTGACTGCAGGCGTAATGCGTTTATAGCAGTTGCTGTTGTTACTTTTGTTTCGTTAGCCGCCCACAGCTGACCTATATAAGACAGCGAAGACAAATAGACAAAGAAAGCGAGAGAGAGAGAGAGTGCGAGAGAGACAGTTAAGCTAAAGGTGCATTCAGGCAGGGAATCTCGACCACCCGGCACGGCAGTATTCCAACTAACGTAGCGCAACATTCGAAATTTTTTTCGTTGTTAATTAACCCGTTTGCATAGATTTTCAATTTTGACCAGGCGACTGGTCCTGCCAACTCTGTCTCTAGTCTCAACCAGTTGCCCCAGTCTTCAGTTCCCACTCCCGTAGCATTATTTATGCTTTCTATGATCGAACTCGGCGCTGGAGCGTCATAATAGTCGCAGTTCTTGAGTCTCTTGGGGAAAGAGTCTTGATTGTTTTCGTGCGCTCCATAAATTAATCGAATGTTAACTCAGCTTAGGAAATTGCCTTGTCGCGCTGATACCCAGTAATCAAATATGGCTTTTGGTCTATGAAAGACTACTAGGTAACGTTCGAGTGTCTCTTTTAAGCATAAAAATATATAAGATAAACTATTTAAATAGTCTGAGAATCCCTTGCAACTCTTCCAATTTATTCGTTTAATTGTACAGGTTGTTGAATACAAATCTTACTCTCAACTGATTCGCATCGAGAAAACATTTATGATATTATTGATTATGATTTTCTTAAGCTTCAATGATTATAAAATGTTAAGCTTGATATGCCATCGTTTATTCGCTTGGCGTGGTATCATTTAATTATAGCATTTTGTTTGCCATAATGATTGGTTGGCGGTGTTGAATTTTGCGGCGCCCCCAAAGTGGCGGCAACTGAGGAAGTGGCTACATTAAAAGATCACAATTTATGCAATTTATTATAATCTCAATCGCAAAGTTGACTCAATTAAAACCGCTCGAAAATCGATGCTTCATTAAATGTAATTGTTCAGCTGAGGTGGGAAATCGATAAATGAAAAAGATCAAAAGTGATGAAATGCTAGAAGCTAAGAAGATATCCAAACTGGCCAAACTATCAACTTAAGGTGATATTTTTTAGGTTTACATTTTCAAAATCGTTTTTCCAAATCTTAAATATATCTTCAAACAACTTTATCTCTTTTATTTTATGGTTTTTCGGATTTGTATTGCCACTAAATTTAAGATTCGTTTCCCCATTTATGTGTATATAGTATTCACGGCTGTCACGTTGCAGTTCATTTATTATAAACACTTAATCCGTATGTCTGCATTTTGGAAGCATGCGAAAATCGCTAAAATGATGGAGTTTATGTGACCATATCCATAGAGACAACGAGCAGACACCGTTAAGACGTCTCGACATCTGAATTATGAACAGCATTATTTTTATTTTGCATACACCTCACCGTCTTCCTACCTCTTCTCTCTGTCACACCCCTCATACTAGTTTCAAATTTCGATTTTTTATTTTTAGACTCTGGCATTTTGAAGATTGAAGTCACGAGTTTTGGCATTAGCGTTGGAGTTGGTCTCAAGACAAGTGGCAAGTAACACCCGTGCCAAAAAAATATTGAATGAAAAAAAATAAAATAAAAAAATATCATATGCAAATTTGTTTATGCCACGTAATACGAGCGCATTAAGCAACATAAACTTTGGTATTAAACAACAAGTTTTTCCCCACCCCCCCTAATTTTATTTGGTTGTCCAGAATGTTGAAAGCCATTGGAAAATACTTGTTTATAATAACTGGCTAACAATTTGAAGCGCTTTGACCTTTCGCAGTGCTTGTCAAACTGTACGAAAAATGATGGATTGCCGCTGCGCTAATGAATGGCACATTAATTTGCATTTAAATGCACCCAAAAACATTTTTAACGCTGTTCAAAATTTTTCTTTGAGTTTGTCATTGAATAATGAGCATAACAAGCAGCTAGTCTTGCGATGAAATAAACACAATTTTCTGTGCTCTTAGCAAATGGTAAATGTTGTTGTGGCCAGGAAACATAAATTATAAGCGACAAAATAGATTGGATTCGAGCTGCAGCAGCTCTCGAAATATGAGAAAAACATTTTGTAAATGTCACATTCACATGCTGAAAACTACGTGCAAAAATTTTACAGTCGCGCCCCCAATATAATATTATTATTAATATTTTCTTACATACATAAATGCATTTTATTACTTATATGTGTGCAAAGCGTTGGCGGCATTCTCAAATTTTCCCTGTTGACAGTTTGGATAAGTTGTGAATTTTTTTTATTATGCGTGCAGATTTATGCACATTTATCATAGAATTTTAATTATCGCCATTTTTTAGTGACATCATTTGAAGAGTTGTTGTCGGTGTGAAAATTGTTTTGAAATTGTCTTTCAGTTGTTTTTTAATGGTGACTTTTTATAGCGCTACATGGATCGTTTAGATCGTTTAGATTTATGTTAATAGCCGTTGAGGATTTTAAGTGTTGTGTGTCGATTGGTATGAACTTGCAACTTATGGTTGCTGAAACGTGCCGATCTCTTCTATCTATTGCTAGAAATCAAATAATCATAGACTCTCAACACAGCACTCAAAATACATAAAAGTCAGGTAATTTGATATTGTGCTGAAAACTTAAGATGGATTTATGTTTATACAACATAACGTCGAAATAATTTGTGTGTGTTAAGGTTTGTTGATGCAAGATTTATGGCTTACACGGTATGTTGTAAAATCATAAATCCATCCAAAGTTTTATTACAGTAATCCCAGAGTCAACTTTTTGTGCCTTTAAATCTTCGCTTTAGTTAGTTTCTTTACATTTTTGCGTGAAGTTATTATGTTTTGTGGCTTATGTAATATTTATCTTTTGATAAATCCTTGGAAAAAAAATGTTTAGTTACAGACTAACATTTTTGAAATACTAAGAACATCTTTTTTTTAATTTTAAATTAATATTATGCATTATTCTACTCAGCTATTGAGCTGAAAATTTGATCAAAGTTTTTTTTTGTAGTTTGATCATGTTTCTTTAAAAAGATCTTTAAAAATATTTGACCATTAAAAACTAGTAAGCTTTGCAAATGTATTTGATTTTTGGCCTGCCTTATTTGATTTCATATTTGTTATAAAAATTTAACGATTTTGTAAACTTATCTTATATAGTAATCAATATCAATATCAATAATTTCTGTTGTGCTAAAGTCACTTAATTACTTTCTTTTATGAATATCATATCATATCTCCTATTCTTTCTTATTTTCCAATCATGCATCTTGAATTCGACACTCAATTTGTGTGAGCCTCTGCGCAATTAAAGTTTGTAAATGCGCTTAATTAAGCAATTTCTATCAAGCTTGAAAGACTTTTTCTGGGATACACCCACTAAGAAACGCCCACCAGGAGCACCAATCTTGAGCTCTCTACATGCTTGCATGCATATAATACATATGCTCTATATGCCTGGCTGTGCCTGGGACGACTTTCGCCCATCAAAAAATGAACGCAGTCAAATGTTTGGCGGGTCTCAAATTGCATTTCCTGTCACTTGGCCGATCGTTCGACCGGCCCAGCCATGAATCTGGCACCCAGCTTTCAGCTTTGGTTTTTATCCAGTTACAGGCTATATGATGGGTGTGCGCATATGTGTCGTTTTGGGTCCCGGGATCTAATAGTATAGTCTTTGGCCGGGTCTGTCTGGGCTGGTTGCTCTTGCTGTCTGGCTGTCTGCTGTCTGCTGCCTGGCTGTCTGCCATTCCCAAAAATATAAAAACAGCAACAACACACGACATGCTAAGTTACATGTGTGTCAGCCGCCACGAATTGTTGTGGGTGTGTCTTTGGGTGTACATAATGTGTGTCTCTTGCACACAGCCCGGGCCAACATCAGTATCAACATCAACACGAACACCAACACTAACACCAACATGAAGCCATTTACAATTACACGACATATTGATGTTTAAATGTAAAATGATACTGAGAATAAGCAAAATTATATTTTCAAAACTAAAAACACTCTTAAAAATAAGAATTTAGTCTTTGCATTCGTTGAATTTATTTGATATATGAAAAAATGTTATAATCTTGAGTTTTTTTTTTATACATTTGAAAGATTTAACAACACTAGTAAAATAAATAATTATGTATTATTTATTAACAACCAATTTAAAGCTCTTGACATGGATCCATTAAAAAAAGTACTTAAATTTTAATAAACATAGTTTTTTATCTATATCTTATTGTTGAGAACATAAAAATTTTAAAACATTTCAACTTATAACAAGAGCATTAAAAAGCCAATAACGAAATTAAAATCAAGGCTTAAACTGCCAAAAAAAAAATCTCTTAAAGTTAGTGGTGTTTTTGCTTAATTGCAACAGTTTTTTAATTACCACTGAACTTTTAGCAATTTTAATTAATTTTTTTATTTTGGCTGCATTGAGTAGAGATTGAGTTTTGATCGTAACTCGTAACATTTGTGGGTAAGACTTCGTTTGGCAATTTCTTATCTTTATTTGCGACATGTATTTTTAATTTAAGCGCGACTACCAAATATTTAAGCTGCATCGCTTAGCAACTCCCTCGACAATGCCCCAAAGTGTTTTGTTAAATGGTCTTTGGCTTCGGCTTCGTACTTTTTTTTTTGTTGTTGCTTGGGAAGTTATCTGCTCTTGAAGACTTGAATTTGCC
Source organism: Scaptomyza tumidula (assembly GCA_035044465.1). NCBI lineage: Eukaryota > Metazoa > Arthropoda > Insecta > Diptera > Drosophilidae > Scaptomyza > Scaptomyza tumidula. The sequence continues at coordinate 1,181,101 of JAWNNW010000595.1, read as the reverse complement.
GCCGGCTGCAGACTTTGTCTCTCCTTTTTTCTTGCATAATTTTCAGAGTGTATCTGGTTTTGTTAACATTTTTTTTGTATTGAGTGGATTTTCCATAGACTTTTTTGTTAGTTTTGGGCAAATAGTTTCGTTAATTGAAATAAAATTCAATTTGACGTTTTTATGGCATGAGGAGATAGTTTTGCTAAATACGTGAGAAGTTGCAGTTGCCGGAGAGGTTTAGACAACATCAATAAGAGCTCTCATTGAGTTTGAGTGTGAGTCTGTTTGTAAAGTGTGAAAGTTGTTTTTTTTTTGGCTCTAGAAAGATGCAACACGTTTTTATGGACAATTTCAATAGTCTCGATAGCTTTTGATAATGTTTGCATGCAAATGCAAATACAATTTCTTTCAATGTGTCAAATGTAACTTATGCATTTGCTTTTTGAGCATATAAATGTCTAAGAAGTCTACAAAATTTTAATTCCCTATGGAAAATAAACTCAATCTTAGTAACAAAAGTGTAATATCTCATTAAATTTAATACCACACTAAAACCTAAGTAAATATGTTCGGTAATCTTTGATTATTGTTGCAATGTTATTAAGTATTTTTTTTTCTCTTTCGCATAATCAGCATAATTCTGTGTATAGAAACGTTAACCCACTGTAGCCGGCACTCAGTTGGCAGTTGCTGTAATTTTCAGCAATTTGAGCGCCCGATAATATTTATTATTCAATTTTCATTAAATCTGATTATCTGGAGGAAGGAAACCCGTTTGTGCAGCGCTTACAAATAAAAATGCAAGCAAATTATTTTTCTGACGCTTAAATTAAGCATTAATTTTTCTTTTTCTGTTTTTTTCTGTTTTTATTTTCTTTTCGCAATGCTTAAGAGGCGGCGTCATAAATAACTGAAATTTGTGAGATCATGTCATGAAATAAGCAAAACATTTTTTAAGGTGTTGCTGCGCTTGTTGTGACAAGCGAATGGCGATATCGAAAAATCGTATGCCAGATAAGAAAAAAAAATAATGTTGGGTGCTTAACAGTTTACACATATAGTATGGAACAATTTCCCGCCGAGTGCAACGTATAAAATTACAAATAAATGTCAAATTAGTGGCTAAGAAGCGGGAATAGGGAACGAGATAAACGTTAAGATATGAAAGATAAGCCAGACATGCATTATAAATCAATTTCCAATTAAGGCAGAAAATGCGTCAAAAGTGGAATCGATGCTTTTGAAGCGTTGAAGCTTTAATACTCTTGCTATGAAGTGATGTATGATTAAGTTTATTAATCTTTATTAAAATAAATTAATTTCCTTTAAAAACTTGATTAAAGACTGATTGTGAGTAAACTAATTAAATCAAAAAAAAGTTTCTGATAACGTTGAAAACTTTTCTTTTGATCTCTTAACTAATTGATAAAGTGATCCGATTAGGCTAAATACTTTACACTGTCTTTAATAAGATTTGTTTTCTTCAAGTTTTTGACACGCATTCTATATGAAAACTGTAATACCCCAAGTGCAAGTGTATCAAACCAAACTTATCCAGCACACCGGAAATACGAAACCTTGCATATTAAAAAGACCACGTGTGGAGCTGCTGTTGAAGAGTTTCATTCATTGTGGTTTGATTGGAAATGAATTGAGGTTAATCAGCGCTAGAGAGAAATTTAAATAACAAAAAGAAGAATTTCACTTTTGCTTTACAGTTTTACAGCTTTATTTTGCTGTGAGACTGTCTCAGGGTTCCAACAACATTTAGTATATAAAATATTTATAATGTATATAATGCACGGACCTTAAAGACGACAAGTACATGTACTACTTTTGGCCAAGTCACGTTTCTCATATTTATTTTGTAATTTTGACTTGAATTCAACGGGAATCGATATATGTTTGGCCCCCACAACGTGTGCCGGGTTGTCGGAGGTCAGAGACAAGAGATGACGCTGACGCTGACGCCTGCCCCGTGGGCCAAAATAAACAACGCAAAACAGACATAAGTCTGCAACAACAATAACAACAACAACAAACTCAGCTGGCGCCTCGGTCACTTTGATCTATGCACTTCAAATGATTTTTTATTTTTGCGCTCCGTCTTTACTCTGTCTTGACTCTGTTTTCTGCTTTGTTTTTGTTTGTTGCCGATGCGTAAACAACGAAGCGGCAGTTTAAATGAAACGGCAACTTTTTGGCCTGCCAGCTGAAGCGGCAAAGGAGTTGGCAAAGCATGTGCTTCAACAGCTTTGAGTGCAAGTGAAGTGAAGGTACGGGGGCCAACTTGGTGGAAGTTGCAACCGTAAAAGTGTTCGTTCATAAGTGGGACCTGTGGTTATGTTGATCTTTTGAAATGGAATCACGAACCAACATGGGCGGGCCTGCCTTTATGATCTTTCTCTAAAACAATATTTAATATAAACGATACAGATTCGTATCAATGCTGAGGTCAGAAAAGTTGCTGCTGTCTTTACTGTAAGTGGCTTAAAAAAATTATTTTCGACATATTTAACAATATTTGTTCATATTTAGGAAACATTTAGAAGCGATAAGGGATGATTTATATATGTATAAATTATTTTTTTTTGTATTTAATGCTCTTAACTTTAACAATTTAGCATTTAAACACAATTTGTTTTTTGAAAATTAAGTTTTTAAGAATTTAACCTTATTTTACTTTTACTTTTTTTAATTGTAATTTTTTAAAAATATTTCAAATAATACTTAATATTTGAAAGTCTGCATAGACAAGTTTCTCAGTAAAGTGATTTGATATTGAACACTGTAAATAATTTCAAATATTTCCCAATCATTGTTAAGCCATGAAACTCAACTCATTTTGTACAGTTTGTGAGCCACTGGAGACTTAATGTCAACTCAACAACTGTCGTGTCTACAAGTTTGACACTTGCATTTGTCATATGCCTCATTTGTTTGCTTTGGTTTTATTTTGTTTTGTCTTGTCTTTGGTTTTGTTTGCCTGTCCATTTGCTCCGCTTACATTTTCAAGTTTGTTACTGTTACAGAATCCGTCCGCTCCTCTCCTCTGCTCTCCTCAGCTTTAACGGCGTCTTAGCTTGTGTTTTGTTTTCGTTGTTTGTTTTTGTAAAATATTTATATTTTTTCTTAAGTTTTTTTTTTTTGTCTTTGGGTGAAGCTTTATGCGCAATTAGCGAGCACATTGTTTGTTTTTGTGGCACGTTTCATTGTAATTAAAAAAAATCAACGCTGCCCAAAACATGTTGCTCAATTCGGTCCATGAAACTCTAGAGTCTAGATTAATGCTGCCAACATGTAGGTGTTGCTCGAGAGTCTACTGTGACTGTGACTGTGATTGTTACTGTGAGTGTTTCTTGGCTTTGCCACAGTCTGTCAGGCATCGTTTCGTTTAAGGCTCTTAGACGTTGAAACTGTCAATATTTGCGGTTGCTTAGTTGCTAGCCGGTTTGTTTTCTCCCATGTGGCATGCTTAATCTAAATGACTGGGATTTGTTTTGACTTGCAGCCACTAGAAAGCGTGCCACAATGTTTTTTTTTTTCTTCTTTCATACATACTACAACCCATTACACCTTCGACTAATACTAGAAAATTCAAGTCATCTAACCATATTCTCTTTAACTAAGATTGTCATTTGCGTCATCATCCACGTTAGGCGGCTAGCCGCATAGTTTGAAATGCGCCCACAGCCATCGCAAAAACAACAACAACAACTGGCACTCTAATGTCAGCATCGTGCTCGTTTGCGGCCATGTAAGTTGTTCCGTTGTTGTTGCTTGTTGGCTGTTGCTTGTCTCTTGTCTGTGCTCCCCAAAATGCTAATTGCCCGGGCGCAACAGGCGCCAAAACTTGCAACGACGAGACAATCTATCAATAGAGGCCCCCACAACACAACACAACACAACTCTCTTGTTGGTAGCCCAATCAAATTTGCAACACAAGTTTTTTTTCTTCTTATTTTGATTTTTGCATTTTAATGCGTGTGTAATTTGATTTGGTTGCAAATTCGTTGAGTGATTCGATTACGTAAGCAAAAAGTCGATAAAAAATCAATAAATAACGAAAGCCTTAATTTATAAATATAATTTGAGTTCATATATCTATCTGTAATTATCATGGTTATATATCAAGATTTTTAAACGAAAATATTTTTCTTATGCGAATATTGCAAAAATGTTTGAATGATAGTTTTAAAATCAATTCTCAAAATTTGTTTTTTGTTTATTCTTAAAATTTATTTTGTGTTCAAACGGATTTCAATAAATTAAATGTTCATAATAACAAGAACATTAAGAAGAGTCAGAAGCGAAACATTTGTTGTTTCCAAAATGCCAGACAAAACAGTTTTCAATTAAATATTTATATTAAATAAATTTATTAATATATTATTCTTTAAAGTTTTGATGTAATAAAAGTTGAATTGCATCTTTTACTTTTGATCATACTTTAAATGCATAATGCGAACGCGTTTTAAAAATGCAATTTTATCTGTTCAATAGAGGATCAGCTTAGACTTGGCCAATTTGACGCCTGTTAGATGCCGCTTGAGGCCAAAATGCCAATTGCTCTTGGCCAATTAGGCTGGCTTTCTAACGCGGCGCTGGCCAGTCGCAACGAGGATAATTATGCCTAGTGGCAGATAGACAGATAGTCAATCGAGGCGCCAGATAGCTTGACGCGGTGACTGTATTTCGCTTTGTCTTGGCTGGTGCCATTTAAGTGGGCAAACACATTAACTGCCATAAACGAAGCGAATGCTATTTTTATTAGCGTAATTAACACCTTATTCATTTTCTTTCTTTCTTTGCCCATCTTCTCTTCAGCTTGATGCGCTGCATTGCAACGCGACAATTAAATGAATCGTGAGTGCGCGAAATTTGCTTACCGCGTTGCCGGGAGCGTTGTGTTGTTGTTTGCCGCAGCGGTATGAAATGTTGTGGCATCAGACGTACGCCAGCTGTGGGCAAAATGCCGGGCGGACAGGGCGGTATTGAGTCGAGATTGCTATACAGCACAATGTTGTTGTTGCCGGGGTGTATGAGAATGTGTTGCTGCTGCTGCTGTTGTTGTTGCTGGCTCAGATTGCCAAAGTGTTGCTGTTGCTGCTGTTGATGTTGCTGTTGCTGATAGTAGGTGGCAGGCAGCAAGGCAAAGCCATGTTTCTGTTGCTTTTGCGGTCTCGGCGTTATGGCAACAAAGTGCTGTTGCTGTTGTTGCTGCTGCTGCTGCACACCAGCAACATGCTGTTGTTGTTGTTGCTGTTGCTGAAAGCTGGATTGTAAGCGCGTGCGATAACTAAAATGTTGCTGCTGCTGTTGCTGTTGTATCTTTGGTATTAGTGTGGTTGCTGTTGTTGCACTAGCGCTGGCAGCAATTGTTGCAACTGCTGTTGTTGTTCGCGTTGCATGCGTCACATTGCGCTGATAATGATGCGGTCGCAACAGTTTGCGTCGCTTGCTATTGTTGTTGTTGCTGCTGCTTGCATTGCGATTGGCAGCAAAGGGATACTTGCGACGCCATTTGCGACGCATTGGTATTGTTGTTTTGGTTGCTGTTGTCGCTGTTGTTGCTGTTGTTGCTGTACGCTGTGTTGCTGTTGCCGTGGCTGAGGCCGTGGCTGTGACAATTTCATTGAAATTTTTACTTATATTGATATTTACACTGCTATTTACACTAGTTTGATGTTGCTGTTGCAACATGTTGCCCTCGGGCGCTGTAAGCTGTTGCTGTTGCTGTCGTACATGCTGCTCATTTGCTGCATGTTGCAGCGTTTCTGTTATGCAGACTAGATAGATGCATAAATACAGCAATTTTGTTGCTGCTCTTGATCTTGTTGTTGTTGTTGTTGTTCTTGTTGCTGCTGCCACATTTCGTTGTCGGTTTGGTTTTAGTGGTTTTATTGACGCGCCTGTCATTTTGACAGTTCGTTTGTCAGACGCTGACATATTTTTCCGATTTGAACGATGTTTTTCAATTAGTTTTTGTCGCTTTTCACTGAGTTTTCACACATTTTTACGGAGCATTTTCGTTGCGGTTTTCCTTTAAGTTGCAGAACATTTATTTAACATGGCTTTTTTTTCTAACAATAAATTTAAGAAGAAACTTTTTTTTTATTTCTATGGAACTTGGAAACACATTGGTTGGTTTTGCTTTTGTTTTTATAACAATTGACAGTTGCAGTGTTGATTTTTTTCATTTCGAAGAGATTAACGACTTTTACTATTTATTTCGAAGAGATTAACAACTAAATATACCAACAATCTTATCTAATTTGACGTAAAAAATGCATTAAAAAATATCGATCTTTGGACAATCAAAATAATTCAGTTAAGTAGATCTCAATACAAATAGTAGAAAGATTTCAAAATACGAGTTATGTTGTATCCGATTTAGCAATTAGCTTAGAAAATAAGGAATTACAACACATTTATATTCATCAGCAACAAGTTATGTACAAACTTTTGCAACGAAACTTTTGACAATATGTAAATAAACAAAAAATTATTTACAATTTCAAAATGGAGCATAGACAAACAGCAACAAAAAAAAAAAAAAAAATGCCGACAGATGTGTTTGTGTGTGGGGTCTGTTGATTAACTAATTAGTAAAGTTCTAGCAACAGACAAAAAAGCAAATACTTTCAACAAATGTGTTACAATTCGTGTATTTGTTTTGGTTAAAACGCAGGAAACTGTAAGCCAAAAAAATTAGTTTTGACATATCCAAAAAAAAAAAAAAAATGTTTAGACTGTGGCACAGCTAAAACTCGTAAGATATACAATTTGAAGAACCCTTCCTTAGTTTAAAGCTATACAAATCGCATAAATTCGTATCGCAAAACTCATAAACTGATGTCGAAAAGTTTATTAGGAAATTCTCTATAGATAGGTTCAGACGCAAATACTTTTGTATCTATTCGATAATAATAAAGGGGTTCTATCGTCATCTGCTCGATAGAACTAAGTGATTTCCAGGAAGCGCAGCTGCAAACAACGAAATTCGCATAGCACACAAACAAAAAATCTGCCCATAAACTACAAAGTAGATCTGAAGTATCCAAAAAAAAAAAAAAAAGAAAGAAAAATCAAAAGCAAACAAAACAAGAGATCGTGATGTAATAAATTTCCGAATGGAATTGCGGACACTAAACGAAATACAAGTAAAGCCCAAGCCAAACACATAAAAGCTCTGCAAGACTTTTGGTATTGCTAGTTATATGAGCTATAAAAAAAGTATAATATCAAGCCTAAGATGAACATCAAATATATATTTCAGCAATCGAAGAGCTGAACACACGATCGTAAATAATCAAACAAGAACTGACAAATCAGCAAAATAAAAAGGGGGCTATACACAAATGGGGTCTTAGCCCCCAGGGTCAATGGGTTTCATCTCGCTCTCCTCTCTCTTTCTCTCTATCCTGCTCTCTCTGTTTGTATCTTTTTGTACACAAGTGGAAAATTAGTTGTCTGAAGAGAAGAGCAACAAATTTCAAATAAGTGAGCTTTTGTTTTCCATTGAAATTCGGCGGCTTTTTGTTATTTGATCTTTTTTTTTTAACAAACCAAACAACAAACGCGCAACAAACTACAATAAATGAAACATTTTTAATTTTTTTTTTCATAATTTTCTTGTTGTTGTTGTATTCTTTGGTCATCTTCCGCTTGAGGTTTCTTAGTCATTGTTCAGCCATCTGAGCCGCATTTTGCGGCTACCTAATTTAAATTTCTCACATTACAATTAAATTGGACATTTGACCGTCTCGTTGCTTGATTCAACTTTGGATCGCTTTTTTTTTTGTACCGGTACAGCAAATTATTTACCTGTTTTGTAACTGAGTGCAAAGTGCTTGAGATATGTTTGTCTCTCTGTGTGTGTGACTTGATTTTGATCTGACAACTTTAGTGCCAAATTAATGTAAGAGTAATATAAAAACTGAAATATGTCAGAACCGAAGGCGTATATAATTAATTTTGAAATTGCGGCCTAATTGAATGTGACGCGAAATATTTTGTTTCCTTCATTTATTCATGGACATCAAAAACGTTGAAATGGGTTCCCTTCACAGGTGGTACAAGAGTTCACATTTTTGTTTATATATGTTAAGTACTCTTTTATGTAACAGTATTCTAGTTATTCACCTGCTTGCAACTGTGTTTACTTTACCCACACCCCATTCGGCTCACAGGCATCTTCATTTGTTTTTGTAGTGCAACCCAATTACAAAAATGTTAAACACTTCGCACATTTCCACAATTGACTTAACATGCACAGCAAAAACTCATCTATTAACGCCTCGCACACAAACTTAAACAAAAAAAAAGAAAAAGAAACAACTTTAAAAAGGAAATGCTGAGAATAGTGCCAAGTGCCGGTCATAAAGTATATCTGGCACTGCCAACACAAGGCAAAAAGCCACCCGCTGACCTGTTGGATCAGTCGCAACTAGAGACATGGCCACATGTAGTGCAATGATTTCATATTTTTTTTGATCGTTTGTTTTGTTTTGTTTTTGCGTTTTCCAATCTATTTTATTGCATAATTGCAATTGAATTGTTTGGCACGTTTTCGATTTCGTTTTAGTTATTGGTTGGCTTTGTTCATGGGATATTATGTTAACGATTTGATTTACTGCCGCATTGGCTACCAACTTTGAACAAACACACACGCACATCACCGTGAAATGTACACTCATAAATTTTGTTTATAAAGACATTTTTTTAAAATTTCATGAGCGAAGCTACAACATATGTATTTGCTAATGAGGCACATTAGTATTGAGGAATTTCCTTAATGGAGTCTATGTTATAAAGTAGGAGATGTCCGAACAAATGTGGCATGACACAGCGGGTGGCAAAGTGAAAGGTTTTCTTGGGGTAAGCACAAGACAACTGGGTCATGTAAGCTGCATTCACTGCTGATTGGACATCGCTATGATTAAAGATATTTCCTATAAGTCTTCGTTCTTAAATTTTTTGAAAGAATTAAAGTTTAATAAGTTTTTTATTTTTTATCTTAAGCTGTAGTGTAAACTTCATACTGCAAGTGAGGTAAAAAAATAAGAAGCAGAATGTCAGAAAGAGTGGGGAGAGAGAAAAAAAAATATACATAAAACGGCTTGAGAAACTGTAAAGGAATTTTGTTCATGCTTCCTCTCTCTGTTTCGCTGTTCCAAAATCAATAAGACGGAGGCAGAGAGAGAGAGAAAAAGAGAAAGACAGAGAGCGAGAGAGAGACAGAGAGCGAGAGAGAGACAGAGAGCGAGAGAAAGAGAGAGACAGAGAGCGAGAGAGACAGAGAGCGAGAGAGACAGAGAGCGAGAGAGACAGAGAGCGAGAGAGACAGAGAGCGAGAGAGACAGAGAGCGAGAGAGAGAGACAAATAGCGAGAGAGAGACAGAGAGCTAGAGAGAGAGAGAGAGGGATACGAAAAGAGAACTTTGAGAAAGATCGAAAACAGTCACACACACACAAACTCATTGAAAACTTAACTAATAGGATCAAATTCCTTCATGACTTACTTGAATTTTTGAGAATCGCGGAGAAGGGCGATTTTTCATGAATTAAGTAAAATTATTGTTTTTTGTGCATATTTTTATTGTTTCAACCCATCCACAACCTATACACACACATACACGCATTAAAACACACTCACACACACACGTACACCCATATATAAAGACAAAATAATCAAATAAACTTTTAGTTAAAATGACATAATTAAAAATAATATATTTTTATTTTGCTTTTCGTTAAACCTTTTTTTTCTTTTAACAAAGTTCTTTTTTCTATTGTTTTTACTCAAATTATATTTTTCAATGCAAGTATATTTTGTATTATATATTTAATGTGTATATGTTGTAAATAGATTTTATCAACTAAAAAACTTTATTGTCTTAAACTTTCTTGAAAGCTGCTAGCATTGTAGTTACTTAAGTTTATATGTATGTTAGATGGCGCTTAGTTTTTTATTCATTTCTTAGGTCTGTGCTCATTTCTCAAGTTTTTTTCTTTCTTGTTTTTAAGAAGTTGCTTAAACAGAAGCGAAACTGTCAACACTTATTAACGACCAAAGCTAAACAACCAAATCAATAATAATTGGAAGAAATTTGATATCTCATTAAAAAGAAGCAAAAGAAATTGGTCCTTTTTTTCAGCTGCCAACTAAAATCAGTGGAGTGTTAAAAATAGCCGCCAGCTAATTACGAAGAATTGTCACTTTTAATTAGAGCAAAAACGGAAAAACACACACACACACACGTACGTACACACGTACGCACAGTTCAGTCGAGAAGTGACAACGCATTGTCAAGATAAAAGCAAAAAAAAAAATTATTTCACTAACAAACTTGCGGGCAATTTACAGGTCCAAGTAGCAACTGTTGTTGCACGGGGTAGCCAAACGAGTTTGCGAGACTTTAAATTTTCGGCTTAGACTATGAAAAATTGCAATGCCTGGCAGGAGATTGGAGAGGGGGGTGATAGGGGCACAAGCCCAGTAGCACTGGCTACGCATAGCGTCTCAACAAGAGAGGCAAAAAAAAAAGAAAAATAAATAGAAATAATGAGCTCACATAAGAAATGACTTAATCGCTAGCGGCTTGTTAACCTCAGTTGAAAAAAAATCTGTTTGAAGCCAAGTCTTTAAGTAGCTGCACAAATAAAGATTTACAGCAATTTAGTTGAAGGCCTAAACTCTGACTGCCAGTCAATAATTTTCGAAGCACACAGATTATATGTCTGTGCAGAGTCTAGGACAAGGTGGCAAGGTGGGGAATGAAAAGTAAGGAGGGCGAAGGACGGGACGGGACGGGACGGGACGGGGAAGGGAAAGGCGACCACCGTCAGCGCCTTTGAGGAATTGCATAATTATAGCGTTTTCCGGCCGAGAGCCAAGCCCAGGCTCTCTTCAGAAAACAACTACAACTGGAAGACATTGGCCTGGGCATCAGCTAATTTGTTTAACGTACCCCATATTGCAGTTGGCTGTTTGTACATCTATAATCTATGATAATATGTGTACTAGCTGCGGCTACAACCACTGTGCCACAACACTTGTCGTATAATCAGTAAAAGTTATTTGCTAATGAGTTATGGTTGTTAAAAAGATGCGTCTGCATATGAACTCGGTTATTAGCAGAGTTATAGTCTAAAGGAAACTTAGCATACAGTAAAGACTGTATACAATGAAGCTGTAAATTTCGTTAATTTTGAATACACAAGAGCTTTGTATATTAAGTTCATGGTAGAGGTAATAATAATGATAATAAAAATATGTATTTGCATAATCGTAAACGCATTTTGCATCACACTAAAAAGTATTGCATGATTGGAAAGGGTATTTAAACTACCAAAACATACTTTAAAGTTTCTTGCTGCAATAACTTTGTTGCCTTTTTGTTTCGAGACCCGTAGGCTGGCTTTGAATGTATGTTGGAAAGTCAGTTTGTTGTGCCTAGATACCCGTTGTAGAAGTTGTAGTAGAGATGGAGAGTAAAGGCAAAAGCGTCTTGTACAAATATTGTAATGGCATGATATTGATCTTGATTGTCAAGATCGCACACAGCATGATCGTAGACTTCGTTTGTTGTTGCTGTTGTTGTTTTTGTCGTTGTCTAGTCGAGAGAGTCGTTGTAGAGTTCAAGCAAGTTGCATTGTTTAACTTTGACTTTGTGTCAGTTTATGCCTTTGCGGATAACGATCATTGATCGTGGCTGGCGACTGTGTCATGTGATTAATCGTGTGTGTCGGTGCATGGGAAAGGGTCGTAGAAAGTAGCACTCATATGCATATGAATCAAGTACTCGATGCGCTATCTCATACACTCACTCACAACTGAGCTAATCGCATGGCTAGAGAAATGCACTTGTCTCATTTTTTAGAGCAGCTGCAAACTTTCAAACTGATGTCCGTTGATTTGAGTGACAGTCAAAAGTATTGTGTTTGTTTATTTATTTGTGTTTTTGACCAGGCGCCAGCAATTGAGGAAGCAATTAAAGCTCAACATTATAATGCTTCTCAATGGATACCCATCGATCTTCATGATGTAGAACATGTGCGATATTCGAATTATCGAGCAATAATGCCTCAGTCAAACGACAATTTAGATTTATGTGATTGTTTTCAAAATGCAATTTGCTAAATTTGTTGTCTTTTGTTTGCGTTCGGGTGGATTGAAATCGCGATCGAAGCTAATGTTCTCTTAAAGATATCACTTCAACTGAAACATATAGGAGTTTTAGTGCTCTGCTCAGGATTATTGGTAATCTTAATGTAAATGTTGATCTATATTCATATCTATATTACATGGCTTAATACTAGATACGCCATTATAATTTTAGACTGAGTTTATATTCGTTCAAATCATTTAGAGATTTATTTTAAGTAAGAAAAAACTTTGCATTTAGTTTTGCATTGAAAAACATAATAAATATTGCCATTTGGATCAAGCTCATTTTTATTTTTAGATATGAGGATTATTTTCTGATCAAGTGTAATAAACATTTGAAGAATTGTCAAAAAAAAAAACATTTGATCGTATTTTTATCAAAATCAATAAAATATTTAAAACTCTCAAAAAAAAAGAAATTGTGCTAAGTTCAAATAAATCTTCAAAGGGTTTTCCTTCTGTAACCAATGATCAGTGGCTCTAAAAAACAACAACTTAAATCATAGGGTAACCAAGTCTCGTTGTACCTTAAGGCACTGGCTAGCTCGAAGGTTTTGTGTGGCTTTGGTATGCCAATTTAAGTATTTTTTGCTTGATCTTTGATCTACAATTTGAAACGCAGAGCAATGCGATGGAGCAGGCCGAGCTTGAAAGATCTGAGACACTGAGCAGGGCGGCCGTTAGATCAACTCGATGCGATCTTTTATTTTGCTTTTTGTGTTATGTAGGGAGTTAACTGCGCATAGTTAGAACTTGTTTTTATGGCAGACAGCGAGCAGAGAGGGTTAAAGAGAGCCGACTCCAAAAAGAACAATGGAGAGGCGCCGCTTTCAAGTTCAAGTTGTTGTTGTTGTTGCTGCCCGAGATCGATCGAAGATCGACAAGGAGCGAGCCTAATTGGGTCAGCCGCTCTCGATAGAGTCGGCTCTGCTCCGTATTTTATTTTTGATTTTTTTTTTTTGTGGCTTGAGCCATTTAATTGGATTACCGCCTTTTTATTATGTTCATAATTTGTTCCTTTTTTTTGTTTTTTTGTTTTTTTTGGCAAACACGCGTCTCGTTTCTCCAAGTTGAGTCATAAATTTTGGGGCGTGCGTTTTGCAGTCATAGCGCCTAGACTCAGTTTAGTGTGTCTTGCCACCTTTATTTACAAACAAAAAAAAAACAATGAAAGGGCAATGAAAATAATACAACTCAAAGTCTTATCAGTTTTGTTGAACAAACATTGTTGTATTTGTCAACTGGGAAATTGTCATTCAGCTAATGGAATGTCTGTTAAAGTTTGTCTGCTTGCTGTTGCTGTTGTCATCGTGTCTGGTTAGTTTTCTCTTATTTTTATCTAACTCAAGTTGGGCAAATAGCGTCACCGAAACATAAAGTTTGAGACAATGACAAACAACTGTAGTACAAAAGGAGTTCAGTGTAGTTCAAGCTAAGTTGCAGCTCTATTAGCATTCACAGAATACACAACTTGTTGCAACTTGTAGTAGTCGAGTCTAGTCTAGTTTCTTATTCAACTGACGGCTGCTGTTGCTGCTCATCCATAAATCTGTGTTTGCCCCATCTCTCGTGCCCATTAATCATCATGGATGTCCGAGCCAATCATCACTTGCAGGCGCATTTCAACAACAACAACTAAGTAGAGCTCTAGGGCGGTTACACTAATGACTTATGGCCTATAGCATTGTGTAATCTTTTGTGGGCTTTTAGCCGTTGAAATCGTACTTTGAATTAAGCTGCTATTCGTCTCTGTTTGCGTATGAAGGAAGTTTCTTTTCACAACACCCATTTGCCAAAAGCCTTTCAGCTTAAATGCTCTTTATAAATAGCTCTGCGTCATTACATATGTAAATGCGATTTGTAACCTAGGCAACAGCATTCGGAGCTATGTAATCAGCGTAAGAAGTTTGAAGATAGGCCTGGGAAAAATCATGAAATAAGCATTTGATTTCACAACTTGATTTATTAACAGCCATTTGGCAAAAGATTATTTATTCTTGAGGTTATAAAATGGAAGAAAAATTTGATTTCAGCTGGGAGAATAATAAATACCCTTTGATCCAACACACATTAAAAATTAAGGTTTTGTTATTAAAAGTTTTCACCAACTGTTTATTCTGCATTTTCATATCTGTTTTGTAGATTTTTCTCACTGGTCTTCTACAGAAATCTATCAAAGCCGAAGCACCAATAAGGTAGTTTTTAACTGATTGTTCTATATCCACAAGGAATTTATAATATCGCACTCCATATAAAGAAAAGACTTTTATATCCACTGATAGGGTATCCAAATCTCTACACCCTCGGGTTGGTTTTGTTTGTATACAAATATGAATCCAATAACAAATGTATCTTTAACTTCTTAACTAACTTAGACATTAGTTAACGCATTTAATATTCATTTTTCATACGTATTTAATAAATTTGCGGATTATTTATGATTTTTTGTTTTTTCACACAACTGCAACAATCAATTATTTATGATTTTGTTTTTTATTTTTCGCCCATTCTTCGCACCTTGATTACATAAATTGCTTTAAGTAAATATTTTGATCGCCACACTTTATTATTATTATTATTATTATTATTATTTTAGCACACCCTTTCTCTCTCTCACTCTTGAGGAAAGAATTCTTGTAAAATGTACGCCCAGCTAATGAACACCCTGGCCGTACATTCTATAATCAAATTGTGGGCGTGTCACGAAGACAAAAGATAATAATCTGCACACAGGATCAGCAGCATCACAGTGTATGTATGTGTGTGTGTGTTTGTGTGTGGTTTATTTTCTTTGTGTCGAGCGAACGATCATCAAATCAATTTTCTTTGTTTGCATTGCAAATTTTTTGTTATCAACATGGTAAAATCAACGGCGACGATCGATACGATCCGTTTCGTTTCGTTTCGTTTCATACCGATCCGGTTCCGTCAAACGATCGATGAAGTCGCACGGTGCACAAATCAACATAATTGCCCCCGACGACGCGTTGCGAGGCGAAGAGAAGTAGCAAAGAGCTTCAGCTTCAGCTTCTTCTTCTTCGTCTTCTTATTGTTGCTTAGCTTGCAACTTCAACTGGTTGCGCAGAGCGCCAGTCACGTTGCGATCGACGCGGCGCGTGCGTCGCAAATCAAGTGCAAAAATAGATCAATCAAGCAATCAATCGAATCGCTTCAATCGCCGTGGCAAATGAAAAGGTTTTTGTTATCCGTTCTCGTACGTGCCGCGTCGCGCCGTGTGAAAAACAAAACCAACAAATGTTAACCGTTACCGGCGGGCGGGCGGTCGTATGGAGGTAAATTCAATTGGAATTGCAATTGGCCAGAATCAACAAATTCAACATTGCTGATATAATTATTTTTTTGTTGTAGTTGTTGTATTTGTACGATTTCCGCAGAATTGCAGACGATGAAAAAAGATGATTTTTTGTGTCTCCGTTTTCCGTTTATTTTTGCACTCTGCATAAACAAATTTGTATACACAAACAAACACACACAATAAGAAAACTCACACACGAATTGGAAGCCTTGCAAAGAAACACGAGCCTCAATTGACAGCCGAACGATGTTTTAAGTAACCGAACGCGCGCGTCGTCTCATTGCAACTGATCGCGATTTGTCCCAATCAGAAAACATTGTGCCCGAAAGCCCAGGCAGTTCGCATCGAACATGCTGCGACCATGTTGCGTTCGGCTGTGAGCTTATGTTGCCAAACAGCTGGGCAGCATGTTGCTAGCGACAAGTGCGTTAGCAACATTTCGGTGGGAATGTTTTTGAGAAATGAATTTATGTTTTTTAAATTAAATAAATAAATTTCAGTAAAATGTTATCTCACTTAAAGCAATTTTTTATGTGTATATAAAACAAATTTTTACAAATATAGAAGAAATAAAAATTGATGTTCAAAAACTCAGTCAATTCAAAGGAATTTGAAATAGCAAAAATCACTATAATAATAGAATATTAAAATTCTTTACTTTTCAGTATATATTTTTCGAAATAATAATAAAAATAAATAATAACCAAAAAAAAAAAAAAAAAAATATTTGGAAAAATTTCTCATAAATTGAAAAGGTATTCTCACAGATTGACATTTTATATAAAAAAATTCATAATATCGATACATACAAAAATAACTTGAATTAATGAACAATTTTATATCAATATTGTGAAGTTTTGAATTAAATAACAATTTCCATGACAACGAAAATAATTTATGATTTATTTCTGTTCCTTCTCACCAATGAAAATGTTGCTTATATAGTTTAATTAGTGAGCTGTTAGTTATGTTAGATATGTTTCAGCTACTGTACATTTCTCTATACGCTTTACGCTCAATTACGCTTTCAATGCACAACACTTAACCTTGTTTGGCTTAAGAATTCCCCCTTAGCTCTTGCTACCCCTTCCCTTAAACACTTTATTCATGTTATTAATTGTTTGAATTGAAATGCTTATGAACAAACATTTGCTTTTGCTGCCTGCACTCAGCGCGTGCAGCAATGTAGACCAGACCCTAACCCAAATCTAAATCCAGATCCAGATCCAGATCCCAATACCCACCCAATGCCAGACAGACCAGACCCGATCTTGATGGGGGTAAATGCAGTTGCACGTGGGGGGGGTCCCCTTCCTCTTTTCCTTTCTCGCTTCGTTGTGTTTCATTTTGCATACGTAATTTGTACAGAAAGAGAGCTAATTAAGTTTTCTGTTGTCTCGGCCAAATTCAATGGAAATGAAAACTTGTCTGCTTATATATTGATTGTTATGCATGGCTGAACGATTATGGGCCATAATTTCAAGAGCATTTTGTTGTTTTTGACATTTTTATCGCTCACTTAGCTGCTGCTGCCGAAAAAAACAAGAAACAAGAAAAGAAAAGGTTACGAAAAACTTGTTGCAGCCAAAACGAAAACAACAACAACACAAAAAGCCTATCGAAAACACTTGCATCAAAATGCGACACACGCTTTGCAAAGCGTTTACTTTATTGGAAAAAGTAGCAGAATAAAAGAAGCAAGAGGAAAACACGAAGAAGAAGAAGAAGCAGAAGAGGTGGAAAAAAGCGTCTTTTGACGCAGAATGCGGACACACGCAGTGGACGATGATGGCAGCAACAACATTGCTGATAAAGGAGGTGCAGATGTGTGGTGGTGCAAAGAAGGGGTGCAAGGGGGAATTGAGCCACGAACAACCGGCTACATTTTCAGGCTTGGCAATTAAAATATTGACAGTTTTTCCATAGTGCAGAATAATAAGTTTTTGGCTAAGGATTTGTTTTTTTTTTTTTTTTTTTTTCTCTATTTATTTATAAGATCTCCTGCTGTTGCTGTTGTTGTTTGTTTTGTGAGATTTTATTTTTCTATGTTGTTTTTTTTTAGGCTTGAAAGGTTAACGCGACATGTTCATGTGACAATGTCATATAGAACTGCCGGCAGTTTGCTTGCCTTGCCTCCTTGCCTGCTTGCTCTGAAGCGCATAAATAACTGCGTTTCTGACATGGAATGCTTGTTGTTGTCGCCAGGCGGCTTCTACGAATGCACACTGAACAATATTAGTGTTAAATAAGTCTACTTGATATTGTGAATAAACGATTCTAATAAGTTTACTCAAGTCACAAGGTCTGATAAATTTTGTACACTAATTTGTTTCTTTTGAATTAATTTTAAATACCACAAGCATTTTTAGACTTTTAACCATCTTTCTAAAGGTTGACAAATGAATAAAAGTTTCATTGAATAAGTTTTTAATATTTTTCGCTCAGAAAATCAATATTTTTAAAACATTTTTAACATTTTTAAATATCAATTACAGATATTTTATCAATTTTAAACTTCAAGTATAACTTTTTATTGTAAATAAAAAATAAATTCAATTCTGCTGGCAGTCAAATTATGTTTAAATGTTTTTCAAATTTAATTTAGCAGTAATTAAAATTAAACAAAAAATGTTTACTGCATAAATAAAAATCTATAAAATTAAATAATAATAAATAATAGTTTTGATTCAATTCAAAATTGTTCACTGTGTATTGCTGAGACTTAAGGCCCGGCTGTGGCACGTCTAGGCCTAGTCCCCGGTAGTATGGCCTAGACGGGCTCTCACTGCCCGCCTGTCTGGGCTGTTGGCCATGTCTGGCGCGGATTGGTTTGCTGCTGCTGCTGCTGCTGCCGCTTCTGCTGGTAGCAAGGTGCGGTGACCATATGCAGCACTCGAAAGCTATTTGTAGCTGACATTGTTGTTGTTGTTGTTGCTGTTGATGTTGCTGCTTATGGAAAATTGCAAGATGTTTTCCTTGTGCCGAGTGCAGCTATTTGCTGGCACTCGTTTCTAACCATTTCTTTCTCATTTCTTTCCATTGCATCACAGCAGATGCGTTTGATGCTGATGTGATAAAAAAAATATTAAGTGGCAGCAGCAATAGTGGATAATACATCAGTGGGGCATAAGTAGGTTCAAGTGGAACGTCGAATAGATAAGCCAAGGCATTACGTCTGGAGCTTTATGTTAATTAGTTGGCTTAAGTGCTCAAGCCTTCAAGAAATTGGCCGGTAAACTGTTATTTTGTTAAAGTAAATAACAAGCGAGAAGGTTTAACAGAAATATATGAGATATTTACCTTAGGATAAAGGCGTCAAAAATATATATGGCCACGAATCTGATTCAAAGACTTGACACAAACACAATAAGGTAGATCAAAATACACCAATTGAGTTTTTCTATTTCTTTAAATTAAAACTCAATCGATGAGTTTAAATAATAAGATATATATATAAGTAGCTTCATTTCAAATTAAGAAATTCTAACAAAGAATAGAAATTTTTTTCATATATTTTTTATATAACTTATGAAATTCTTAAATCATTCTCAAGCATCTTGTCCAAGAACTATAAATCTTATCTACTTAACAAACTTTGTGTCTCTTTTTCAACATAAATCTCTTTCTATGTTTTTTGCTCTCTCTGTCTTTTGCTGTCTATCTCTCTCCTTCTATCGGACATGCAAAACACAACTCACCTGCCATCAACTGCAACGTTCGTTGTCAAAGTCAAGCCCACAAAATACCAAAACGCTTCAAACACACACACACACACACAGACAGACATATATATAAATAGAAATATGTATAAGCTTAAATCTCTTAAACCTCTAACTGGAAACTAACAATAAGTAAATGCAAAGATTTAAATCAGCTACAACAAGCTACCTCGCAGAAGAAAAAGATGCAAATGAAATAGACATATGGAATAAATAGTATTTGCATGTTAGGAGAGAGAAAAAATAAAATGTTCGTTAGAGAACCGGAAATCCTACACACAGATTTTCAGTGCTGTATAGCAAATTATCAAAACGCCAACATCTTTTTGACAAACTGCGAACAGGCCCCCTGTACACCCTCCTCCCTCTTAACGCTGCCACTTTGCCAACACTTTCAAGTGCATCTAACAATCCGCAGCTGTCTTTGGTTCGACCGCACACATTTCTCAGACAGAAGAGCGCACGAGTCGCAGTTTGTTATAAATATATATTTGTTTTATTTATACCCTTGTTAAGGATTACTATTATTTATAACCAGTTGTTGACCCCACAAGGGATATGGACTGTTAATCACAATTAAACATGTATTTCATTATTTTGAATGCCTGCCACAATTTAACATCATCAAACTCCCTTTTAATATACCCCTAAAATATAAGACATCCAAAGCAATAATGATTTTTTCAGTTGTAAGAGTACTCATGACAATTTGTGATATAAATAATAAACTCTTTCTCTTATTATGCAGTTTTAAATTATTATTATAGCAATATTTTTTAAACTTAGTTAGACACCACTTGACTAGAGTATTAAATCTTCGCCTTTTCTTCTGATTTATTTGTCTTTATGTTTTGAATACTTCTCTGATTTGTTGCGATCCCAATCATGTTACGGACATTGGGCTTTCACACACACACATGCACATACATACAAACATGTATGAACGAAACGGTGCGAGTTGAAGTTTTGGGTCGCTGCATTATTTACGGAGCGTCGGGCCATTACATGGCTTGTTGCGAGAGATCGGTTCGACGATTGACGTGCCTTACTGTAATTTTTCATGCAATGATCTTTTCTTATGGCATCCGCGTCTTCGTCGCCGTCGTCATCGTCTTCGTCTTCGTTGTCGTCTTTGTAGTCATTCAACGCATCGTTGACCTATTGAACCATAATGTATGCGCCTCGAGTAGAGTCGTCTCGTGTGCCGAAAGGATATGGAGACTCAAGAGAGACTCGTCGAGTGCTTATTCTACTACCAACTACTACTACCAGTCACGTTTTATTTTGTATTTTGTAGAACCTGTTCTTGCCGCTACTTTTCTCGCATGAATCATTATTTGTTGTTGTGCTTAAGCTAAGGCTGTGTGGCGCATCCGATTTACTTGGCAGAGTGGCTGCAGTGGAGCAGATAGAAAGGATGGTGGGGGATGGGGGGGGGGGGGGGGGTGAAACTCTTTGGGACAGCTGCAAGTTTGGCCAGTTGGTAAAACCCTCTGGGTGCAGTCGCCTGCCTCGTTTGCGATCATTTGTGATTGATACTATTTATTGGTTGTTTGGTCTTAGTCTTGGCCAAAGATGCTGCAAAACGTTAACGTTTTACGCATTGAACTTAGGGTTGTCAAATCGTTTGGAGCATTTAACCTGAGTGCATGAATAAAGGCGGTGACTTGGCATAGATTAAAGATTATTTGTTGTACATTGCCGTATGAGTATTTATTTTTTTTTTAAAGTTTATTTTCAAGCTTTTAAAAGTGTTTCGAAATGATCTGTATAAGAAAATAATTATGAAAAGCTTAAAGCCGATTTAATGTTTTGAAAGAAGAAAAAGATTGTAAAAATAATGATCAGTCAAACATATTTGCCATATATATTTTGTACAATGCCTGTTTGATTTTAGACATTATAAAGTTAAATTATTAAAGGAAGTTCCAAAATGTAAGTTTAAGAGTATAAAAAAGAATCTGTCAGCACTTGAAGAACAGCAATTAGCTTAATGAAATATGTTTTGACACGATTAACGATATTTTTTTCATATTCGAAAGTCTTGGCAACTCTTTTTAGCTTAGCTCTAAACCTCGTCATAGAGGATATGCCCCATTCAGTGTGGCCCAGACGCTTTTAGCGTCTATTGATGAAAGAATTTCACCAGCGGCTGTCGTTGCCACTTTTTTCAATATCAAAGAATTTTTTTTTTTTGATTCTTTGCCGTTGTTACTAGCCAGTTGCCCGGGCAGCTGCTGCATGGGCATTATTGTAGATTATACTCGTAGAGTTTGAGTTTTGGAGTGTGTTTATCTATATACATGTATCCGCGCATCCGCGTATCCGGCGAGCGAGAGGTTGGCCATCATCCAGCTAGCCAGATTGCTAGCCTCAGCCTCAGCCTCGGTTAGCCAACAAACAAGAAAAGCGTGCGAAAAAGTGGGCGTTCTTGGGTTAGCGCAATCTTCGACCTTTTGATCTGTTTTCTAAGCGAAGCTCTTGCCAGCGGCAGCGACGTCAACGTCGACTGCAACAGCGACAGCGACTAAAAAACACTTTCGGCTTGGCAACATATTTTTTTTTGTGTGTGTGTTTTTTTTTTTTTTTTTGATTTTGAAGTGTTTGTTGCTGCAACATTTACGGCAGTTGCAACTTCCTTTGCGTGCCAAGTGCAAATGTATTACATTTTAACGTTACCTTTAATGTTGTTGTTAACCCCCTGTTGCCCCCGTCATCTGGTCGTCTCTCTCTCTCTCTCTCTGTATTTTTTTGCTGCTGGTGTCTTGATTTTAATTGATTTTTTTCGGCTTGTTGTTGCACTCTGTCGGCAAAGCTTTGTGTTTGCGCCTGATATGAGAACATGTTGCTGTTGTAGCTGTTGCTATGAGCGAAAGTTGGTCAGGCAACAGTTGGGCCAGATTTTTGGTGAAAGGGGAGTAATGTGGGAAGGTGTTGCCTAATGGATTTTGACTTAAGTAAGCATTTCCAGTTTATAAAATAATTTTCAATCGAAATTCATGATAAAAACTCCACCCAAAAAAAACCAACTTGAAGATAGGTCAGAACTTACTGTAAAACTCCTTCAAAGCTCAACCGATTATCAAAAGCAATACCTTATATATATAAATAATTTAATAGCATAGTTTTATATCGTGCTGGGTGGATTTGTGTTTTCCTTTTTCCATTTAAGAATCATTCAGGGAATATTTGATTATAGTTAAATAAATATAATTTGAACAAACGATTGAATAAAGCCAACATTTTGTTTATAAAATTTACATTACGTGATATATATAATTATGAATTATATCTAATATTTTTTCAAAAGTTAGGCTAATCACAATAGGAAGAAAAAATATCATATCTTTATAGTATTAACTCACCTCACTACATCCCAAACTATAGATATGGAAGTAAAGAGCTTTTCTCTTTATTCGGACTATCGTCTTTCAATTCATTTACTAAGTCGATATCAAGATTGAGTTAAGATCATTTACTTGGTCAAATATTAAACTTCATTCTAGAAAGTAGCCAACTAATTGATTTGTGTGCAACACTCCTTAAGATTGACAAAACATACAAAACTTGATAGTCGAGGCAAACGTCTTAAATTGCAACTGCAACACAAGTGGCGACTCCATTAAACGATCAGGGAAAAACGCTTGCATTTTGTTATTGACTCCCGCTTTGGGGCAGGCAGGCTGGCAAGCTGGCAGGCAAATTTATGGCAAACTGTCATCAATAGAAATTAGCAATTTTGTTTAATTGCAATTTAGTTTTATTGAGCCAACAACAACAATTTTCGCTAACAGCCACAAAACGAGCTATTTGGCCAAAGTGGCCTGGCCCGCTGAACGTTGTTAGTCGTAGTTGGAGTCGTTGTTAATTGCAGTTGTGATTTACGTTGTCGAATGTCAATGCACGAAATACGTACATATATCTTAGATGGGCTTTAAGAGACTGCACTTTGATTAAATGCATCTGTGGCGATGGTTTGCGTGATGAAAGATGAGAGCCCAGACAAAGAGCTGGTCGTCTGTTTAGGCTATTAGAAAGTGCATCAGGTAACGCGCCCACAATAGGGGGGATCATATGGATTTGTATAGCCCTGAGGCTAATACTCGAATGTTTGTTGCTGCTATCTAAATGCATTTGACATGTTTTCATTCTGAGCAAGCATTAAACTAATGGCCCTGGAAAACTATATACTACATAGGTGAAAAACTATCATCGACCCAGTCAACTACTTCAGAATTTTACGATTTTTTAATGTTGAAAGCTTCTTTCTCATAACCGTAGAAAAAAAAATGCAAGTTGAGCCGCGACTTAAAACTATTAAATGGGTTGGAACCGTGCTGGGCCTCAACGAACGACGATGACTCAAATGCTGTTAGTTTTATGACCAACAATACAAATAGCTTCAGTAAAGCGCCTAATTATAACGGTGTTTGCGGAATTTCGCAATAGTATTGGTGAGCTTTTGAAAAGTCTTGGCTGCAGAGTTTTAAAAGCTGCGTGCATGATTTACGTTCGTCTGAATGCAACAAACACATAATAAAAAAAAAAAAAACTGTCACCTCAACTGACATAAATTGCTTTATATGAAAGAAAGAGAGAGAGAGAGAGGACCACACGGGCGGAACAAATATGACAGTTGGTCAGGAAGAAAACAAAAGTAGTACGTGTACCGCTTTTGAAGTTGCAACAAAGTGACCAACTGTTAGGTTCTGTCTCCCCTCCAAGATGCATGACAAATGTTGGCAACTTTATCAAGAGCTCAATTTAAATGTCAGGCTGATGACGTTTCGTGTCTGTTTGCCTGGAGGTTGAGGATGTTGGCGTTGTGTTGCAGTTGTTGTTGTTGTTGTCGTAGACCACATTCAAGACAGATGACTTTAGCAGCTGGCAAAACGCAAGCCACGAAACGGAAGTGCAGCAGTCTAAACAAATTCACATACTACAGATCTCCTCAGTGCATGGGAAGTGCTAATCGGGCACAACACGAAACACGACCAAAAGGCGTTGCTGATGTTGCATATGATGTGTAAAAGCAGGGAAGCGGGGGTTGAGGGAGATGCAAATACTTTAGGCACAAACACACATAATGTGTGAATAATATAGTAGACGAGTTGTTATGCAAATTATCATGTACAGCATAAGTTTGAAAAGAGTTCATGCAAAATAAATGAGTGTGGGATTTAATAACATATTATTATGATTTATGAGTAACTTAAAGCATTACTAGCTTAATACGTTTTAAGAAAAATATTTTAGAAAAATATGAGAGAATTGTTGAAATTCATCTTAATTTTTGTACTGTTTAAAGAATCAGTTGACGAAACTTGTTGAAATACTTTTATAAATAAAGCTTTCGAATAAACAAGCTTAATGTCCTTATGAATCTTAAGTTCTAGTTTACAGAGGATGCTCAAGATGATTTTGCCATAAATTAGAAAGCTTTCAGAGTTTAATTATTTTATAAGAATTTTAAGCTACCTTACGCATTAAGCTTTTGAAAACTTTCTAAAGAAATTTAGGACATCTGAATCCTTAAAAACCGTAGCAAAACTTAAGAATGTTGCTAACAATACTTTTACACCAAGCCAGCCCATACACAATCGTTAAGCTATAACACAAAATAGTTTCGTAGTTCGTTCTTGTTCGCTTCTATTCCTTACACTTCAATTCCTTTCTAGCTATGAATGATTTGGGTGATTCATCAAGACTTGGAGCAGCAGCAGCATACAATGAAATCATGTGTGAATTAACGCGAAAAGGGGGCATTGCTCGTTAGTCTAAGTTTATAAAGATGGTTTTTTTTATTTTTTATATTTTTGCATGCATGCCAAAAGGGCCGGGAGAATAACAAGATCATTAACGTGCCGCATGCTGGACGCCACAACGGCTGCATAACCCAAATAATACACAAGCACACACAGTAGCACATTCACTACGGCAACGTTGCCCACTGGATGCTGTGGCCATAAATAAGGCAGGAATCTCTTGGTCTTTCGTCTGGCAGCAGAAATTATGACTGAAGCGCAAGCTTGAGGGAAAAGCATTAGCAGGTTGGACAGTTGGGTGAACAGAGAGGAGTAGGGGTAGCGGTTGGGGTAGGGATACGAGCAGCCGAAAAACGCGAGACTATGTCGTTGTCGTTGAACGTTTTGGTTATCTTTTTGTTGTGCACCGCCTCGGGAGGTTAGTCACACATGCGCGGTGATAATTCAACACGGCAGCAACGGCAAACATTAAATGGTGGCAACAGCAGCAACAGCAGCAGCAGCAGTAGTTGCAGAGGCAACAGCAACATGTTGCCGGTGTCTTGTTAGTTGGCCCCGCTAAGTTGCAGTTGGTTGTTGTTGTTGCTGTGGCGGCGCGAAATCGTGACAAAGTGTTGCCATTGTTAGGCGCAAATGAAGAAAATGCCATTGTGGAAAAATCTGTGCGCGGAAAAACAATTGACTCGCTTGTTGTTGTTGTTGGTGGTGGTGGTGTTACTCTTGAAGTTGGAAACGTTGTCGGTTGCGCTTGCTACGCTTGTTGCATGTTGCTGCCGTGAAAACGTTTGGCGCACGTTTTGTAATCAATCAATGTGCTTCTGCAAAAGCGACTCGAAAATTGTTTTGTAGCAAGTACACTCTTTTTTTAAATCAAAATCTAAAATCCTTACGAGCTGCCATTTAAACAAGCAGCACATGTGATTAGGCCGAGAGGGGGAGAAAGAAAAAACAGCTAGAAAGTTTGGAGAATGTAGTGAGAATGTTTGGGTTATAGACAAGGTGAAGCCAACAACAATTTACATTTTTCAATAAAAGGATGAAACATAGATTTGGTTGCGATTGGTATAAATAATCATGCTCTAAGCAGATACTTTATTTTGTTTTGCTTAAATAAAATATATGATAAATGATTTAAAATGTTGAAGTTGCAATTATTGAATGAGCATAGGATATGAAATTCTTTTTAAGAAAGATTAATATCAAGTATGTTTATTTCTTTAGTGAAAATAAAAGAGCTTTAAATGACAGACTTTTTCTTATCTCTTTCGGGTAATAACAACAAATAACTTTCTGTTAAAATGGGTTATTTTCTATTTTTATACTTTCTTGAAGCAATTTTAACAATTTTCTCACACAGCACAACTTTATGAACAGCTAAAAATCACAACTAACTAACTTCACCTGTCCCATATGAATTTTGTGACATTCTACAGTTCACACTTGCCGCTCATTTACACCCGAAAATAAAACCAATTCTCAAGTGTATATAAATTCCAAACTTTATTTGGTAGTCAATGAAATCAACGTCAATTACTAGCCATGAATTGTTGTGTTGATATTCATTGATAGAAAATTGTTAAAAACCAGATAGGAAACTGTGCCATCAGTTTTTTAACAATATGCCGAGAAACTGAATACAAAACAGATATTGAAAACAGACAGAGAAACATGAAAGCAAGCAAATGCTTTTTATGAATGAACTGCAATTCAATTTATGTTTATTTCACTAGAATCTCGACTTGGCTAATTTTATGGCTAGCTAATTTTTATGAACCGCTAAAGCGCTACGGAAACGTGGAAAACAAAAAAAAATCTCAACACAAAACTTCCAAACCATTGCTGCAGAGAACAACCCACAGACTCGGCTATAGCTGCCGTCAGTCGTTTGACCCTAATGAACTGACATGAAGCAGCGACATGGTTGCCGTTGGGTTGTATGGTGCGGCGCTTGCGCATCCGCGGGGCGCCCACCAACAAACCATGCAACCAAAAAAAAAAAAAAAAAAGCCCCCGCACGTCGTCACACTTGGTACATGTTGCAACTGAGACCCCTACACAGCGTCTTAGTTTATTGACTGGAAATAATTTATTAATTACTTTGTGCCTTTTTGTTTTTTTTATTGCATATTTGTGTTTTTGGTGATTTTTCCTAATTAATTTTGTTTTCTCAGTGTACTTTTTCTAATGATTAGTTTTTTGGGTGGCATTTTTGAATGAAGCTTATACATTTTAATGTCTTTTCAAGTGTTTTGTAAGCGTCAATTCGGCTTACATGATTATAGAACACATTATGATTAGGCATCGATCCGTGATAACAGTTTGTGTCAGGGGAATGCAAATGGGGCGCATTCGATTGTGACAAAGTTGCCATCAAATTGTTGAGCATTTGAAGAGATAACATAAGTAGAGTATGCTACTTATTCAACTAGGAAAATTCGTTTATCTCTAACAGAATGGCATGAGTAAAACTATTTTAAGAAAATATACTGGTTTAAATATTAATATTTATATGAGTTCAAATTAAGAAAATAGATAATTTTTTGCTTTTAAACGAACTTATTTGATTTTTTTTGCTATACACATAAAGTTTTTCAATTACTGCCTGCGTAAAATAAAATATTTCTATATGTTTATACCACTTTGTATAGTACTCAATAATCAATGTTATAAATCAATAATATATAAATAATGAAAAGAAGTTAATCAGAGTAATTCCACATAAAATGATCTTATGCTGCACCAACTTGATCCCACACAACCCAGTTAGTTAAGTCAAGTGTTTCTTCATTTAGAGTATTTGCCCCAATTGTGGCCATAAATCTTGGCACCTTTGTTTCGAGTGCTGCCAAAAAAACGTCTGCAGCTAATAAAAAGAAAAAGAGCCTCCAGTCAGTGGAAGATACCACGATTTGCACTCGATCTGCGATGCATGCTCGACCGCAAAAAAAACATTCGTAGAAGCAATTAAAATCACACCACACGAACAGCTCGAAAATTGGAGACGTGTTTCGTTCGTGGTGTTTTTTTTCTTTTTTGGCGATAGACAAACATGGACAAACGGACAGTAGATACAGGAGGAGGAGAAGCGGGGTTACAAGTGTGAAATGCAGCTCATAAATTAGATAATCAAAATGCCGACCAAGTTTTTGTGGATTAATGTTGATCACAGTTTGAAAGCGATTGGATCGGCCAGTGGCAGTTGGCTTTAATGACATGCAATATATTTCGTCTTTTAAAATGGTGAGCAAATTGTCGCTGGACAATTACATTCCGCCTTGTTAGCCACATTCATTAGTGTCATGTGCTTTGCATGTCCTCGGGATAAAGAACTCTCTAATATTTTTTTTCCTGTCATTTCTAAGCCATTTCTTCTGTTAACTGTTTGCCAGCTGTTGGCATTGCCACATTGTACCGTTACAACGAGCGCGTTTATGTCACAAGTCGCTTGAGAATTATTTGAAATTTATTGCCACGTGAGTCGAAGTCAGAGTCGGTCGGAGTCGGTCGGAGTCTGGGTCTGAGTATCCTCTTGCTCCATTTCCAGTCATCATTCGAGCTCGCGATGCGTTGACAGCATCGAGCAACCACTTGTCACAGTTGCTTTTGTTGCTGTTGTTGCTGTTGTTGTGGTTGTTGTTGCTCCATTTTGTCCATTTAGACGCTTCTTGATTACCTTGCTGCGACATTGCGACTCCAACGTTCAACTCAACGCGTCAACATATAAAGTTGCTTTTTGTATTTGCAATTTTCTGTCTTGTCTTTGGCAATTGTGAAAAAGATACTTGCAACAAACACAAATACACACGCAGTAAGTAAAATGTTTTCGGCTCGTTTTTTCTAGTTGTGTTTTTTTTTGGTTTTGTCAACAATTTTGTAATTGTTTTGGCCTCGTTAACAGCTGAAGCATCTTAAATCGTTTGCACATGTGCAAGCAAAACTTCATTCATTGCAATTTATGTCAGTTATAGATTTCAATAAAAAAAAAATCGATGTGCATAAAAAATATCTTAAGGCGGCTGCATTACGATAGAAAGTTGATAGATATTAATTTCGGAATATTATTTTGGACATTCATTTTGATTTGAATTATAACCGCATGTGAATGAGATTTATTGATCGAAAGTTGTTGAGTTTTGATTCCTGAGTATCAGAAACGAAGTTATGATAGCGAAATATTTTAAATAAGCAATATTGGAGAATGGATTAAAACTTGAATCTCTTTCAATTCAAAATTTACTTTTTTCCATAAAAAAGTGGTAATGAAGACTAAACCTTGAAGTGGTTATCCCATTATTTAACACTCAAAAGATGTTTTAGGCTTGAGTATCTGGATTTAAGGTACACTCTAAGCTTTGGACTCTGAATGTACTAAAAAAAAGAAGTAAATAAAGTTTCTCAAAACATTGTGTAAAGAGTTTGGACATTGAAAAAGTTAATGATAATCAGGTTTTTTTATTATTTATTTCTTACTGCCAGCTTAGTTACATTCATCAACTATTTGACCATGTCAATGTATTCAAATGCTCTCAAGTTAAAGTTGCTGTTGTTGCGTATATATTGTTGCAAGTTGCAACTGGAGCACTTAAGGAGCTCATTTGCATTACCAATTTGGCAGTTGTCTTAGTCATTAGCCAAATGCAACAAACAACAACAATAATAACAACAAAAAACAGTAGCACGTGTGTTTGTAGCTAGCCAATGTCTGTAGTCGAATTTATAGCCCACGCATAAAAATTAAAAAATATATAGATCTTAAGCTGTGTGTATGTTTTGTCGTTCGTGTAGAATCGAAACCAAAGTCTTTGCTATCTGAGAAATTAAACAGCAAACGGCGCATACATTTAGCCGCTGGTCATATTTTGTAATCAGTTCCATTTGCCGCTCACCAAAGGCATGCCACAGCAGCAGCAGCAGCAGCAGCAGCAGCAACAGCAAGAGCAGAAACCACAGCAAAGTCTCAGACAGCATGGAGCCAACGAGATGTGGTGGTGGTGTCCAGTTTTAAGCCACAACAAACCACTTTGGCAATCCAAGTCAAGCGGCACATATTTTCTTCAGTGCTGTTTTGTTTTTCCTGTTGTTGTTGTTTTTGTTGTTGTTGTGGTTGACATTTTTATGGACATTGGTATGCCCAGAGTCTGGCTAGGCCCCATGCAACCAAAAAGCAACAACTAAGACCGAAATAACGTTAAACCGAAATGCGAAAATTGTCACTGCCTACCAATTCAATTTGACTTTGCTCCAAGACCGAAAACTGATTAGTGAAATAATTTCAAATATTTGTGTTAAATACCTTGAAATTAATTGCATTTGTGCTGTGCTCACTCTTGCGGCTTTGCAAAGTATATAACTATTTTGGCAAAGCAATTTGTTGCGTTGGCGGTGCCTTTTCAAACACAAACTTCCAATGAACCCCCGTCTGATAAGGTCAACAGAATTTGGCAAATAGAGTGGCAAACTGGGTAACAAACAACAAAATAATAATAAAACCGCAGAACACAAAGTATCTTTATTTTAGATACGCCTGTTTTGACTGCGGAGTCTTGTTGAAACAGATGTAGCCGAATTCTTGTTAGATGCTTGAGTGACGGATCTTTGGCGTGGCAAAACAACAGCCCTAGGTGAATGCATATTGGGAGGCAGATCCTTCGGTTTGGATTCCGCTAATGTGTGTTCGATGAGTGTCTCTGATTGATCAGTGCTGTTCTCAGAAAGTTCGTCATCGCTTGATTCAACAACCGGTTCTTCATTTTCGAAATTCTGCAACTTCTCAGTGTTAGCAACAGTCAACTCCTTATCTTATGTTAGTACTTACGTTCGGTGTAAGCCTTTTATGACAATCAAAACTTATATCATACGTTATCTCCAAGTAATCCGTGATTTTGATTCGCTTGATATATCGGTAGAACGCCCAAAGAGCAGTAAGAAACATCAATAGACAAAACACACAAAATATGTCTTCCCAACTGAAACATTTCAGTTCTTCATATGCTCTAAGAAAAGGCCAGCAAAAAGTTGACCAGTTTGCAACACTTTCATCCATTTACCACAAGTTAAAATATAAGATTTAAAATTTTAAAAGCTTTAACAATCGGAACAAAAAACTAACATATATAAAATTTTTCAAAAACTAAAGAAATATTGCTTTCAATTTTGATTCGCCTACTTTTTTTTTTACTGATTCCTTTTCTTTTATTTGTCAACTGTGTTGAGTGCAATTAGTTTTTATTTGATTTAAGTGATGCCAACATATGATAATAATATATATATAATATATATGCAACATTTTTTAATTTTAAATGAGATACAAAATAATAATTAGAGAAATAATTATTTGCTCCAACTAAACCTGAAATGATTGCAGACCTTCAAAAACCTATAAAGAATTTGAAACTTTTTGCTTAATCACTTTTTACGCGACTTATCTTAAATCTTGAGCTGCTGCTGACTGGACAGATATTTTTTTTGTGGCGTGGCGTGGGTGTTGCTTATGAAAGTCGTTGGCATTGCTACTGTGGCAACTGGCTACTGTGTTTGCCACCAAAATACTCGTTGTGGTGTGTGGCAGTCGAAGTCGACTAAAGTCCAGGCCAATTGTCACAGCGGCCTTTCATTGTCATCTTTCTGAGAGATAGTAAGATGTATCGACAGAAGAAAGAGTGGCAAAGAGAGAGAGAGAGAGATAGAGAAATAAAAACTGGATTTTATGGACTTTGTGAGTGCACAGAAGTCAAAACTGCAGATACTTTTAGGCGTTGGCAGATTAGAGTGTCAGATTTATATGGTCAAGAGTGGCAAAAGAGTTGGCAGCCAGTGCTTGTTAAACTGTGACTTCAATCTTACACCACACAATTTGGTAATTAAGTATTATGGCTAGTTTTGCCTAAGCGGCTTGTGATGCGTTGACCCCAAATGTCAGCAAATGTACACTTTGTTGAATAACAACAAAAACCACTTGCAACATCTTGCAAGCACAAAGCATCTCAAGCTTGAAGTCTCTCTTCAATCAAGCTAAGATACGACCGACTCTTGACCCTAATGTGTTTTTTATTTTTTGCTGGTGTGTGCTTGCATTTTGAACTGTTTGCCATAATACCGCCTTGTTATTTATTTATTATTTTATCTAAGCATTCTATTTGAGCAAGTTTCGCACCAGGTTTGCATAAAATTTTGAACTTTTATGCCGCCATAACTTAAATTCCAGTCATTGGCCATAAATCAGTCTTATTGTTGTCGTCGTTCGAATGCAATTGTTTCTTGAGTTGCAGTTTGTCTGCCTGCACACATTTATCTTTTCAGTGGGCTTAGCTCTGTTTTCCAAGTAAGCCAAGTAATGTGTATGTATATGGAGATTACGCAATTCAAATGTCTGCTGTCAATTTTTATGAGCAAAGAGGCAGGTGATCCAATAAACGTGTTGATCCGTATAAAACGGATCAAGATTTATCAATCAAGTAATTGGTTGCGATAAAAGTGATTTTATTTGACTACACAAATTGAACTTGTCGGCTTGTAATCAAAAACATAATTGATAATAATAATATTTAATTCTCTTTGGTATACTAATAATGATACAGAACAGTTACATACACCTCAAGGTATTTACTTTATTCATTTTATTTTGTTTTTTTCTAGTACTTTTTGCAGTTAACTCACATAAGTACAGTATAAATTGCTCATTACAGCGTCTCATGGTAACATGATATAGTCTTTCTTATACATTGTAGGCAGTTCGCCTTGATGTCTGACCAAGTCTTTTTGTACCATTTTTAACACCATAGACAATAGGAAAACAAATAAAATAAAAGCAGTTAGAACACAAAAGTGTACTCAAATAACAATTTATTGTTTTGTAACGCGGCTGGGCAACAAACCCAAAAGTGCAGTTAAAAGAAACAACCTCCACACTAGGTCTTCAACAGGTTTTTTTTCTCTATCTTTTGATCTATTCTTCTTTCTTTGCTAGCGGAGGTGTTGTACTTGTACAACTACTCAAATTGCATAAGTCGGACTTTTGTTTTAGGATTTTTCTTGTTTTTCAATTGCTGCATAACTTTTTAGTAAAACTAACATCTCGAGAAGCAACAATCATCCGTCATTATTCTAAAGTAGTTACTTTTGGTGTTATATTGTTGGCTACCTCATTTGTAAGCTGGCAGCTAATTAGCTAATAAGTTATGCTTCGGACGTGTAATTGATTTTCCAAGAAACTTTTGCTGTAACTTTTGTGTTGTAGTTTTTTTCGATGAGCACAGTTTAAATTGCGTGTGCCACAAATAAAAATTCATTAGGATACGCTAAGAAAGAGTTTAATACTTTTTTCTTTACTTATAAAGATATTACATCTTTAAAGGTTTCATATTTTTATACTACTGAAAAGAGTATGCCAATTTTGTCGTGAAATGTGTAACGGTAAAAAGAAAGCATATATTATAGATCATTTGTCAAATCTCGCCAGATCGGGACAACTGTATCATATAGCGGTGATACAAATGAGAGATCTTTACCATGGAAATCAAATAGGATTTTCAAGTGTATATAATATTTGGCATTCCGCTTTTAGTATTAATAAGTTTGAAACTGTGAGCAGCTTGACTCCAGCTCACAAGAGAATATAAACTTCGACTTATATAAGAATGAGATTCTTTCTGATTACTTTAATTATTGATGCTTTGCCCCGCCCCGCACAATGCACTTTATACATCTGTTCTGGCGGTTCAAGGCAAAGGCAAGCACAACAAAGTTCACCGAATAAATAAATTATATAGAACATTTCACCAATTCTTTGTTCGTAGCCGAAATTTCAAATTACCTTTTCGAGTGTATGTGAACTTGAATGAACTTGGAAATTATGGTACTTAAAAGTGGCATTAAATACTTTTATTCGATATAAAAATCCCAAGAATTTGTGTGTTACGCATTTCAAATTATCTCCAAAGCTGAATACCATTATGTTATATGTACTATATCATTTTGGATAGAATGGAAATATAAAAGTACTTACCCTCGCAGGCCACAGTTTCGAGTTGCTCATCGTTATCGTTGATCAGCTCCCAGTCGGCATCATTCTCGGCCAGACGCAGTGCAGCCAAATCCTCCAATTGCTCCGCATTGACATTCATGCCAAAGTAGCCGTCCTGGCACTCCTGACACTTCACGCCCATGACGCCCAGCTTGCATTCACATTGTCCGCTGGTTGCATTGCAGCTATTCAGATTGGCGGCACCAAGTGCATCACAACTGCATGGGATGCACTGAAGTTCAATATGGGCAAAGCCAACATCACATTCATTGCACTTCTGTCCGGCGAATCGGGGTCGGCACAAGCACTGTCCATCTGCACTGTCGCAGAGCCCACTCTCAGAACCGTCACCATAGCAGTTACATGGCTCACAGCCAACAGCGGGATCACCCCAGTAACCAAGTTTACAGCGCTCGCAGCGCCAACCCTCTGTATTTCCATGGCAGGTGATGCATTCACCTGTGGTAATGTTGCATGGACCACCCTCGCATTCACAGCGCTGACAGCTGCTGCCCAACTGCAGCGGATTGCCAAAGTAGCCATCGTCGCACACCTGACAATGATCGCCCGTGAATCCCTCTGGGCACTGTGTGCATATGTATTCCGCATGCTCGATTAGCTCGAATTGTGGATTTAAGTCCATATAATTGTAGCTCTTGAGCTGGCAGCTGGGTGAGAAATTGTTTGAATCCTCCAGCAGTGGGCAGGCGCAACGTTTGCAATCGTAGGGAGTTCCCTGCAGTGGGTTGCCATAAAAGCCAAGCTGGCAACGCTCGCAACTGAAATAGCAAGGAATGAGAAACATTGTGAGGTGTGTGTCTTGACTATGTAGAGTGGTGAAATGAGTTAAAGTAGGAACCTTAGTGTGGTCGGTATAGAGTGTCCAGGCTAAATGTGGATTTTGTTTGTGTGCTTGGTGGAAAAATTGGGTAAACTCAATAACAACTTCCACAATTGGAAATTTAAGAAATTTTCAATTAAAATGTTTTTTATGAATGTAATTTCTAGAGACTTTTAAGTTTGTGATGTTTTCTACCCAAAATAATAATCGCGTATTAAAAAAATATTTTAATCGAGCAGAATAAAAGTGAAAAATATTATAAAATAACATATGCAACTCACCGTTCGCCGTATGTATTGTGCATGCAATCGCCACAGTTACCGCTCTGCAGATCGCATGAATTTGAGTGTCCATTGCACGGGCAGGGTATACACTTGACCAGCAGCTGATGATCGGTGGAGTTCTCAAAGATCCGCTTATAGCCAAAGGAGCAACCCTCGCAAGAGAGTCCTGTGTAGCCTGGCGGACATATGCATTGCTCCACCTGTGTTGTAGCTTGGGCGCCCAGCTCCACGCCGCCCGAATAGATGACAGCATGCTCCAGCGATGTCTCCACCTGATCGGTGTGAAAGGCAGCTCGTATGAGCATTGCATCCAGGGAGACAAGCACTGAGAGAAACTGCGTTCTGGTCACCTCTTCGCCATGATAGTCGCCACCCTCAGTGCGTCTCAATCGGGTCTTGATATCCTTGACGGCAGGTGGAACATGATACCAACCCTGTTCCGTTAAAGTAACGTTCAACGCAAGTTCCAAGCTTTCAAATGACTCATCTGCATAGGCAATCTTCAAGCCATTCTTGCCAAAAAGTATGACATTTGGTCCAGTTGTGGGCTTGCCTGACGTATCACCCCTCATCACCACCCAGGCCAACTGCAGTTGCAGCCTTGCACCATAGCTGGTCAAACGATTGCCCAAATAGCCCGTCGGAGCTAGCCAATAAATCGCCTCCACTTCATCCAGCTCGTTGCCAAAAATCAAACGTTTCTCTTCGGTGTCCATGACAACAGGTATCGATTGTGATCGCTGTATATCGGTTAGTTTCCAATCATTCAATGTCTCAAAAGCCAAAGTTTGTAGTTTGGCACTGTGACAATTCTCAGAGACTTGCGAGCACCAGCAGCGACTGCATCCATCAGGATTTTCCTCATTCAAGTCAAAGTAGCCCGCGGCACATTCTGAGCAAGTTTCGCCCTCGACATGTGGTTTGCACTGACAACTGCCGGCACAAGCGCTATCCTCAAGAGTTCCACGTGCATCGCATTCGCAGCGTCGACAATCATCGCCGTAATGATTCGGAGCACACTCCTCACAGTGAAGACCCTAAAGAAAAATATAATTTAGATTGTTAGAAAAGGGTTATCGAATTAATTTGAATCCACAAATAGAAGATAGAAAGAAATGTCCTGTCAGAAAATAATATTTCACAACTTAAATGGTTTTAAATATTTTTATTATTACCTTAAAACCGTCTAAGCAATGGCAGGCGCCACCTACCGGCGCGCAGCTGCCCGTGGATCGTTGTGGATTGCATGCACAGGGTAGACATGGTTCTGTGGGTGCTGCATTATCTGCTCTATAGAAACCAGCCACACAAAATTCACACTCATTGCCCGCTGTATTGTTGCCACAATTTTCACAAATGCCACGCTCCAGAAATGCATCATAGCTGCAGCTCTGCGCATGGCCATTACACTGGCATATTTCACATTCACCGCCGTGAGAATAGGCACGATCCTGGAACAACGGACAGCACTCCTCGCATTGCATGCCACATGTATTGTGGTGACACATGCACTGCAGCAGATTGTTCCCGGCCAAATCCAGTGTACGATTCGCATGTCCATGACAATCCAACCGAGCACTGACCCTTAGCTGCTTCAAGCTATAGAAACTGCGTTTCTCCAGCGATTGCGAGTCGACGCTATTCTCCAGATTTGCCGTCGAGTGCATTCCCTGTAAACGTATCCGCATAAAGCGAGCCGTAATGAACTCCATAAGCTCGGACGTTTGCTCCTGTGCACCCGGTCGATTCTTCAACAGGGACACATGAAGTTCACCATTCTCTGGCAGCGGTTTGGAATACTGTGTCGAACAGATCACTTCCGTGTCGTTTTTAAAGTAATATTTGCCATTGCGACCGGACAGATTGTAGCGTCTCTTGCAGTCGGCATCGCTGACACCAAAGTATTGCCATGGCTCATAGTTAATGCCATCGATGGATCTTTCTAGGATCCAGGCAGCAGGACGTGGTGAATTGGCCGATTTGAGCATGACGAAAAAGATATGATAGGACTAAAATTGAAGAAAAGTAAATAAGATTAATTTGAGTATTAAAAACTTACATATAAAAGGAGCACATTAAAGAAATCAATTAAAGACTTTTTGGATTATACTACCGACTGTATATAAACTTCATTTGACTAAGAAAAATAGTGCAAATGTATGTGTGAATCAACAGTGAATGAAATATATTAACAAAAGCAACTTTAATAAGACACTTTTTAAGTTTTGCTGAATATAAATTAGTTTGAATTAATTATGCCACTTAGTTAATACTGCGAATAGTTTGTTAACTCGCTAAACTTGTCACTTGAATGTTTAATAAGTTACTTTTACTTGCTGAAAGTTTTTTTTATTCGTTTTGAAATGTTAAAAGACTGCAAAAATTTAGTTAACAGTTTTACATGCACTGACAACGCTATAAATTAGCTTACGCAGCGCAACAACTTGTTGTTTCTGTTACTTTTACTTGCTGAAAGTTTTTTTATTCGTTTTGAAATGTTAAAAGACCGCAAAATTTAGTTAACAGTTTTAGATGCACTGACAACGCTATAAATTAGCTTACGCAGCGCAACAACTTGTTGTTTCTGTCAGTTTGGGGCAAGGCGTTGATGTTTCTATTTAGTTTTATATACATCCTTGTAACTACCACTAAAACAACAACAACAAACGCAACTTTTTAAACGTTGTGTCTGCTGTTGTTTGTTGTGTCTGCTGTGGCCTGCCGCTGGCAATGGAAAAACTTTAACCCAACACCATCGTCGTGTCATAAATTCTGCAAACTGTCAACAAAAACAGCGACTGGAAAAAAATAAGAGACGGCAAACTCTCAATCGGCAGAAACACGCCCGGCAGCTGACAAGCGATATTAATGTGTATTTTTATTTGTATTTTGCTTAACTATTTGTGGAAAATTGTATGTGCCGAAAATGTAAAAAGTTGGTAAATGCCAAAAACGTCGCGTGTTCCGAACGGGCTATCGCTGTCCAAAGATCGGCAAATGGAAAATTGAAACCAATAAAAGGCATGTGCAAGGTGTGGCCTTTTGGCCTGGTAATTGATTATAAGACGTGGCTAAGCCGTCTGGCGCCATCTGACGAGATTTTCCAGCAAAACAGCAAACACAACCCGCTCCCTAAGCCATAACCAAAATGTCAACAAGCGTGGTAGATCGATAACAAACTGCAAGTTGCAAACGGCAAACAGCAAACGGTAAGCGACAAGCGACATTCAACAACAACGAGTCTATCAAATTTCAAAGCCACTTGTTAAGGCAAATATCTTTCTTTCTCTGTCTTCGAAACATGAATTTTTTTGCCACAAGTTTTTCCGATTCGCAGCCGCTGATAAAATGCACAGCACAGCCACTGGGAAAACTGTGTGCCACATGCGTGCGTCTTCTCTGCAGCGGCAACAACTGCCAGAAGACGGCAAGGCGACATGTGCTGATAAGATTAGAGTGAGATCGCGATACCCAATCGGACAGAGACAGCGCAATGTAAACACCAACAAAAAAAAAATAAATTGAGAAATCGGTTAAATTGGTGGGCTGGCAAATTAGAGAATGTCTTGGGAAAATTTATTGCGTGCTACGAAATGATTTGTGAACTAGAAAAAATGTGTCTAAATATATTGAAAGAGATAAGCCAAATTGAAAAGAAAACCAGATTAACAGCAGGCGATGTTAGTAACTAAGGAGCAGAAGGTAACTGAAGATGGGTTTTGATCGAACGAGTCGGATTCAAATACAATGAATGAATGAATGAAACTAACATTGATAATCGTAATTGATTGTTAAGAACTGAACATAAAAGTACTATGTATGTTGTGAATCATGTTTAAATTGTTTATATTGTTTAATTTTTATGTTGTGAACAAACATAAAGTTGTTTAAATAACAAAATATATTAATACTATCTATGAAATTTGTTGAAACTTTAAAACTAGTTCAAGAATCGTTTTTAAAAGAGATTAAAAAGTTTTAAAAGTTTAAAAAAGGATTGAAATTGATTAATAATCACTTGAGGATTTGCGAATAACAATTAGAGTATTTTTATTTTAATAGAATGAATACATCTTCTAAAAAGTGGTAAAACAACTAAAACTCAATGATTCTCAATGCAATTCCCCAAAACAATCGCCGTTTAACTGTTTGCATTGTGTGCTCTTTTTATAGCTTACCTCAACTATTCTTTCCATCGAGCTATCGATAAGTTATCTTATGAAATTATGTTGTCTACGTCAATTGCACTAACCTTGATCACAGATAAAGTCAGGCTAAAAGCAAGTGCATGCGTCTGTGACTGCAACTTCCTGCTGTTGCTGGTGTAGCTGTTGCTGATGCCTGGCCAGAAACAAGTTGTCGATAAGAGGAACGTGGCTCAATAGGGCAGTGGACGATCTCTGTATAGATTGCAATCAGCAGGCAACAACAACAGCAGCAGCAACAAGTAGAGGCTGTCAGCCTTTGGGGCAGGCATTGTAGCATTTGACATTTTTATCAGCTCTTTTGACATGCCCAGCAACAACATTTGGAAGACGTGTTGAACAAATGCGAAAACAGCAACACAAACAAAGAAAAGAAGATGAACACATTTGGGGCGTGGCTATGAAATATGTTTTGTGTTAATATTGATTCAGCTTTTTGTTCCACTTATTGTTATAAACTGAAAACCCGTTTCCATTTGCCTGCTAGCTGATAAACCGCATGTCAAATTAGACACAAGAAAATGTTTAAAATATGCAAGTGAGACAACTTAATTGAATTGAAAGACGCTGCTATAGAATTTTACCTAGCGGTATATATAGACACAATTGACTTATGGCCTACAGATATAGATAAACCACAAGCTAACACAATTTTTCGTGTCATAAATTAAGTTATTAAGCATTTAATGTTCATTAAACATTTATCGCTCAATTACCAAAAATAATCGGGTGCATCAGCAACATATTTATACCCCAAACAAGACCAAAACTAAGAACATCAAATACCAAAAAAATTTAGTTATAGCCAACAGCAAAACTCGTAAACTTCAAAAATAAACAGGCGCGAAATTGTGTGAAACACAGACAGACGTGAATTAAAAACAGGAGCAGACAGTAACAGCAAAAAATAAAGTAAAAGAAATAAGAACAAAATAGTTTTGAGGCATTTAAAATTTGTTTTCGGACGCGTTGTCTGTCATATGCATATTACTCACATGTCTATTATCTATATATTTTTATTTCTTTTTTGGCAAAAATTATAAAGTTTTATGTGGCCCAAGGAAATAGAAGTTTTGGCTGGCGCGTTTCTAAGATAAGGCGGCCAAAAGCAAGCGAAGCGCATAATTTTTTTTTGGCTTATGTGGTGAATGAACCCACACATGGCAGACACAAGGTGCAACATATACCCTGTAAAATTTGTTCAGTGGGTATGGCACCTCAAATGTGGTTTTTAAAGTGAAGAAGAGACTGCAATAATGTTAAGAAGTCAGAAGTCACATTTGATATGCCTTATTTTACTTACTTGTCTTATTTTGCGAGTGGGTAATAAAAAAGTTTAATGTTTTGTAGTTGAAAAGTTCTTTTTGCTTATCTTACGATTGGCGCATTAAACAGCAACTGCAGCGAATGCCAAACTCAACTTGCCTGAGCTTCAGCTTAACCGGAAAAGAGCGACATAAAAGGATTTCAGGCGAAGCCTCAATCACGTTAAGCAACGCAACCTTTCAAGTGATTTATGCAAATGCAACAACAACAACAAGAACAACAACAACAACAGAAAATACAAACAATCTAAACAACCAAGAAGCATTCTGAAAAAGGCGAAACGTGAAAAGAAATAAAATAAAAAAACATTGCAATTGCCGAAACAAATAAATAAATTGACCATTAAAATAATTGCAACGCCTAAATGCGTCGCGTACGTGGCTTGTAACACGCTTTGCTCAATGTTGTTGTTGTTGTTGCTGTTGCTGTTTTAGTTGGCCCGCTGTTGCCGAATGTTGCAACAACTTGTCAAACATTTGAATTACAGTTACGTAAAGCTTGCCCCAAAGCCAACAAGCTTGGGGCGCCGCCGCCGCCAACAACAACAACAACTTTGGCCAAATTTGGCTAAATTTAATGAAGCAATTAAATGGCTATAAAAAAAAAACACACACACACAGACATATTTGTTTTCTTAGTTTGTCGATGTTGGCGCTTGGAAGCATTTTAAGCTTGAAAATCGAATAATATAAATCGAAACCAAGCGAAACCTAAATAAGATACAAAAATGCTAAGTATTTTTCATTAGATCAGTCTAAATATCATTAATTGTGTGATATTACATTTATTGATTATTTAAAATACCATATATATTTAAAGCTGCTTACAGTTTGAGAGTAACTGTGCAGGCACACATTATCGCAATTCTGAGAATTCTCGCTAGACTTTCAATTAGTCACGCGCGCCCCAAAGCCATTGAGGCATAAATCTAGACATTGTTGTGGCCAGAGTGTGCGGCAAGCCAAGCTGACAGACAGACAGACAAACTGACAGATGGACAAACTGGCAAACTGGCAAACTGACTGACTATCTAGCTGACAGTTGCAGTCGCTTTCTGGCCGCCGCCGCTGTTCTGGCCACTCTTGGCGGCTGTTGCCTTTTATTCTGACTGAGCGGCGGACATGCCAAACAAGCGAGAAAAATATTTTAACCTGTCAAATCGTTGACACATGCCTGTCTCACTGCTGTTGCTGTTGTTGTAAATCACTCGATTAGTCTAATTGTTAAAATCAACTCGGCAACTTCGACATTTTTGTCGCCCATGAAAGAAGAGAAGAAACGAAACGAAACGAAACGAACAACGCCAACATTGAATGTCAAGTTTTCGTCAGAGGTCATAAATTTGGTTCTATTTCTCTGTTGGGGATTTTGTCTTCTGTCGCTCGTAGTTTGTTTTGAGATCGGCCGATTTATTGTAATGTGTTTTTAAACAGTTGTGACAAAAAGTATTTCAAACAGAAACACATACTCGAAATTAAGCAATTGCCATGGGGAATGGAGCATGGAGCATGAGAATGGGGAATGCAACTAAGTGCTAATTGCCTGTGACAATAGGCAGCTGAAGATTTTGACAAGGGGAGTTGTGCTAAGCTTGGATAAGGAGATTTGGATATATATATATATATATATATATATATATTTATCTACTATAATTGCTTTCAATAATCACTCTAAAGTATACCAAGCCATATTGAATGACTCTTATTTTGACTTTTAGCATCTATTTAAAAAATCATGCATCTCATTTTTTGTTGTTATTGATTCTTTTTTAACACACAACAAGTTTATTTGTGTTGTCCTATGAGTTTTTATATTTTCTTGATTTTCCAATAAAATTTCACATTTAAAAGCTATGTTTTATACATTTCAACAAAATCACAAACCTGTTCACTTTATCCCACCCAACAACAATCAATTCAGCATTACTTTTTCTTTCTCCTACTAACAGGCTCTTTAAAAAGTCTTTCAAGTGCTTATAGTGCGGGATTGTGTTAATTGAAATTCCATAGCCGTAGAAAGCAATCAAAGCATTGCCCACACACACTTAAAGCGATACATTTCCGCTCTTGCAGCTGTTTAGCTAATAATCATCATCGTCATAAGCATAACGTTGCGTATGACTATCGTGAACTTTCTCTGTATATGGCAATTATGTGCTGAAATATCATCTGCTTAGCATCAGCCGACACAAAGTTGACATTTCAAGTGCAGTTTTGCACTCGAGACTCATCGTTGTTTGCCTCATTCATTGCCAATTTCCCCGATATTTGCAATGTTTTGATATAATTCTTTCATTGCCATATGCCGCTGTACGGCACAGACACTGCAGACAACACAAAGAATGCAGCCAAGACCATACGACGACGACGACGACGAAGACGAAGATTGTTTCCAAGATTATGGGAAGTGTACACTTAATTAAAACCTGCAGATATGAACCGGGGCGCAGAATCAACCGACTTCGACTCGGGGCCCTGATTTAAAATTAAAAACAATGTTTTCGCATATGCCTCTAGCAAGTATGAGAGATTTATGACAGCCATGCGTTCCAAGAGTTATTAATAAATTAAGAACGGGAGCATCAGCTTGCCAGCACCAAAGTCCAATATAAATATTTAAATTGGTGCCTACTCTAATTAACATTGTGAGTAGCTCTCAGAGCGTTCTCTCTGGAGTTCAAAACTTTGGCCAAAAAAAGTAAATTGAATTACCTTTTATGGATGCGTTGTTAACGACTCTATGTAGATGTCAGTCTCTGGCTCTGCTGACAATTTTCAATTTTAACTAAAATTGACACATGTTGAACTGAATTTTTGGTCATATGGCGACAGGCCGAAAAAAAATTGCTTTTAAATGTCACACAACTGAAAAAAAAAGATTGTGTGACTTTAAAATGTTCCCATGACTTTTGTTTATGGTGTTGGCAGAGGGCAGTGCCTGTCATTGATATTTCTCATGGTGGAGGAGAAGGGAATGTCAACTTCAACACATCAACGGCATGTGTCAAAATTTACACGCTCTCTTTACGTTGATTTTGCATCAGCAATGAATATTCACAGTCTGTCAGAAACATTTTTGATTTATTTTTTCAGTTGTACTTTAATTTCTTATTTTTGCTTTTGCTGGGCGACTAAAGTTCAGTATTATACTATGTGGATGTGTGGTTGTTTCCGCCAGATGAAAATTATTTACGAAGAGTTTTTTACTAAATAAAATTGTGAAAATAATTTA
Source organism: Scaptomyza tumidula (assembly GCA_035044465.1). Lineage (NCBI taxonomy): Eukaryota > Metazoa > Arthropoda > Insecta > Diptera > Drosophilidae > Scaptomyza > Scaptomyza tumidula. The sequence goes on along the minus strand of JAWNNW010000595.1, from coordinate 1,137,238 downwards.
GGTCCCTAAATCTTCGTACCCTTAAGTATTTTTAATTTGAAAGCCTTTGTACAACTGTTAATATACTTGATATAATTCCTTTTGATATTTTTGCAATCTGAAGAATAAATATTTTATTGTCTTGGTAAAGAAAATCTATTTATTTCAAAGATGTTTAGAGCTTATGTTCGAACAAGATATAAAAATTTGTCATAATAAACTTCACACCGGGGTAAATTAGCCCAAATGGGGTAAAAATAAAATGTTTGGGCGTTAAATTGAAACGTTTTTTGAGAAAAAAGTATATTTTTTTTAATTTGCTATTCTATAATTTTTTTTCCCCCAAGCTGTGGTCTGTAAACTCAATGAGAGGGAGAGAGATAGAGAGGGAGAAAGAGAGAGATACGAAAAGAGAACTTTGAGAAAGCTCGAAAACAGTCACAAACACACAAACTCATTGAAAACTTAACTAATAGGATCAAATTCCTTCATGACTTATTTTTGAGAATCGCGTAGAAGGGCGATTTTCATGTATTCAGTAAAATTATAATTTTTTTTTGCATATTTTTATTGTTTCAACCCAAACACAGCCCATACACCCACATACACACATTAAGACACACACTTACACACATATATAAATACTAACTAACAAATGTAGCAATTAATAAAAATAAAGGGTGATAAAATAAACTTTTAGTTAGAATAACATAATTACAGCAACTAACACAAAAATATTTTTGGGTTATGATTAAAAAGAAAATTTATTTTTAATTTGCTATTCTAGAAAACTCTTTCTTTTTTTCTACACTTCGTTATGGGGTAATGTTTATTACGCAAATATATTTTGGGGTAATGATTAGACTTAGAACAACCAAAAGCTAATAAGAGGACGAAACATCGACTGATATTCCTATGTCAAATCAACATTCCCACATGTACTTTCGCTGTTATTTTTAAATACCGCTGATAAATTGATATCTTAAACATGTCAATTTAAAGCCCCGGAAATCATTTAACATCATAAGTAACTGAAGAAAGCCGCTGGCTGCCTTTCTGTAAGATGATATGACTTAATCAAAACTCCATCAAAGCAAATTTATGTTTGTCATTTTGAGCATTAGAATGTAATAGCTTCAATGACCGGTTACAAACTTGATACCAGCCCACAGTGATCATATTTCATGCGCACAGCATCTAATGATCGGCGACAAGCCCAAAGCGCAAATGGATGATGGAACTGGCGTTAAATCGCTTGTAAATGAGTGACAAGTCAGCGGCTTGATTACAAACTGGATCACAGCTTCGATGTCACATCAGTATGGCTAGCCGAGGGGGTTATCTATGACCTAGACATAGCCTAAGACTTACCTGTTTCAAATCCAATGTGATCGTAACATACTCAAACTGACGTCCACCCTGAAGCGTTGGTGATTGCCACCAGCTACCCTCGTAGCTGGGCGAGATCAGCGATTCTATGGGTCGATGCTTGGAGCGATCGGAGCTGTGGGCATTACATGTGCCGCAGTGCTTGTCCCAGTTGCGATGTGGATGCGATTCCACCACTTTGCAGTACTCTTCAGCTCCATTTTGCCCACAGGTTGCATTCACTGTAATCGTGGCGCGTGGAGCAACATTGAAAAGCGGCGGAAAAAGGCCACCAACATTGACCGCCTCGTCTGCCTGTTGAGTGTTGCGTAGTCGCAAATCTGTAAAGAAATATTGAAAAACGACATTACTAGAAAATAAGATTTAACTTACTCTACTCAGAAAATCTAGATGAGTTCTTTAATGGAATTCCATAATTCAATAACTTATTATTAGCTTACTTCTGCCAATTATCAACATTCAATATAATTGCTCATCCGAACTGGCTTTCTAAGCGCCGAAATCTGTGCTGTTGACAGCTATTCCCATGTCAATCATTTTAATTGGTGAAACAAGTCAAGAACAAGTCCTCGTCTAACATGGTCCATAAATCACCAAACAGCTGCTACGGTCTTTTGGCCATTTATTGATTGAGCAGCATGAAAAATGTATCCCACGGCAGCTAGATAGATAGCCATAAACAACAGGCAACTTCCGAGATAAAGTTTATCGCAGTTGGTAGCAGCTGAGCTTAGCTACCAGAGTTAGCAATGTTGACCTGGTATGCGATTTGCATGTAAGCCAGCTCAAAATTGCAATTGCTGCTGTTTCTATCTACATATGTGTATGTCTATTGTAGTTGTTTTGTTGCTGGTTTGTATTTGTATTTGTGTTGGTGTCAGCCGTGTGTGCAGTTTTGGCAAATGTCAACAAAAACTTTTCGCATTTGCTTCTTGGGCGAAGAAAAATGTTGACGTAATTGCTGTGAAATTGCAAACAAGTATTTTTTTTACTATTTTCATTTCAAGCAACTCAAAAAGTTTTGCAACAACTTAAATTCGAATAGATTAGTTTTCAAATGTGTGAACTTTGACCAAGTTAAAAAGAGAATATGTGAATTTGAACATTTTTGTGTAAGTATTGTTTGTTGAAGTTGAGAGAATGAAAATTGAATGAATTGGTCTTAGAAGCACAGTTATAAGAATTAAAATTTTGTTGGTCAAAATGTTTGAATAGGAACAATTCGAAAGAACTTAAATGTGTTGACAATATTTAGTTTTTGAATTTATATCAAAGTTACAGCTGTTAGCATTAATTATCAATTTGAAAATAGTTTTTCAACAAAATACATCGTAGATTTTTTCTCAATTTATCTTTCTTTCCACCTAGACCGTTCAATACCAATCAATAAGCAATAGAAAAATACATCTCTGATCGCTTTCACTTAACACTAAAGTCGTTCCGATGGAACTGTAATTATTTAAATGATCCAAAACAAATGACTGGAGATCCAGTGAAAAGGCCAAACAAATTCGCTTTGGGCTACGCCAGGGCAAGGTGTAAAAAGCGGCGAGCCACGAAAAATTATCGGCTGCTGTCAAAATGCTTTGGTGCACGCAAATGGCATTTAAATGTTTTGACAAATAACAAATTTGCGGTAGCCAAAATGTTGACTCCACTCAACACCCAAACACAGTTCCCCTTTCAATGCGCCCCCCGCCCCCCCATTACCCCTGCATCACTCTGCAACTGCAAAGATAGGTTGCCCACGTTTTGTGTGTGCAAGTTTTTCATGCGCTGACAGCTTAAGTGAGAAAAGTTTTGCTGATTAAATGTTTTGACAAATTGAACGCAACTGAAATATTTATGCATTTAAAAAATGCAATCGAACACGAAAAGTTTTCTGAGAGTGTGAAGAAAAAACTAAAAGGAATAATAGCTTGAAAGCTTAATACTTTTTAATAAGACAACTTTTTGTAAGTATTTTTTAGGCAGCAGAAGTGCTAACATTTAAGGTAAACAGTCCATAAGGAATCATGAGGGAGACGCTAGCGGAGAATGGTGTACTCTTAAAAAATCTTTTTTTGGCATACTTAATCCACAATATTGGGTATGTGTTTGTGTATTTTTTGGGGTTTATAAGATGTAATAAACTAAACTAAACAAAGACTTTAACAAAATATTAATATTTTAAACTTTGTTGGAAACATGAGTAAGAAATAAATTTACTATATAGAAATCCGTGAAAAGTTTTTAATTATATCATTTTTGTGATATAAAACTTTATTACTAAACAATTTCAGTTTGACTATTTTTCTCAAAACAAAATATGGAACCGAGCAAAATTAAAATTTTTTTCTTTAAAAATAAAGTAAGCTCCATGCAACACCTTAAGACTTGTTTTGCAAATAATTAAAGAGTATTTCAGCTGATGTGTTGGAACTTTGGTGATTGCTGCTGGTTTTGATTAATTGCAAACCATTATGGGCACACGCATCGAGTCCGGACTCCGATACTGCAGTTCAGCAGCCATTGAAGGCAGCTGTTGTTGTTGTTGTTATTATTGTTTCTGTTATTTTTGCTGTTGCTGTTGTTGTTGGTATGTCGACTCGCATAGTTGAAAGCATTTTACTGTTTTCTGCATTTTATTCATATCGACCCGGGCAAAGAAACAAACATATTTTCACTATTTTTGGTCGTTGTCTTCTCTACGCACAGCTGTGCATTTAGTTTGGACTCGTCCAGCTGCCAGGTTTATTGGTTTCCTCGCCATTTCTGCATCAGAGGGGTGCAATTATGCATATAAACAGACAGCGGAGTTGGCATAAATTACTTATATCTTCTTGTTGCAGCAGCAAGCTGCTTATTAAGTTGTTGCAGTTGCAGTTGAACTTCAAAGAATGCTGCAGCAAAAATTGCCAACTGTCTAGTTTGCAACCTGGACTTCCTGCCAATTTTAAACATCAGTTTTTGCTGTTGTTGTCAATTGTTGCCAGTTTTTGCCAGTTTTTGCTGTTTTGCATAACAAAATTGCCATCTAGGCATCAATGTTGACCCAGCGAAAAATGATATTCAGTAGCCAAAGTAGCTGCCAAAATGTCTGATGACGACACTCACTCAACGGACAGCCAAAATTTATTAATAACAATAAAAAATGACGGCTGCCCAAAAAAGAAACAGACAAACAAAACTGGAGAATGACGTTGCTGATGTTGTCTGGATGTGAGCCGGCAGCCGTGACGAAAACAAACTTTATGCATCTTGACAGGCTGCACAGCTACCGTGGAGCAAATGGATGGCTGCCTGGTTGTTTGGGTGTTTGGTTGCCTGCCTGCCTGCCTGATTTTCATGTTGATGATGATGGAGCCAACGAAACAGCAATCAAAATATGGCCATAAATAGGCGGCCAAAAAGCTGTGACGAGACTTGCGACTCGAGATATTGCTTTTGGAAGACTGCTCAAACGGCTCAATCACAAATGGCGACAATGGTTAGCATATGACTTGATGATGCAGCCAGTCAGACTGCCAACCAGGCAGCAACACTTTCAACTTGATGGACAACATATTGAAGGAGTATTTTTTCGGGGAATTTTTAGCTGGGCGATGCACTTAATTAAAAGCAATCAAAATTAATGCCTTTAACATGAAAATGTTATTAAATAAAGTAATGGGAAAGCAAAAACCAATATATTACAAAATATTAAAGTGATTTTAACAAAACAAGAGCCTTGATGGCAGAAAAATTAAATTAAAGGACTGTTTAATATTTATTTAAAATTGTTTAAATGTACAAAAAGCATTACAAAAAAAAACATTTTAGTAAATATATATATTATTAGGTTTTCCACACGAAAACATTCAACAAAAATGCTCTGAAACCTTTTCACAGTCATTGTCATTGAGTTAAGCCAACTTTGTGAAACATTCAGAGACACTTGACTTGGCAATTTAAATGGTTCTTGAGTGAACTAAAGCGGCATATTCAACAACACCTCGTTGGGGCATGTCACACAATTTTCCACGAACAATTTTTCGCAACCAAATAAGAAGAAAAAAAAAAGTTCAATTCAAACATCCGCATTGCAAAACGATGGGTTGCAAAGAAGATGGTTTAAAAATGCATCAACTTGAAAAGCAGTGTGCAGCAGAGAGCTTAGAACTTTGTGGCAGCTGACAGCTAAAGCAAAGACAGAGTTAACAATTTCGTGTGTATGGGGAAAGAGGGGAAAAGAGGGGTAGTGTGGTTGGGAATATACTTGAAAAATTAATGTACCCGCTCCGTGTTGGCAGCAGCCAAATGGTTGACTGGCACTGTTCTGTGCTTGGAGCTCAGCTCGGCTCGGCTCGGCTCGGGAAAATGCCTAGACAAATGTCAAATATTTATTGAAAATAAACAAAACAGGCAAACAAATAAACACACTGACAAACAAGACGGCAAACTGTGAGGTGGACATTTCCAAGAAAAGAAATAAAATAAAGGAACGCAGAACAACACCAAGCAACAAACTGACCAGAACTGAGGATGTTTGGACATGCATCAACGCACCACTGCAGTCAATCTAACCATGGTGGTGCAGCAGCAGCACCAGCACCAGCAGCAGCAACAACCAGTCAACTTAAAAGCCCGTACCGGGAACTTGCCACAGCTCCAAGTGGATGGGATGCTGCAGTTAACGTTTCGTTTGGTGGGTGCTTCAAAAGCGGACAGACAAGTCAACGAATCAAATAACTAGTGCAAGAGAGAGACAGAGACAGTTGGGGCTACCGGCGTTCTGACGTGCTCAAGTGGAGCTCCATGTTACAGCTCCATGTGCAGAGAGAGCGAGAACTTTAAAAAAAAATATTTATGCATGCCTATGCACCTTGATGATGATCATAATATTGATGATGATCAACGTTGGTCGATGACTTTGCTGTGTGTTATGCAAGTAATGCTTGATTTGGTATTGAAGACTGGTAGCTGCCACTTGGTGTTGTTTTGATGACTCACACACACAAACACACACAAACATACACACACACAAACACAATCAAGCAGGCTGCTTGTTTGTTTGTTGTTGCGGGAGTTGACTAAAGACAGCGAGACTAATTCGAGTGCTGCACATTGGGTGGCTATTGAAGAGAGGTGTCAATACATGAATCTAAAAGGTTGCTGCTGTGCCCCGAAGTGGCAGTGAAAAGCAAATGAATTAGCAGAATGCACAGTAATTGCGTGATGTTGTAAGTTCTTAAGTTTGTTATGGTTAAATTGAGTGAGAATGGGGCCATGTAGATTAATTTTCAGATTAATGCTTCTAAGATTTTAAACAAGTAAAGAAGTATTGAAAACTTTAAGTTTGGGATCTAATATAGTATTCATCTTTGTTGTGGATTCTTATTATCTCTATTTTATTTGAAGTACTCTTAATAAGAAAATGTAAGAAATTACTCACCCAAACGATTATTTTCACAAGTTTGACAATAAGAAATTACTCACCCAAACGATTATTTTCATAAGTTTGGCAATAAACAAAACCATATAAATACTCTACTAATCCCAAGAACTCTTCTAGAGGAACTCCCCTTTAAGCTTTCACAACCTATTAACATTTACACCTAACTATCTACTTTACAACTCCCCACTTAATTAACTCATTTTGTCAATATGCCCACGCTGACGTCAGTGAAAAGTATCGCAGAACCGGCAGCTGTTAACTGTTTTAGCTGTAGTTGGTAGTCTTTAGTCTCTGGAGCCGCAAAAGTCGTCACCTCTGTTAATTAAGCGACTTGTTTCGCTTGAGCGCCAAAAGCATTCGACTTTTATCTAATCGCCAATCGAAATTGTGTAAGCAGAAAAAAAAAAACACTAAGTGAGTAAGTAGGCAATGTATAAGAGAGTTTAAGGAGCAATCTGCCAAAAGATCTCAACGTGTAGCGGTTCATTTAATAATTTAATAAGTGCCACAGCATCACGAGAAATAGTTTTGGTTCGATGATTCGATTTTCAGCATTTTTTTTGGGTTACAACATAGCTGCACTTGCATCGATAATTATCACGATTTATGAGCTCAAAAGCTCTTATCGAGCACTGGCAATCGCCAGCAGTTCATTCACAAAGTTGCACGAATAGGCGTTGAAATGTGCATTATCCGAAAGGGGTTTTCTATGAATTTGACTTGCTTTGTTGTTTGCCAATCACTTCAAATGCATTTGCGTCAAGTCGTTTTGGGGCACTTACAAATATTTGCTTGCCAAGCGTTAGTCAACACTGGCAACGAAGGCAAGCTGCACATGCGCAGTTTTGGGGCCTCTCAAACCTAAACTCACATATCGCACTTCACATTACTTCCATCTGGTTGCGTTTTTGGGCAAGCTTTAGTCGTCACTTGATATTTGATATACATATTTTTTTCGGGCTTAAATCACAGCTCAGACACGAGTCACAAGTCACATGCAATCGCCCACACACTCCATTGGTTTGTTTTATTTTTTAGCCGTTAATTTGTCAGAAGCTGTCAGTTCTTATTAAGAAATGCGCTTGTACTTTGTGTTTGCGAGACTCGCATCATAATGTCATAATTAAATTTATAAACTCTGAGTCAGCCCATCAGCAAGAAGGGGTAGCAGAAGCAGCAGCAGCAACAGCAGCGAGTTGTTGCAGTTTTAAAGAAGAATTTTTAGGGACATGACAGGCATGTCGCCAACTTTGTCTAGACAGGCTGGGATTAATGCTTTAGAAAATATAAAAGTATGTACATGAGTGGAATTTTGTCTTATGACTTGGATATGCTTTTCAGATTTATGTTAGTAATATTAAGGAATTTTCCTTACTGCAGTTTTAGACAATAAAAGTCTGCAAAACTTATGAAAAATATGATAATCCTTACAGTTATACTAAAAGTTTAGTTGCAACTAAAAATGTATGAATAAATATATGTTTTTATAAAAATCAGCTGCTTATCAACTTTTACTATTATAGGAGTTAATTAAACAAGGAATCGAGGTAGACGAACAATTAAAGCTCAAATACTCAACTTAACCCACAGATCGACTGCAATAACCCATAAAAAAAATCATTGCATTGAAGATTTTAAAAGCTTTAAATGAATAAAGATACAAATTTTAACCTGTTCAAAAAACCACCTGCTTCTCAATTTTTGCTTTTAAAGGAGTCAATTAAATTAGAGGTAGACGATTAGCAGCTAAAGCTTAAATAACTTAACCGACAAATGGACTGCAATGTCCCATAAAAATAAAACATTATATCAACGAGCCTGATCAAGCTTTAGTGGATTTTAAAGAATTGGCAGCACTGCGCTTTAAGTGGGTCGCACGGTCACGGCTTTAAAATCAGCTGCTAATCCAAGTGACAGCCATTAATGGCACACGCTGCATGCGATCCGTAATAAACAAATTCATTTCACCCGACACATAAAACTCACTAGCGTTTCGGTCTGGAACAAGTTTATAAAATAAAATTAACAAAAAACACATAAACAACGTTTCGATCCATTCAATAAATCTTAAAAGTGCAGACAAAAAACCAAAAAAAATTGGCAATCTCGGCTGACTTGTAAACTATTTAATTAGTATGTACGCGCCCGCGTGTTAGTTTTGGCCGTAAAAAGGCGCCGCCGGATCAGGCAGACAGGCAGGCTGGCGGGCGAAACAGTCAATCGGTGTCAGCCCACGATTGCTCCAGGCGCCGTGTTTGGTCATTTGATGGCGCCGCCATCTGACCAAATCTCTTGTTAGTTTTGGCTGTTTTGTCGTTGCTTTTGTCTTGCATTGTACATTTTGTGGCATAAGCAAAACTCACAATAGCTACACAGAACAAAAATGGGTCTTCTAATCAATAATGGCATGCAAAAATTAAATTAAAGCTGGAGACAAAATGGAATCACAAGTCGATAAATCAATTTAAACCGAAATGTTTCTAATCTAATGGCTAAATTCTTCATAATCCCAAAATGTAAAAACCTTTTGGTGTTCAATGTAACATAGTTTTAAATAATGTTAATGGCTTCGATATACTGAAATTAATATCTAAACAGAATTAAAATATCAAATTTCTTATTGTGTATTTTTTTCTAAGCTGTGCCGGACCACTAATTGTGTTGTGAGTATCTGCCTTAATGGATGTGTTAGTTGCATTGAAGAAATTGCGTTAATATGCTTGTTTACGTTGTTGTCCCCGCCGTTGGATGTTGCCTTGTGGCATATCGTTTGGCTGTGTTGTGACTGTGTATGGTATTTATCTTCTACAAATTTTTATCGACTGAACGAACTAAGTAAACTAACCAGTTATCGGCCAATATTGTACATTTGATAAGCGCTTATCCAGTCGCGTCACAAAAATGTTGCTTTTGATTAGCAATTAGAGTTTTATTGAACAAGCTGACTTCAAGCTGCGCTCAACTTGAAGTTTGTCTTGATTTGCCAGCAGATTTTCGCTAGTTTATTTGAGTGGCGTAACTGTTAAGCTATGGGTGGCTTGCAGCTAAGTTAGACATTTTTCTTAAATACATTTTTTTGATACTTCAAGTACTAAATGAGTTATAAAACATGTGCTACGGGTAGATTGGTTTGTGAAGAGTTATCAAAACATGAGATTTTATATTTTTTTTGCCATTTAATTAATACTAATAAAACATTTTTTATATATCAAAGTCTTCTTCTGTTTGTGAAGAGTTATCAAAACATGAGATTTTATATTTTTTTTTGCCATTTAATTAATACTAATAAAACATTTTTTATATATATCAAAGTCTTCTTCTGTAAACAGCGAGCATTTCAGCTAAAAGATATATCTTCAACACTTTTTTTTGCTGTTCTTTTAATTCAACGTCAATTGTTAAAGGTCACAAAAAAAGTACTCAAGCACATCTTTATTTGTTTATTATATTGAATTTTGCTGTCGAAATAATATATTTGCGGTTTTTCGAAGATGACTTCCCATTCATTAAATCAGATTACCAGTATTGAAACATACTCAAGATAAACAACATTATATCTCAAGGATGCACGAGAAAAGGCCGCAAATAATTATGACAGACATTGCCAAAAAATTGACGTAATTTATTTTTGCAGTGAAATGAAACCGAAATTTTTGCAAGTTTCAAGCGAAAAATGTACTTAAGTATCCAGCGCGGTTTTATTTTTATGATTTTAATTAAAGAAATGCCAATAACTCTGAGCGGACTTTTGGCTTTTGAAGTCAGCTAGCTGGTAACAGGTTTCGAATAATAACAAATTGACTTCGAAGCGTATTAATTAAGCAATTTGTCAAGCGACGCGTTGATCCAGTCTTTGATCCCGATTTCGATCCCAAAATGGTTAACTGGAACCCGAACTCGAACCCGAACCCAATCACATTTCATGTCACACGTCATTCGCTCTCCGCTGTTGATTCGTGTTTTGGCCTCAGCCAAGGCGACAGTTGCGTTATTTAGAACACTAATCATGGCATGGGTCCAAAATGTTTCAATCCTTTTAAAGTTCAATCGTTGGCGTTGACTGTCACAGATGCCTGCCCCAAGAAAAATGCCGCCAACGGCAGTCGACAGCTGTTGTTGTATTTCCAGCTGTGTGCTCAGATTGCATCTGCATCTTTTGGTTGAACCTGATCTCTCTTACTCCTAGCTGTTTGCCAGCTTCTTCTTCAGCTTTTAACGTGTCTGTGCCGCGTGTCTGCAGACAATTTGTTTGTTGTCGGGCATTTTCACAGTGATTTGACAGCAGGTTTTTTTTTTAAGCTTTCGTTCTAGCTTGGCATTTTAATAGCGTTTATGTGTGTGGATATATAATTTCACCGCATGCACTTTTCATTACTTCTACAAGTGTTGTCAACGCCCACGCAAAATGGGCGTGTTGCTGCAACTTTAGGAGTTAGTTTTTCATCTTGTGAAGATTTCTTTACGCATTTTCCCGCTTTATTTTCAGTGCTACTCAATGCGTGAGTCATGCGTTAAGGCACGTTTCGGCAGCTGTCCATCAGCTTGCACATTTATCTATCTGTCTCTTGCTGCAGTTGTTGTTGTTGTTTGTTGCTTCCAGTTTGTAAATAGTCTGCACATTTTCAGCATGTTGATGGATATGCCCCATCACCCAACCTTGCTGCGACCCCTTTCATTGGCTTCGAGTCATTGCCATATTCAGAATAGACTGGGCGAAAAAGTTTGTCGTCAATTGTCGGCACATTTGTTGAATTGTCAGACAGACAGTCCGACATCAGCCTGAAGTAAAGAAGTTGCAGACTTCAGTTACAAAATGTTTTGTCGGGGAGGTCGAATATCTCTGATTGATGACTCACTAGAGAAATCCAGGATGAGGAAAGTTCTCTAAAATGTGTCGAATATATTTAATACCCTTGCAGAACTTGGTTTGCACTATACAATCATCAGATTTTAAAGCATTAATTGTTTATTAAATATGCTTTTCTGATGATTTGTATAAAGATATTTAAATAGTTACTATATTGATATTATTTTTTATTTCCTAAAACTTTAGGTGTGTTATAGATTTAATGAAAATACAAACAGCATGTTTTTGAGTATTGGAAAAAGAATCCAAGCAAAGATTAGTGGCAAATAAACTTCATTCATTGTGTATTGAACTATGTTACAACAATCCTGGTTCCATTGCCAAGTTATCTACTTCGGTTAAACTAGAACTTTCAATAAAATGTTGCCCATATTCGTATTTAGATGCAACACATGTCAAAATGTGTTTAAAGTTAAATAGATTTAAGAGAAATACTCCGAATTCAGACATTAACTTTCATCCCACATGTTTCACAGCAAATTCATCAAAGAGTTTCAACTCTGACAATCTCACAAATCACATCCTGTGCATTTACGGCAAATAAAATCAACACCTATTTTAATGCTGCTTTCATCGTCTGCTCAAAGGGGGGAATAGCGCAGCAAACGAAAGCAAATAAACAAATTGTGTGGTAGGAATATTGTTTTAACGCAAACATAAAGCATAATTAGTGCAGTCTCTAACTTTGTGCAAGTAGTAATATTTATACAACACTTTTAAGTGTTGCTCAAAACACAAGATTTCCTGCCAAGACTAAAAATGCGTTTCCCTTCTAAGAAATCAAGATACTGTATACAGACATGATACTGAAATATTTGCTACGATTTAGAATCGTTAACAGCTACAAAAAGTGCAACAGGTAGAAAGTGTTATCTGATATAGTTTGAGTTATGGGGCATGATATGAAGTTCTTGGTTGTTGTTATTTTGAGAATGGATTGTGTGTGTGTTTAGCTTATCACATGGATCTTACGAAAGTCGATACTTTTCGGCACCTCGCGCAGACTGAATGAAAGAAATGCAGTATTTACATTGAGAGCCAGTTTTATGCTGTAAAACCTGTAAAAACTGTCGCCAAGACATTTATCAATGAAGTTCAATGACAGTTGTTGCAGCTTTCGATCAACGATCGTTTATCAGCTTAAATATTGACAAATGTTTCGATAAAGACGCCGCAAGAAGTTCGAATGCGTCCAACGACATTGAATGCATTCAGTTCAGATAGTGTTAAACATGTAGTCGCAACATGGCAACGCTGACATTGATGAGTGTTTAACGCTGATAACTGAGGTGTAAGAAGGTAGAGAGAAAGATGAGCGCAACTTAAATATGAAATGACAGCTATAAAGAAGACACGAGGCATATTTGTGAAGTGAAGTTGAACGAAGTTGCTCTTCAAGTTCTCAACAGAAGTTTGAGAAATAAAGGAATTATAATGGAAATCTAAGATATATGTAAAATCGTTTTGCCTAGAATATTAACCTAATTCTTCATTATTGGTGTGGAGAACAAGTTGTGAAAAGATAAACTTTTACTTCGCTGACATATTTAAGACAATATTAACATCAAAATAGAGTTTTTCATAGGTTTACTATTAAATTTCTTCTCCATCCATCCAATAAACTCATTAAGTGAGCTTCTTCATAATTCATAATGAGCTACCAAATAACTAATTTAACGAGCTGTGCAAGGTAAACACAAACATTGGTCATAATATATCTTTCATTAATATTCATATGCTGAGTTTTTCCTTATAACTGAAATCATTGATTACTCAATCTGGTCGCAACTTTTAACTCTGACTTGATCATTATCAAAATCATTTAGGTAGTTTACAAAACCATGTGGCTCTGATGTGCCCTTTATTATTCGGGTTGACCCAATTTCTGGTATTCTGACCAAAATTTATTGGAACTGCTGCAGCCTCAATCATTGCATTTTTATCTCTCTCTCTCTTTCTCATTCTCTCTCTTTCGTCTCGTCTCGCTTATCGCTCAAGTGTCTGTGCTAACGAGCTACGAATTTGTTTTTCCACGGGCTGTACATCAACAACAACAGTCGCTGCTGCCCGCTGACCCGTTAAATGTTCCGGTGCCCAGATAGGTGAAAAGCGTCAAGGAAAGGGCAGGGAGAGGAGGGTTTGGGAATGCTGCCGTCTGGTTGGCGGCGTCAATGTCTTATCAAAAAGTTGGTCTATAACATTAATTTATAGCCAATGCGCCAGTGGGGCCCACTTCAAAGCTAGTACGTCGAATTGCTTTGTTGCCTGGAACCATCTGATATCTGCCAGCAATTAAGCATAAGTTTATTGCCAACGCAACCAAAATGCTGTTCTTCTTGCTACTTATGTGTAAACATCGCCCGAAAACCTTATTCTTTCAGGGAGTTGGAAGTTGGCAAGCTAACACATTTCTATAGATCATTATGTCGAGCGTCTTTTGTTAGGCGCGAAGTTGTAGATCTTAATTGGAAATACCCTGTAGGTCTTAGAAAAGGAAAACAAACAGATATTTATTGAAAACTTTTGGAAGTTTCACAGAAGTTTCCATTTTTTCTTTCATGTATAATTTTTATCACAATTCTGATTATATTTTATTATTTATATATAGTTTAAAGTAATTGTAAAGATTTGACCCACTTACAGGGTATCTTTTAGTTGTTTCTTTATATTATTTTGATTTCGATTTGGTTACAAATGTTTGTTTGTTTATAGAAGTTATATACAGCTACAAATTGCGTCGTGTTTTGTTGTATTTATGAATCCCAAAACTAAAATGTTTACGTATTGTTGGTGCTTTGGGATTGCTGTTCGATTTTGGTTGATCTATAAAAACTTTAAATGCCTGCTTGCCCTTTAGTTTTATGTTCTTAAGTGGTTTATTTATTGTGAACTGTACTTCAAAAGCGCGCTCGCAATTTGTATAGAATATATTAAGTTTCCATATCAAGTTACCGCATCCTAACAAAAACCCCAACAGAACTCTCCTGCAATCCATTGTGTTTGGTAGCTTTTGTTTATTTTTTTTAATGAGTTAAACAATTGCCTTTGTTGCTGCTGCTACGTTTTTCTACAAATTCTTCATCTTCAAATAATTGTTTGTTGTTTTTGTGGAGTTTTGACATGTGTTTCCCCACCAAAAAAAAGACATATCATATAACTTGTCGGGTTTTACCAAAAACTGCATTACATCTCGCCCTCTCAACAGAAAATCCCTGTTGAGTTCATTTCTCAGTTTATTTTATCTACTTTTTGATTATTATTGTTCTCTTGGCCTTCTTTATATTCTTTGGCAACTGTAAATAAATAATCCTTGGCTTACCTGCAGCTGTCTGTTGCAATTTTACACATCCGTTTAGCCTAGGGCAAAAATGATTGCGCAAATAACACAACGAAACAACGACAACAACATTTTGGCCAGGTGTTGCAGCCATTGAACGTGATCCATAAAGTGCATTTAAATAAATTATCACAACAAAGGTTGATGGGCAACAAACTCGCAGGTGAGATAGTGAGAAAAAGGGGATGGCGGGCATTTTTATAAGCGCATTCAGCTTGTTTGATGTATTGAACAATGTTTTAACGTCGTGAAAAGGTTCACAAATAAAAGGGCAAGAAACTGTCATATACCAAATGGTTGGGATTTTTTTTTTGGAGAAACTCAAGGCATGCCAGCGAATTCTTTAAAATAATTATAACTGATTAATTATATAGGCGTTGGTTTGTTTAAATAGATATGGCATGAATGTTAAACGGGTTTTCAAGAGTTATTATTAGATACTTTTCGATGATGATCAGATAAGTTAAAAATTAAATTAACAATTTAAAATTTTGTTTTAAAAAGCATTGTCTTAGTAAATATTTTAATATTAGTAGCAGAAAAAGATTATGGCAAAGGAAAAAAAATTATACTTAACATTAGCTGACTCGAAACGATTTCAACACCGTTTCTTAAATAACCCAAACTCATCAATATGAATGAACAAGTAAGCGGCAGCGTTCGTCAAGCTTTTCTTAGGAAAACCCCTTTAGAAAATGCACTTTACACAGCAATTTTTCTCAATAATAAACAAGTAAGCAGGCTTTACTCGAAATACCCCGACTAGACGATACCCTACACTTTAAACTTGATACTTTACGTGAACACTCAGTGCTTGAAAGTATGTGTCTGTGTGTGTGTTTGTGTTAGTGTATGTGTGAGTGTGTGTATGTGTATGTGTTTGTGTATGTATGTGTATGTGTATGTGTGGGTGAGTGTGTGTTTGTGTATGTGTATGTGTGGGTGAGTGTGTGTTTGTGTATTTGTATGTGTACGTGAGTGTGTGTTTGTTTATTGTGTGTCTATCTGTGTATTAAACAGGTCTTAAGAAAACCTAGCAAAGCCCCATGCCATTCACAGCTAGAACCAGTTGAGAATTCTAAGGCAGGCAGGTCAAAAAATTTGGCTACTATCAACGGTGTGTGCTATATATTGCAAACAAGACATCCTGAACCCAAAACTTAACGCGTACGGTCACAGCTTACAAGTATGCGTGTCTGTGTGTGTATGGGTGTGCGTGTGTGTGTGTGAGAGCCCATATACTGCATACTTTACCTAATGTCGCATATCTCCGTTGTTTGTCAACCGATTAAAGTTTCAAACGCCATTCCAAATTCAAGATTTTGTTGTTATCGATCCCATGTGTATATCGGAAACGGGAAGAGTTATCAAAAATCGAAAACAAACTTGTACTAAGTTCCAAATCTGGAGTTTTAGCTCCTATAGTCTCTGAGATCGACGCGTCATACAGACTGACGGACAGACAGACGGACATGTCTATATCGGCTCGGCTTTTGATGCTGATCAAGAATATATATACTTTATGGGGTCGGAGATGCTTCCTTCTGCCTGTTACATACTTTTGCACAAAACCATTATACCCTTTTTCACATTTTTAATGGGATCAGGGTATAAAAATTATAACACTAAGCACAGCCAAAAAGCAAGTTCAAAAGTTTTGCTTTGCACGCTTTGGTCAAGCGGTGGACGAAGAAGAAGATCAAGTGTAAAAGGCAATAGGAAACCCAACAGTAAAGTTCACTAAACTTCTACAACTTCACATGTCAATAAAAAATTAAAAACAAATAAAAGTCAATGACAGGCAGCAGCAGCAGCAACAAAAACAACAACACACAGGCGTTGAACTGAGCTACGAGCTCTCTGTGGCATTTTCCCACAAATCTAAATTTCTAGCTCTTCGCATTGTGTAATGCAGTTAACAAGAAGCAAACAACAAACAGACACACACACACACACACACACTCACAAAAAGTGCCGCGTTAAAAATCAATGAAGAGTTTGAAGAGTTGAAGAATGCATTCTTCAAACAACATTTGTTTCAATGGGCAAACACAGCAGCCGCTGCGTCCGTTGCAGCTTTTCCCGCTTGCCGTGTGTAAATATGAGTTAAATGAAGGTGGTCCATGACTTACAGAATCAACAGCACATTATACTCATACATCGTACGTACAAACAGATATATATATATATATACATATATCCACACGTAGCAGCTAATGAGCTGATAAAGTGTGAGTGCGTGTGTTGTGATTAGCCATGGCTCAAAGCGCAGCATGCAACGTGGGCTCAATCATGCAGTAGCATTTAATCCGAATCTGTAACATGTATCTAAATCGCCCCTCTTGTTGACCCATTTCGTGGCGAACTTTCATTTTCTCGCTGGGTGTGTATGTATGTGTGTGTGTGTGTGTTATCTAAACAAGCCATCAATCAATTAATGCCAATAACTGTTGAATTTTTGCTGCAACGTCAGCAGCTTT
The DNA here is from genome assembly GCA_035044465.1 of Scaptomyza tumidula. Lineage (NCBI taxonomy): Eukaryota > Metazoa > Arthropoda > Insecta > Diptera > Drosophilidae > Scaptomyza > Scaptomyza tumidula. Next base: position 1,119,770 of record JAWNNW010000595.1, on the reverse strand, counting down.
ATAAATAGTCAACACGCCATTTAATCGCCAATAATAATTTGCTCTATCAATTTGCTGTCTCTCAAACTGAGCTCAAAGCTCTGCACACTTGACTACACGTCTAAACACAGCCAGTTGGCTATCTATCTATCTATCTATATATATATTTACAATTGAATGATTTAGAAAACACCCCAAACGCATTTAATTTGCAGTCATTATCGCCGCTGCTGCTTGAGTACTTGATTTGTAAGATTACTTGCTTGAAAGTTGATTCAGGTGGAATTGAAATTGATTTTGAGACTGCGAGATTATTAAGTTGAAAGCGCTTGAAAATCTTTGAAGTATTTCCTATGCATTCATAAAATAAAACGTTTGTTGCATTTAATATTCGATTAATAACATGACATTTAGAGACTATTGTTATGCATGGATAAATTTATTTCTAACTTTTATGGGTTTTTATTTAGAACCGCAACAAATTAACAACTGATAATCATAAACTTTTTATTCGTTCTCTTTATGTTCAATATAGACACGCAACATTTTAAGCTTGACAATCTATTAGCAAGTCATAAACTTAAAAAGAAGACCACAGGAATGCATATTCTCAAGCGGAATAATCGTTAGAGGCCATAACAAATTTCAACAATGCGACACGGTAAGCCACTTAATTTTTATAACCAGTTGGGGTAGTGTATTCGTAGAAGAACATCCTATCATTTGGTATTGTATTAGCCCTCAGACTAGCCATATGTGCGAGTTTTGGAAAACAGAAGAACACATGTTCCTATTAGCGCGTGTTGTGGTTCCTGTCAGACATAATCCACAGATACGATGCACGCAACTGGCCCATCCATTATATAAACGAGTACTTTCCACTACAGAGGAGCTATCGACAAACATACAAACATACTACATACATAAATGTTCATGTGTCGCCTAACACAATTGGCCATTGTGTACAATGTTGTTGTTGTTCTTTAGGCTCGACCACAATTACTAGAGTAGAAAAGTTGAAGGCGGGCATTCCCAGTAGAGCCTGGCGCTATTGTCCTCTCTGCAGGGTTCCTCATACATACTATATATATATATGTGTTTATGCGCCTTCTGAGACAATCTATGAAAATGCCTTAAAGTGCACAAACCCACACAAACAAACAAACACACATGTTTTGTTTACCCGTATATTCTATAGGGCATTTCCTACTTTTTTGTTTAAGTTTTTTACTTTGAAATGAGGTAAATTGCTGTTCAATTGTTCTTTTTTGTTTTGCCTATAACTGTTGTTATTGTCTTGTGTATTTATTATATAATTTTTATGTGACAATGGCAATCGGATTGAAGTGTTTTCAAAAGCTAGCGTAAATATAAAATATTTTTTAACTATCCCCTGACAATGTGTGAAAAGAAAGTTCTGCATAAATAAAGTAATCTTCTTATACTTTTCGGCATTTAAATGTAAGATTTATTTACTTTACTCTTTGATTTTGGATGTAAGTTGTAGATACAACATTTTTATGAAATATTTATCCAAATATATTATTTAGTTTCAGTATAGTGATAGTTACTGATCATTCTACTAACGAATACTTTCAGCTTCGTATTAATTCTCTTAGCTTTTGCAACGTTTAAGAAAATTTTTTAAGCCATGATTGTGGATTTTGAATAGCTTATAGCTAAGCCGTAACGAATCGTTTAAGATGTAGACTTACATCTTTATGTTAAAGCTTTAAACAAATTTATATATTTTTATTAAAAAGATATACCTATAAACTACTTATGTGTTAATAAAAAGACTTATGTTGAAAAGTTTTCTTATATGAAACATAAACTGATTGCAAAAATTGCAATAATTCTTAAAATGATATTTATAAAAATTGAATTTATTTTACTGTTTCGAGCTGACAATGCAGATCGTAAGACTAATAGGCAAAGTTCACATCAGAAAAATGGCAGAACAAATGTTGTTGCATGCAGCGGGCGACAAACAACAAGAAGGCCAAGACAAAACGGCAAATGGCAATGGCAACGACAACATTGTTGGCCCATAACTGGACCTCTCACGTAATAACGTATTGAATTACTTGTAAAGCAAAAAAAGCAAAAACAAAAACAAAATCTCTTCCTCCTGTCACAACTTTCACATGAAAGTTCTTTCAACTTGAGCGGCCAAATATGGTTGCAAGAGACACGTTGGACACGACAGCGAGCCACAGCCACAGCCACAAGACAAGGAAGCCGCAATAACGAGGCGACTTCTTTTCTACATCGACTGGCCCCAACAATCGATCAAAGCCATATTTAGAATGTTGAAACCAAGCTCGAGCATTAGACTCATAGTTATGGCTGGTTGCAACACAAACAAAAACAAAAACAAAAATAACAACATCAACTTACCATTGGCATTCGATTTGCCGTCCGTTCTTTGGAGGCGTCCATTGCGTCCACGCTGTTTGGATTTCTTGCCAGTTCTGGAGCTGGAGCTCGTCTCTGAGGAAGCAGCTGCCAATTCATCGCTGATGTTACTTTCGATCAGGAGTCCACTTTTGGTTTTACGACGACGCGGGTTTTGAGATTTTCTCTCGCTCTGCTTACGCTGCTGCTGAGTGATGCGCGTTCCCGTCCAGGATACAATGCTCTCATCCAGCTGTTCGGCTGAGATGTTAGCTGTTAGTGGATTGTATTCTTTAAGCATTTGCGCGGGTGATAAGACTTGTAAGCGTTTCAGTTGCTTAGAGCGCTTGCATTGTGCCTCATGAGTCATGAGCAGGATCAGTACCTGCCACAACAGGAGGCAACTCATGGCCCAATTGTATAACTCTCTGGTTTTCATTTTCACACCAATAATATATATTAACTGTAGCAACACCAATTTGAACTTTACACTGAGCACATTTTTTGATCTCACGTTGACTTTGAACTTGTTACCTTAATAATTATTATATATTTTTCTCTCTTTTTTGAATGCTTTTTTTTGTATTAAGACAATCGCGCACTTAGGATTTCCAAGAAATTTTCATTCATAATTTTATTTATTTTGTAATTCTTTTCTTGGTTTCTTTTCTTTCACAATTTCCGCTTGTCAGCGGTCGACGCGACGTTTTGGTTGACTTTTATTTGTATTATTTTGTACACATTTCCTTTTTGCACTCTATTTGATTTGGTATGCGAAGACGCTTCTTTCTATATGTATGTATATACTTCTCTGCTCACTTCTATCTCATTTCTCATTTATTTTTTACGCACATTTTTGTGCTATTTAAATTTATTTTCGTTGCGCGCACATTTTCACACGTTTTACCCGACAGCGACAAATTTTCGTTTTCAGCTATTTTCGTATATCCTCGACGCAAGTGCACAAAACAAAAAACACAACACACGCACACACAAAATTTATATCAATCTATGCACACATATATACATATACATATATATATATATATATATAAAGAGATGTTCTGTGCAGTTGCATAAAGCACTTTCGCTTTTTTATTTATTGGCACTGCATTATCATTTAATTGCCAGCGATTTTTATGACACACTCATTTATCAGGCAAAATAATACAGAACTATGCTATGCTATGCAAAACTAAGAACAACTTGCACTATCAACAACGTTGAGCATTTAACCGATCGACGCACCGACAAACGACGATCTCGAATCTCAACGCTTCGGCATTCGAGCGAGAACTGCGTCCTACACAAACGACCGTCAAATTCAAACTGAAGCGAACGCTCGTGCCGGCTTGGCGATCGTGCTTGCCTGTTCGTTGCACTCAGTGATGCCAACTGCAAGAAAAAAAAGCTAAAAATGAGAAAATAAAAATGATTTTACTGGGAACTGTAGATTTTAAGCTTTAAATTACATTTTTGAGACTAGGAAGTTTGCCACTTTAATAAATAATTTGTCTTATTAGTAATAATTAATAATTTTTCATTAATAATGTTTTTGTTGGCAATATCCACAAAAATTTCCGGATATGTATTTGAAAACGGCTAGACCTGTCGGAAACAATAACAATCGAGCGGCACTGGTTGCAAGTGGCATTGTGGAACGTATTGAGCACACTCTCTTACATGCACTTGCATTTCCAGACATTCTAGAATATTTTCTAAGATTTGAGTAGAGGAAAGAAATCCAAACATTCGCCTAAGAACTTATAATGTTTTTAATTTGATTGTGTTTCTTTAAAAATAATTTGAAAAAAACATATATATATTGAAAATCTCTCTAGTTTTCTATTGGATTTATTTTATTTTGTTCCTTAAAATTATTTAATCAAGGAGGATATTATTAAAAATGTATCCCTGTTAAAATATAATATTTTACATCCATTTTATTATATCAATCATATAATATCAAAAACCATAAAAATTATTAGTTTTATTCAACTTCTTAGGCCACCTTGGCTTTGTTTACATTATGCAAAACTTAAGTTCCACACTCTTTTGGTGACCACTCGCTCTTAACTTCCTCTCTTCATTCTCTCTTTTGGCGACTTTGGTCTGTGCCGTAGTGTTTACCTGTTGATTTCAATGTGTTATTCTTCAGCTGTGACTTTACAGGTAGAAGTACTTGAAGAAGAATCCTAAAACGAATTGGGTTCAATGGGATTTTCCGGTGCGCAAAAGAAAAATATTTCTTTTGTGTGCCTTTTGTTGAGCCCTTGTGTCTCTGAGCATTTTACACTTTATTGTTAGCCCCTAAATTAGTTTTGACAGTTGCCAAGTTAGACATGGACATTGTTGAAAAACGAAAATGCCCAAAGGTCATTCCTGATTATCCTTGCGGTGCTTTTGTTGTGCTCGTGTTTTTACTAGGCAAACGCAGCAGGTGATGATGCATCCGCATCGAATGGTACGATACTTAACGCCACGTAACAAACAATGTATCTGTTTTCTTTCAGATACTTGAGGCAGTTTTTAGCAACGGTGGCGCACGTTTCAAGTTGCCCGCTGGCTATTTGCAACTCAATTCGTGGCACTCACATAAATACCTGATCCGCACATCCACATCCTCATCCTCAGAATGTTGTTCCTAATAAGTTCAACACGCTAAAAGTATCTGCAAGTACGTTTCTGTATCTGATGCAATTTGTTGCCAGCAAGCATAAAGGGCATTTGTCGAAGCGTGAAACAGCAGTTTCACGAACCTGAACCAGGCAGAGCCTGGCAATGCAATTGCATCGTTGCCTTATTTACAGCTCCCCTGTTGCCTTCGAATCTGGAAACTGGCAACTCGAACTCTGTGCACCATCATCATGACAAGGATTAAGTCGGTCGCCCTTTGTCTGTGCCGTTTAAATTGGTTCGTTTACCAAAAATGAAAACGAAGCTAAGGCGGCAACGAGTTAAGGCAAAAGGTTTCTTCTTCTTCTTCTTCTTGCTGCTTGCGTAGGCTGTGCGCCTGCCCATTGCTTGTTTAAGTGCTCTCCCTCTATCTCTCTTCCTGGCTAAGTACTTGTGGATGATAATGATGTGTACGAGGATCATCATCATCATGTTCATGATCATGATTGCTGCTGCTGCTGCTGATTTCCTTGTGATTTATGCGTCTTAATTGAAATGATGGCTTACAAATTGTTTGGCGCAGCGACACGTTTGGCCTTGGCATGCCAACAACAACAACAAAAACAAGTTGCTCTCTGGGTTCTGGGAATGGTTCGGGTAAGGGTTTAGGTACCTATTCGGTTCGACGTGTACTGAGTTAGGAATGGGCTCTTGATGAAGTGTGACAACTTCCTGCTGGCAATTGAAAACTATTAGAGGTCGTGCTTAAAAGTAAGGTTTAAAATTGTTGAAGAGTTATAAGTTATATAAGCTGTGACGAATCTTAGATACCCTTGTAAATATGTACATAACTGTAGTATAATGATCATTATTTTCTCCGAAACTTAAGCACAATTTTCTGATATTTGTTATATAACTAAATAGTTCTTTGAGATATTTCAAATAGGAAACCGCTTAACTTACAATTGTTTCTATGTAAACCATTTACCTATAGGTATTCTTTTTATCTATTGCTATTCCGATATTTCGCATCTCAAAGAAACCGAGAAAAAGAGCGAAAAATTTAATGTTTTTTATAATTTTGGATGAAAATTGTAGAATTTTCATCTCAGAAGATTCGAGATATAGATTAAGCTTAAACACTTGTTGGGTCAAGAATTTCAAGTGTTTCAGCCACTTTATGACCCAGTGAACGCTGCACGATTCTTTTTTGTATTTAACAGCCAGTGATGCAATTTTTCATGACCAGATTGCAATCTTGGCTAAGTTTCGTCTACGACTTTCACACAGGCAGCGTAAAGGAACTCGTGTATTCAATTTTCTAATAGCCGCCTTCTAATCAAAACTAAGGCATCGTACGCTTGTACATTTTTCTCTCTCTCTCTCTGTATGTGTGTCTCTGTCTCCGTAGGCGCAAAACCAATTAAGCCCGAAGAGGGTACGGGGGCAAGAAACAAAGCTCATACAAATAAGGAAGTTTTCCAAGCTCGACTGCTATCTGCAACAGCAGCCGTTGGAAATCGCCTCGACAAACAAAAATAAAATAAAAGAAAAAAATCGAAACGAAAAACAAAAAAAAACTGAAACCAAATAAAATCAAATGAAATTTACCGCCAATGCCACATCGAGTCTTATAGTATGTATGTAGGGGGTATCGATGCCTTGGCTCCAACTTTGGAAGCGCCAAAACGTTAAATACAATTCATGGCGCTCACGAGCGGAATTTAAATTATGCCCAATTAGAGTTAGGTGCCAGCTGAGGCGCAATCTCGAAGACTGAAGTCGGCTGAGTCGAGCAAGACTTGCAATTCCTGTGGGGCGGGCATTGCAACTGCAACTGTCCAGTTGGCGGTGGGCGTGTCATGTTTGGGGCACGTTCGTGTGCTAAAGCGCCAAATTGATTTCGATCGCCCATGGGGTCTCTCTCTACCCAGTTTGGCACTTCGCCAATGTGTTTGTTTCTAGTACTCAATACTCTCTCATGCAACAACATCAACATATGTATCTAGACTCGCTGCAGTGGCAGCAGCTATTATAACAACTGCCAGTTGTTTGCCTCACATACAGTATCTTTTTGTTGTTGTTGTTTGATGGATTACGCGTTGACAGGCTTTGGGTTTCCGTAGCGCCACTGATTGTCTGCCTGCCGCTCGCCTTGGGAGCTGGTCTTGTTATGTAAATTGCCACAAGTTTCTTGTATGTTGCATTTCTTGTGGGTGCACAGACTCCTCTACCTACCCAAGTGCTAACAAGGTTGCCTTTTTAAGTATTTTTCTCTTGTTTGTTGTCGGTTTTTTTTTTGTTTTTGTGTTCGCTGTTGTTTTCTGTTTCTGTCTGCTTTTGGGCTTCCAGGAAACATTCGCCCAAGGAGTTTGGAAGATTAATGATGAAAATGCATTTTGGTCGCATGGTTAGCGGTAAAATAAACGGTTCTTCGAGGAGGTTTCAGTTTGATCGCTTCATTAACAAAAATACTGATTGCCAATAGAGTTTAAGTTGTGTAAAGAAATGTATTAAAGATAATATTTTAGAGCACTGCTTAAAATATTGTGTTAAACTATTATTTAATATAGTTTACAGATACTGATTATGGAATCTTTCGGAAATGACTTTAAGTCTACATTTGTAAACATTTTTTTATTTTCATTGTGAATTTTAATTTATATTGATATATGTAATTACAGACCATGCAACCTTGAACTTCAGATCGAACTCATTCTTTCTTGTTTCTATTCAATTTTCAAAAGTGCGTGATGTGAGACAAATATAATTCCAAATGCAAGAGAACACATGTATATCTGGCACTTGAGATGCAACTGCATGACAACGCATACTGAATACCCTCTCTCAAGATCATTCACTCCTTTAATTTATGCGCAGCCGCAACCTGCCCCAAAATATTTTCCTGAAATGTGAATATTATGCGTTCTGAATTTATAATTAAGTGGTGCAGGGAAAACTTCTTGAGTAGGTACACAATCACGACCACCCTATGGGAATGAAATGTTTGTTGTTCCTTGTCCAGCAACAAATAACAAGTTGAAGTAGAAAGGGTTCAGACAAGTTTATGACCTTTTAAGTGTTATGTGGCGCATTTTCCGATTGACACTCGTTTGGAAAAATCTGGGGCTGGGTGCGTTTTTATAGCCACCAGCTGTGCATCAGACAGCGCAGTGAATGGAACTACTAATTAGAGAATTTGATGGGAAATTAATATGATAACGCCTCGAAGCGTTTCAAATGCCATTAAAAATTAAGTCATAATTGTGGGTTCGCTTTGGTTTAGATAGATAGACGTGTGGATTAGTTCATAGTTCAAAGACAAGTCGGCAAACAGATTGTAATCAGAACACCATCAACAGTTTAAGAGGCGTTACTTTCGTTAATTTAATTAGGAATTACGATAAACTCCTTTGAAGGGTTAAGGAAACTTAAGATCAAAGCTGGCTAAGATATTATGTTTAAGAGTTGAGAGTTTCGTCGAAATGAATAGCAGGTAGGGAATAAGTTTTTTCTAGATTATCTTTTTACTATGTCAATAAAATCTGATTAAAACATTTTTTTATTTGATACATATTTATTTAAACATTTTAATTCCAATATTTTCTAAAATCAGTAACCAATAGCTACTTGAGAAATCATCATTGAGAAAAAATATTTAGTTTCGAAAACAATCGAAAACAATTTAAATCGGTAAGAATATTATATAGAAATAATATCAGTAAATGGATTATAGTCATTGTAAATTTACTCACCTAACATTTTATAGCCAGCTGTAATAATAAATAATTTATTAATTTATGTAATCTACCAAGTTTTTAAAATTTTTGGCCTGGCTTTTTTGAATTTTTTGCTGATTGTCTAAAATTTGGCTGAATCAATTGCCGTTTTGTGTGGTCGCATTTGAGAAGAAGTGTTTCCCATTATTAGACTAGTTCATAATAATGTCTAATCACTGAAATTAGCACACCCTGGAGATACACATTTTTGTTTCATCTTCACTCCCGAGTAGAATTTGTGCTCAACGAATGGGAAATGCCAAAGCACGCCCAGAAACAGTCTGCAATGTTGCGTGACGAGGCAGTTGAGTCTGGAGCCATGGAGAAAGAGTGGTGGAGCGGGGGAGGTCAGCGACAGCAGCGTCAAATAAATGCGTTTAGTAGGTCACCCAAAGACCGACAAAAGGGAAAGAGGGAAAAAGAGATAAAAGGGGGGGAGGAGGAGGAGACGTATCCAATCAATGCAGTGCGCGTAAAAAGCATTATTTTTTTATTTTATACTATATGATACTCTTGTATGCTGTTTAAAGAGACCGCCTTTGCTGAAGCATGTCGCGCATGCGCAATTACAATGCACCCCTCCTGTGGCACTTGCCCCCTCCACACACTCCTCTCTGTGCTCTGTGCTCTGTGCTATAGCCAAGTGGAATGATTAAGCAGATTGCTTAAGTCGCCGCTTAAGGCAATATTATGAAAAGGGCTAAAGGCTGAAGGGGGGAATTTCATAATTTATGTTGCCAGCGCACGCCAAGTCGGGTTTGAAGAGTGGGAAGAGTGTACAGTGTGTACTAGATAGAGTCTTTCTTCCTATCTCTCTCTTTCTCTCTCGTCTCCAAGCATCACATCCTTTCCCAAGCTATATTTAGCTTGAGCGCTGCTTACAAGACGGCGTCTAGAGCCGGCGGGCAACTATTTTAAATATTTTGATTAGCCATCGCTGAATGGCTCCCAATGCCAATATAACCATACACCAATGCCAGACGCCACTTGAAGGCTGAGCCTTTTGCCTTTGGGGGTCTCCTCGAGACTCCACTCCTACACCAAATGGCAAATGGTTCTCTTGTAGTCGATTTTTCTGCCTGTCTCTTCTGTGCTACCGAAAGCCCATTAATTTAAAATCCATTTAGGTCCTGTGGCTTGATTATGCGGTACACAGAGAGAAATTTGTAGGATGAAATTATTTCTATATACATATATAAGTAAGACACAATTTGTGGTTCCATAATAAATTCAGTAAAATTATATGCAATTAAATAATTATAATTTAATAAAAACTTAGAAATAAAATGCTAAGCCAATGCTCATAAAGGTTTTTTTTATATAATGTTTTTCATTTCATTTCATTATTAACATTTCAGGATTCTAGTTTGAGTTATAGTTTAGATTAATAAAAATTCAAATCGATTGAATGATGTGTTTCGAATAATTAAATAGTTGTTTATTGTATATCTTTCCGTAGAATCATTTTACTATCAATAAACATAAATATTTTAATTTATTTTTATAACATACTGCTTATTGAAGAAACTTTACTTTAAGTGTTGTTTCGAATTCTCTAAAGGGTTTTATTTTTCTCCAAGTGTCTGAGACCAAAGTTCTTTTATGCCGTTTGTAGCTTGCGTGTTTGGCTTCATTTGTGGTCGGGCTTATCGCATTCCAGGCATAAAATGTTCAATTTAATTAATTTTAGACAAATCACTTAACAAGCTAAAATTCCGTGCTGTGCATTAGTTAAAATCGGAAATCAGAATGCGGGAAGTATCATAAGCTAAGCTGTCAAATAGTTAAAGTTAACTGTTGCAATAAAATACACAAAGAGCCATACAATTTATGACTAATTGGTTTATAGAATGCAGATGTTTAAAAGGTAAAGAAAGACCCAATACCCATAAACATATGCATTGCTTATATGAGCCTTGAATAATGCTTGCAACATGTGGCACAACACGAGCGGCGCACGACAAGTGAAAGTTGATTTTGGTTTTACACCTGAGGACAATTTAATACGATTGCCTTCTTCGATTGACAGCCAATAATCGAAATCTTGTATTTAAAAAATGTAAATTGAGCGAAAATCGCTTCATTTCGTTCGAAAAGTTCAACAACTGGACAGGAATTGACATTTAAGGGCAAAAACAAACTTTACAGTTATGTTATATGAAAGAAAGCGAATAAGTAAAGAAGCCGTTGCAGAAGAGAGTTGTCCTTCTCTCTCTCTCTCTCTTTATGTGTTTCTTTCTTCTCGGTGCGGACAATGGAACTGTTGCACAGCTGATTGCGATTGATCGCTGTGACTTCACTGACACTACTATCAATATCGATCTGCGATCTTTTGCTCAAAGACGATGATGATGATGATGATCTTTTGTGTCGTAATCTGCAGAAATGGTCAACAACTGATGAGATGAGATCTTGCTGCCATTTTTGGGATGTCCCTTTTGCGAATGCTGAACTCAAGTCTCTGAGTCTTGTGCGCTACTAATGAACACCTTAAATGGTGTTTTTTCTGCTTGGATTATTTACCAGCATACAGACTGCTGGTAGTAGTACTTGGTAGCAAAACCTTTCTCCATGATTGTTTAGCAGTCGCTTCTTTTTGTGCTACACGCATTTTGTCACATTTTGACATATTTTTGCTGCATACCATACAGCTTTGGCCATAGTGCAAGCAGTTGCCCGTTGACCATATTTGGTGCCAATTAGAGAAAAAGGCTAACGCAAACCCTTTTACTTGCCTGCACCACTCCGCACCACAACGCACTCCGATTGCGACTCATTATCCGGCTTGGACTAGCCACCAGTTATGGAGGCGCAAATGAAAACCAGGCATTTCTTCCTGGGAAGTCACGTCGTGTCGACGCTTCAAGATAAATTGCTGACAGTTTCGTTTAATTGTTGGTCCGTCGCGACGGCTGTTAATTGCCACAAAAATGTCCAATACCATAAAAAGATCTCACGATTTTATTCGCAAATCGCTCTCTCTCTTTCTCTCTCTTTCTCTCTCTGTCTATCGAAACAAAAAAGTTGTAGCTTGACAGCTTTAAATCACTGTTTTATGACTCTATTAGATAAATGTGTGGCAGCTACCGCACATTCATGTTTGCCATTGAATATTAATATTGTACATGACCACATTATGTAATTGATATTGACAAGGCGTGGAACTAGTTTGCCGTTTGCACTAGAACAGCCTGAACGAGTTTCACGTTCATAACGTTCAAAATACCCATCAACTTGTCAGGAAGTCGTCTAATTGGCATATTATATTAACTACTATATAAAAATCGTATGCCCAAATAATCAAATTACCATCATGCTATTTCTTTCCCATTGTTTTGACCTCGCTCAACCTTCGCGTCTTGTAATTGGCGAAATGTTTCAATTCGAAGTCTAAGTTGCAGTCTGAGTCAGCATCTGTGGCTGGGGCAAATCAAACACAAGTCATCATCATCGGCGACGTCATTGATGACTTTGTCGTGGGGCAACCGAATAACTTTTCAGGTCAATAGTTCAGCACTGTTAGGCAGGCTAAAAAGTCATGAACAATTCGAATTTCTCATTGCCCTACGTTGTGTATTATTTGCGGTATTATAGACTTTAAATAGCATAAAGTTTTAAATATGAGAATTTTATTAATAACTTATTTTTTCGTTTGTGATGGGCTTAAACAGTTTTTAAGTAACTTTTATAATAAAACTTATGCATTTTTAAGCATTTCAAATGATCAAAAACAACACAAAATACTTTGAAAACAAAGTCATCATTTTAAATTACAATACATTAACAAACAAGCAATCAATCAAAAGCTAGAAAATCTTGCAAATGTTTTGTTATAATGTATTTAATTATGTAGAACTTTTTGCTTCTTTTTGACACTAGGAATAAAACAATTTGTGTAAATATATCGTTCATATTTTCATACTCACAACATTTTAAATCTAACCAAACCACTAATTTACTAAAATTAAACACTTTAAACATTCAAATCATTTATTTATAATTCTCTTGAATTCGTTTTGGTTTCCACATTGTTAAGCCCTAAATTGAGCCCAAGATTTAGAAATCACAACACGCTGTAAGAATGGTTTTTCTTTATTTGAATGTTACATAAAGTAGTTTTATCTCCAAAGCGATCTGCAATTTTATTTTGGTAAGCTTCGTATGCCTCGGACGCACAAAACGCAACACATTAAAGTGCCATAAAAATTCAATGCCACACACATGAGAATGTTGGATTGTAGTTAATCGAAGAGTTCGCTTAGGCCCCAAAGCCTTTCAACACGTTTTACACATTTTACAACTTAATTTTTTACTATGTGCCCCCAAAAAGAAAACGCTGTCAGCAGCAGCAGTTCGAGGGACAAACAATCAAAAGTTGTTTTTGTGGCTTCAATTGGATTCGAGTTGCAACAAAAAGAAAACCTCCTCCCCTACCCACCCGCTGCAGAGGAGGGAAGGGCATTGTGGCTAGAAAAGTAGAATTTGCATTCGGTCAAAGCTGAACGAGGGAATGAAAAAGGGGAAAAAAAAGAAAAACAAAATTAACTGCAATCAAGTAAAACGTCATTCAACTGGGACTTGGACACGAAATGTGAAATAGAGACAGCATGGAATATGCCAGACCTGGACCTCAACTGGGAACTGTGAACAGTAGAAGTGAGGGGGTGTCGAGAGGGGTTATAGGTTTCTATTATGCGGCTGCAAGGTCTGGCATAAAGCTGTAAACTTGCTAAATTGCCAACATTCAACGCATTTTTCTTTTATTACTTTTTTTCTTTGTTGTTTATGTTGTTGTTTTTGCTGTTTGCAAGATTTTGTTGTGTTGAGTAATGCCCCACGGGCAACAAAAAGAAGCGCAACCAATCGACTCTGTTTCGCTCCCTTACCTCCCCGTCACCGACACCACTGTGATGAACCTTTTGAAGAGTTTTAATTAAGCTAATAAAATTGTCTCTCTTCGTTTTGTCCGTGGGGGCTTTAACTGTGCAGTGGCAAAAAAAAAAAATGTTGCATGTCTATTAATTGCATTGTTAGACACACCAATAAAATAAAATGAGGTCATAAATGGGGTTATGTTTTCTTCTACTTCTTTTACGCTCATTAATATGACATTGCATATACGGGTATTTAGGAATAACTTGTGTTATATCACTTTTAAACGAATTTAGTCAGTAAGTTATGCAGCATATTAAAAAAATCCTAGTTAAGACCAGTAAGTCGATAAAAGCTAGACTAGGAGATTTCCTGAACTTTTAAACTTATCGTCGACTCGGCTTTCAACATCTCCGGTATTTTTCAAACGATTTATATAAAAATTTTACAGATATTTATTTTTTATCTATAGTTTCTAAAACAATTTTCAAATTTTTCAAATTTAAGATTTGAGTGTTATCGATCACATATGTATATCGAAAAAAGTTATCGATTTTACAAAATAGCCATGCTCAAGATTTAGAGTTATCGATAACATATTTATATCGAAAAAGTTATCGATAGTGCAAAAATGACTTGCTCTGACTATTGTTTGGAAGAGATTTTTTACAAAATAAGTCTCTAGCTCTTATAGTCCCGGAGATCAAAGCGTTCATACATAAAGGCGGACAGACGGACAGATATGACTATATCGCGGCTGTTGGCCAAGAATACATTAACTTTATGATGTCCGAGATACTACCTTATTTTTGTAACATTCTTTTGCACACAACCATTTCACCCTTTCTACCCATTTCAATGGATCATAAATAATATCAATATTAACTACTAAACAATTAAAAACTATAAAATAACACTATGTAAACATCATATATATCATATGCTGAAATTTTACTATATAAAATGTAAATAAAATAGATAATAAACTTTTATAATCTACACAATTTAAAATCAAGTATAAATCATCGATTATAACATCCCACCGAATAAGTTTCTTCAAATGTATATGCAAATATATTTTTTTATATTAATTCTACGAATGCTCAAACCCAAATGACTCATAAACGTGGCTTAAACTTGCAGTGTCAAAATAGAACCCATAATTTTTGGCATTTAATAATGTGCTATGCAAGCAACTCACGTTTTTTTTTATTCCCACAAAAATATTACACCTCAAACAGAGGCGCCATTTACGCGTAAAGAGCGCAATTACAAAATCGTTAAAAAAGCAAAAAAATATTATTCGACAGAGTTGGCCGTTGAGCATTATAAGTATTTGCGAGGCGGGTTTGGTAGTCGCGTGGGTAGCGGCTGCGAAAAGTAAACTGTAAATTATCGCAAGCGGTGTAGCTGGCAAAACATATTAGCGCCTATTAACTGGCCAATTTGCATAGGCAACAGAGAAGGAGGCTAAGAAGCGATGGGGTAAATTAACAGAAGTTCAAGGTAAGCTGAGACAGTACAGGATTCAATAGTACGTATATATATATGTGTGTATGTATGTACGTTAATGCAACTGAACAGCAGCAGCTTATGTGGCATGTAATTGCTTTTCCCACTGTTGCACTGTTGTTGGAGTAGTGCGGTGTTTTGGTGGTTTTACTGTATGGTGCATGCACCGATCGCTTGCCACTGATAACATTCCAGTCTGTTGCTGCTGCTGCTGCTGTTGCAACTACTTGTTGCCGTGCACTTTATTTTTCTTTACTTTGCTGATTAAACGAGCGATTGCATCTTGGTGTATCGGTTATGCTGCCACAATATTTTTGGGGCGTAATTAAAGGTATTAAGTGTGGCCACAAAGCGCCTTAGTTTGATGTAAATCAAGGTGAAAATAATTGTGAGGTGTTTTTCGTGTCTGCGTGTGTGTGTGCCGTTTTTGATGGTGTGAATGTTGGCGTAAACTACAAAGAAGGTGGAGAAATTAAAGCAAAAATTCGCAAAAGTGTGGAGAAATTCGAAGAAAGTAAAATACTTTTAATTAGGTTAGTGTATGTTAAGGAATTGGGGAAATAAAAGATAAACAATTTTATACTGCTTGCTAACTGTTAAAAACGTTAAAGTAATAAAATTTTAAACAAGCTATATTTAAAGAATATAAAAAGCCAAACATACTTCCTTTATTTTAGTACCTTTATATTATGTTCTAAGTTTAATACTTTTTTTTTGACATTTTCTGCAATCTATATTATTAAAGTATGTTTCGCTCGGATATGAATTCTTTGTTTTTATTATATTTAAAAAGTTAATTATTATAAGGACTATTTTAAAATTTTGTAAGGAAATTAACTTATGAAGAAACATCTTTAAAGGATGGAAAAAAGTAGATTAAATAAAACGATTTTATTATTTCTTCTTCCTCCAACGTCAAAGTACACTTTTATGCATCTTACTTAAAAAACAAACAATCAAAAATGTAGCAAAAGTGATTTGCTTATCAAACGAAATTTAAATACACTGCAATCACTTTTTTAATCTTCCCTTTCGTATGCCCTCTTTTTTGTGTCCACCGGCAACTAATCAATCATGGCCAAGAGCTGACACCTTCACAAGCAAAACACATAACACAAATAACTCAACAGACGCTTCCGCATAACTGGAAATCAGATGAAAAAGCGACAAACATGAACAAGTCACAGCTCAACCAGAAAGGTTCATCCTTGTTCCATTTTTTTTTTGTGGTATAATGCCCAGAAGCGTGGTAAACATGTCAACCAGTTGCCAACTGGGCCAATGAGTTTGCAATACTTAAGCTGTTTTTTATTTCTCTTTGGCCAAAAAGAAGACATGATCGGCAACAACAACAACAACAACGATGGTTAGGATCAGGTTAACTGAGCTCAAAGCGTGAACTTGATATTATGCTAAAAAGGCGTCCCAATATGCAAAAAGGCAGCAGACGAAGCTTCTGACTCTCGATCTGCAGTTGGTCTCGAGCCAATTTGGTGGAGATGTTGTTGTTGTTGTTGTTAGTGTGGTTGTCACCCCGATAAGCATCTGTTGTGATGCAGCCAGCGAATATAAAAATTATTGAGTGTACTCCTGTTTTGGGCCGTCTGGAAATGTATCCCAGTTTGTGTCTTTTTCGTTTCTTTCTCAATGTCTGCTGTTTTGGGTTTTGTGGTGCCGACACAACAAATTACATGCAAATTAGTTGGACCTTGTATATAAGAGAGAGGAAGAGCGAGAGAGAGAGAGAGGGAAAGAGAAGGCAAAGCATTGAAAGAAATTGGAAGAACACAGTTATTTTAAGCTTCAAAATGGTAATCGTAGCTTGTAGATATAAATCGAGAAGAGGGTTATAAAAAGAAATAGACAATAGTTAAGAATAACTTAAACGTCGATAAAATAAAAATTTAATGAATTTGTTTTAGTTATTTGACATACTTTTAGTTTTAATATTAGCCAAGGTGACTTTTTTTATTAACATATAAATTACGAAAAAAGTTAACCGAACTTAACTATACAATTTAGATTATAATTAATTATTTCTGAAATGTTAAAAGTTAAACATGAACAGAAATTATATTTAATTGTAACAGAGCATTACAATTTAATGAGCATTAAATAAGTATTGTTTTGCATGTTAGTTTGCAGTTTGACATTCACTGTCAGTAACATTTTTAATAACACAGCCTGAAACTATGCAATGCATTTTTACTTCATTTTTTTCTACTTAATGTTGATTTTAAGCAATTTACAATTTAATTTTAAAAAAGTTGGTTTTGCAATTACGTAAAGAGAATAAAGTTTGTCATGTTTGCATATTAAATAAATTACGTTTTAGCTCGTGTATAACTCCAACTGTCATCATAATTGACGTCAAACATATATGACACGATATGTGAATTTAATAACCTCTGTTGAAACTTTTATTTTATTTATTTTTTTTGAACACGAAATGAATAAAAGTTTGTTTTTGGCTGTCGTCAGCAATTCGCGGCCTAGCGTATTTCACTTAAGATAAATGAAATTAAATATGTTAACGCATAGTCAAATATCTTCAGCTGCCTAAAGGTATGCAACACGCATGTGGGTACATCAGGAAGGCACAACACTGCACAACAAAAGAAATGTTGGGATATATCTTACAAATATTGTCAGTATTATAAACTTTCCCATCTTTGCTGTATAGTGCTAATCTTTATTTACTGGCTTTCTGCAAGAAGTAAACAAATTAAGTTTTCTAGCAGAACGAAAGTTATATGCCTTGATTATGTTTATTTACACACGTGCCATTCGGTGACCTTTGAGGCGTCCTTGCATAACTTTGCTGACATGTGACACGTGGCAGCAATTTTATGCTAAAACTTTTGCCTAAATAAACAACTGTTAGTGCTATCAAACTTGGCCGCAACTTTGGCTGCTTTCATTAAAATTTGCATATTGAAGAGGAGCAAGTTAATAAGATTATAATAGACAAACTGTGAAGAAAGAAGATGGAATGAGTGCTGGAATGCTTGGTAATTGATAGCAAATGAATTTATTTGGCATTCCGTATGCCGTATATTGAATCATATCTGCATTCACCGAGGCAGTTGACCCCGAATCGCAACTGCAACTGGGAATGTGGCAAGCATTTGACATAAGTCGCGTGCGATTCTTATTCTATATGTTGTTATTGTCGTTATCTTTCATAGTGCAGCATGACACTTGCAGGCGAACAAATTAATAACAATTGACGCAATGTCTCAACTGTGTAAATTGCTGAACGGAGACTTGACTTGACTTGCAACCAGAAGTTGCAACTATGTTTTTACTTGTGTGCACATAAATAGAGAAATGACATGGGACAGAAAGGCATCTACTAGAATTCAAAAGAAAGAAAGAAAGTCGAGTGGAAATTAGTCAAACAATAAATACTACTGTGGGTGTAAGTGTATGTGTGAGTGTGTAAGTGTGACCAGGAAGAAATGAGAAATGCCTGTTGCTTAGACTCGACTTTTGAATTGAACAGGAGCGGACTTAGCAAACTACAAATCGGGCGCTATGACGTAAAAACGTTTTTATTCATTTCATGTAGATTGAATATTAACCAAAACTTTTATAAATATATAAAAAATTAATGAAATACAGTTAAGCATCAAATAAGCATCAAATAAACTGTTTTGAATGTACTAAGGTTAATAAAATTAAAGTAAATTAGTTAAATTAAACATATTAACTTAATGATTTTATGATGAGATATGTGTAACAAATGTTCATAATATGAATAAGTAAGGTTCAGATAGTTAACATTTTACCCATGAAATGTATCTAAACCGCTCCTGTTTCTCGTTTAACGTACGCGTATTTAGGCATTATTACAAAAGTTTATTCGCATGTTGAAAGGCACTTATAATAATAAGACTTGACAATTATTGCTTATGACTCTTTAGTTTTTTTTCCATTTAAAAGTGTGATGCTCAAATTTTTAAAGTGTGCCAGAGATTGTAGTCGAACAATTCACTTACTAACCTTGTGTAAAAAGTATTTTTTCATTTATATTTTTACGTTAAAGTTTACTACGTTGTTTTTACAACATTCGAATTGTTGTTTTTGAATTTATTTAAATTTTATATGCATTTTAACAAGTTTTTTAATTAGTTTTAGACCTTTTGCGTGTTTGCGTAATTTTTATTATTATTTTTTAACTATACTTTAATTTGCTTGTGTAAACCATCTTTTGTACAGTTTAGGTTGCATTGGAATATTAATGTTATCTTATAAAAACGTAAATAAATGCATAGAAAATGTAAACTTATACCTAAGCACATACACAACGTTTATTTTAATGATATCCGTTAAAATAAAACATCTTTATCGTTTTACAACAAATAGCATTAAACATCAGTATCAGTTTGTGTAGCTCTTGTCAGTCAAGCGGTTTGACAAGCACTCTTCCAGTTTGCAATGCACTTGAAGTGTTGTGCATTTCAATTTGCATTGGCATCTGACATCGTTGACCTTTCGCTCGCAGCGTTTATTGTTGTCATAAAATCGTTGTGTACCGTTAATTGCATTATGTTAGACGAGCCAAACTGATACATTATTCAATTCGTTTGTTCGGTTGTGTCGTCAAATCGCTGTTGTATTGAGTTGTTGTTTATAGTAAGTCGTATTTGCTGCTGCTGCTGCTTTTGCTGCTGCTGCTTCAGTTGCAATTGTTGACGTTTGGCGCGTGATTTCAAACGTCAAACTGTCAGCTTTGGCAATTGTCACAGTTGCCGTTATTGTTGTTGAAGCATTTCTTGTTGTTGTTTGTTTGTTGACACACACACATACATATGAGTGTCTACATTTGTTGTCTGTGCGTGTTTTTCAGTTCGCTTTGCATTATTTCCTGATTTTTGTTTTAGTTGTAATTTATTTGTGATTTTTTTTCCAACACTTTTGCTGTCTTCAGGCACCTCTTCTTCTCCGCCTTCTTCTTCTTCTTTTGCTGCTGCTGCTGTTGTTGCAAATTGTTTTTCCGCAGTGACGCATCTTGCAGAGTCCGCAAGTCAAGTGACGTTTTGCACGTTTCGCATTTTGTTTGCTTTTCTGTTTTGTCGCTCAATTTCCACGTTTTTCCCCTTCGAATGTCACGAGCGCGCATGTTCAAGTGGGTCGTTCGGCTGAGGCAACAACTTGGCTTAAACAGGCCGAGAAAGAGAGGGAAGCGGGTCGACTTATCCACTTAGCTGCAGTTCAAGCTCCAGTTGCTGCAAAACCCTTTTGGCACTGCACTCAAAATTAGCAGCATTGTTTAAATTACTCTCTGCAGCCCCCGCCTATTGGCACCTGCTTTGTCACGTGTCCGCCTTTTTGGCATTGCATTTGAAAATCGATACCCAAGCCCAGCCGCTTAGTGCTTAGCGCGCGCCTCAATGGCAACTGGGGCCCAGACGGCAACTGAATGTTGGCTGAATGTTGTCACTGTCTGGTCTGAAAATCGAGGCTCTTAAGCGGCTTAGTTTGATTTGCAAAGTGAGACGACAATCCAAGTGCCAAGTCTCAATTTCAAACTATCTCTGTCTCTGAAAAAATCAATAGGCTAATGCACTTGAGCGAACCGGTTTTCTAACCTGACTAACTGCTGTAAAGGGTGACAAACCATTTTCATAGCATTTTCCTTTAGAAATTTGAAACAATTTGTAATACCTAGGGGTTAGGCGATTGTGTTCCACATCTCGAGTCTATAGGTCTTATAGTTTCTGAGATCATACAGACGAACATGGCTATGTCGACTCTGTTGTTGATAGTGATCAAGAATATATATTCTTTATGCAGATACCCTTTAAACCCACATTCAATGACAATTCTTTTCTTTAAATCTTTTAATCTCCTATTTTATTGAACTCTTAATTGCTCTTTCTTACAGCTGTGATTGGTAAATGTTTTGTACTTGTTAGTCATTAAATTGAACGAAACATTTATGACCATCCAAGTAAGTACACCTGGTTTGGCTATAAATTCTTTGATTAAATACCTGACAATCAGCAACAGGTTCACAAAAACGGCTGGACTAACAGCAGGGTTGCACTAAGCAAATATCTATGCAAAAAACTTATTATCAGGATGAAGAAACAAAAAATCAATTATTCGCTCTTTTTTAGCTCCATAAATTAAAGTTTTCGTGAAATTACAAAGACTTAATCGATTAGCTACAAAATATGTTCCTTAAAAAGTCAATAGAAAAATCAAATACTTTAAATTGAGTACGCTTTAAAAATTACTAGCTTTTCCTACTAGACTTTTGATACGTTAATCTTTAAACTATTCTACGTTATAATGCCCGGCTCTCTTCTCATAAGTATGAAAATATGATATTTAGCTTCTTTTGCGGCTAATCGGCGATTATTTGAATAAGAACGTGACGTCTTCATTGTACTCAAGGTAAAAGAAGAACGATTAAGCTAAAAACAAATGAAGTTGATTTAAAAAGAAGAAAAAACATTTCAACATCATCTTTTATCACCTAAAGAGAGGCACGAAATCGGAACGAAATAATTAATCCTTTAAAAATTACGTTTCTTAAAATAAAATTGATTTGGGTATGTATCAAAATATACATTAAGCGTTTTCTGTACATTTCCTTATGTAACATTAAGCATTTTTAAGTCATACTTGTTAATTTCTTAGGTATATTTGAGTGGAAACTCAAGGTTCTCGCTTGCACAAATCGTGTATATGTTTGCTTTTGAATGATGGTTCATTGTTTTGTTATTGCAAGATCAGCAAACATTTTGCATGCTCATTGAGTTTCAGTGCCAGTTCACATAATTGATAACAATTCACACCTTTTTTTTTGTGAGTGTGGCACAGGCCAGCAGGCCGAGACAGAATCGGCAACGAAAGTAATTAACCCACTTTTGAGGGCTGTCACTGTTTTGCCTGATTCCAGGGCAATCTGATGACTCGACAGGTCTGTGTTTGGTTTGTTAAAGTAATTTGTGCAAATTATTGCCCATCGTGCAAGGCATTTTATTGTTATTATAACATAAAAACAATCAGCTACGGAGTGGGCGAATACTTTCAACTTACGTTTCTTATTTATTTACTCATTGCTCTGCTTTACTTACTAAAACTTATTATTTCTGTGTTGTGTTATTTTTGTTGGTATTCTACGCACACGCACTTTCCAATTGCATATACGAAAAAAACTTGACTTGAATTGAAGCCAAACATGTTATGAGAAGACACTCTCCATCTCTGTTATTTTGCTTTCTTTCTTTATTTTTAATGTGCTGTAATTTCGCAAAGTTTTGTAATTTAACGCATGCGTCAATCGAGGGGTAGCCGGTTTTTACCGTTTGTCTGCCGTTCGAATACTTCAATTGCTAAATTCAAAAATAAACAAATAAACAAACGAGATTTTTGCGTAAAACGCCTCACATTTTTTTTCTTTATTTTTCTTTTTTTTTGAATGAGTAATGGAAATGTGATTCACGACGCGAGGTTGCCGAGGTGTTCGCCTGTCAATTGTGACAGCTCTCTTTGTTGTGGTTGTTTTTTTGGTTTGGTTTGGTTTGGTTTGGATTCGCGCACTTTTGTGGAGCAAGGACGTAAACCCATTTGCCCAGACCTTGTATTTCCTGCTTTCACCTGCTTTTAAGATCCACCCACACACTCACACTCACACGCACAACGCAGAATGACGTGCGTGTTTGGCAAAATGCCGTTAACGATCATCCAATGAAAGTCTCATTTTAATAATTAAACTCTTTGTATGCTAAGGTGCAAAGGGAAAGGGGGCGTCAGTGTAATGCGCTGAAAATAAACACATTTAACTTAGAAATTACATTTGCATTATACACTTAAAATGCATATTTTTAGTGTTAATGAGAATCTTATTATGCATTCTTTAAGTCTAAAACGTTGAATTTTGCATAATACGATTTAAAAAGGGAACGAAATATAAAATATCAATAAAGAGGTAACACTTCGCAGCAAGTAGAATATTTAGATTTAAAGAGAGCTTATGCTCAAAGTGAAAAAAATTATTTTATTTAAAACGACGTCATTTAAAATATTTTTGGTAAGAAAGCAAATATTACCAAAAAATGCTCACAGTAAGTCTTAAACATAGAAGATTTTTAAAGCAAAGTAAAGTCGGAATCAAATATCAATTTTAAAGTGGTTAAATAATAATAATTAAAATCTAAAATAAAACTTTATGGCTAAATTGCATTATTTTGAGTAATTTTTTTTAGGTTCTAAAACATTTCCATGTTTAGCTCAACTTTTATTAAAATTCAATCAAAATAATATGCAAAATGGTCACACTTTAAATGTTATTTGCTTAATAAGGTTGCTATTTCCGCACTTTGTTAGGAAAGGAAAATTATTCCAAATACTAGATTGGGTTTCTTTAGTACTAATTTTAAATGTTCGTACAATATTTGGACTTCAAGCAAAAACATTTCGAAGCTTGTGTCGAAACACATTAATCAAGTACGGTCACACTAACCAAATTCGTCACTCATCGCTGGCTTTTCCTCCCATTTTCCAACTTAATTGTCAATTAAAGTTGCATTTTCCGCCCACACACTTAAAAAAAAAATCACCCCACTAACTCAAAAAGACACAAAAAAATTAACAACAATTTTTCACACATTTCACTTTGGAGTAAAAAATGCATACAAAAATGTGATTTCAATATTTGACTGTGTTTGTATTTTTTTCTAAATTTAAATCGATGTATTTTTGAAATCATTTCGACGCTGCAATTTGTTAACAATTTTCACACGCAGACGCCTGACAGCTGGCCCCGCCTACCCCCCGGTCACCGCTCCGCCCAGTGGGAAGAGCCCACATAAATCGAATGCCATGGGCCATTAGTCAGCTTTTGACAGACACTTAAATGCAGTTCCACAAAAACAGATACAAATGCAGATACATATATATAGTAACTGCATCCATCAGATACTTTAATGCAAATTCGAATTGTGAAAGTTCATAAGCCAACCTTTAAAGCAAATATTACATTAGACTTTACCTAAACGCGTAATGCAATTTTGAATTCACTGCGCTGACAGTTCAATGAGGTTGCCTCCTGATGGGTGGCAGGGGCACAAGGTAGCGCCATGTGGCGCACAGATGCCTGCCACAATATCCTCCACATGGATAGCTTCTGTTCGCCTTGATTCGATATATAAATTTGCTTTTTCATATTCTCCCCCATTGCTAATGATGCACAATACTACTGTCATTGTGCTGGGAGTGAGGGGGGTTGGGGGGGGGGCGTTATTTATTATTGTTCCCATAAACAAAATAACAGCGGAACCATAATTAACTGAAAAACAATTTATGAGTTGCGGCTTCCACCTCCAAATGATCTAGTTATGCACCTTGGGCTTGACCTGCAGCTGGATACATTTTTTCTTGTTAATTATCGTTTTCATCGAACATTTTGAAAAGATATCCAACTGTTGTGTGATAATTAAAAATCTTTCTTTCTTACATTTTGTTAAAATATTATATTATAACACTATGCCATTATCTAAATTACAAAACTATTTTATTCATGTAAATATTTTATACTCTAAATCTGTAAAGAAATAATCCACAAAAATATTTTGAATATTGTAGTCTATTTTTTAATAAAATTTAAATAAAATCTAATTCAAATTTTGTGCCATAAAAAGTATCTTTACAGTTATAATATCTATAATTTGAAAAAAATAAAGAAAAAAAGATTTAGCTTTTGCAAAGTTTTGCGATGCCCAAAAGAAAAAAATGAAATACGACAAGATTTCCGATTGATTTCTGTAATCGATTGCAAAATCGATTTAAATCGCTGAATAATGAGTGATATTATCATTGATATGATAAACAGATAATGCATTCATTGGAACGCATAGAAGTTATGAAACTTAGTCGATGCAGATAAAATGCGATTACAACTTGAACAATATTTATAGAGTTCGATGGTATAACAAACCTTGGACACTACACAATGCATTTTTTCTAGTCGTCGACAAGTCGAACACAAAATGTGCAGCCATTTTGTATTGAATCTAAAACGACTTCAAATGCTTATGTTTATGTTTATGTCTGCAGTAACAAAAATAAAAAAAAAAACGAATCGAAAATCGCTCCAAAACTTCCAAAAATGACATAAACAAATGCTGCTTATCGCTCCCAAAGCATACACAAAACATAACGTAATATTTAAACTGAACCAAACGGAACGAACGAATGAACGAACGACGCCAGCTGAGGATGAGAGTGAAAGTGCCAAAAACAAAAAACAAATATAAAAATTGAAGAGAAGAAATAAGTAAGAAACGAAATAAAATCCAACAATAAATACAAAACGCATTGTAGCCAGTTCCACCCCCCTCCCCCAACACACACTAATACCATTGACTCTATGCATGAAAACGCCTTATTACCGCACTCGACAGTAGGTCCCCCTTCCAACCTTTAAGTCTTCGTCTTTGTCAACCCCTTCCCCACTTCCGAGAGCAGGCCTCTATGACTGCACTTTTTCTCAAGCGTGCAAGTGAAATTTCCCATATGTACGTATGTATGTATGTGTGTATGTGGTGCACAGTGAAATTCACGTCTCATCTTGTCTCGGGGCTTCAACCAAAATACAAAAACACTGCCGCTACCCCCCCTCCCCACCTTCTTGTGCTCTTATTTATGCTGCTTCATTCGCAACGCGTGCGTTTTGTTTACAGTTGCAAGTTTTTTGTTATTGTTGTACACTAGCGTACGAAGAGTACATCGACTTTGATAAGCATTTTGAAAAGAAAAGTAAAGGTTGTAAAATACATATTAATTTATAACATATAATTTAGGTATACAAATTTTCAGGTAAAGTCACGTAGAATACAAAAGTATCCATTTCACTTTCTTCTTGAAACATTTAAACTAATTCCATACCAAAAAAAACAATACAACTGAGTGAGTCAAACTGTTTTAATATATATATAATAAATATATTTTAAACTTTTGTACAAATATCAATGTTACAGGAAGATTTCATTCAAAGAAATAATTTCTTAATAAAATAAATACCAACTGAAAAAAACTTTTATGTATTAAATTTATATTTTGATTGCCGTTTTAAAAAAAATATTAAAAAAAATCGAGCAAGTAAAAGTTTCGAAAAAAGTGAAGAAAATATGATGCACAAATATCATTTTTACTGAGGTATTTTCAATTACAATTATTTTGGTTTTATTTTACTTTCTTAATCTACTTGAATTACAAACCTGGTAGCTTAGCCAATCAAACATGATACTGATAATAGAGATATTGTAATTAAACTATTAAAACTTAAAAGTCTCCATCACGTACTTTACTTGCAGGGTAACCAACATTCGCTGTGCTTGAGTTCGTTTTGTTTCTAATTTCTAGCTGATATTTATTTTTGTTTTCGTTTTTGTTGTTGCTGTTTATTTTTATAGTCAGTCAATGACTGCATTTGTTGTTATTTTCGTTGCTGTTGTTGTTTATGGTAGTATCTCAACAAGATCATCAAAATCAATTGTTTGACTCTCTACCCTTTCATATCTCATACATAGCTCTCAATCGCTCTCAATCCACCACAACTCTCAATTAGCCTCCGACAATGATATTGTGATTGGGCTGCGCTTTTCAAATCCCGTTTCATCATATCCTCACCGAACCGGGAGCACCCATCTATTAATTAATTTGAGCCAGCCAATTTGCGGAAATCATTGAGTATAGTTGTATTATTATTTTTGATGTATTACGCACTGAATTTGTTGCTATTTGTTTTGATTTTGATTGCAAATGTCATTAAATTTTCGCATTGCTGCCAATTCGCGATTCGCAATTATCGTTAAGTTTTACACGTTATTGCCGGTTTGTAGACTTTTCATGACTTCCTTTTTGCTTGGCAAATCAGGTGTAATTTCTATTGAATTGTTGTTACACAAACAGTTACCAAATATGGCAAATAATATTGTTTTGTTATATTATATAGTATGACTATATTTTTTCCATAATTTCCTAGATATTTGCTGTAATTAAAACGTAAGAAAAACTCAGTTGAATCGTGCAAATCAAGGGTTAAGGAGGAAATATACTTTAAGAGCATTAAAGCAACTTCAAAATTGGCAAACAAATATAAAGTTAACGGATTTAGATTTTCCTACCCAATGCTTGTTTACTGTGCCACTTAAAATGAAAGCGCCCCAAACTTTAGATGGAACTTCTTTATAAGTTTTGCAACTGATGAGTTTTGTGTCTAACACACCCACTTTGTCGCCCCAAATTGACGTCATTGTGGGAGTAAAAGCTCAGCAGAGAGAGTCTGTTATAGCGTCTGCAGACATTTGACGTCATTGATAGAGAAAAAGAGATGGCAAGTAGAGTGACGAAGTGTGGGAGAGCATATGTTAATGGACCGCAACATGCTCGTAACATTTCAAAAATGTAACATTGCATAACTGTTGAGTGTGTGAGTGTTAAGCGAAATGCAGCATTGCCAGATCAATGCGCACACTCGCTGAGAACAAACGAGAGAGAGAGAGAGTGGGAGATAGGGAGAGCGTGAGAGATTGAGTGTAGAGTTTCTCGGAGTGTCCTTTGCTGTGAAAAAAACAGCTGTAGGGATGCTGCAGCCACGACGATTTCTCCTTGAACTCAACATTTGTCGAGGCCAAACGAAAAATACTTATATATATATCCAAGTATATATACACAATTGATGTTACATGAATTTTAGGTATTTTGCAGACAGCCGCTTGTTGACCATGTTATGTGTGTGTGTGTTGTGTCAGTCATTTCGACATATGTGTGTGTGTATGTGTGTGTAATAAAATTCAATTTTATTACTGCCGTGTCTGTTGTGTTGTTTTAGTGTTGTTATTTGGCAACAGTGCTGCTACTTAATGTTCGGCCTACCCCGCCACACGCCCCTCCATCAACACCATTGCGTACCTGTCCTTGTTTAAATATTTATCGCGTCAAAAGGTCAAGCTAAAAAGTAGCTATCACGTGGCAATTTATATATGTTTCTTGCCACTTTATTGGTTTTTTATACTTTTTTAATTTCCTTCTTAATACTATCCCATTTTCTCCTATGCCTTAAATATTAATAGAAGCTCATTGACTTGTTTACTTTTGGGCTCAAATAATATGCTAATATTCAGTTCCCAAATTGAACAAATAAAAAATAGCACAACAACAAAACCTTTGCATAATTCACAAGGAAGGCGGCCCAAGTTAAGTGTTAATCTTGGGAATATAAAATAAATTAGATATGAAATTCTGTTAGGGCAAAACTTTTTTCGAGCTGTAGCTAAAAAAGCCAAGAAAATTTTTTTTTGTTAGAGTTTCAATCTAATTTATAAAGATTTTTTTAACCCAAGCAATTTTTAATTAAAGTTCTTAATAATCTTTTTTTTGTTTTGAAATTTTCTCGAAATTATTGATCCAGAAACTATAAAGTATGTTCTGTTTTTTATGTTTTTATTATGTATGAGGAGCTTATGTTCTAAATCTAGAGTCCCAAGCTTTCGTAGTCTCTGCGATCAGACGGACTTATCGGCAAGGCTGTTGGTACTGATCAATTATATATATATATATATATATAAACTTTTGGGGTCAGAGATACTAGCTTCAGTTTGTTACATACGTTTTTACCAGTTTTCAATGAGTTCAGTGTATATTTATTGCTATACAAATATTTTGTTCTTAAATTCTTAAATTTTGATAGGCTTTTCGCCACTTTTATCACATAGTAAGTATCCTTAGACAAAGATTATTTTAAGTGCCTAACGCAACACAATATTTTTCGTTTTCTATCTAACACATTTGAATACTTAGCATCCTTAGCAAATCTTTTATCATAGTCGCTTTAATGAATACTCTCACTCGTTGATAAAACACTTCATTGTACTCATAAGGCTACGAAAGTTTCTGTTTGAGGCATGGTTTTTCATGTCCATGACCAATAAAAAGCACATTGTACGGTCCAGCAGAAGCTACGCTAACAAAAACAATGATGATGGGGACAACCCTCAGTTGGCAGCCAAAAATCCCCAACAATCGATAAAACGAAAGGCAGCGCTGCAGTTGGAAGTTTCTAACAGAGAGAGAGAGACAGTGAGAAATATATACATATATATCTATATATATATGTGAAGGGGGTTGTTGGGAAGAGTGGAGTCATGTAATGACAGCATCCGAAAGCAAAAAGATACTCAGCGATTTAAGTGCGAAGGTTTGAGGGCAGTTGCATGGGCATGGATTCGCTTTATGTGTCTGTAATCAGCCGAAAGTGTTGCCAAGTTTACGCTTAATTAGGCTAAAATGCCAAAAGAAATGGAAACTTGTACAAGCGGCTAACAGCAAGAAAGTCACGTATTTAATATAATGTAAAATGTATGTAATATATATATTATATATTATTATATATTTATTGTTTTTAATCTTAATCTGTCCGAGTTAAATGGGAAACTTAAAGAAATAAGAAAAAACTTTTCTTTTGCTTGCTTCTTTTTGACTATTATTTATTTTATTATTTCTTCTGTTTATCTACAAAAGTTGAATGCAAAATTGTTAAGAACTGTAATTAAAAACCACACATAATCAAAAATTTAATTAAATATTTATATTACATTTTATAAATATTTAAAGATTATCTCACTTAATCATACTCTTTATATGTGTGTTTGGGAATAAGAAGGATTTCATTATGCTACACATTTGGTGTTAATATTAAAATACCCCCTTGGGAAGTGTATTAAATGGATACAACCAAATATATATGAACGTAGCTTTGGGTAGCTTTTCTGCCATCTCTCTGCGTATGTGTGTAATCTGTATCCTGTGTGCGTCTGACTGACATATTCCTCTTCCAGCAATGAGTCATCTGTGTCTGGCCGGGGTTTCTCTCTCCTTCAATTCAGTTGCCTTAGGCTCGTCTGAGATTCAGCTACAGAATGCCTGTCCATATTGTGTCTGGGCCTGTGCTCGAATACATAGGCAATGCGCACAGGCGAAAGTGATACATAGCAGATTTAGGCATCCTAGCAATATATATTATTTACTTCTCTGGCTGCCAGATACATGCCTCAGCATATTAAGAGCTCTTTTGGAACCTTGGGTTAAGGCTGTCCCTTCTTTTCGATTGACAAGCTGTTGATTGCTGTGTTCGGGCTTCTTTGGGAACACGCTTCACAATTGCCATAATTGTGTTATGTTTTGTTTTAAGTCTTGTGTGTGTTTTTGCTGAGCTATGAGCTTTCAAAAGGAAATGTGAGAATTGCCTTTGGGCTCAAGTGCATGAAAATTTGATGTGCGAGCAAATGAATTTGGGACTTGTTTAATGAACTCAACCAGAAACTGATTACATTTTATGTACCTATGTAAGGATATACTATGTACATATAGGCAAGTGTTTATATATTTATTAAATTTTTACTTTACTTTGGAAACGGAATACTGTTAAAAAAATTGTTTATGTGCTCTTTAAATATGTTATAAATATATTTAAAATTTATTTGAGTTTTCTTTTTGTCGCTTTCAATAAATTTCCAAGTACTCAAAATTAAGCAAAACTAAATAATAATAAATATTACTTTTATTTGACTGTAATAAATATAAATTGAGTATAAAAATAAGAAAAAATAAATCGCAAATAACACTAAGAATAATTGTGTATTTTTTCACTTAATCTAATCTTCTAAACTTTCTTCTTAAAATTAAACAATTCTCATTTCGGACAAACTTTTCCATTGCTCTGCCTTTCATATTTAATCGGAATTTTTCTCACAATTAAATACATTTCATATGCCATTGTAAACACAAATTTTAACAACTTAACGCTACATAAAATCCGGTTTCCACATATTTACATGTAATTCGCAATTGTTAATAGCTAATATAACAAATAACACGAAAATACTAAAAAAGTATTTGTGCTGGCATCATCGTGTCTATAATTAACCATCAACAATCGCATAGATACAACTACCTCAATGTGTATCATTGCGAAAGTTTTTTTTTTTGACTTTCGAGAGCAGGCTCAATCAATTAATTTCAATCTAAACACACACACGCAGCGCGTCACTCATACGCCCCGTACCTTCTCTTTCATTGCGTTTCCGCCTTCAAATCAAAGCAAAAGTTTATTCACATTTGCGATGATTTATAATTACATTTAGCATGATCATATTCGTTTGGGGAGAGGGAGGCGAAAAAGTTGTAGCTGTATCTCTTTAACGCGTTTAAAACACAACAACAACAACAACAAAAAAGTGTATCTACCCCAAAAGATTATCTCATGAATGCAAATCGCTGTTTTGGCCAACAAATGATCGCGTGTTCCTCATTGCCCGGATGGCGCTTCGCTGCCCATTTGTTTAAGTAGCTAACACTCAGACAATAGTCCCCCCTCCTTCCCCCACTCCTCGTCGCTCTCCGCCTTTCACCGCCCACTCAATGCTGGCACACGAATTTGGAAAGCGACGCCACATTTGCGTCAGGCGTGACGGTCAATGATCAGTTTTGGGGCGACAGCAACAACAACAACAATCATTTCATGATCATCATCATCTTTGGGGCACACAGCTGGCAACAGTTTTGTGCTCTTTTAGTCAATATTTTTGTTGTTGTTGTTGTTGTTATTGTTGTAGTTGTTGACGCACTCTAATAACTTTTTTAAACGCTGGACCTGGCAATTGTGGCTATTAAATATATTTTGGCTTTTGGGCAAAAACACAATCACAATCGCAGCTAGTTAAAAGCTGTTTTGTTGAATGGGAAAAACATGATTTGTCAACGCCTAATAAATTATTTAATATTTTTTGCTTATACAAAAAAAAGGTAAATACATAATAAATTTAAATATAATAAATTCAGTAAATTCTATTTTAAGAAGTGTCAAATTTATTTATACATTTTATAAGTTTCTTTAAATAAATACAAGATAAGATATATGTTCTGCGTCAGAATTATTAATTCTTAATTGAAGAGCAATATGTATTCTTTTTTATTGTCATATTCAAAAAGAAAATATATATATATATATAACATATATTTTGTTAGTCAGTATAAAGAATATTTTTAATATTCATATTTTTCCATAGTCAGTATAAAGAGTATTTTGAATATATTTTTAATATATTTTCCCATATCGTTAAAAATGATTTAAAAATATTTTAACATTGAAATTTTATGTCTACAACAGTCTTTATAAATGTAAATAAGATATCTTTGTTTTTAATTAATTTTTTACTTGTTTTAAAGTAGTGTATTTTAGCTGCAGTGCGTTAAAGTTTTGCTCAATTATTTAAGCTTTTTTTTTGTAGTTTCTTTAATGATTTAATTTTCGCAGTGAAAATGAACACGCAAAGCTTTAACAGTAGCTTTGTTGGTTTTTGTGTGTGTGTGTGTGTGGCATGCGATCTAACCGTTAGATACTTTTACTAGCAAATCCTTTCTTAAATCCAACTTCCGTTTGCCTTTCAACAATTTCCGTCTGTGTGCAATAAACAACGTTCAGTGACTTTGGACTTGGACACTTGCGTGACTTGTTGTTGTTGTTTTTCTTGTTGCACTTGAGAAATCTGATGTGCAATAAAAAATATTCACAATATCCACAATACATATATTTTATAACACTTCAATCGATTGATTCATTTGCTGGAGTTGTTATTGAGAGCCGCGCCTGTCTGGACGTCAAGTAGCAACTTGTTGATTAATAGGCGAGAGTAATATACCCCCAATACCCCCAACACCCCTTTACAGTCACCCCCACCCACATCGGGTGGCTGACCTTGCCGTTCCGTTAACCATTCGCCGTTTCCTTGTGCTTTGTTAGGCTCAAAAGGAAAGCAATTTAATCACTTTATTCTCTCTCTCTTGATTTTCTCATGAGAATTGGTTCGTTAGCTACTTCCGTGAAATTAAAAACAACAACAACCGAAACGGTATAGCCAAAAATGAAAATATATATATGTATATGAACTGTCACAACAGAATTCTGTTGAATTCTCGCCCCAGACAGTTTGTCAGGTGTAATATATGAGATCTCTTTGTGTCAACTGAAAAATGACTCAATATTAAGTTGAGAACATATTTGTTAACAGGAAAAACGAATTCCGTGGAAATTGTTCGGCCTTTTAATGATTCTGGGCGGCAATTTTGTTCTTAATTTAAGTATGAATATCATAATTAATGCTGATTGGCTTTAATTTATTAGCTTCAACGATAATTTCTTGAGTAGCACTTGGGGGAAATGCAATTAATTAAATGTGACAAGTTATTGGTGTTAAATAAAATATTTAAATAATGATTTTCTCATTTTAATATTATATTTCACTCAAGTATTTATTTATTTTAACTTTGTGATTTTTAAAAAAATATTTAATATGATTAATAGGGTACATTCGGAAAAAAGCAAATTCATTATTGAATCCAAACCTTTTCTTTTATGATTAAGATTTAAATATGAATATAGCATTTTTCATATTTTATATAAGGTGTTTAATATTGATGAACATTAATATTTGACTCACTTATAAATCAAACTGAATTTTGATATATAAAAATATATATTTTAATATATCGGATATCTTAAAACCAAAGTATGAATCTGTATTCAGTCTCTTGGTTAACTAAAAACGTTAGATATATAAAAAATGATTTTCGAGTTGTTTTTTCCTGAGTGTATATCTTAATTTATTGAATTTAAGTGATGTTTCAGTTTAAGACACAAACATATAAATAAATATTTTTGTTTTTAAACCGCTTTTTTAAGAAAAACTCTATTTTGAATTCTATTGCAGAAAATATAAATATATATAAAAATAAAATAAATAGAACATTAAATAATAAAGTAAATAAATATCAAATCCATTTTTTTTTAAATAGTTAAATATTCATAATTAAATGATCATATTATTTTGAAGCTAACTGTTGATGATTTTTGCGTGAAAACATTAATACGCAATAATTTTGGAAGTAAAATGCAGGAAATATTATTAATGTGCGCTTTGTCAGACATTTTCATAAGGGACTTAATCTGCAATAACTCACAAAATCCATATTTGAGCTCCGCACACACAAATTTCATCACGCACTCCACAGGCAACCAGAAAAGAGTCTCTGTGAAAGCAACTCGTTAATCTGACTCAATTTTGATGATACACATTTGATGGAGTAGCTGACATTTGCACTGGCAACACACGACACACGGACGATGTTGCAGCAACAACGCCAGCAACTCATTAATTATGTAAGAGTCGCCTCCTTTTTGTCTACCTCATTCTGGCAATGCCAACAAATGCCTGAGCATTAAAATTAATATGCTACATTAACAGCTGCCAGAGTTTGGTTTTGTAGGCAAAAGAGGTGCGTTTTGTGGGAGACTGTTGTCGGGGGACAGAATGGAAATTGATGTTCAGTGTTGCCGTTAGCACGTTGCAAGTTCAAGGTTGTTGCTGCTCAGTTGCAGCTGGCCAGGCCGAAAGATACAAATGTAACTATGCTGCACAAATGTATCTTCTTTGCATTAAGCTGTGTTGTGAATAGAAACCGCTCGTTTTGCATTTCATGCAATATCTCAATTGACATACAAAGAGCGTAAAATGCGCATAAATTCAACAGTTTTGTGTTTCATTTTGGTTCTTTTGCATCGTTTTGTATACTCTGTATATGTTTAAAAACGGGTGGATTAACTCATTAATGTTTTAACATACCTAAAATGATGTAGAATTCATAGCCCAAGAATTAATTACTATTATTATTATTAGATTTTAATTTCTTAGTACAAGATTTAGTATTATAATTAAAAAAAAATTTAATTGAAAACTTAGCTCTTTGTTTATTAAAACAAATAATTGATCAGCTAATTTACTCTTTTAATTATTCAACATTCAGCATTATAAATTTCTTATTATTTTTTATTATTATTTATTATTTCTGAATTGCATTAAATATAACTATTTCTAACAACCATAAAAATATATTTCAAATGTTTCATCTTTACTTTTTTTTTGTTTATTTTATTAGGTATTTAGCCCTTAAAAAAAAAAATATTCACATTTATATGAATATATTTATAGTTTATTAATAACCTTTTTAGTTTATTTCTTCTTTCCAAAATTTGGTAAGCAACGCAAAGCACTTCACAGAGTGTTTTTTGGTCGAGTTTTATGCTTCTACATAAATAATACTTGTTTAGTTTGGGCATTATACAATGTGCATTTTATTTATTTACACTATGCAGCAGCCGCCTGCATTCATCCCTCTCCCCCATCCTCTCCGCCTTCCTATGCTTAGAATTTTTCTTCAGACACTTCCTCCAGCTACACCATATTCGTCTTTTCTTTTGCCATTGTGAAAACTGTGCCGCATATTTATCACTTTCAGGCTGCGCAATTGCATATGCTTTATGTATATATATTTATATATATATATATGGAAGCTGTTTGGCTCAACTGCAATCTGAATCTTTCGAAATGGTTTTCTTCGTTTTTGTAATCTATGCGATTAATATTTATATGAGATAACAAAAGACTCGCTTTGTATAATCGTTAGAGCTGCTTGCATTTTGATTCGCTTTTAGTCAGTCTGTCCTCAGTTGTTGTTATTATTATTATTACATATTCATATTAATCATGGTCGTATTTCAACTATAGTTCTTTATAAAGAGCAAATCAAATGTCAGAGAACAATGTGGATTAAATATTATGTACATATTGTGGGTTAACCCATTTAGTTGTAGAAATTGTAGAAAAAAAACGAAGGAATTCATAATTTTTTTTTTTTCAAAATCACTGTGGGAATATGGTAACAAATTCAGCAGAACTCTTTCAATTCATTTCATTTTTTATTTAATTTTGTGTTCTTTAATCAAAGAGGAACATCGAAAAGCAAAAAAATCAGCAAACTGTTTTGGAATATAAGAAATTTTAAACCATTAATCTGTTTAAGTTTTATTTTAAGTATTTATTTATTCATGTCATAATCCTTAAACCAGTTCCATATTTTGCAAGACTGCTAAGAAATGATATGAACTCCATTTTAGAATTCTGAAGAATATAAAAATCTGAGAATGAGAATCATATAAATCAAATAAAAATAATGTCAATCATTGAAACTACTTGAATAAGTATTGCCATCTATAAAAGCAAATGGAATCTTAAGAGGATAAATCGTATATTATTTATCTTGCTTAACTTGTTCTAATCTTATTTAGTTTAAGGAATGTTTTTACATTTCTAGCTGCCACATTTTGTGTTTTCTTTAGTTTGACCCTCCTCAAGATGTAACATTTTCTATATAGAAGCAAGAAAAACATTCCTTACATTTGCTTGCTATTCCAAATGAAAGAGAAAACTTTATTGAGCACTACTTTGTTTAGTTTCATTGAGCGCCGCCCGCATACTAGCATCATTAATTTTAAGTTCTTCTTCGCACGCTTAGCAAAAATTACTTATTCTCGTACGATTGCCAAAGTTCTGGACCATCTGGCATGCCTCTAAATAACGCTAGTGCGTGCCTACATACCATTTTTTTTTCGTTTCACTCCTACATCCCAACCCTCCTCATCTTCACCAGGGAAGATTTGTTTGTTTTGTGTGCGCTTTCTTCCGCTTGCAACGCGTGCATTTTATAGTTTTATCCCTCGCACTATTTAGAGGAAAAAGTGAGAATGTTTATGAGCTTGTGTTTTCATTTTCTTGCATGCGTTTTGTTTATGCGATGATGCAAATACGATATAGATATTGTTTTTGTGTTTGCCATGCAATCGGCGATTTTTAAGATGCACATACACATATAATTATTATTTCACACCTACTCCATACGATATGTATGCCAATGGCCTAACTCTGCTTGGGGTCGACTACTCCACTAAAGGTGTCCATAAACATATAATTAATCCATTAGTGTGTGCAGAAAGCGACCTGTGTGTTGTGTGGCAATTTGGAAATTAAGTTAACCCTAAAGGCAAACATTACTCCAAAACGGCAGTTGAGCTAAATTTCACTTAACGTCTCGACCCTTTGTAAATTACATGAAAATTTTGCAATTTTCATTTGTGTTGCGCGCTCTTTATGAACACTTACGGCCTTTATGGTATCTGGGTTATTTACATATATACAAAATGTATACAGTGTCTCGGGAGTTCGAGAGTTGGGTTGGTGTCTTAGGTTTGGTTCGGATCGCTGATCTTGCGATTGTGTAAGATTTTTCATTAAGTACTTTTTGTTGTCTGACGTCTCTATTTGTGCTTTCTGGACTGTAAACTATTTGTCTTAGTATATATAAGTATGGCACGTTTGTAGTCGAGGCCTATTTTGAAGGTTCAATTAATGGAAATTGTGTTGGCGAGTAGGTCAAGTGTATCAATGAATTCAGCGAGGATTTTTCATCAATTTGCAATATTTGACCCAATTTAACAAGATCATTGCCACAACTGAGGGTCAACTTATGCAAATTTTACTTGAGTTAAAAGAAAAATTCAATTATTAAATAAATAAAATAGCCTACGATAACGTGTACGTGACCAATTTAATACATATTAGTTTGATCTATTTAAGTTTGTTTTATTTATTGATTTATTAAATTACTTATTTATTTGAATCTAATTCGTCATCAAAACCTTGTTACTTTACAGAAATCTAGAATTAAATCTTGTTATTATTATAAATATGAAATATTGTAAACATATTTGTTTGTTACTCTTTTACGCAAAAACTACTGATGGAATTTTAATGAAACTTTACCATTTAATATAGCTTATACATCAGGATAACACATAGGCTATCGTTTCTAAAGAGTTTCGCGAGTTCAATGTTTGAGATCAGGGCGGTAAGGCGCGTCTTTTCCATAATAAGCCAATCACTCACTCTATGTATTCGAATCTAAAGTGTGATTTAATAACAGGCGTCCTTGTAATTCCCAAGTGGTTCTAACTCTTACTAAGCATATAAAGGGCAGATAACTGATTTTACTTTACCAGCTTTCAGTAAGCAAATGGTCATGGCAGAAACTTATAAACAATTCGCCAATTTTTTCTCTTTTTTCCTTTTTTTTTTTTTAACGAAATAGTATTAAATTGAATTGTCTACTTACCTTAAAATACTAACCAAAATTCAAATGCTGGAATGTCATCATAATCATCTTTGCACTTTCATTGATTCAAAGATTTTAGCATGTTGTTCTGTTGGTTTGCCAGGCTTAGGAAATCATTTTCACTTTTGCGCATTTCCACTTATTTGGGAAATAACCAAGTTTAATAATGCTATTATAGTTTAGTGACATATTCAATAGCCGAATTAGGAAGTGATTTGATTGTGAAGTTATCATTGTTATCTATCCCGGGGGATTTCTTTAGTATTAACTTCTTAATTTCGGCTTGTACTTCAGAAACAGTGATGTTATCTGATGTAGTGCTGGGAATGGGCAATAGCTGCAAATCATCTTCAATCATTTTTTTTGTCAGTGTCCAAAACAGTGAGAATAGGGGAGAACCTAGACTCAAGGTGTAGTCGAAAAGCCTCAGAATTTTCTTCCGTGGCTTTACACCAAACATCGGTGGAGTAAGTTAATATTAGGTGTCTTTTATTTTAACTGGTAGATTGGATGCTGGTTGTTTGCTTATGTTGTTTGTGAGTCGCCAGAGGTGCTGAACGAATGTGGTCGTCAATCTATTTTGGAATTCTTTAATACTTGTGCCAGCCGGGAGTAAGCGGGGATTACTGTGGCGAATTGGCTCAATAGAATGAAGATATATTTGTAATGGTAGGTGATCCGAGTTCAAATCATTTAGGTTATTAATCTCAAGTAGAGAGTCACGAATACCATAATATATTCCAAAGTCAATAGCTGACGGGGTATGCCGTGAATAGTGCGGATAATGAGTGCGAGAGCCAGTAGCCAAAACTTTATAGTTATGAGAGTGAATACATTCAAGTAAAGATTTACTCCTTGCGCAAGATCGGGTGTTGCCCCACCAGTTACTTTCGGCATTCCAATCTCCAATTATCAAAAATTTTTCTCCAAGGGTATTAAAAAAGGAGCTGAAGTCGTCTTTTATCCTTGAGCGCAGTTTGGATATAGTGGCTATAACTTGCTGGTTTAAGTTCAATTTGGTATCCAGACGAACACCTAGATAGAGATGCATAGATTTTGTTGTAATAGCGATTCCTGCCATATAGGGTGTTATGCTCGGGTTAATGTCTCTTAGCGTGTGCAAAACATGTGCTGTTTTGGCAACATTCACTTTAATGCACCATTTATCGGCCCATCTTGAAAAAGCTTCTAGATACTGATTGATGTTGGCGATTGCGTTTTCCTGACGGGCGTGGCCAGCCATGATGACCGTGTCATAAGCATATGTTGCTTGTAGCATTCTATTGGGAGGCATTGGCTTATCTGCTGAGTATATAGTATAGAGTACTGGACCCAAAACACTCCCTTGGGGCACACCAGCAGCAATACTTTTGAGTGATGAGCGCACTCCTCAACTGCACTCAACAACAAAAGTTCTTGATTGTAGGTAGGTATAAAGAAAATCCGGGAGTATTTTCTTTAGGTTATATAAAAGGCAATCGTGCCATACTCGATCAAAAGCTTCTTGAATAGTAGTAGTAGTAGAACAGTAGTTTCTTTTTTCAAAAGCACAGAGGATGAATTGAGTAACTCTGCCAAGTTGCTGTTCAGCTCCATGTTCCTTTCGAAAACCAAATTGATATTTTGGGATGGCTTGGGCAAAAGTGTCGCACTCAAAAAGACGTTTAAGCATAAGCAAACTTATTGGCCTGTTTGATGACAGCTGTTCAGATGGCTTTGCCAGGTTTGGGGATCATTTTCACTAACGCATGCTTCCATTTGCTTGGAAAGTGACCAAATTTAAAAACGATGTTAAAAATCAAAACGATGTATAGCACAGCTGTAGTTGATAGTTCTTTGATCTAGAACGAGCTAACAAATAAAGATATAAAATAAGCTGCTGGTTCAGTTCTAACTGCTTATTTTAAGCTTGTTCTAGAAAGTTATTGACATCTATTGATGCATAAATTGCGTTCGCTTAATTGCAACCATAACGTTTACGTTGTACTCTTTTTCTTCTTTTCTTGATTTATTAAATGATTTTCTGTTTTTTTCTTGTATTGACGAAATATTTTCCTTAACCATTTGTCTTAACTTATCCTTCTCTTTTTGCAACTCAATTACAAATTGCTCGTCTATTAATTTTTGAAATTCATTGTTATATTTTGTTCTCATTTGTAAGCCTGTTAGAATTTTAAGAGATATATAACCGCCAGCAAAAGTCATTGTGAGGTCCATTGGCCGGATTATCGAGTAATGCCTTAGTGGATCTACTTTGAGTTTAAGCTCTGCGCAGTTGGACGTAGCGTTGCTGTCAGCCTGTTGTTGGCAGTCGACGATTAGTAAATCTGCCAACATATCTAGTTTTCGACTAAGGTTTTCCACGGTATCAATTTTGGTAGTGTTTTGGGGTACTCGCGGCTACGGCTCCTAGTTATAGCGCGCTCTGGGTGGAAGTTTTTTGGGTGATTTTTTGGCATCTGGATTGGGCCACGTCTGACCTTCTCTAGGCTGCCTTTGTTGTATTGGCTGAATTTGTAGAACTGGCTGTATTGGTCGTCTCTGTTGGGACAGCTGTTGCTTTTATATCTGACGCCGCTGTTGCCAATTGAGTTGAGTTTTAGTACGTCAGAGTTATATTGTCAGTGGTCTCAAATACCTTATAGCCCAAATTAGTACGAATCCAGTCTAATGGTGTGCAGGTGGCGGAATCGGAATTCGCACGGAATCTGTAGTTGTACTCCAATTGGTGTGTGTGCGATTCAATGTTATTGTCCTGGAAGTATTTAATCAGTTGACGATATGAGGTAATGTCTTCGCAAAGCACACGAAGTGCTTGGTTTGCCGATGGCTTGGTAACAAACTTATTACCAATGACGCTAGAAATTTGTTTCAAGGTAGTAATTATGACATTTTGAATAAGTATTGGTTTTGGTTTTTCTGTGAGACCGAAAGTGACAATAGGTTTATCCTTAGGTCCAGTAAGAGGGACGGAGCTAATGATTTCAGCAATTATTGACGAATCCTTCCCAGCATTCGAGCGAGGAGAGTTACAACTACTTGCAGAATAAAGAGACATGCAGCTTACTAAGTCAAGTACTAACTACAAAGATGAAGTACATTATTCAAGTGAATATAATATTAAAAGTTTTCTATATACCAAAACGAACCCGAATATAAAATTTCTTAGGATCTAAGATGCCTCGCTCTTTTGCCCAAATTAGGTATTTCATTAAGAAGAGAAACTTATATCATTGAGAGCCGCGGTCAAGTTACAAGTGTTACATAAATGAAAGTTATGTTTGAACAAATGAAATGTAACTACGAAATAATTATAAACAATTGTGAACTTAACAACACCCAAAAAGCCAACTAGCAATAACTCTTTTTAAATAGTTTCTTACAAGCGGACATCCCAGGAAGTAATTATGAACCAAACGACTCCTAAGACAATAATTCAACATGATTAAGACGGTTTCATTTGCAGCAGCAGCCATCATCAGTGCAAAAAGAGAGGCCCTTCGTTACTTCCAGGAGACTAGTCATAAATAAGTGCATATTATGTTGTGTTGTGTGCAGAAAGCTAAGCCACAGGGCAACGGTAAATCTTCATTTACATTCGTTTACACCCACCCACACACACGCACACACACACACATGCATGCAGAACTTGACTGCATCAATACTCGCAGAGAAAGACTTTGCCCTCAATGTTGACAATTAATCACAAAGTCAAAAGAGAGACAGAGAGAGCGAGACCAGACCAGACCAGACTTGTGTTCCAGGTTCACAATTTCAAGAGTGAAAAGAGACCCCCTGCTTGCACATATGTTCGTTTCTTTCCCTCTTTCTCCCCTCACCTTTTAAGAGTTTGCTTTGTAGTTAATCGGCTTTGGCAGTATTCAGAAATATAGAGATAAGAACGGGTTGCATTCAGATTGGTTCGTTAATTATCGTCAAGTAACGGTTAATGTACGCATAAATTAATTATTTCACAAGACAGATCGAAGCTCGAACACACCAACACACTTAATGAGGGGAGGGGGCTCAAATCAAATGTCAATTAAAAGAGAAATAAGAAATGTAAAGTAATGTAATGTAAACAAAAGATCAAATTGTTGGCGATAAGGCGTGGGCTACAAAACAACTCATAAGCACACAGTTACACTGAAAAAATACCTATGATTTTAAATAAGTTGCCTGCAATATACACGCATAAAAAAAAAAACACGAAAAACAACAACGAAAACAGTTAATTTTTGTATGCGAGTTTTAATAATGAATCGTAATAGATTTTACTATAAAATATGTTAACTCAACTAAAACAGTGAATTAAACATATTTCAATAAATTAACTTGGTGCGCATCTTTTTACCTTTTTACCCATTTTTAATGGGTTCAGGGTATAAAAAACTGTTTTTTTCAATACCACCATATTTTATTCTAACACCTTTCATATTAAGAATTAGTACGTTCTGATTTTATATTAAAGTTCAGACATCTTGTTCCATCCCGAAGCTTATTCGTTTAACATCAGAACTAACTGCAAACGAACTACGTTCTTTTCTAAGTGTATAATTAAAATTAAGTTCATTGTATATTGAAAAATTATTAAAAACCTTTTTTTTAAAAATTTAACTCTACAGTTACAGTAGTAAACTCTATTAGTTTAATTAGATTCAAATTAATCAATTCATTAAACTTTTTATAAATTTTAAATCCATTTGATATGTTATTTTTTTTTTTTTAAATTAGTTTGAATATTTGAACATTATTTTTGTATTATTAATATTCTAATAAGTTGGCAAGTATTTATTATTATTTTGTTTGTTAAAAGGTTAATAATGCTGGAACGAGTAAGAACTACAAAGTTTAAAGAACATAAATTATAACGTAAGATCAATATAAATATAAATAAAATCTTCTGTGCATCCCTTTACCTAAAAATCAAAAAATGCTAGAGAACTTTTCGAGTGCTTTGCGAACCGGTTTCTTATATGGTTAAAGGAGCCGTGACAGCTGTGCATCAAAAAATAAATAAAGAAA
Organism: Scaptomyza tumidula; assembly: GCA_035044465.1. Lineage (NCBI taxonomy): Eukaryota > Metazoa > Arthropoda > Insecta > Diptera > Drosophilidae > Scaptomyza > Scaptomyza tumidula. Next base: position 1,076,511 of record JAWNNW010000595.1, on the reverse strand, counting down.
AGAAAACATCAAACACAAGATGGGTTCAAATCGAGGTTCAGAGTCCAATGAAAGAATTCAAATTGTTCAAATAAATCAAAAGTGGAAATAAAAATGAACAAACAAAGACTTTTTCATACTCTGATACAGTGGGTGCGGATAATATTATATATATAACTTTTTCTAAATCCATTAAGCTAGAGACTTGAAACTTGTCAGATGTTGTGTCAAGTTTGGAGCGCTACGCCCACTGGAGCTGGGAAATCGATAATTTCGATAAAAATTCAATAATCAGCTAGAGCTACAAAATATAGTAAGGAAGAAAGCTGATGATATCCCACAAAGAACAGCATCAAAAATTGGAAAACACGCCTACCTAAACCATCCGCCTTTTGTTTACTGGTATCAGAGTATTCCGTAGTCGGTTGTGTCCGACTGAAACGTGTTCACTTGCGTTTATTTTAGTGCTGTGGGAAATTTGTGGATCATATTCATGTAGATAAAAGGAAGAGCTCGAAAATCTGGTCAGAGTTCATCAGTCACACTTGATTAGCCTGTCTGGAATCGAATAGAACCTCTCTGTGTAAGCAGAAGAAGAAGAAGAGCTTCAACAAGTTCATATCAAGTGGCTTCAAGTGCATATATGCATATATGTGGTATACATGTGGTATGTGTAGCAAAGCAAAAGTCGCCACACACACAAAATTTGTGGCAAGCAATCATGTGGGCGTGTCTCTTTCAGAGAGAGGGGTGTTAGAAGTGTTCTTGCAGTCAAGAGTTGTTTGCAACCCCTTCTCCATGCCACATTGTGCTCGTCTAGGCGTTGATATGATTTCTTACGACTCGTTGCAACTGCAAATTGAGCGAAAATAAGAAATTTGCTTCTGCATCTTAAGTTAAGCGCATAGAAAGTTAAGTGTACGCTGAAATAAATCAAATTGGAAGTGCAGAATGTGATTCTATACATTTTTGTACTATCAAATTGTGTCTTGGCTGCATTTTAACTTATGGCAATGTCATATTAAGATCTCTTATCCTTTGTTTATTCCTTCTTCATTAAGTGATTGCATCTTGAAGTTTAACAATCGGTAGCCAAATGACTAGTCACAAATCTTCGGCTGGTTGATTAAGTGGTCAGCATTTAAATAAAGCAAATATCATGAAGTTCTTTCCAAGAAATCATCAGCATAGGTCAGCAGACAAGAAGACTCGAAGTCAACGCCAATAATCATGTGTATGTGTGTGTGTGAGAGCGACAGGAATAATATAAAAGGAAGAGTGATAAGGGGGAGAGCTGAAATTGGCGGCGATTGAATGAAGACCCCGTCGACGACCCCAGACAAGCAGACAACTAAATGCATATACACTTCATCATGATAATCAAACTGAAAAAAAAAACACAAAGAATTGCGTAGGACCAGAAGACAATCGTAAGCTACAGAAGACTCTAGACGTAGACACACTAGATCTCTCTGACAATGTTGTTGTTTCTTACTTCTTCTTCAGGTTTTTCTTTGCCTTTTGTTTTAGCAACAGTGCGTTTTGATTACTCAAAGTTTTTGTTGGTGTTTTGTTTTTGTTTTTGATAAATGCTGCTCATCATGTAATTTTAAATGCAGCGCGCATGTTAAACAAACAATTTCCCGTGACAGTGTAAAATGTTTTAGCCCCGATGGTGGGTTAAGTGGGGATAGGGGGGGAAGGGGCAACAGCTAACATAATGTAATACTCGGACAGATGATTCGCTGAAGACAAGAAGAAGAAAGCGAGTGTGTTAAATACAGCTTTTATATTTCATGTTTTCTTCCCTCTCTTTCTTTCTTCGTTGTGTTGATGGATTTCTTCCTGTCAAACTCGTCGCATTACGAAAAAAAACAGCAACAACAAAATAGTTGTAGCTAAGAAGTATTTTCTACAGCCTTTACTTGCGTACTATGTCTGTATGTATTTCCATTCCATGCAGTATGTATGTATGTGTGTGTGTGTGTGTGTGCTGCTGTCGTGATAGAACTTGTTACTACTCTTCTTGTACTCTTTGTACTTATCATTCAAAATGCGTACACACACATAGAGAAGTTGTTGTTATTGTTGTTGTTTAGGTGGGACTTGAGGTGAATTATGCAGGCATGTGGGTGTATATGTGTGAGTGTGACAAGGTGCTATGTCTAAGGTAGATATGAGGGAAGCTTTCTACAAGGAAATGGTAAATAAATGTTCAACAACAAAAAGACATGCATAACCAACTCTTTTTACAAGCTATTTAAATGGCACAACTTTTCTTAACTATTTATATGTTTAAAGGTTTTATAAAACTCATAAAAATTATGGAAAAAGTTCAACTTATTCGTGGTGTAACATTATATTGAATTAAAATTCTTTAAAAAAATTAAATTGTTGAAAATATATTTAGTTCATTAAATAAATATAAAAAGAAAATTCTATAATAATTTATATGTATTAAAGATATTGACAATAAATACTAAAAAAGACAAAAAAATCAGTGAAATTATTTTAAAATATTTTAAATAATGAATTCACAACTCTTTAAAGACATTTTAATGCAGCTGACAAAAAAAAAACAATTTGTAGAAAATTGTCTGCAGAACAATTTAATTAAATAAAAAAATATTTCAACTATTATTAACAAAATATTAACAAACACAAAAAATATTTTTAAAAACTCATAAAAATTATAGAAAAAGATAAACTTATTCGACGTGTAATATAATGTTGAATAAAAATTCTTAAAAAAAAAATTGTTGAAAATGTTCTTAGTAGATTAAATAAAAATAATAACAAAGATGTTGACAATAAAAATAATAATTAAAGCAAAAAGAATTAGTGAATTTATTTTAAAATATTTAAATTAATAAAATCACAACTCTTTTAAGTCATTTTAACGCAGCTGATAGAAAAACTGATTGTCTGCAGAATAATTTAATTAAATAAATCTTGTTTTCCAAGTTTTTTAAGCCAAAACTTTAACAAATAAACTGAGACTTAACTGAAAGTTGTTTTAACATCAAAATATATTCAATAAATTTATAAGATTTATACTTTTAGAATTTATGAACCACTTCGGTTCAAGACAAACTCACAAAAGTTGCATTTTATTTTTATCATACTTAAATTCTAAACTAAAAAAATTCCAAATTTGTATTTGTATGCAATTTGTTTCACAAAAAAAAAAAAAATTATAATTGTTTTTACTTCAATTAATCGAAAAATAATAAGGTTTTAAAAATAAGCATATTAAATTAAGTTGCTTTTTATAAAAAAATTTTGTTTTAAGAATTTTTCCGAATTCTTTGATTGCTCTAAATAATTTTTACCCCAAATACTTATTTTAAATGCTTTTTGATTTATTTTAAGAGTAACTTCTATTTAAATTATTTTAACGAATTTTCTTTCAAATTCTTTAATTTGATCATAAATTTATTGATAGCTTTCAAAAAAGAAGAAATTTAACCACTTTATTCCTTATCAGATCTTAACAATCTGTGCGCGTGTGTGTGTGTGTTGGCGGCTTTGGCTCAATTTAGCATATCAATATTTCAAGATCTTTCATGTTTCGAACGCGTGTTAACAGCAAAATCTTGTGATAATTATTCAAAACACATCCGCCCAATTTCTCATTTTGTGGTTTGTGGCCCCTTTCGAAATATTTTGTTTGTGTTGAGCTTGTTTTGATTTCTTGTTCTTTTCGCTTCTTTCTTCTCTTTTTCTCTTTAGGCGGGGGATCGTTGACAACAGCTGTTCCGTATGTTGTAATTGAAATAAACAATTTTGTAGTTTTCCGCTTCCCTTTTGAGCGATTGATAAGAACAAAAAACAGCTTGAATTGCATAATGCATAATAACTTCCTCTTTTCATTTGCTTTCATCTAATTATTGTGAAATTAATACTCGACAAATCTTTACTAAATTTTAATGAGCTTAAAAGTCTCATTTAATCTCTGCATTATGCTTTAATGTTAAGCGACACTGTTAAATTGCGAGCGCCCACAGACGAGTTAACATGCGAGCGCCACACGCCACATGGAGCTGTTAACAGCTGGAGAGCATGAAAAAGAAGAGCGACAGCATTTGACTTTGCAAAATAATGTGTTTGCCTGCTGCATTGTGTTTGTATGCTCTCCAGCAAAGACAGAGACAAAACAACAACAACAAGAGAGCTATTTGCATTTGCTTGACTGTGACTTGTACTTGAAGTGGTGCTCAGAGAGTTGCCAGACCGTCGATTGAGTTTTGATTTCCTCTGTTTCGTGATCAGTACACGATTTTGTCATGGCAATTTATCAGCAGTTGAGGGGGGGTTGAAATTAAAGTGTTCGTATGAAGGCAAATAAAAACCTAACAACTACTCGTAACTCGTAACAATGCAATTTCGATAGCCATCGGTCATATGCGGGCATGATTATTTGAAGTGTCTCGCATTTCGACGCAAGTAATTTAATGTGTGCGATGTCATTACTTCAAATGGGGGTTGTTCCAGCCTTAAATAATTGCTGTTGCATGCAACATGATCGATCTGTATGCAGTTATGAAACTGGAATCGGTAATGTATATTTAATGTGGGCTTTATGTTATGGTTTGTTTGACAAACATTGAAGTGGCATATATATACAGTTTGCCAACTATTTGTTTACAATATGTGAAAATTTTTGATTTTTTCGCTTTAGAGCTATAGGGAGACACTGGTTGTTGTGGAAAATTTTTATTTTTATTTTTTATAAGTAATTCAGTCAATTATCTCTTAAACCTATTAAACAGAACTTAGAAAACATTAACATTAACAAAGAACAATTAAAAATACTAACAAGCCACTAAATTCAACTGCCAACTAAATGTATACACACCCACGTTTTTGGTGCATTTCGTTGTGAGATTTTGTATGAAATTCGTATGTACAGTTACATTTAATTAAATTAAAAATGCTTAGAATCATAAAAGTCCAAATTTTTTTGCGCAGATCGCTTGCCAATGAAATGAAGAATGATTGTATAATCACCATATCTCGATTGAATGTGGCCTATATGCATCCACGTACCTACAAAAAAAAAACGGCACCAGCCGTTGAAATCCCTTGAAAATTCAACGTCTGGTGCCGTTTTTTTTTTATTGGTACGTAAAATGGATATAGGCCACATTCTCGAGATATGGTGATTCCACAAATATTCTTCATTTCATTGGCAAGCGATCTGCGCAAAAAAATTTGGACTTTTATGATTCTAAGCATTTTTCATTTAATTAAATGTAACTGTACATACGAATTTCATACGAATTTTACACCGAAAATGCACCAAAAACGTGGGTGTGTAAACATTTAGTTGGCAGTTGAATTTAGTGGCTTGTTAGTATTTTTAATTGTTCTTTGTTAATGTTAATGTTTTCTAAGTTCTGTTTAATAGGTTTAAGAGATAATTGACTGAATTACTTATAAAAAATAAAAATAAAAATTTTCCACAACAACCAGTGTCTCCCTATAGCTCTAAAGCGAAAAAATCAAAAAATTTCACATATTGTAAACAAATAGTTGGCAAACTGTACATTTGAACTTGAGGGTGGAAGTTTCGATGCAAGTTTAACTTACAGCTACTTTGAAACATAAATAATATCTTAAAACATTTAAATTTCTCATATTATGCCATGTTGTTCTCTCCATCTGTGTCGTCACAAAAACCCATAACAAAACGCAAGCTCAAAACACACACACACCCAGCACCGCTAGCTCACCCACATGCACACCTTTTGCTTTTACTTAGCGCTCTCTCAATTTTGCTCTCCTTGTTGCTCATTCACTCCCTCTGTGTTTCTCTGCATAATCTCTCTCAATTATTTATGTTGAGCTGGCTGTTCATGGTGTTTACTTTTTGTTTTGCTTTGGGTAGTTGTTGCTGCGTTGCTTTTGTGTGCTCTCTTTCTTTTCTATTGAGCTCTGGCTCCCTCATTGTGTTTGCAGTGGTATTGTTGTTGCTGCTGCTTTGCTGTGCTGTTGCCTCTGCTGATGCTCTGTAGCATAGCATATTGGGTAGTATATATGTATATTGTTTTTTATTTTAATTTGCACAACAAGTCAAATATTAACATATTTTAAACCATTTATCAATGCCAGTTTCCCTAAAAAACTCACGAAAGTCAATTAAAGGGTATACCAAGAGTCGCGCACATTGATTCGTACTTCGTATTTACTCGTTTGCTTTGCGTTTGGTCGTCGCTTGCAGCTGCTGTCTCTGCCGTGCTGACAGCGGCCAGCAGACTCTTATTGGATTTCAGTTCAGAAAATATTATCGCGCTGTGCGGTTGTGTGGAGCGGAAAGTTGAAATTCGCTTTCAAATTGTCCAAAGGTTTTTATTATTTGTTTTGTACTCGTTCGTTGGCGCATTGTTGATTTCAATTGTGAGAGAAACGGCAGCAGCAGCAGTAGCAGCATCATCCAAAGAACTGCAAGCGCTGGTGTTAAGGCTCTATTCGAAGACGAAGTCGGTGCAATAAAACGCGGCAATTAATGAAATTTAAATAATTAATAGAAAATCTGTAAGAAATTGAAAGTGAAATTTTTGTTGACGAAATAGCAACGGTAAAACAAATTCAACGCGACAACGAAGCGCAAATATTTTGTTGAATGAAACGCTCAAAGAGAAGCAGCAATAAAAATTGATAATAAGCAATAATTAAAAATCTAACGGCATTAATTTTCAATAAAAAGAAAAGAAAAAGTATTCATCTTATACTAATACTAAACAGTGCTAAACAGTTTAACCAACACATAAATTAAAAGTGCTTCTTGAGCGATTTCAACCTGGAACTGAAGCAACAATAACAACAATTACATTAAGGTACGCGCGACATGAAACAGAAACACTTATTTATTTGCTTGGAGTATAGATGAAAGAGAGATAGATAGAAGATAGATGTCTGCCCTTACGAGAGGTGTACAAACACACATATACATGCACACAGATGAGAGTTGAAACCTTTTGTCTGCCTGCCTGCAGCCACCACAAAAACAAAATTACTTTTATTTGTGTATGTGTGCAGCCTGAAGTGAAGTTTTGTCGCACGTTGAGAGCAAGGGAGATAAAGAGCAGCATAGAGCCAGGGAGAGTTTGGTAGAGTTTTTTACATAAAAAGAGTGCATAGAACTGGGAGAGTTGTGCAGCATCGCTGAATGCTTGTGAGTGGGTGCATTTGTGCATATACTTCTTAATGTCCTTTTCAATTAAAGTTCTGAGTTGGAAATTCAAAGAGTTGCATTTGAATGGTGAAGTTGGGAAATGAAATTCAATTAAATGTGGAGAGTTATAATAAAACGAAAATAAATTCGTATCAAATTGAAAACCTGAAAACGAATTAAAATAAAATTTAAAAAAAGGAAGAAAATTTTTCATGCAAAATAAATATCAGAAAAAAATGGAAAGTAATTTTGACATGCACATTAAATCCTACGCTCAAGATTTATGCTCAAAAATATCAATCAAAGGCAACACCTCTTAAATAAAAAAATATTAATGGATTTCCCAAAGGTATTAAACTCGATATGGATTTCCTTTGCCCCAATTGCGTGCACGTCTCAAAGTCATAAATCTTAAAAGCAATATCAGCTGATTTTAAGTACAAAATCAATTAATGTTGAGCGCGGGGAACGTTGACTTTTATTACAAAAAAATATTACAAATACAGAATTATTTATATACTATATATAATTTTTAAAAACAATCAACTTAACATCTGTTCAGCGTTCGTTCTCATTCGTTCTAATCAACGAAAGCTTCCAACTTAATATTTCCATATAAATATTTGTTTTGTTTATAAACAAACTCAACGGATTTTTGTAGCGCCACTTGGGACAGATAAGGTGTATATATATATTTATATATATATGCAACAAGATGACATTAGAAATGTTTACCGATAAGAGTTAATGACAGCTAAACTTTCTGTTTAGTTTTATAGTAGAATAATATTTATATTTTGCTTAGATCTTTTTTGGCTGGAAAATTCACAATCACGTTTTCTAGACGAATTGTTTAATATTTATATTTTGCTTAAATGTTTTTGGCTGGAAATTTCATAGACACGTTTCTCTAGTCAATAACTATTAAGAATTTCATTTAAAAATAAATTTGAATGCTTTTCTTGCCAAGTTTTCTTTGGCTTAGCATAAATGGATTTTAATTTTGCTTTCAGCATTTTTTCTTTCTTTTTTCCTTTCCATTTTTTTTATTTTTCAAAGTCAACACATTTAAAGAACAATCAATAAACCAAGCATGAGGTGAAACTTTTGTACGAAACACAAAAAAAAAACAAATAGGAAAAAAAAGAACTAACAACCAATTTATTAAAACATCGATATCGTTGTCAATGTCGTTCGCTAATGAGCATTCAAAATGGTGGGGGGGGGGGGGAGAAACAGAAGGGGTCTTTTCTTAAGATTTTTAATCAGTCATGCACACACACTTTTATAGCAGCAAACATTTTGTCAGTGAAATTTAAATATACAATTTGTTTTTTTCTTTTGTTTTTTGTTCGATTATTTTGCATTGATGTTTGTTTGACTTTTTGTAGTAGGACCCCCCTTGGGGCTAATCAACGCATTGTCTGAGCGAAATGTTATCAAGCTTTTTCTTAACTTTGTTAGTTTGGCTCTCATTTGTTGTAATTAATTTGCAGCACGTGTTTTTGCATTTCGATTTCGTTAAGCTTTCCATTTCATTTCTGTGTTTTTTCTGCATGCTTTCAAAATCAATTTGCTATGCAACTTTGCAACTTTGGCTCCTTGCAAAGGTTAAACGCTATAAAAATTAAATTTTGTTGCTGCCAAGGATCTCGTATGAAACACAAAAGAAATATGTCATATGTATATATGTATATATCATACTTTTATGTGGATTTTAAAGTGCTGCTGCAAAGCGAATTGAATATTTAAAACAAAGTTTTGTATGGGATGACCTCTTTGTCTCTCTTTTTCTCTCCCTGCAATTCTCTTCAACTTATGCAAATACATGAAATGACATTTTTTTTACCATTTCTGTTTGAATATTCTAATGAAATTCTTTTTCTTTGTGCTGCTGTTTAAGTGATATACATATATATATATATTTTTTTTTTATTTACGCATAAGCACTCTTACAGTGACACAATTCGTATGCCCTCAGGTGTGATACACACATATATATATATATATTTTTTTTGTTAAAATTGTCTGAAGAGTCATATAAAAAATAAAATAGGGTAACCCACTTGCTGGCCCCTCAACTGCTCCGTTTGCTAACGGACTTACTTAAAATGTTATTACCATAAGTATTTATTTTGTAGTTGTTGCTGCTATTCGCAAAAGTTTCGGCTGCTTGAGGTGGAGATCTTTTTTGGTTTGGTTTTGGACTGTCTAGAGTGCCGTTAGCTTCCCAAGTAACCCCTCGAGAAGCAATGAGTTTTGGCATTAACAAAAGCTACTTCAGGTCGAGGCTACGCAAAAAAACAAATATATGATAAGATTGCGCCAATAAACTTGAGCAAATCGATAAGAAATATGCCGGAACATTAGTTTAGTTAAGACTAGGTCAATGTCATTATATTCTATATTCAAATCTCAAATCTTAAATCATTATACTAAATCTGTACGTTAAAATGCACTTGAGTAAATCGATTTGTAAGAATTATTATCAGTAGCAACACAAAAATCGGAGAGACCTACAATCGGAGCGATAACAGAACCTATAATGAACTCAATGGTATCAAAGTTCTTAGCTCGTAAAGATTGTAGAAAGTTAATGTTCCAGATAGACCCAAATTTCATTGTTCTTGTCTTATCAAACTAAGCCGACGTCATTGCCATTATAAAGCTAAAGACTTTGCGTTTTGTTTTTATCAATCTGAAATGACACACACAGAAATCATTCGAAGTTTATCAAGGGAGAAACCCCCCTAAGAAATGAAATACCTTGAAAGGTGTTTACTTCCGCGATGACAAATATCTGATTCCAACGAAGCGTTAGATGAATCTTGCACACAAAAACCAGCTCAGCTGTAAATAACTGAAAAGAGAGCGTTCGAGTCGAGTAGAAAAAGTAGTAAAAAAAAATCAAATACAAAATTCATTGATACGCAAATTGCGGCAACAATATATATAAACAATAATAACAATAATCAGTTGTCGCATGAATCGCCTGAGAGTCGTCTCAATACATATATGAATATATATGAGTATGCGTTTTGTATAATAATGTTGATATTTTTAGCTAGTCGAGAATCGGTTTTGCGTCACGAATCTTTCGCGACAATCGTCTAGTTCAACCGTTCGATTTACATAGCTATAGGGTTTCTCGATCCTATTACAATCAGCTGATTTCATTTGATTTGATAACATTGTGATTCTTTATAGGAAGTGCAATTTACATTCACAGTTAACCCAATCATTTGATATCGTTTGTTTGCTATACGATACTCTAGACGAGGTCGTTATTTTTAGCTTATCAATTTTGTAGTTTGTTTCTTATCTGTTTTGTTTGTAAGTTTGTGATAAACGTGTCGTAATTAGTTAAACGCACATTCAATTTTTATGGTCAAACGAGAAATTTATTTTGAATTCGTTTCTAGTTGAACAAAACGTTTGCTTAGCCACTTAAAACAAGTTTCTACACTTAATTATGCTTAAATGCATTAAAGCGATTAATAAATTCGGCGAGAATGTATTTATCTTTAACGCTGTGTTGGCTTTTATTTGTATATATATATATTTGACGATATTTAACGATATTTATTATAGTTTTAGCTTTATTGCCATATTTTTGCGAATTGCGCACATTTAACAACATTTAATGGCATTTCCTTTTGCACCTGAGTGTGTTTTTTTTACTGATAATTTAATCACTTAATGACTTAACAATAATTCAACTGAATTTCTCTATCTTTTTTCTTTGCAGTTTCGGTGAGTCTTTTGAGTCAAGTGAAATCATTTTGGGTAAGCTTTAACCCTCTAAATTCCAACTAGTTCACAATTAGCTAAAACACACATTTCTCACACATGTGAGAAAATCGTTTTTTATGACTGTTGCTGTTGTTGCCAGGCCAATCCTTAACATAACCTTCTCTTGAGTGTGCTTTTAATACAATTACTGCGCCTACGTCAGTTGCTATTATTTTCGGCCTTGTTAGGCCTTCAAAAACAATAATGTGCGAGATGCGACACCTTCAATTGAAACTGATTAGGCGTGAGACATCCACACACACACGCACACGCACAATGTGTAGTTATAATTATTTAATTAAGCAATAAACTATGTTGATGATTTAAATGTAACACAAAAGCACAGAAGTCACAACAGATTTCAATTGTCACAGTTTGGCTAACGCCCACAAGTCAAAATGACAAGCATAACCCCCAATGGCGAACCCCAACAAACACAATAAAAAGAAAAAACCTTAAAGTGCAGTCACTGACAATGGGAAACTTGTGATATTTATAATATGATATAAAACTTTAGTGTTTATTAACGAACTAGCAAACGATATATGAACTTTAAAGAAGACATTTTTGAAATGATGAGACATGAACTCAGAAACTATATAAGCTATAGTAACACTAGTTAAAGTCTTACAAGAAACAACTTATTATTAGGGTATTAAATGAAAGCCAACTCTTCTTCATGTTTTGGGTTTGTCACTGACAGCTGTCAAGTAAAAAAGAGAAGAAAAAAATTTGCCAGACCTTCGAAAGTTTTCCAGTTCCGTGGGTGGTGTTAGCTATTTTTTTTTTTGGCACTTGTGGCAGCAGCACTTGTCAAGAGCACAACAAACAACAGTTAAAAAAGGTGGGTGGGTGGAGGTGGTGTGTGTCTTTGTTGTGGATTGTGTCTTTGTTAAGGTCGTTTTCACTGATGTGAAGGAACTTACTTATATATAGATATTTTAATTGTTGCCAAGACCTCAACGTCTGTAATTGGAAACTACAAAGCAACAACAGCCAAACAACTGTAAAAGCGACACTCAATATGTCCGTTCAAGTTGATAACAATTTTCTTTCCTTATTTTCTGGTTGTCATTGAGAATTGGGTCTTGGTCGGCTGCTTCTAACCAAATGTCCGATACCAAAAAAACACAGAAAAAAAAACACACACGCATGAGGGCGTACGCTGATGAGTAACTACAGACAGAGAGACAACAACAAAAAAACTTGGACAACTGAAAACATGAAAAAAAATCTAATTATATATAAGTTCTTCAGTTTTTTTTTGTTTGCCACTTGTGTCGTTAACTGGGTCAAGTCTAACCGTCTAAAGGCAAATAATAATACAAAAAGTGAAATCGCAGCGTTTAAAAATGCTGTTATTAAAATTTTTAATCATTGGCACTTAACACAACAACAACAACAATTCTCTCTCTCTCCGTCTATATATATGTGTGTGTAATTATCACTTACACTTTTGCTAACTGATTCTTGAGTGTCGTTGCTATTGTAATTAGCCAACTCATTTCTCAATTGCAAATCAAATGTGTTAACACCTTGACAGCATTTGCCCAAGCAACAGCCGATGATGATGATGATGGCATTGCGAGACAGTCGAGACGAGAATCGATGTGTCTAGACATTAGATATATAGGAGCAGCGTATTGATAACTTGAGACAAGTGTAAAATGAAATGAAAAGCTAGAACTTAATACAGTAACGAACACTTTCCACACTTTTGAGTGCTCACTGTACAACTTCACTTCCTCAAATGTAATGATGACTCCTTCTCCTTTATTTTCTTTTGCTGTCTGACAGCTTAATTAATTTTAATTACATTCAATTTCTCTGGCTGCGTAATCAGCTTACAAAAATCAAGAAATTTTTTTCTTTTTTATGAATTATTTATTATACATAATGAACTGCATTTTTGTAGCTGCCCTCTCTCTGCCTGTCGCCCACTCTTTACTTTATAATTTTTCTTTCAGTGTGTAGCTAATTGCACAATCGCTTCATCAGACACAAAAGTAATCAATGGACCAGTTGTTGCAGCTGCCGCTTAACAGCTAAGCTCAGCTCAGCTTTTTTTTTTCCGCTTTTTCGTGTGGGTTTCTGTATTACTCGAATCATTTATTAATAAAAAGCTTCTTCTTCTTAATCAGCCAAAAATGCATAGCCATAAAGAGACGGGGTCTGGCTGTGCCCACAAATATCTCACACACACACACACACACACTCAATCGATCATTGTGGCAATCTATCATTGTGCACCTCTGTATGTACAATAGAATCATTTCTCAGTGCAACTTTTGGTCGTACAACCTATTCTGACTACGTTCCGATGACGTTTCATTTGGCCACAAACTTAATTAGGCGTCTCGCATAGTTATTTGTGGGCAGCACGCGGGCAACCTTCGTCATATTTTATTTCTTCTCTCTGTCTCTCTCTCTTTCTCTTTCTTTTTGTTTTGTTTTTGTTTTGCCAAGTTGTGTAAAAATTAACTAAGTTCCCCCCCGATTGACATTGCACTTTGCGGCTTTGTATTGTTACTTGAAAACTTAACAGCAAATCAATATTCAAAACGCTAATAAGATATTTCTTAACGTTAGTTTGGGTCTGAGGTTCAATTAGTGCAATAATTCCAGCTAAATGCAAAGAAAAAGCGAAGACCAATGTCAAAATTAACGTTAAAATTGCAACAGCCATAAAAATGAAATAGAAAAATGGCATAAAGAAAGCTAAAAGGCAAACACAAAACACTTGAAAAGTGTCAACAACAATGGCAACAATTCGTGTTAACTGTAATCAGTGGCGCTGCCAGACAGAAAAGTTAAAGCCAAATATTGTGCATACGCAGCGTTGCACAAATGCAAAACTTTTCTATTGCAAATAGATTTGAAATACGTTCGTATCCTGGCAAGAAACCATTTTGAAAGCAGCTTGGTGTGCAGCTGCTAATTTACAACAACAACAACAACAGAAATATGATTAAACGCAATAACAACAAACCGAAAAGATACAAAATGAATGTTGCAATCTGCATGCAGCTTGACAACAACAACACCAACATGCAACAACAACATGCAACAACTGCAATTGCATGATATTTTTTTCGGGTTGTGTTTCCAAGTCATAATGAAACTGAAAGCAGACAACGTGCAATGGCCAAAACAGTTGGCGTAAATTAACGTTTAAAAGTCAAATAACAACAAAACAAAAACAAAAACAAAAAGAGTTGAGCTGAGTTGAGTGAGAAACCATTTACACATTTTTTTTTTTATGTATATATAATTTTTTGCATCTGTTTTTTTGTTTCTTTTATTTTTATCATTAATTTTTTTTGTTTTTGTTTTTTTTGTTGTGCACACCCCGATTTTTCGCACAGTAGTCGGCAAATCGCCACTGATCTCTCAGTTGGCTATAAGCTGGTCAACAACAAAGTCTGTTGGCCTGGCCAAAAGGCTTTTGCTGCTGCGGCTGTTGCTGTTGCTTTATAATAACAACATTTGGAGCAGCCATTTGGTTTGAGGGGTTTTTTTTTTCGCCGTTGTTTGCAGTAAATTTGTCGCTGAGTTATAGCCATCTTAGCCATTGGTAAATTGTATCAATTTGCGTTTAAACGCCCAGCTGTGAAAGTGCAGCGAGTTTATTAGCCCGAATATTCAAATCTCATCATAAATGGGAAAGTTAAACTAAATATTAGTTGATTTTATTTATTACTTAATATAAAGTACGATTTACAGCTAATAAAAATTATAGGGAAATGATCATTAAAACAATATAAAACTTGTTTAAATTTGCAAAGTCTACTCTTTAAAGATCTTGCATTTATATGGCAGCTATATGTTATAGTGATCCGATCTGATTTGAACGAATGATCAAATGCAACAACTTTGACCAAAGTTTCAACCTGAGGGAAAAGTTTGCCTAGAAACAGACGAACATCTTTTATGTCGACGCAGCTCGCAATGCTGTTCAAGAATATATATACTTTATTCGGTTGAATATGCTACCTTCTATGCGTTACACGTTCCCTATTTATAGTCTATAATCAATTTTTATGATCTTTTGTTTTTTAAGATTTGTTTAGTTATCTTAAACCATATAAATATAAGATGGCATTGGAAATGAGTAAAGCTTATATTTTATTTAAATAAATATATAAACTGTATTTACTATACTTAATACTTTGAAGTTGAAGTTTTAATAAGTTGCCGAGTATTATTTTTGTTCACATATTTAGATATATAATAAAAGTGCTCGTTTGTGTTATCTTTTCAGACATTTGTTATACAAGTAATTTACCTAAAAATATTTATAGATTTTGTGTTTTTCCTTCAAGCATAACATTACAAAAGTGTTTTTTGTGGAATTATTATAAAACATAACAATAAAATATCCTACAGTCGTGGCTATTACAAAAGTCGATTTCAAGTGTTGCGTTGCGTTGAGAAATAATTGTTAATAAATATGAAATATTATATCGTACGCTTTACGAAAATGTTTCGTGTTATAATTTAGTAGAGTAAATTTCTTTTGGCCTCCCGATTTCGCCACGCTTTGCCCTCAGTGATGTGCATGCGTCCGTCCGCCTGCCTGCCTGCTTTTTACATCATTTATTATGTGGGCAATGATTGGGAATGATTGCGTTTTTGAGTTGAAATTACTTTTTACTTAACTGCAAGTTAACTCCGTTGCATGTTGTTGTTGTTGTTGCTGTTGGTGGTGGTGGCACGCTTCGTTGATTGCCTCCTCCTGCGTTTATCGGCTCGCTCAGCTGCAACTGCAACAACGATTTCGATTGCGATTGCATTGACTGATTGAAGTTAGGCTACGCAGTCAGCCACTTAAAACTGATTTCTGATCTCAGATTTCTGTGTTTTTTTCGTTGTGTTGTTATTTTGTTAAATCTCGCACTTGCAGATACAATTTGAGGAGTAGGCGTGTGGTGTGTCTGCTCGTTGGGCTTTTGAGTGTCAAGAACTTGTCTTGGCCATAAAAGAGAAACCGGCAGCAATGTGCACCAAATGCACCAAACAAGCCAAAACAATTTGATTGCTATTGCTGTTGTCTTATTGTTGTTGTAAAAGTTTAACCAGTTTCATGGTTAAGCCACTCGCTCGTCGACTTTTATGGTAGCTTGCAGACATCAGCAAATAACAAGAATTGTCTGTCAATGCGCAGGTTGAAGTCATGGCTAATACCTAGGCCACAACACAAAAGGGCGAGTCTCTACCGAAAACAAAAAAGTTGTGTTCTCAACAAATATAAAAATATTCAATGAAGTTTCTTGAAGGTTAAGCATATCCTAGAATATAAACTTGAAGAACACATACTGAAAAAAAACCTTTAAAATATTATAACATATTGTTTGTTTCTTTGTAGATAAAACAATTTAAAGAAATATGAATTAAAAGTTTAGATATCACTTCCAAATACTAAAAGATTATTGTTATACACATGGTTAGACATATGCTTATCATCTCAGATTCGATATCGATAAAGTTTTATATGTGTCCCAATGTGTTATTCTGGATTTTAAATTAAACTTCAAATAAATTTGACCTGCTTAACCAACCATAACAAAGTCAATAAACCCTTTGTTATCAGCAAAACAGACATAATCAAAACAGAAAAGCAAACGAGCCAAAACAAGTTTTAATATTCTATATACATATATATATATATATATATATAGTATTTTATAAGCCAGTTTCGGTTTCGGCCACTAGAACCTACTCTAAATACTGAGGACGTGCGCACTCAAGCATTGCGAGGCGAGAAAAATTGTTAAAAATAAAAAAAATGGCGTGTTCTGAAAAAAACTAGAATAGTAGGCATATCTTAGAGGTGAGCGAAAGAGGTGGAGGGGAGGGGGTGGGGGGGGGTTAGGGACAGCTTATATACATAAGTAAGTAAGTAAGTACGAGTAAGTACCAAACAACGACAAGGCGAGACCACAACGACTTTCAAACAGACAAAAGCGCCTATGAACCTGGCAACCGGTTCTGCTGCTGCTGCTGCTTTTCAGTTTTAAACTTCAAAGTATACAACTAGACAGCAAATAGCAAAACTTGGGCTCTCGAGTATCCATAAACCAAACAAGCGACAGCAGCAGCAAGCAGCAGCAAAGGGCAGTAGATGTGTAGAGATAGATATATATGTGTGTATTTGTACGAAATCGGGTTTTCATTTTTTTTTAGAAGCTGCCGCTGCTGGCCAACACAGCACAACAGCGTGCAGGTAGATGCACCCCAACTTAGTCAGGAGCAGGAAATTGTTGGCCCAGACCAAAGCCACAAGCAACACACACACAGACACACACAAACAATAAGCTGCGTACACTTAAAAAAATTATGAACAGCATAATAAGAACTAATATGTTCAATTTCAAAGAAACAAAAGAAAAGAATACCAAATTTTGATAAACAAATTCCTCAGTTTTAAATAAACTTGGAGAAAAAATATAAAAAAATTAAAAAAATTTAAAGCTTGATATCTTGTGTATAATAAAAACTAAAGTAAAATCAATTAAATCATAATTTTTTTTGTCAACTTCGTTCATCACCAGTTTCTAGTTTAGTTCCCAACAAATTTAAAGTAAGCTCAGATAATATGTTTTGAAGAAAAGGGCTTTTTCTGAAGTTAATGTTTGGAGTTCTCACAGTGGATGACCGACCACTGGCAATAAGTGTTTAGTGTGAAGCCTTTTTGGTCAATGGCTTTTGCCTCGCATCAGCAAAAGATCAGCAGCAGCCGCAAAACTACCAGAAGAGTTACCAAGTTACCAAGTTGGGGCGACGTCGTCAACGTCGTCGTCGTCATCATTATCATCATTCATTTTTTTATTTTTTTTTTTTAATTTTTCATGCCTGAGTGCCTGCCATGCAGTTAGCTCTGATTGTTTACAGCTGCCGTCAAGTCAAGTCAAGTCTGAGCCCGATTCTTAGCTCAAAAACTGGTTTCATCATCATCATCATCGTCGTTTCAAGTCTCACCCCAAAGGCGTCGCACAGCTGTTCGGAAACTTAATATGCTCTCTACGCAGGATGCAGACAGACAGACAAACCAACAGGGACAGAAGCGATACAAGTACTCAAGTGGATGGCTGGAAGTTGGGAGCAGGAGCGGAAGCAGGAGCGGCTGGCGGGTCTGGAAGCTGTTAGCCAGGAGCAGCGGCTGCGGTTTGACCTAAAACTTTTAAAAAAGACGTCTCGCCGCGTCGCGTTGCTTGATGTCCGTCTGTGTTCCCCCCCCCCTCACCTCTTCTTCCTCCTTCTTCGCCTCCTGTCTGTTCGTTTCACAACGCATATGAAAATGTTGAAATTTTGCTTTTGGGCCAAAGCTTTGTTGGTCCGATTCTTGTCTCGTATCTTTGTTTCTCTTGCGGTTCCTTCACTTTTTGTGTTTTATTTTTTTTTTATTTTATTTCAATTTTGTTGTAATAATAAGTTTTTTTTGTTGCCTTCTGGCGTTGGTGCAACTCGTTATTTTGCGGTTGAAGAAGTTCGTTCTGTGTGTGCTGCGGGGCCCAACTTCTGCTCTCTGGCGTTGAAGTGCATAAATAACTAAATTTTTTGTTTTTTTCTTTATTACTTTGCTGTAAAACGGTAAACGTTATACGATGTTGTTGTTGTTGTCGTTGTAGGCTGGTTGGCTTTGGCCTAATCTCTGGGGCATTAATATACTATGTATGAGCGTTTGGCTTAGTCAGATTTCAACGAGTTTTGCTCGTGGGTGAAGTTGCGACCTCATCCGATCCGATCCGATCCAATGCGATGCGATGAGTTAAGATGAGTGGCAAACTGATTGCGGTGGTCAGCAGCAGTGTAGGTTTTAACGGGTTCTTCTTTAAGGCAGGGTAGGAAATGCTATATATATATATATATAATAATTTTTAATATACTTATGTTTGGCTGGTTTTGCTTACTTGCCTGAACCATAGATGGTCTTTAAATATTAACCTCAATTAATCTTAATTAGCTAACGTTTATTTAAAAACCTACTCGCACAAAAAGTTTAATGATTGTTTATTTATAGTTAATTGCTATATTTTGTTGAGTCATTAAAACGGATTTGTATAGTTCATAAATATAAACTACTATCGAAAACTAAAAACCATTTCAAAAAGAGATTTGATTCAAAGCTCTTAAGTTTAAACACTTAAACAAAAACAAGACGATATAAAATTTATGCCTCAACTTTTTGTTCATTTAAGTATGAACTTTCCCATGTTTTTCAATGATATGCACTAAAAATTTTATAAGCTACATCTTTTTGTATTTATTGCCTGACTCTTTCAATTATATATAGCTGTATGTAGCTATATCAATCTATGTACCACTCTGATTACGTATGCGAATCTTTTTTTTTTCAAAGATTTGCCACAATTAAATCAAGTGCCTTGGCAACTTTTGGTGTCTGTGCAACAACAAAATAAATTTGCAGACTATACATAAAATACTTATTGATGCCATATAAATCAGCGCAACAGCTGCTGAGTAATTGATGCTTGTATTACAATTTCTATTGGCGCTTTCACTTGTTGATTTGTTTTCTTTTATTAATTATTTTTTTGAGTTTGTTTTTTCGCGTGCTTTCAACAGTTTGTTTATTTATTACTAGACACAAAACATACAAAAATATTTTTATTATTTAATGTCATGCTGTGTAGAAAATTTATTTAACAAAATGTTTTAGTTTTGTGTCTTTTGTTAACTTTAAACAATATATTCAAAATTGCATTTATTTTTAGTGATGTCTCAAGGCACAAATAAACAGCAATAATAAATTTAAATGTGCGTATACATTTAAGTATTTACAGTCCTTCGTTTGGGGGCTTGCTTCGAGCGCATCTGGACATTAAATAAACAAAAATAAAAAAAAAAGAGAATAAAAAAACAAGGAAGTTTGTTTTATTTGTTACTCTTTCGGTAAATACAAATGAAAAATTGCACATGCATGCAAATTGCATATTTAAATGAAATATCAGCGACGTGATACTCAATAACACACCTTATACCAAGCGGTTCCCAGCCGTTCCAATCCGATACGATCCTCGAAATGTCGACACTTTCGGTTTTTGTTTTTTCCTTTCCGTCTCTCTGGTGTTGGACGGGGAGCAGCAGTTAAATCTTTGATATATTGCCTGTCTTAATCTTTGGCAAATGCGAAATTTATGCTGCTTAATAACATTTTGATTTGTTGTTCGGGCTCATCGCACGTTTATCATTTATTTGTGCAGCTGAATTATGTGCGAAGTGGACCCTGAGCTCGATTTGTTTCAATTCCACAGAATACAAAACTATTAAAAACAATTTTAAATGCATTTTTTCAGATAAATAAAGTTAAGGCACAAAATCTATGGAACATTTAAAATCGAATCTTATTAGCCAACATTTTCAAAACAAAACATATCAATCAAGCTTTTGAGACTTTTTTCAATTTATCAATGTTGCAACAATGTTGTGTTTGCCACACTCATTATCACGGCTTGATAAGTGACTCAGACGTTCCCAATTACTGATTGGGGTCTCTCTACCCCAATGGATTACCAATTACAAAGCTTATCAGTCAAATGTTTTGTTTCACACACACATACATATTTGATAGCGATAAGGTATCAAGCGAAACTCCCTAGATTTAAATGGAATTTATATGTGTTATCATTTAGTTGAAGGTACACGCAACGTAACGCAAACTATTTATTTATTGTAAATACTTGTTTGTGTAAGCTGTGATAAGAATTTCAATTTGATATGCTTTTGTTTAATTGGTGGCAATGTATTTGGGTCACTTGCATTTTGGGGCTGGGCAGGTTAATTGTGTTTATTTTGAAATTAGGGTGACGAAAACTTGATTTGATAAGATTTGTAGATAGTATTATGATTAATTGGTATTGACTGACATAGTTTTTGGTTAACAAATAAATATTTAATATTAATCAATATTTTTTTTCTTGCAGAAAATCGTATGTACACACGTTACATATACTGAGAAACTTCAACAACTACTCAAAAGCAATATTAGGTAAGTTATTAAACATACCCTACGCACTTTAAAGTAACTGCATGTTAAAATGGAATAGAATAGAAAATATTCCAAACATTCAACTCGCAGCAAAAATGGCATTAGCATATTTGGAGCACACATTCAGTTTAATGTTCATATTTTTTTTATGAAGAAATTCCTTTACAAAGCATTTAACTTGCATTTCAAGCGAGATAATCAAATTCAAATTGTAAAAGCAGCTGTGCAAATGGTGCAGAAACTTAATCTGAATCTGAACCAGAAACAAAAACAAAACTTAAACCAGATATATAGCGCTTAACCCAGTAAATGCATATTATATACAGCAGCTGACTATTAATTTCAACTAAATTCGAATTTATGTGCGCATAATTCAAATGAATTTATGTTGTTATTATAATCGCATAAATGTCGTTAGTATATCAACTAGTATTTCATTAAAAGCGCATTTCTCGGATTTGCATGAAACGCAATTGTTGTTGCCATTGCCAGATAATGTCGCAAATTGAGGCGTATTTTAAGCAATATAGATTCGAAATTTGTAATTTTTCGATAAGCGACTTTTTGCGCGCAGAACTTTTACACTTTGCTATTGTTCATATTGGGCAAACGATATGTATTTGTTTCGTTTGATGAAGGTTCTGTTAAAAAGCTGGGCTGAAACCGAAGAAAAGATTAAAAAACAAATTAGTAAGAAAATAGTTAATCATTATGAAAAGCGCACTTGACAACTGTTTTCTTTTTAAACCGATCATATGTTGTAAACAATATAATCTATTTCATTTACAATACCAGTTGACATGTTATGCCTTTTATTACATTTGAAACCTCAAATTGCGATAAGAACATTTTTTTTTTTCTTATACAAAGACATCGAAACGTGCACAAAGTCTGGGCAACCTTGTGCTGCTCACTATGTGTACACATTGCAAATCGAAATCGATTTCAAATTACGTATATTATAAAAAAAAAAACTGTAAAAGGAAACAAAGCAATTCACCTGAGAGCCACGTGAAAGTCAACCTTGCTGCATGTTGTAGGAAGCTAAAGCTCAACAATTGTTGACAAATAAATCACTTTTGGTGAAATGTAAACGTACCAAAACGAGTCAATTAATGAAGATACATTTTAAATGCGAAACAAACAAAACATGCATGCACTTATAAAAGAAACGCAATTTCAGCTTTATCTAAGATTTCGCGCTTTGCAGTTTGTATTTTTGGTTGATTTATATATTTTTTTGGTAGAGCTGTCATGTCAAGTCAAGTTTTGTTGTGATGTTTGGCAAGGTTATTGCACACGAGAATTGCTCGAAAACCACAAAAAAAAATAAAATAAAAACAACATAAGAATAAATTTTAAGAAATGGCAACAAACAAACAAAGAAGCAAGAAACAAGCATACGATAATTAAATATTTGATATGTCAGCTGTTTGCGGTTGAAGTCGGAGCTACAAAGAAAAAGCTGCAGGTAAATAAAAAAAAAAAATAAATAAATGTATATTGTATAAATAAAAACATTTGAGTTTTGTTTATACTGAAAAGTGTTGCCAGTTCGATTGAAATCTTTGTTTTTGTTTTTAAGTGTTGGGGAATAACATTTCCTATTCACTCGAATTATTGTTAAAAACAGAGTTTACCTTCTGACTGATTACAGTTGTTTGGAAAAATTCAAAATAATCGATTTAAACAAACTTAAATGTGTGTGTGTGTTTTTTTTTAAAGGAAAAGAAAGCAGTGTGTACCACCATAAATATTTATTGATACATCTTTCGATCGAACATGCATTGTAAAATGTTCATGTTCATGTTTTTCTTTTTTTTGTGTGTTGTTGTTCACAATCTCAATCAACAGCTATTGGTCTGCACACCTTATCAGGCAACTGGTTGGGCAGCAACAACTTCCGCAAATGATCTAGATTTATCACAGCTAGTTACAGCAAAAACACACCGCATAAACACACACACACACGGGCACACTCTCTCGCACACACACTCTCTCAAGTGGAATTCATAACTCATTTCTTTTGTTGTTTCGTCGCATGAGCAATCACACAAAATGACAGCACAACTTGTCGTGGCCAACCAACAACAACAACAACAACAACAACAATGCAAACATACTTTGCATATTAAGCACATGCCAAACAACCAACAACAACAACAAACACTTGCAAGGTGCTTGCTTTGTATTTGCATTTGCATTAACCAAAGTGTGACCAACATTGAAAAAAAATAATGAAAAAATGCATCTCGTAATGCAAATGCCGACGAATGCGAGACGCGTTTTTATGGAGCATTTTATTAGTGCCTCATTTGCCTAATGCGCTTATCCATATATTTATATAGGCGAAGGCTCCTCTGATATCCCATTTACGGAAATCTTAAAATTTATTTCAATGAACAACAGCAAAGCTCTGTTTGAATTATGATATAAATAGCATGAATAATATTGGTTACAGGAAAAATACTTTACGGCTTTTCACAATTAACTCATAATACGTTTTTTGATCTTAAAACTTAAAATATATCATAACTAAATAAACTATTTTCATTGTTTTAATAGAATGCTTTATCAATAATATATGCATATGTTAACCAACAGATAAGTTCAAATTAGTTAATTCATATTTCCAAAAAGCTTTTAATCATATTTATACTTTCTCAAAAACTTAGTGTTGCTAAGAAAAATCTCATTTATAATGTTGTATTTAGTATAACTTTTAATTCGTATAAATCAACTCTTAAATGTTGTGACAATGCTCACAGAAAACTTATTTAAACATATTTTGGTTTGATATATCACTTTTAATCTGAACAAATTAGCTTCTTTTGTGTTATTTGACAATGCTAAGACTTATTTGTAATTTTGTTTGATATATCACTTTCAATCTAGCTTTAAATCTCTACGAATTGTATCCAAAGCGACTTCGCTCTATTATTAAGTTGTTCGCTTTTGTTAGTTGCCCAACACTATTTAAAGTTTTTGCTTCTTTCGAGTCGACGCTTTTGTAAGAACCCATCAAGACACAATGGCAACATCTTCTTGCATCGCTTGCACAACACAACTCGTTTACAACACACACACACACACACACACATACGCACGCACAACAAGCAAAGCTCACATGACACACATACCAATAAAACGAAGCGAAACACGCCCCCTTTAGCAAACCCACCGAAAAGAATGTATTATCATGTAAAACTTTTGTGCAACAATGCGACAACAACAACAAAACCTGAACACAATCTACAGTCGCTACTGTGCAGTTGGCAACCCCAACCCCGCCCCCACCCCCTCCCATCATCCCCTTGTCCGAGGCAGCTAACAACGTTCAACAATTTGTTCTCGTTGATAATTTATTTGAATATTTTGCTTAATTATAACAACAAAAGAAACACGAGCAGAGCACAACAAAAACTTAACAACAATTGTGCAGCAGCAGCAGCACAATTCTCTTATGGTGGAATGTATCTGTGAGATACACAAAACTGGTCAAGTAGAGTACTGGGCGTTTAAGTCTGTCAAGTGGCTGGCATTGAGCTAATCACACAAACACAAAATGCTAAGTGCAGCGACAAAAATACAAAAGCTAAAATCGCAAGTATATTTATATATGTAAATAATGAATGCACTTCAAGAAATAAACTATTTTTATTATAAATACGAATTGTGAAGTTTGCCAAAAATAATTTTAGTAAGAAAAAACCATTAGAACCATAAGAACACCAACGATTCAAATATATTGTTTATCACATATTTTTGTTTTCAAAAGCAACTTAAACATTTTTATCCATTGAAAACGGTTGAATATATATTTTTAATTTATTTAGAGATTTTCTTTTTTAGTTCATAGCTTTACAAAACTGATATACCCTTCGCACATATATTAATTGTCACTAATTAGTTATCGCCTTCTCATTCTTTTTGACTAAACAAGGAGAACACGAAATTTAAAAGTCAGAGCCCCCCTTCTGCGGCATTATTCTAACTTAACAATCTAGTCAAGAAGACAAATGATATGCTTAGCATTGGAACTGACTCAACTGATTTGATGGCTTTCAGCAGCCGATACAGCTGTGACGACGCCACTTAAAGACGATTAACTGAACGTCCAGTTCAGGCTTTGTCTGGGTCTCTCTTTTCAACTTATAATTTGTGGTTCTATCATTTTTTTGTTGTTGTTGTTGTACATATGGCATCTTATGCGACCTGGCACAAGATTCACGCCGCAAGCGACTCAAATCAAAACGTGCATAAAGTTTTTTTCCTTTTGTTCCCTCCCCTTCCATCTCAGCGACCCTTCTGGGTTGCTCGTCTATCAAACAGTAGCGGCATTCATTAATCAAAGAGCAGGCAATCGGTATGGTAAGCTATGTATGTGTGTGTGTGTAAAATCATTATCCATTATGTTCAGGGCAGATTCTCGTAGCTTGCGTATTAGTTACACTTAAGCAGGAATTGAATGTGAGTGCCCCACGGGTTATTTACCAAAGCAACCAATATGCATACGCAAAGCGATTGCCAGATGAATGGACAAAGCGAAGAGCTTGGAACTGATCTTTGGGTTGGGCTAAAGTTTGACTTTGGGTTGGGTCAAGGTAAGAACCAAGTTGAGCTCATCAGAACTGCGCCAGCAATGCGTCTTTTTAAGTGGCATTATTTTCGCTTCTTTTTTTTGGGTGTGACTTTATCTGCAAGTGACAGACAAGGCCAAGGATTTCGAATGATTTATAAATAGCTTGGCTTAGCTCACACATTTATAAAGCCAACTGAATTCATGCATGAATCTATGGCTTTACCCTAATCAAAAGTAAACACTGTATCCTTTACTTACTCAGCCTGCAATAAATAGTTGAATAAATGCTGTTTGCATTTTAATGCATCGTTGACTAAGCAGAACATCAATGTATTTATTTGTTTGCCTTTCGATTTTTGCCATTTTTTTCTGTTTGCTTTTGCTTGCTTGTCCATATTGGCAAGCTTATGCAAATTTGTATTTATTTAATAAACACGCAAAGTGCGTGTCAGTCGCGGCAAAAAAAAAATATATATATTCAAAAGAGCCTTATATAAGCTAAGACTCTGAGGCTGTGCCTGGGTGGCCCCAGAGGCCAATGTACGGCAACGAGGACAACGATGACATTGACAGGAAGAGAGAAGGAGAGAGAGAGAGTGAGAAATGTTTATTGGCAATTTGTTGTAACAACTGTAGACATAACTATGCAGAACTGAGAACTTGGGGCATTCTCTTGGTTCTTTGAATGTCTTCACTTACAAATTGACAGTGTCAACACAATCGTCGAGCTGATGATGATCTTTATGCCTTATGGCAATTGTGTGAGACTTGTAGAAAACTCAGATCTAATAATAACATAAAATCATAATCAACACGACAAAGTTGAGCTAACTTAAAGCTCCTAACCAACTAAATAAGAAGATGAAAAGGAGCAAATTTGATGAGAATACTTTTTAAGATCAAATCCAAATGATTATAGTAATTTTCTCAATATTTTAAATAATTTTTATATCTATTTTAGTTTTGTTTATTTATTATGTTCAGTAACAGCCCCTTATTAAACTTTGCATAATTATTTTTATTTAAATACATTTTAATATTGAGTTGTAAATGTAAAATGTTTAAAAAGTTAGTTTCTAAAGCATGTTTTACGATTCGACGATTTATTTTAAAAGTTACTTTTTGCTTAAAGTTAAAAGTGACAAAGTTTTTATATGTATTTAAAAGTAAGCACTATTGCAGCATATGAGTATTAAAACCATTAATTACTGTCAACTGTTGCGAAACTTAAGTGCATCAACTGTCAATCTTGAAAGTACTTTTCATTGTTGCTTTATACGCATTAAGTCGAGAAGTTTTTAAGTTGAGAATAAACTTTGTCTGCAGTGCTTGTTATGTTATGTTCTTGTCTTCATGTGACATAATTGTCGTATCCTTTGTAGTCAGCTCTCTTACTAAGTTACTCAGTGCTGCAACCGTTTTACTCCATGAACTATCAATTATAAAAAAGACACTGCGCAACTGAGCATGAAATTAACTGCGTGCTGTCGCCCTTCAACTACAGTACACACCCCCATAAACAGAAAAACCCTGACTTTCATACTTATAGTATGTTTTCGTATTTGTTCTCATTACACGGTCATCGTCATTTCATTTTCATTTTCATCGTCATCGTATGGTAGTCACAGTCGATAACATTTCATGTTTAATACGTACAATACACTTACTTCGCGTTCTTTATTAATTTATGCATTTTGTGTTGATTGTCTGCGTTACAGTTGACAAGTTTTCCCCAACCCAAAAATGTTTGCGGGAGTGTACAGTTAGAATAGTTATAGTTTGGTAGTTAGTTAGCCAGGTTTATTAGATTCGTAACGAGCTGTAATGGTTTGTTTGTTGTCTTTACTTTATGATATTGCGACGTTGATTATCGTTGTTAGTATAATAACTAATAAATAACTAGTTAGCATAATACAGGTATAAGCCTAATAAATATGAACATACAAACACACATTTGTTGTTGGTTCGTTACCCTGTCTGACATTTATTTAACGCCGCTTGTTCACCATTTTATTTATTAATTTTTTTTTCCTTTTTTGCAGACATCGCGGCAATAGCACAACAAATAATATTTCTATCTTAAGGTGAGTTCAACTTTCAGCAACAACAACGAGTTGGGCAACAGCAAAAAAAAAAACAACATATATTTATATTTTATAATTAATTAAATACGTTGTAGGCGTATCGAATGGCAAAGTTCTTATGCAAGAGTTTGTTCAGCGGTCAACAGTCGAAGTCACGGGTTAAAAGTTCATTGAACTAACCAATTTGTTGGCGTATTATAAATTGATTGTCGCAGCTAATTGTGTCTTTATCAAATTAAAAGTTAATTGGATTTGCGATGAAAAATATATAGAAGTTTTGAAATCACAGAAAAGAATAAAACGCATTTGATTTTCCAAAATTTAATTTAACATTTAATTAACAAAATTTGACTTGCAAAAGAATCCATTTGACACAAATAGTTAACACATCTGACAAAACTTTATTCAGATCTTATCTAAGAATAATAATCAAGTTGACTGCTCCACTGACCCACTCGCTGTCTCACTACTTACCACAAAAACTGATAGCGTCAAGTGTTGCAAGTGTAAAAAAGAAAAAAAAACTATGCAATCATAAATTCTTTCATAAATACCGACGCCATAAGCTTCTGCGTATGAAAGTAAAAGATAAACAGCTTTCAATGCAATTTGCCCTCGCCCCAAAGTTCGCTTGACAGACTCTCTCCCACTCTCTATCTCTCTCTCTCTCTCGCTGTATGGCTTATTATCAGTGTGCATTGTTGGTTGCTGTTGACTTTGGATAAATTGTCGACGCAGAGAGTCAACAGTCTCAGTTTGGTGACCCAGTTGCCAGTTCCACTGCCATTTTCAACTCCCTAATCAGTCAGTAGCAGTGATTTTGAAAGGCTCGCGCTGTTCTGGTTCATTCAACTCCCTTCTGGGACAGGCAGAAAGAAGCTGCCTGCTTTGGCATGCACTTCGCCACGAGTGCTTCCTGAATGATAAATACTTTGCAAGCCAAGCACCGCCACCATTCCGCCCCAATATGCATAAATGTGCCAAGTTATTGTTTGCAACTTCACAGATACTCTGGCAGTCGCGAGATACTTTTCTATGGCTGCTGCTGCCACTGCTGTTGTTGCTGACGCTGCTGTCATTGAGCTGATCTTTTGTTTGGCTAAGCTGCACGCCCTTTCAAGGCAGCAAAACGAAGGAACAACTTTATGATATGCATACATTGAGTTACTTTTACTTATATTTCTTTTCCAATTAAAACTTTTTTGCTGACAGCTCAACGCCTAAGCTGCAATATTTATACGCAACTTTACTGCTTGCCCACTGAGCAAAAGGTTTTTACGTCTTGCGGGATTATTAGTTAAGCGAATTTCATTTCATTTCGCGCAGCCTGATTGGACGCGTGAATGACAAGACGATAAACGCCTAGAAAACTCCAGCTTTCTCATGGCAAATGTATTTGTGTGGGCGACAAGTCGGGAAAACACGTAACTCTACATGGGGTCGACATTTCTTTCAACCACAACAACACACGCGCACTCTTAACTCTGACGTTTTCCTTTTTTATTTCTTTTCTATTCTATTCTCTACAGTTATGTTTTTTTTTTTATTATTTTACCCAATTCGCGCTCGCGTAACTTGTCAAGAATTTCAATGAGTTCGTTTCCCTTTCGGTAGTCGCTTGTCGGTTGGTCGTTTTGGCCAGAGCAACGGACGGTAATATTAAAGTAGAACCTGTTGAATTATTAGTGTGATTCAAGCTAACACACAAAAAAAGAAAGAAACAAAATTAACAATGGGTTGAAAAAACAAGTAAGAAGGCTCAAGTCGAGATATCCCGACTAGACGATACCCTGATCCCTATACTTTCCGCGTACAGTCAGTGCTTGCAAGTATGTGTGTGTGTACGCGCATACAGCATAGTGCATACAAAACTTCAATGTCCCATATCTCCGGTGTTTATTATCCGATTTCAATAAAATTTTCACAGACTATCATTATTTTGCTTTATAATTCAAATTGCATCTCAAAGTTTTCAAAATTCAAGATTTTGTTGTTATCGATCCCATGTGTATATCGGAAACGGGAAGAGTTATCGAAAATCGGAAAGAAACTTGTACTGCCTAGGGATTAGGCGAGCTTAAGTTCCAAATCTGGAGTCTCTAGCTCTTATAGTCTCTGAGATCGACGCGCTCATACATACACACAGACGGACAGACGGACAGACGGATAGACGGACAGACGGACATGGCTATATCGACTCGGCTTTCGATGCTGATCAATAATATATATACTTTATGGGGTCGGAGATGCTTCCTTCTACCTGTTACATACTTTTGCACAACTTCATTATACCCTTTTTTCCCATTTTTAATGGGATCAGGGTATAAAAAGAGCTTTGTTGTGAAAAATGCTAGAAGTTGAGAGATTTAGAAAAGATACATCGCAAACTCGAAGTAAAACACCAATTATACAAACATATATTACTAATTTTTAAAGTTTAGCTATTTTAACTTTTCTTAGTTTTTAACCATTGTATGTTGATTATTTTGTGAAATATCAAGTTACTTTACTTTTGTTGTTAGTCTTGTTCAACTATATCTTAAGTTATTAAACATCTTCCATGGCTTCCATTCCGCATATCGGATACCAATATATCGATATCGATATTATCAATATCGGCCCATTGTGCTTTTCAAATGTGCTGACTCAAAACAATATTTGGCATTCCCCAAAAAAAGTGGTTATGCCAAATGTTCTGTTAGCCAAATCAAAAGCAAAAACTCAAAAGCACAAACCATAACAGAAACTGACGAAGTAAAAGCCATTTTCCACATATGGTTAATTGCCATTTAGTGTGATTGGAATAGACGGCAACACTCGTGCAGCTTGTCCAATGAATAATCAAATGGTAAAACACTTTAAAAACTGGAAATTTGTGTGTTTTTAGTAGATGTTTGTAATGCATTGCGTCACACCTCAAAGTTTAACGTTCAAATGGCATGTGGAAAGTTGTTGACATTTTATAGGCCCAGTTAATGCGGCCCTTTGCATGTGCGCCAGCTAAATACACAGTGTGATGATGGCTTCCATCGAATGCGTGCACGAGTATTAGGCACAACTTGGCACAACTTTTATGCGCCAATTACATGCAAGAGTGAGCCGCAAAAGAACCTTTGGGCCAAATATCGCATCCATCACATGCTTAACTCGCATCATTTTAATTTGTTCACAGCAGCAGCAGCAGCAGTTGTAGTTGTTGTAGTTGTTTCTCTGGTTCTTCAGAGTCGGCCTGCGTCTATCATTAAACTGTCGTAAATCACAAGTAATTGACATTATACAATGCCCACAAACGGACTGAGGAAAAAGCAAGCGAGTGAGAGAGAGAGAGGTGGTCCGAGGGGGGCAATGGCAGGCAAATAAGCAACAATTACCTTTAAGATAGCAAGCATGTTTTTTTCTTCTTCAAATAGTACACGTAGCAACAATTAAGCTAAATATATCACATGAGAGCGAACGTTCATACGTAAATGACGACTGGGCAAGCAAAACACTTGGAAACTCTAATTTAAAGAGTTGTTGAAAGAAAAAAAAACATAAAGTTAAAGTGAAGAAAACATTAAGCAGCTCCATTTTAAATCTTACATCACAAACTTAGCTATTTTTATCATTTTTTTATACTTTAACTCCAAAATTAACACACTTGCTTACGCATTTTGAAAATATTCAATCTAAGTGTTTATCTACAAAATATATGCTGTTTTATAACGAAAAAAATAAGATCGATATATCTAATCGCTATATCTAATGTGCGTTGATAGCAATTATTAAGTTTGACTAAATATAAAACTAACAAAAAAATCTTTTAATTTAATTTATTAAAAAAGGTTTTCAATTTTTATTTTGCTTGAGGCATCTTTAAGCTTTAAAAACTTAAAATCTAACACCCCTACTTTTCAAAGAACATAAACAGCTCTGAATTTAGGGTCCATCTTCTTATAGACTCAACACAATTCTTTGGTTCTAAGAGGATCTCCCGGTGGAATTAAGAAACTCATTAAACAGTTCGACATTTCACGGGGATGCTCGCCAATTTGGCATAGACTTGTGGGTATCTTGAGATTGCAATGCTCAACCAAATGCAATGCACAATTAAAATGCAACTGCAACAGCAACAACAACAACAACAACAACAACAACAAGATAATCGTCAAGCAAGTAAAACAATGGACGCGTACGAATAGTATTTTTAGACTGACACACTAAACAAAAGGCTGGCAGAAGGCAGCACCTCACCCTCAACCTCGTAGCCCGCCCTCGACGTCACTCTCACCCTTTTTTCAACAGAACGTTAGAATAGTCCGAAAGATTACGAAATCGCAAACGAACGAACGATGCGAACGAGCGACAGCCCCACGTAATTCTATCTAGAATTCGCACACGACACTTCATTAAGATACGAGGCGGTCTGCGAGAGGTTGATGCGGATCGTGCCACATATACATATACATATATATAATTGTATAAATAAACTGCAGCAGATAGTAGGAAGACGTAATAGCAAGATGTTAGCTAATAGCTATAGATGACTCTGCAGTTGGCGGCCGAAGGTCTGCCAAGGTGGTCAAGGTTTGATAATATCGCATATAAACAAATATTTATTCATGCTTATCAGACCTAGAAAGAAGGAATACTATATTGAAAAAAGAAATACATTCATTTGTAGTTACAATTAATCATATAAACTGACGTTTCGCACGTTGCCATCCATATTGCTATCGGCTGATGTTTGCATACATTCAACAGGAAACAAAATATTGAAATGAGGAATGCAAAGCGTAATCAAAGTTAACGCCACATGCGCCAGAGGTATAAATACAAATAAAATAACAAAAGTAAAACACGCAAATCGTATGTAAATACGTGTAGAACACGATTGTTCCTCAAAACCATCATCAAAAGAAATGACGAGTTCTTTTGGTCTGTTGACTCTCAATGAGCCATTGCCTGGTATGAATTCAAAAGTAATCGTCAGTTCAGTTATTTGCGTAGTAAATTATTAATAAATATTGTGTGGTTAACCTATGTAATAATTGCGATAATATTTAGTTGTTATATTCATAGGTATTTCCTCTTTGAACTTTAATAATCATTGCAAATTTATTCACAACCTTCGCACAATATTCAGGGTTATTTGAACAATGCATATTTATCTTACTTGTATGCATTTAAGTTTTAAGTTTCAAGTTCAACATCGTTAAAAGATCAGCCAACTCTTAAACTGTATTGGGTTTTAAAGGTTTGTGCATGAACAAATACATAATTTTATCTATTGGTTGGTAAAAAATACGTATCTTCTTAGTAATATTCTTTAACGTCTCCGCTTTGTAATGTTCTTTTAAGTTCTTTGTTTAAAATAAGCATAATATTAATTAGTTTATTAGTTTATTGAAGTCGCATCCTCTTAAGTTTTTCAAACACATGTTTCTGTCAAGTTGCAAGTCAATTGCCTCAGCATCTTTCTATCAACACGTCAAGTAGTAAATTTTCAACTAATTTGTCAAATGTGTCATAAAAACGTTTAAAGTGAAACAGAGAGAACGAAAGAGACACACATGTGGCAACATAAAAAAAAAGATGTGGGTCAAATATCGGCCACACACACACTTGGAACCAAACTGCAGCCAAGCTATAGCAATAAAACAGAGCTGCCGCCAATTTATGACGATACTCTAACCAAAAAATAAGTTCGAAATGCAGAACCCCCGAAAAAGAAAAAAAAAAACTAATTGCATTTCCTGTTATGTTTGTAGGGTAGACATAATTCCATTTGAAAAAGTCATAAATTAAACAAAACAACTTCCGATAGAAAAAATAACACAATAAAAACCCAAGCAAAACAAAAACGAATGAGGCACGATAAACAACAATAACAATAACAACAACAACAGCAACAAAAACATCATGAGTAGAAACAATGTTGTCAAAGGGTCGAAGCTCTAACAAAAACAACAACAACTTGCAACGATGCAAAGTGGCACTGCTGCCCACCCCACCCCTCCTCTCAAAACTTAATGGAACTGAACGTTCTGTTGGAATGCATGGGCGGTGTTGTCTACTCGAAAAGGGTGGGAGGGGGGAGGGGGGAGTTGGATCTTGGGCTAGGCAATTGTCACAGAGCCGTTAAAGCGTGACGCTCAAAAAACCACTTAGGCGCTCTATATGCAATTTCTCTCTATATAACCCAACTCCAACTGCAACTCCAACTCCCCAGCTGTGGCTGACCGCCTGCCACATATTTCATCTGGCATTTAGAATATTTCTTGCATCTCTTTCTATCACAGCAGTAGGGCATGTTGATTAGTTGGAGTTGTTGCCGCTTGTTTATGATCACAGTGTGTAATGAGAAATTCCTCGCCACTGGAAATATCTTTACACTGCATCTCTTTAACCGCACTGAGTCATAATTTCTTCTTTCTTTTTGCAAGCTGCCTATTAAAAAGTAAACCGCATTTTATTGCGCCAACTTCTTCAACGACATCAAATTATGTTTTCACAAAATGTCTTTTGGTTTTTCTAGTTAAAAATCCATTAAAAAAATAAACAACTTTAGAACCAAAACGACAAAAGTCTTTTTAGTGAGCTGCTTAAAAAGACACACGAGTGTTCGCTGGGGCATGACAAGAACTTACATAAATTTGCCAGGCTGCAAAATGTGCCTCGTAATAGGCCTGTGTTCAGTGAGACGAAACGGCGCATTATAATGTGTTGAGTTGGGGATATGACATGGCCACTTTAACCACTTTTTATTATGCACTTGAACGGGGCGAAAAAATATACAATTTGTCAGCGAATCTTTACTTGTTAATGTGAAGAAAGCATTGCTAAGTTCGAAGATATTTCTGTTGGATTTTTGAAACCTTTCAAATCTTTTGTATTTATTTTTTATGTGTCAAGTTAAATGTTGATCAGATTTATAAGGTATTAATTTTGGACACGAAACCATAAACTTTTTCGTTGGTTGAGTTACAATTAGAATTAAAATGCCAAATTGTAAATAATTGAATAGTTGCTAAATTTGATTTTAAAATGCTTCTTGGTTCCTCCAAGCACGTGATGAAAATTCGATTGCCAACAATAATTTCGATGCGCCAAAGTTTTTCCATTATACAATCCTTAACACATACAAACATGCATAAGTAAGTACTGTACTGGTGTGTGTGCTTGTGTGTTTTTGCGCTTGTGCCATATTGCAGCATTTTCCGTTCAATTGTTTTATTTGCGATGCTAAAAATAAAAACACGAAACACATTTTACGTGCTGATTAAAAAGCGTAAGGTATGCGAGGAATTGGCGCGTAAAAGATTTCGTTTGATTTCATTTTTGTTGCCAGCGATGCCAGAAGGATAGTGCTGTAAGCGGGCGGAGCAGCATGGAAACCGGGGGGAGGCAAACAATTTGGGACGTGTGGAAACATTCAGCTACAATTGGAAAGCAGGCGAAAAAGAGCAAAGCGTTAATTAGACAGCAAGCGCGCGAAAAGAAACAAAACAAAAAAAGAGCGATATATATATATCGTGAAGCAAAGTGAAGATGTTCGAAATCGTCTGCAATTTTCACTGTGAAAACAAAGCAAATTACTGTAATGCCATTCCTCTAACCCCACCACCATCTGTTAGACGGACTGCTAGTCGATACTCTCGATATCGATTTCACTTAGAGTTGCGGGACAGTTCGGGGGCAAAATAACCGAAACTCACGTTTGCAAAAACTCGTTCGCGCATGCGCTTTTCATTTTCAATTCAATTCAATGACAATTCGTTCGACAGGGGGCGCCACAAGGCAAAACGGAGCAACAACAACAACTGCAAGAGCAAGAGCAACTGTTCCCATTTGTTGTTCTAGTTGCAGCTGCCTTTCGACTCCTCTCAAACGATCTTTCATTATATACGATATACACTGAGCCATACTACGTACATACATATATATATAAACACGCGCACGAAAAAAAAAATATATAAAATTCTCATAAATTCTTTCGGGGGCAATCGCCGCGGTGCGAGTTCCTTTCTCTTCTTGGCCATCAGCGTCTATCGTCTATCGACCTGGCTAAACACTCACATAACTTGGTCACTGGGTCGGTCTCGTAGCACGTCTGGCACTCGTTGATCTTGCGCCACGATCTGTTCTGGCTGCCGCTATTTATTTATTTATTTTATTCACTTATGCATCATTTACCAACAGGTAGCAATTGACCAAAAAAAGAACTGTTCAAGTCAAGAGAAAAGTAAACTTTGTTTTTCTATCAAGCACTAAGGAGGCAAAAAAAAAACAAAAATATATATACAAATCCATATGAGGTTGCATTTTGTGTGCTTCTTGAAATAGTTTCCAAGAATTATGGTGAAGAAGTTTAAGTTAAATATTAGGAAATTTGTGGGAAATCGTTTAAATTTGTGAAAAGGATGAATTAATTAACGTGAATTGAATTGAATAGAGAAAAACATTAAATCACAAAACTGTTATGGAATACTTTAGATGGATAGTTGGATAAGTAAATCAACTTGTAAATATCTTTTAGAGTGATTTATTCTTTTTATCCCTCTCTGGTTATTTAACTACTCAAATGTCTCTATCCAATATATCTATTAGATCGTATGTAAATATTATCTCCAGTTGCTGCCTCTGTTTCTTTGTTCAACATTCAAATATTTAGCATTTTAAATGAAATTTGCATTTGAAACTTAAATCGCTCTTTCGCTTCGATCTCATAAATTACCATTGCAATCACCTAACCCAAAAAAATAAGACAACGACCTACAAAGACACTCAGAGTAGACCTTTTTCCCTCTGAACAGCTACAAAAAAAGCCAAAACTTCAAATTATGCATGGGTCGGCAAAAAGCAATAGATCGATCCGCATGAAGGGAGAGTCGATAATCAAGCGCGCAGCGAAACTTATCGTAGGTCAGAGTCAACGAATTTGACAGCGTACCTAATGAACTAGCATTGTATAGGTGCAGCATCAGCAGCAGCAGGAAGGGGGAACACTGATTGCCAATAGAAATGATATACAAGAAACAACAACAACAATATTAAGCCCGTGGTTAAATGAAGTGCGCCTTCTGCGACTCCAACTTTAAATACGACTGCGACTGCGACTGTTCCACTATGATTAAGCAGCGCCTCCAAGTGGATGATGACGTTGTCGATGTCGATGTCGATGTGGATGTGGATGCTATTGCTGATGCTGATGTCGAGGTGCTGGTCAACGGTCAGTGGCCAGAGGCAGACATCAGCAACAGCAGCAAAAAGTTGATTACGCTGTCTAACAAAGTTTTTTGTAGCTGCTGCTGCTTGGACTTGCAATAGCTGCAGGCAGTTGTTAAATCAAAAGCGCCTAGCTTTAGTTTTTTCTTGCGTTCCCTTGCAAAAGTTACGTTAGCTTCGTGCTTTGCTCAAAAGCAAATAATTTATTGAAAAGGTTTCGGCTTAGATTATATTTTTATGAAAAGTTTGTTTTGTTTTAATAATTTTCTTGATAAAAAAACATAAACCGTTCAACTAATTAGTTTATTTGTGCATGTCCTCTTTTCTGTAAGTGTATAAAAACTTCGATAATAGATTTTTTGTATATCTGCTTTCTTGTTTATCTCCTTCATTTTATTTATTTATTTTTTTGTTTTTTCTTAACGCTTGTCTGACATCGTTTTTCTTTTCGTTTTTACTGCTTTTTATTATACATTAAAAGCTGATTTTGTTGTTGTTATGACAACAAAAAATTGAATAGCCAATTGATAGGAAATTGGGTGAAATTTCCAATCTGAGGCTCGTCTTAGAGTTTTTTGATTGCTTGCCGCTTGCAACTGCGGCTGGTAACCGGAGTTGATTCGATGTCCGAGCTACTTCACTGGTTCATTGACTTTTTAACTGATGCAACTGCACAAGTTGTAATTAATGCACATGATATTGTTTTGTTCGGGTGCAGTATGATGTAAGTCATTGGCTGATTGGCTGATTGGCTGATTGACAGACAGCCGTAAATACCGCTACAAATTAATAATTGATTAGCCGCAGCGAATGCATCGATCAGCCAAGGGGCGTGGCTGTTAATCGAACTAAAAGTGAAAAGTACAGATTTCTATTGTCGTTGATTTTGATTAAGATGAATGGGAAGATGTCGGTGTCGTTAACGGATATGCTCTCTTATCTTGGGAAATCAGTTTGCAAAATCGCAATCTTTAAGATACTTTTAACAAACAAACACACACACACAAACAGCGACAGCTGTCAACGCGCCTTTGCCAGTGAACAGAAAACATACAAATTTATTGCATGCCACACATAAAACCGAACACCAAAACGTTTGCAATGCCTGGCAAAAAAGTAAGAGAGAGGCAAACAACTCGAAGAGTATTAATAGCCAAGACAACCCTGGCTGCCCTTAAAATGCCGGCAGTGCGCTCTGTTTAGCCCGGTTAACAGATTGAGCTACACACACATAGGTGTGTGTTTTATATTCTGTTTGTTTTCTAAGTTATGCGGCCAGACAAAAAGACGGCTAAATAAACATACATGCAGGCAGGCAGTCGACTAAATGACGAACAATCGGAAGTTGAGAATTGCGGGCAATCAATAGAAATCAGCTAGAAAAGTGTCTAGCGTTTAATAGGAAGTGATTTTTTACGCAATAAATAGATAGTTCCTTAGCTAAGATAGTTTTTTTCTTAAGAAAGAAGTTTACTAAAAGAGGTTTGCTTAGACAAAAGAAGGTCTCGGCATAATGATGTTTGCTCAGCTGCTTCAAATAAAAGAGAGTAAAATGTGAATTTCTATGTGTTTAAATGTATTTAAATATTGAAATATGCAAGCTATTATGAACTTTATACTAATGATATTTCCTTTTTCCTCTCGTTCCAGGTAACTATGAATTTTAACTTTCTTAAAAGACGCGTGACTTGAAGATTAACAGGTATTAAATGTTCAATAAGCGAACGAGATTCACAACAGGCTAATTTTACCTGTACGAAATGTTGTTAGAAATTTTTCACAGCTTTTACTGAATTCGTGAACCTTTTAAGGTCACACCCTGTTTTGACCTTTGCGGTTACTCAAATGTTACCAAATTACTGAAGCATAAAACAGAATTGTGGCAATTTGAAAGCATCCAAGCCAAGAATATACCCATAAACAAACCACATTTTAAGCTACCAGTTTTTAATTAAAAACAGCCACAAAGCAGGCAGAACCCCAAAAATGAAAAGAATAAAAAGAAAACCAACAAATATTTTCAGCTGTTCTTTCGACTTTTGTTTCTTACGATTCTTACGAGCATTAATTAACAACTTCCTCTTTCTTGGAGCTGCGTCTTGCGGCTTTTTATTACCATGCGAATGATCATAATTATTATCATTATGATTTATTTGTCTTCGTATGCATCGCACATTTGACCCATTTTTCAAAAGAAACGCTGACAACACTGACCCATTTCAGCAATGACAAACCCCAAGCCCCAACCAAAAGTTTTTAAATTAAAATTTTATATATACACATATTCCACACGAATCGCAAACAGAAAACGGGTTCCAAAACATAAACAAAGCAAATATCATGCGCAGAAATTAACGGTAAAATTTGTGTTCCCCTTCATCAATTCGAATTTATTAAGCGATCAATTTTTCAAAACCATTGAAGCGATGAAAATTTAATTTTTGTTTGAATTTAATAATACCACAAGTTTAAATCAATTAAGTTTAAAATGCACTAAGAAATCTTAATAAAATATTACGAATTTGCTTAAGATAAAGATTACTCGACTATTTAAATACCCCGCACATTTTAATTTAAAGCAAAATAAAATACCATATATCAAGTCAGGAAATCTATAAAAAAGGCGTACAAAGAATAAATATTTAAATGAAAAAATTAAATAATTAAACTAATCTTTGTTAACTGCCTTTAGAGTATGTCGAGAAATTAATGTTATTGACATGAAAAGATTAGGGAAACTTAAATGCATTGAATAATTGAATTAACTATATATTTATTCGACAACACGTGTAAAGAAGTGATACTCAACCTAAAAAATATTGAATATATCTATTCGAATAGGAATACCAATTTTGTTGTTCAATAGAATAGATAAGAATTCTATAATACTTTACTTTAAACATATTTTCTATGCCATCCCTTGTATTGCGAGTCGCATCCCAAAGTTTTCTATATGTTAGCTAACTTGTTTTAAAAATTTTGTTGTTGTTGTACTTATCAATGTTAGTATCTCTGAATTTTTTTGTTTCCGACCACTTTTTCTTTCGCTAAATGACAGCCAGTTAAATAATATGTCTCTTTAATTAGCCAGCTGCCGAAGAAGTGAAAGTGTACAATGCACATCATGTCAAAAAATGTAAAAAGACAAAAACAGCAGTCATTTTTGTTAGTGTGCAACGATGCGTATGCGTAATAATTTTGTCCCGAAGCGAGATAAGCTGCATTAGACGCATGTTAAAGTGAAAACTGTGCACAAAATGTTGAACAAAATTTTCAAAAAGGGGAGTGGGAGCTGCACGGGTCTAGGTAATGGTAATGGAGCTTAGTTAATTGAGTTTACGAGCATTTATTGGTGCATGATCGTTATGTTGTAAAAATCTGCGAAATCTGTACTTAAAGTCAAGTTTGGTGCGCGAAGAAGCGACAACGAACTCAAGTGCATTAACCTTAACAATCAGCATTTAAGTGCCTGCAACAACAACAACAGGAACAGCAACAACAACATGGAAAAGGCATGCGTTTGGCGACAACAACAACAACAGCAGCAAACAGTTGGCCTGGACCATGATCTTGAAGAAACCAGCAACACTTGCAGCAATAGCAACCTGAGCTGAGCTGAGCCTCGGCTTGCGCTCATGTGCAAGAAGCAAAAGCAAAGCTTTGTAAAGCCAGTTAAGCAAGTTTCGACCAACTTCAATACAAAGTCCAGACTCTGTCAAAACGTGTTAGGGTTTATCTTACTGCAAACTGCTGTGACTCCAACTCTTGCGTTGCATGCTGCAACACAACACAACAACAGTTCCCAATTAGTTTGCGAGGCAAATTTTATGCCATAGAAAACAAAGATACTTTGAACTGTGTTTCCAACTCTTTCGAACTCAACTCACAATCATTTGAATATATCGCATTTATGGTTTATGTATTTACCATAGTAATGCATTTCTATCACTCGACTAATGTTGACTTCAAATTTCGTTGACAGACACTTTTGAACTGTTTTGATTCAGTTTCTATTTGGTTTTCGTTTGGTTTTTCTTTGCTTGAACTTCCACTTTCAGTTGTGCTTTTCATGCTTTATTGTGGAAATTCATTTGACATTATTATTTACGAGTCTTACGTCTTTTGCGCCTCGTCTTT
Organism: Scaptomyza tumidula; assembly: GCA_035044465.1. NCBI lineage: Eukaryota > Metazoa > Arthropoda > Insecta > Diptera > Drosophilidae > Scaptomyza > Scaptomyza tumidula. Next base: position 1,035,544 of record JAWNNW010000595.1, on the reverse strand, counting down.
GGCGGTATCTTAGTTTTTGTTAAGACAGAGACATAGTGTCGACTGCTGCTTGCTCCAGTTGATATACGACCTGTCTGAAGCGCTTTAAGCATTTAGTTTGCATCTCTTTGAATCGCATATGAATGACAATTTGGACATTAAATGCCTGCATGTGAGTGTATTTATGCAGATATTAAGTGGTGAGAGGCTTTTGACTTGCTTAACAAAATTCACGGTGTCCATTGTTTGGAAAAGTCGAGCTCTAGAAAGTAAATGGCAAATCTTGAAAGGAAACACAAAAATGTTATAGAAAGGGACATCATTACATATGAAAATATGCACAATAGGTCGTAAAAATATGCATTTATTGAGTATTTATAGGTATGGATTTATCAACACAAGAGATTCAATGCAGATGTTCAAATCTACGAACCTATAAACAAATATTTTGTATTTCCAATAACAACTTAAACTAATTTTTAATGGTTTTCGTTGTACTTAAAAACTTCAAATGGCAAGCAAATAATATATTTCAATTAACAACTTCACGGATCTTAAATGCAAAACGAAACGAGTATTAATTACAAATATGACATTACAAGTACTTTCGAGAATTGCATGTCTAATTGCTTTGCGCTTCGCGAGGTTTTTAGATTTTGAGTTTTTTTTTCTTGTTAGTTTTCATGATGATTGGCAATTTATTGTTTGGTCTTGCCTGAAAAGATGCGATGAATGTTTTTGGTTGGTTTTTTTTTATTTGTCCGCGCTTAGAAAATTACCAGCAAATCAAAATAATAATCGAATTTTCGCAATTTGCAGTGTCGAGAGCCGAATGCTGAATGAGTAAGACGAGTGAATGGAATGGATTTGTTACGGCCTTGGCTAAACTTTGTGTCTAACAGCAAACGTTTTACAATAGATTTTCCATTGACAGAGGGGCGTGGAGCGTTGCATGCGGCAAGTGCAATATCTATAGCTAAAGTCTTACGTAACTGTCCATAGCCGAATTGCTATGGTTCAGTTTGTGAACAAAATTAGGTCAAGATTTTAATGAAGGGGCATCCATATAACTCAGGCTCTAGAGTAAACAAAGAAATTTGCTTATTCTCTCTTGCCAAAAACAAAACCCGGCCCAACCTCAATGCAAAAAAAATTGGGACAATTTCGGAGAAAAAATATAAAAATGGATTATGTACTAAAAAAACAAATCGTTAAAGATTATAAAAAATCAGCTGCGCCACATATCCAATATATATATATATATGATGCCATAAAATTTGCAATAAAAGAGGGAAAAATGAATAAAAATTATAAGCAACACATTTTGAATGGCACAAATATTTATCACAACAACAGTAAAAGAAAATCTTAAGGAAAATCAAGCATTGCGTTTGTTGTTTATGCCTTTCGATTTCTTTTGTGGTCTTTTGGCAAGGCTATGCACTCATTTTCCAGATGTAATATAATACGCGCATAAGCTGCAAAATGCAGCCAAAATACCAAAAACACAGTTTTCACAAAAGGTGCTTTTCAAATATATATACATACATATTTAAGCCACTTGAGTAGATGCTTTTAAGGTTCTTGCCAAATGGATTTTCTAGTTGTGTGTGCTTATGTTTTTAGTTAAAGCTTTTGGCAGCAGCCATCAAAGGGTGGAAGTGAAAAAACGTTTGGGTTGTTAAGGGTTCCCTTTTTTATGTGTTCGTGTGCAGTAAATGGGATTTGTGTGGCTTGCAATTTGTGGTTTGTAGTTTAGTTGGTGGCACAAGAGCTGCATTTTTGCTGCATACGCAACTGCTGTTCATTCTACATAATCGATGCGCTTTTGTGGAAGTAAAATATAGCATATCTGGAGCTGAGTTTATAGCTGCAATTGAGTATGGCAATTTGCATCTGAACTTTATCGGTCTCTGACAGGTGATGCACATTTTTTAAAGCGTTGAACGCGGTAAAAGATTTTAAGGAAGAAAGCCGCATAACCAGACTTTAATTTTGTATATTCAAGTTCTAAAAATATTCTGTTTTTGATTATTTAAAATACCATTTGAACTTTCGAAATGTGAATAATTATTTGTCTAGAATATTATCTTTATATCCATACTAGCATCTTAAAGATAACGAATTTTATTTATTGTAAAATATACAATTTAAACATTTTACAACAATAAATAAAAAAAAACTTAATATTTTAATTTTTGTATATTTTGTTTGAATTCATACTTTAATGCGTTAATTTAAAGTATAAATAATATTATTTTATAACAAGAAAAGGTAATAATTTATTTGTTTTTAAAAAATATATGAAAATAAATTTTCCTTTTCTTATTTGAATTTCAAGTTGTACGGTAGTGTCATTTGAATCTTAACTTCCGTCGTTCTATAGCGTACTCTTTATTAACTTACACTGATTGATCTTGAACAATCCTCATTAAAGCTACAAACAACACCAGTTAAATATATGACAATTGTCACTAGTAGATACACAGACATATACGGGTCTCATAAAGAAACTACAACTAACATTAATCGCGTTGATCGTCTCTCTCTCTCTCTCTCTCTCTGCGAACTGTCACTCAAGTTTGAGATAAACACGCACACACAAGTTTGTAATGGCTTCAATTATTTTCATATTATTATGTGTTAAAATGCTTTTTGTTTAGTTTATTTTATATGTATATATATATATATTTTTTTTTCACAGTTGCATTCATCATCCCCCCATTCTTCTTTCACTATCTCTCACATTAATTCATTATGCCGCCGTTGTTGCCTGGGCTCGTGGATTGTCTGTGTCTAACACGTCTTTCTGTCCGGTTTTGCTGTCTGTCACCGGGTCTGAATCTCTGGCCATACTCGGGGAGTGCTCGCTAAAGTGCGCTCATGTTCATTAACGCCAAAGTTGAGGCAATTGTCGTCGTTGTAGTCTTTGTTGTTGTTGTTGCTGTCGTTGTTGTTGTTATTGTCGTCTGTCCGCTGTAATCTAAACGCTGAGTATCTCGTCGCGTCGCGTCGCGCCTCGCCTCGCCTCGCATTTGCCTTACCTCACCTCACCTCAACGCTTTTGCCAAGCAATTGATGGCATATTTCATGGCTAATTGTAAAGTAATATAACCCCCAAGCTCCGCTGGCCATTAACAGTGTGCTTTGATTTTTTCCTGATTATCTGTGAGTATTATAGAGTTGCCTTGCAGGCAGAAACGACTTCTAACCCTTTAAATCCAATTGCTAAAGAATAGTTTAGTTCTTAGCTTTTCAAAGGGTATTTTAATAGTCGATCTGTTACAGAGCAAACTTCTAGTTCTGTTGATGTGGTTAATTTTGGATTCTTTGGTTTCCCAGCTGTCAGCAGAATTATTTTTACGTTTTTATTTTATTTATTTCAATTTTTTTTGGTCATGAAAAGTGTGACGTTTTGATTAGTTGATATTTTTGTTGTGCTGAGTTGGCTTGTGATTGAACTTGAGGCGCCTGTGGGTTAATGAACGTCAAGGTTGCGCTTATATAAGTGAAAGAATATAGAAATTAACGTGTAGAAAACCAATTACGACTGCACTTACTGAGGGGTCAAAGTTTTGACGAACGAACTTGTTATCCCAAAGGTGAAAAGTGTGAAAGCGATTATTAACATGTTTCACGTCTAAGTGCAACTGAGGCTAAATTGATTTATCAACTGTTTCAGATTTTGCCATGCTCTCTGCATCTGCATCTGTTTCACTTGCCACACACACGTTGTTGTTGTTGTGGTTGTTGTTCAATCACAATCGATCAATTCTCATGGTATTCGTAAGTGATATGTCTTCAGATGCTGCCCACAAGCTCTCGTTTTGTAGACCCGCGTTTTGTGGTCGATAAGTTACTTGTCTCATCTTTCACGGAGAGACACATGAGAAACACATGCCACAGCCTGTTGCCAGCCCTTAGATGCCTCAGTTCTCCAACCTCTGTGGCAATAACCGCAGGCGCGCACACAATTGACATTTTGATTGACTGACAGTTGCTTGTCAGTTTTTCGACAATTAGGTGGCAATGTGAAATTGCTTTCGATTTTGTTCACAACAACAACAAACAACAAACGGCATAAAAAAATAAAGAAAAGCATATTTATAGACAGAGACGAATGCCCAGAATCAAACAATAGTGATATTGATTGGAAAATTGTAAGTCAAATGATATATTTTTGTTTACAATATTTACGATTTACGATTTCTGGTTTGCGATTCCGTGGAGAAAGCGCAATTGAGAATCAAGTCTGAGGGTCTTTGTGTCGTGAGTTTTTGAGAATTGAGCGCGAAACTGGGTCAGATCGCGTCGTCACTTGACATGTGAATGCCGATTTCGATTTGAATATCAAAACTAATTAGAGGTTGCGCAAATATTTTCTAATGAAATTATCAAGTGGTGTTGCTCCAGCAGCCAGCAGTCTGCAGTCAACAGACAGCAACATCATCATTGTCTTCATCTTCATCAGTTATAACAGCTCTCCATCAATGTTGTTGTGTTTTTTTTTATCATACAACAAAGATCATTTTGATGTTGCCCAATTTTTTATTTTTATATATTTTTTATTGCCATTATGATAGCTTTTTAAATGTTTGATGTTCTAATTTCGTGAGCTCAACAGGCGGCCATCAAAAAAAATAACGCTTTCAATTCATTTATTATGTAAATTTTTTCCATATTCAAATATTAGTTGAATGGCTTCAAGTTTCGGACAGCTGCTGAAGATATCAACATATCAATTGCTAATATTTGTGTGTGCATCTTTTATTTAGTTTCTTCATATTTGGGCATCAACCTTAGCTGCTAATTTTCACAGCTTGTGTTTTAGTTTCGGTTTTATTGTGTTCTGTTTTAATATACTATCTTATTGCAAAATCTGTTTCGGTTCAGTGAACTTTGGTTGAACCGTAGCGAAAAAGGGGTTAATATGCATGATGATCTTTTCTGCTTTGCTAAATTTACGATATTCTATGAAGCAACAAGTGTTTTTTTATGGTTGTGTGTTCTAGTTTCATAAACAAAATGTTGTAAACTTTAAATTGATTCGGAGTTCACGAAAATATACAGATTGAAGATTGTACAAATCTATGGCAAGTGTATGATTCTTAATTTATTTTCATATAATTTTCATTTGTTTTTTGCTACTAAATTAAATAAAACATTATAAAACATTTTTTTGTTGCCATTTTTAGTATGTTTTTCATGCCCACAGCTAAAGTTAAGCAAACATTTGAAGCTCAGTCGTTCCATCCATTTAAGCCACACCCCAACAGCAATAGCAACAGCAACAACAAGATGTAAAGTCAGCTGCAGTCAATCTGTTGTGAAGTTTTGCATGTCATACAGACACACCCACATTTGTGTCCCCTCTACCCCTAGCCCCCACTCATACCATCACGATCAGTCGACAGTTTGAAGCGCCCACTGTTGACTGTAGCTACGTAAATAGGCCGTTGGCGAAAAAAAGAGCCAAAATTTCGATGCGCTTTGTAACAGTTTCAGTTTGCTTCCTGCTCGACGACAGACGTTGTCAGACCTATTAACGAAATTGGCAATGCGTTTAAGGCTGGCAGCTGGCAAGCATTGGGAGATGCAAATCCAAAACCAAATCCAGATAAATTTAAAGATACAGAAACAGATACTACTTACAGCTAGATATTACTCAATCAAAGCTAAAGACTTCCGTGACCGTCTATTGCTATATTTGTTAGTCGCAAGTGACAGAGAGTAAGAGAGAGAGAGAGGGAGAAAGAGCATGAGAGAGAGAGAAATGCACTCAACTGTCAAAAGAGAAACAAACAACAAGGCTAATTGTCATTTTCCGACAATAGTCATGGGGAGCAGCACTTTTACTGCCGCGATTTACGTTTATTTTCTCAACGATGCACCTATTTCACTCAATAAAGCCCCCCTCAGTGCTCTGGACTTACTTAACACTGGCTCAAAACAGCCGACGAAAAGCCATTGACCAACATGAAACGGCGTTAGCCCGTTGCAATTGTTTTGTTCAATTTTTGTTTTTTTTTTTTATTACTGCCATAGAGAAAAGCGCCGCCCAGGTTCACATTTTACCACCATTGTCTTTGTGCAGTCAGCCCAGGAGGAGAGCGGGAAATCAGGTGAAAAGCCAGCACCGGGAAACTGAGTCGAAAAGTGTGTTTTGTAGAACGGAAGTTATTTAAAATTGTTTTAGAAGTCAACTCTTAGAATGAGGCGGGGGAGGGGGGGCAGCTCGAACATTTCTAGTGCATTGACCACCATTTGCTGTTCAATTATTACACATACGCAACGTGTGCCGAGCCAAGCACACAGTTGCTGGGGGCCAGTTTTTGTTTTTGTTTTTTTGTGTGTCTGTTTTGTGTGACGTTGTTTTGTGCGGTGCTCGATGGTATTAGGGTTTATATGTCACGCCTAGAACTGTTGTTGCTATAGTTTGTATTCGCGTGACAACTGTTGCATCGGTTTTCATTTGCGTATAGCTGATTGTTGTCGTAATACCCTGCCGCGTTATCAAACTGTTGACCACAACTAACATAATGAATACTTTTTTACGAATACTTAACACTAACACAGCTGTTATAAAACTCATTTTCTTTTCTTAAATTAGATTTTATAGCCTGTCATAATAGTTTAGTACCTTATAGCAAGCTATAAATGTGTGCAAATGTTTTCATAATAGTCATAATTGCATACATCAATAACAATCTTTAACTATCTGCAATTATTGAATACTTAACAATTCTTTATATCTTAAACTTTTCATACAAGTTTTTCGCACATTAAAATATTCAAGAAGTCGTTGCAGTTATCTTTATTATTATAACTATTTTACTGCGTCTTATTGCACTTCGAAAAATACATTTAACAGCCAACGGAAACGTTTGTTAAACCCGTCATAAACCCGCCTACTCGAAGTCTCAGACATTTCGATAGCAAAATGCACCTGCAGCTTAACACTTGTCTGGTCTCACCACAATGGGCCATATACCTATAGTGTGTTCGTTGAGTCACCTCTAAGTCTTCTCCTCTCCCCCAACCAACCTCCAACCATCTTTAAGCTCTTTCAAGCACAACACTGACTACTTCCGCTCCGATCTGAACTGTCAGAAGCACAAAGCTGTTGAAATCTATACGCGATTAGTTGACATTTCGCTTGAGGTCATTACTTGGGGTTGGGGTTACTGGGTCAATAGTTTATGAGGTCACCTTTGTACAGGTAACAATCCGGGAGAATGGAGGGTGGTGTTGGCCTTTTGTGGTATTGGTTCGTATAGTTAGTTAGCTTGTTAGCTGGTTAATGCCCGCTACAAAAGCAACAAACTGTTACCACGCTTTGCTGGGTTTAACCAAATTATGTGGCATGCAATTTATGGCCTGGTTTTTTTTGTTGCCAAATAATAATAATAATAAGTATAATAATGAAAAATTCTTGTAATAATGAAAACTAAATGCATTTCACTTATGTGTCGTGCCTGCGCCAAATTAAATGTAACACAAAAATGTTTATGGCATGTCGCTCTGGGCCGTCGCTTTTAGCTATTTCGGTGATCGGGCTTTCGTATAGTTTTTTGAGGGCGCCATTTTATTTTCTAGGCCATGCCAAATTGTGCTTGTGACAAACGATGTTGTTTCTTACTTTTGGCTGCGCTTTAACCGTCAGTGCCATATGATTAAGTGTTATTTCCCCTTTGTCGTGGGTCAGTTCTAGGATATATACAAATATTCTGACTCCTTAAGGGTTCGCGGGGGCGTTCAAAGTTATGTGTTCCAAATTTTCTTATCGAAATGGCACTGAAATTTGGGCTTTGCATGTATACCAAGTGCACAAATACTACTAATGTAACTTGCACATTAGGGTGTGCATAGAAAGCAGGAATAATGAGTTCGACAACCAAATCACAGCTATAAACTGGCTTGTTTATGTACAAGCTGCAAGCATTGCAACATTGAACATGCCGTGTTAAAGGTACAAGCTCAATTCACAGTGCTCTCTGAGTATGTTCTGAATGCTCTCAATATTTAACACTTTATTTACGAGCTGAATTTAATGTAGAAACATTTAATAAACTGTCTGGCACACACAGTTTAAATACTTAATAAATTTATTGTGTTTTGTCAATTTATGGCACATTAAAAAGTGCCATAATCGTTAGTGCCAAATGTGTAACTGTCTACGCGTGTAAGCTGATCAATTGGATTTAACATTCTGACTTGTCATAAATTTAAAGCGCTTCACATTTGGCAATTTCGTAACAAAACGCAAAAGATCAAAGGCCCCTAATGTGTTTTTTTACCCCGAAACACATCAATGTGTCTAAAAATCTTTGGCATTTTTGGACCGCTCGCAAACAAATCAATGAATCGGTCAAACAATTGACACAAAATACCTTTTTATAAGTCTAAGACGTGATGCCTCAAAGACTCATTATGGGCTTCAAGTGCGTACATGTCCGAAAATAACAATAAACGAAATGGGAATTATTTAAATCTCGAATTCGTTTTGCATTACACACGATCAAAGATTTTGGCATATCGAACACTTGAAGTGTTAAGAAATCAAAAGAAAACATTTCAATAAATCAAATTTCGGTTTTTGGATAGAGTTATTGTCAGTCAGTTCTTGACATGCTGTGGACCGTACGTAATACGAAGTTGTAGAGAATTCTTTTTGTGAGAATGAAAACATCTGCCTTTAAGGCCAATTGTCACTTGTAAAGTTGCCAAGTAGTCAAATACATAATACTTAAATGGCAACACTCCCCGGTTAAGTTTGACATTTGCAGAAATGTTTTTTCTTATTTATTCATTTTTTTTTTACTTAATGAAACTAAATAAAAAAGAAGTTTATTTACATAAATGCAATTCACTTGGTTTTGCCGAATCAACGTTAAATTTGTTTATAAGTCTTTCATCCGGCTGCCCAAAAAATGATTGCAAGTGTCAAAAGTCAACAATAAAATGTCACGTTTTCTTGTTTTTTGTTTTGTTTGGTGTTTACTCAATGAAGATGAGAAGAAGAAAAAAAAAAAAAAACAAACGAAAAACCATAACAATGGCAATTGACATTTATTAAGCAAATTTCTGTTTGAACTTTAACGAAGTGCACTTGAAAAATGATGCACAATTTTATTATTATTATTATTGTTTTATATTTTCATTTTTGGGGAGTTGATTCAAGTGATTTTTCTCGCGCTTGTCAAAATACAACTCGGTTGTAAATTGACAAATTATGCACATAAATTTCTTGACAGTTTTATTGCCATTAAAATTGCCTTCTCTTCGAGTTTCCTTCTCACATTTATATATTTTTATTATTTTTGCCTCCAAAAGAAGCGACTCAATTACTTTGAGTAACCAATTTACTGACAGTTTTTGTTTTGTTTTTGGATAGCGGTTTTTGTTTTTTTTTTTTGGTTTTTTGTGGCTTGAATTTGAAATTTTAAATTAAGTTTTAATGTTTTAGGTCAGCAAGAAAATAAGTGTAAAATTGTGTAAAGAAAATTATGCAAACGGTAAAATTAAATAAAGATTAAATTTATGCAACGCAGAAAGTAAATAAATAGACCAAATAAATTGAAACAGATATTTAAAGATATAAGTAATAGCAACAAGTAGATAATCTAACAATTGCTGTCTCCTATAAGTCAATATCAAATTTAGATTTTTATAAAACTAAATCAAAAGCTCAATGCCAACGGAAAAAAAAACCCAAGCAACATTGGCTGACACATCTTCGTAAACTTGAGCGCGAAATAGATACACATGGAAAAAGGCATTGAAACTGACATTTGATTTTCAATGCCACGAATGGAAATTGCAGATATGGCTTATGCACACACAATTAAAACAAGTAAAAGACTTTAACAAATAACAATCAAGCACTCATAAATACTCAGTGGGCGTCAAAGCAATGTCAAATGTGTTGTAGCTCCAAAAAACTTGCTGATTTACAATTGAAATAAAAGGCAAAGAAGAAAAAAAAAAGAGACACAATCAATTGTTGGCTTTTAGCATTGTCATTTGAATGTGGCCCACCTTCTAAACATCTACAACAATTAACAGATATATTTAGTCAAACTATGACAGCCTTGCTGCAGGGCCCTTAGCAATTGACTTGTATCTTGTCATATGTTTGTATCTGAGAGAGCGGCCAGGTTGAAAAACTTTCGCTTATCAAATTATGGCAGACAACGTGAACGTGAAGCAACTCAAGCAGCTACTGCTGTAAATAAGAGTTGGCATATGCCATTTGCTCTTTATGTTGCCCAACTCGTCGCTTTCTATCCAAGTAAATTGCGAAAAGCCACTGAAATAAACCAGCACAAAAACTGCATTTAATGACAGGCTCACACTGCAGACGATGACGATGACGAGTTACCAACAAAAATACAAATTTAATGACCAGAAAACACAACAAACGAAAGAAGAAGACATAACAAAAACAAAAACAGTTTCAAACGAAGAAAAGCGTGAAAAAAACAAAAAACGTCGAAGTAAATTCAACTTCCACTGATGCCATAACAACTGTCAAGTTGATCCAAAAAGAGCGCATGGAAATCGAATGCTGTAAATTATGATTTTATGACAGCTAACTTTTTAAAAGCCAATAAATACTGCAGGGCATGTCAAAATGAAAAGCCAACAAAACCGAACTAAAGGCAAAGGTTAAATAAAGCAAGTAGATAAATTATGTTTAAAACTCTTACCGTTGTACCTTTAAATGTGGCAAACATTTAGCTTCTATTATTATTACTATAACTATACGAAATTGAACAGAAAAAAAATTTGGGAACTGTTGAAATAAGTTTTAATATTGTTCAAATGATGACAAATACTTGCAGTTCACAAAAAGACATATAAATGAAATATATAATAATATAAATTACAATATAAAATACATTAAAAGAAGTATTTTAAGTTTAAGTTTTTCCATCCATTCCAAATAAATAAATATATTTATTTTTGAATTCAAATATTTGAAAGCAAATATTTATCTGCCGAACTTGTGATGGAAATTTCTTTTGCGCACAGTGTACTTGCCTCATTATGTTGCTATTTATTGGAAAACTTGTGAAGCACAATAAACTTTTGCGCTGCAACACACAAAAAAAAAAAACAAAGGGTTGTTCCTGTAACTGTTTGTTGCCTTTTACGAAAAAGGGTTTGGATTATTATATTTCATACTATGTATGCAGCCTGAATATTGTTTCTACACTTGCCTCGTGCCTCGTGCTTACAACAAAGTGCACACACAAACAAAAAGGGCAACAAGAGAGCTGAGGCGAGCAGACATAAATCCAATAATTGGTCATGACTTTTCTGGTAACCAAGTTGGCGGGGCCAGCAGCGCTAAGGAAGTTTGCCGTCCCAATCTTATGGCCTATAAGTGCATAGAATGTGGCAGAGAACCCTTCGTACACAAACACACAAAATATTAATAAAGTCTTGGGCCTTTTGATTATTTGCCGACAAGCGACGCCTTGACAATGAAAACAGCTAAATGCCTTTTGACTGACATTCGACTATGATTCCCTTTTAGGTGGGGCTTTTAGGGTTTTTGAGTTAGTTATGGTTATGTCTTGACAAGTCGTTGATTTTCTTTATTTTTTTGTTTCTTTTTAACTTGTTTTTGGGTTTTTTTTTTTCTTTTGAGAGGGGACGCTAACGTTGTATTTATGGTGTGTACTTTGAATGCACATCGATTATTCAGTTAAATATTTCTTTGGCTGTTATTCTCTGTGGTTGGTTACCGTCAATTTGGTTTCCGTTGTACGTCAAGGGTTAAAGTCAAGGGCTTAAAGACATCGTCTGTCCGTTCAGTTTAGCATATTATTAATGTGTATTTTTATAGTATATTCGAATTTTTGTCTTTTACTTATACTCGTATTCATATTTTATATATTTATGTTTCGATTTGTTTTGTTCTCTTTTGCAGTTGGCCGCTTGCGACGACAATAGTAATAATAATCACACAAATGTTGTGCGGCCTGAAGACACATTGCCCGGCAGCTGGTTATCAATAATAATTCCTTTTGGCCGGTTCCATAAGAACAACAACAACAACTAAGCAGCACCCAGCATCCAGCACCCTGTGGCGACAGCACTAACTGTGCCATTTTGATTTGGATAACGTTGGAAAGTCAACACACACAAACCCACACAACCACCACAGAAACATAGCTCAACACGATGTTGGATCGATGTGAAATGCCGGTAAGTTGTTGAGAATTTTATTGAATGAGGAAGTTAGTAGGGAAGGAAGGGATCTTTAAGATTTCAGTTTCTGTGATAAGCGGATAACAAAAAGCACAAAACATACACGAATCGCGTGTTTAAAGTCATAACAATAATCGTTAAATAGTTTTAAAAATGAAACGAGCGCTATGAATATATCAAATTATGTTTCAGATTAGAGCAGTTAAGGAAATAATTGTATGATTGTGATATTAGTTCACAACAGCTTCCATGGAACATTTGTTTGGGATACAAAATTTAAGAGTGATGGATGATGATATATTAAAAATAGAATTTAAACAAGTTTTAGTTGAAGATTAAAGACAGCTTAGATTATTATTATTATTATAGATTACCAATGTTTAGGTAAATAATTAAAGTGTTTAGCTTCCATATTTTAAACAAATTCAATTAATTCAAAACTTAAATTCATGCGCTTCACTTTATTATGCCGTATGCAATGATGTAAGTTAATTCTTGGAAAAACTTCCGTAACTAATTTTTATGCCTCATTGGCTTTTTTTAAGCTTTTTGTATATTTAAAGCTCTACGGCAATGGCCACGGCCCTTCTTATAGATTTTATTTAAGTCCCCGCAAATTTCCTGCGGTTTCCAATGATTGTGACCTGGCAAAAAGGCCAAGGGCTAGCATAATTTTAAACGCTAGGCTTAAAACGATTTTGGCACTTAATTGGCCTTTTGAATTTTGCATAACATTTGGCGATAATAATAATGAAATATTAAATTTAAATTTAGCGAAAATAAATACATTTTTACGAACAGCCTAAAGGTATGCTGCAATATTTACTGCAATTATTCAATATTACATATAGTATATCAAAACAAAAATAAATTATAAATATAATATACTATATTATTATAAGTATTATTATTAAACTTGTAATAAACGTGAAAAATAAATTTAAATAAATATTTCATTTCAACCCACAACAGATACAATTGGACAACGAAAAGCTGCGGCGCGATGTGCGCCTGTCCAGCTCTCGCCTGGACTTGCCACAGTTGTGCAATGTTGGACGTCGTCACGATGGGCACATTACCAGCAACAACAACAACAACAATAGCAATCATGTTAATGAGATAACAACAACACAAAATGGCAATGGCAGTAACAACAACAATAATAACAACAACAACAACAACAACAACATCCTTGGCTCACCCATCTCCTGCTCGACCACAAATAGCAGCAGTGGAAACGAGCGCGGCTCATCGACAAAATCAAACAGCAGCAGCGGCAGTGGCAGCTCGGGCAACTCGGCGAGCAGCACGGGCAGTGCCGAGCTCAAATGCAACACGCCCATGACACCATCAGGTGCGTATGCTGGTTGATAAAGGGGTAGAGGCTGGTAAGCCGGCAGGCTTCTGTCAACATTTGCAATGTTTAGCACGTTGGGTTAATACGCATCGCTGACGTCCAATGCGAATTAGCAAAGCTCACGCTCCCTGAGCTCTCAGAGTTTGGCTTTAGTTTGTGCGGTCCAAGGTAGCGCGGGGGCTAGATGAAGTATTAGAGGCTGAACATTCATTAATTTTATATGTAAATGCCAGCGAGGTCAGGGTCAGGCACAGTTTCAATTACATTTTTACTTTGGCATTCAAGTGCATGACGCTCAAAAAACCGCGAAAGGTTTTAAATACAAAATGCCAAAATGCGAAGTGAATCACAGTTAAGCAACTTTCTGGGAATTATTAAAACTCGTCCTTTTAGGGCACACTTTAATAATATTAATATAAAAGGTTTAGACTTTTCAAAATAATATTTTTTGATAATAATATAAGTATTAAGTCTGACTTTCGTAATTAAATTGCGATTTTGACTGACAAAAATTTTTATTTCAATCAAAAACTCTACCTCATATGGCTGTATAATGTTCTCCAATGCAATATCAACAATCAAACATTTTTTTTGCAACTTTGACATGTTATTTATATATTTTTCTCACACTTATAGAGTTGGTCAAGAAATATCGCAACTATTTGACTGATCTGGAGTTTGAGGAGCTGAAGGTGTACAAGGAGGTTTGGTATTTTGGACGTCATGCCAGCAAGAATTACAATAAGCCCGCCCCAACAGCCAATACCACAAATTTAGGCTATGACGATGATAATGGCAATTACAAGATCGTAAGTTAAAATACATAATCAAGAATGGAAATGCTCTAACTCTCTTTGTTTTTTTGGTAGATTGAACACGATCATATAGCCTTTCGCTACGAAATCTTGGAGGTGATTGGCAAGGGAAGTTTTGGCCAAGTGATCAGAGCACTCGATCACAAGACAAACACACACGTGGCCATTAAAATCATAAGGAACAAGAAACGATTCCTCAACCAGGCCGTCGTTGAGCTCAACATACTCGATGAGTTGCGCGAAAAGGATGCCGATGGATCTCATAACGTAATACACATGCTGGACTATACATATTTCCGTAGACATTTGTGCATTACCTTCGAGCTAATGAGGTAAGTTTTGAATGTGACGTCAATGCCCGAGTCGAGTGGCTGTCACTCGTCACGATATGCTTACATATACTATATATAGTAAAATATATTTTGTTGCCCTAACTCCTCAATTAAAAACGCGTATAATTTTTTTGTGCGTATTTACCTGAATGTTTCTGCCAATTAAATTTATTCGCAACTGTTTTCGATTGCGTGTTTAGCTTGCATTAAAGGCCAATCTATATTAACTTCATGCGTGTCCCTTTTCTGGCTCCGACAAGTGCCTAGCACGCATTACTTTCAGATCCTTTGTTGCGCCCTGGCAACCAAAACCACAAATTCGTTAAGCATGTGTACACCAACAAGAAAAAAGAAAGAAAGAAATTCTTTTGTTATTCCGCTCTTAGAAATCTAGCCTATTAATATTAATATGTTAATATGTATTATCCGAATGTGTCATGTAGGATATTTCGTTTTTTGTTGTCCTTTTTATTGTTCTTTGATTTTGTTTTTATTTGGCCGTAAATCTTTATATACTTATTAGAGAAGCTCGTTAACGTCAAGTGGTTAAACTAATTCTTTAACAGCAATTTTTAAATGCCTTCTGGTTTGAGTTTATTAATAATAATATTGTGTGTTTGTTTTTGCACAGTTATTTTTTATTTATTCTTTTATGCGCCATAACAGTTTAAGTAATGCCTTTAAAGGTTAGCTAGTAAAAAATAATAAACATTTCCTTTGTTTAACATTGATAAAAGGGGAAGGATGATTTTCTTAATATCAAATTTCACATAACATGAGTTTCTGGGAAGAATGCTTCTATTTTTAAAACTCGACATTCAAAGGTTAAAAAGGTTTCTATAACAACGTAACTTAAAACTTGTTTGTTAACATTTCCAAGGAATTTAAAATCTAAATATTATCCAACACAAAGGTTTAATTCCATCATTATTGTATTTAATGGAATTTCAACTAATTTAACGTTTAGAAATGTTTAACACAAATGTATTTTTGAGTAATGTTTCAAGTTTTAAACACGTTGAAAATGTTTCGATAAAATCGCAACCGTATCAATTGACATGCCACTTAAATGCAATTTGCAGCCGTCGCTGGCAAACACACACACACCATTACACTTTCACACACAGCGTTAGAGGAAAGCGTATGAAAAACAAAACCGCAGTTCCCGTCGGTTGGCTATCAATTTCAATTTAAATATTGTTTAGCCTACATCCAGGGGCGCTGGTGCTGTGTGCCGCAAAGTGCATTTTGCTGCGTGTTGCAGGCATGCATGCGTGTGTTTGTTTATCTGAATGTGTGTGTGTGAGTGGGTGTCGGTGTATTTACCTGTTGTTGTGTTAGCCGCGATGCGATAGCGTCACAATCTAATTGATAGACAGCCGACCGCCCCTTTCAGGCGTTTAAGGCGTTGATTTTATGTGCAAAGAAGAGAAACACCCGACTCGAGCTCGCTTCTACACAATTTTCTGCATATGTCAAAGTTAAGACAGCTGGTAACGCAAATATGGCAAGTAACACGCGATGCAAAAATATATAACCTAGAAGTATTTAATACAAATTGAGTAGAAGTAAAAGCTATACAAAGTGTGCTGCAATATTTTGTTGAAGGTCATGGTTTTAGGCATTCAACTTGTTTCCGCTTCCGCTGTGGCTCTGTCTACCTTCTGTTCTAGCTTCGTATCGTTGCCAAAAGTGACTGCCTGACATTTTCGACTAATTTGTCTTAATTGCAGACCTACAAGTTGCCCGCTTTCAACTAGCACACCACAGCGCAAAGAGTTGACATTTTTGAGCCGTGTTTGCGGCTTTATGATTTGGACTTTTAAATGGATTACAAGCACGCCATCTTTCGAGTTGTGCGGGAGGTTTTTTGCTTTAGCGGATTTTCTCTTATTTGCTTGCGCAATTAAATCGATAAAGCGCCAGAGAATTTATTTGTTATTTGTACCATGCATAAGAACTTAATTAATTATTTGCCTTTTGGGGCTAATTAGCCACAAAATAGCTTCTCAAGTGCGCACTTTTGCGTCTTGTTTCTTTTTACACCAATGGATAAAGTTTCGGCAATGACCAGAGAGAACCCGCAACGAAGCGAAGGGCTGCTTAACTGCACTGCATTTGACAACCCTGGCGGCAAAGTTTTAAAGTTTGTTGTGAACGAGTAAACAAATTGTGTGGCCAAGTTTTACGTAATTTAATTTACGTGCACGCAATTCAATTTTGCATGTTAATTACTTCGTTTTGCCTTGCCCGCCGGGACGCAACTTGTAAATTGAGTTAGTTCGCCAAGTGAATTAGCGGTTTGTTAAGAAACACAGAACAAACAAGAAATCAATTCAATTACTTATTCATCTCTACCTAAATTCAACTATTACATATAGTATTTATATATTAATCACAATGTTTTATACACTTTTTACTTATTACTAACCAACCATTTTAATTAAAGTAAACACGCTTTTTTGAAGCATGTTTGTTATCTTTTTCTGGCTTTTGCAATTATAAAACGTGTGCACTTAGCTTCTAACCATTCCCAATTGCCATTTCGTGTTTGTGGGCTAGAATAGAAAGCTTTCGTTCACAGCATCCAACCAGGAACCACAAGCTGATTAGCTAATTAACAAGCAGAAAAACTAAAGCTTACGCCGCAAAGTAAAGCATGGTAAAACATCAACAACAGATACATTAACATCCGTGTATCTAATGTAACACTTAAAGCTCATCAAGTCAGGGTTTAACGGCGACCTCAAACACACACATATGTATGTACATTTTGAGAGCTCTTCATTTGGCCAAAGGACTCCTGACAGACACATTTGCACAAACCCAAGCACACATGGATAACTTTTCACCTGCAACATGTTATAGTTGTTGTTGTTTCTGTACACTGCCACGAAAAGTCCATTTGCCATAAGTTGCTGGAATTGCTTATGGGGAGCAATGTAATTTACAGCGACAGCGATAAAATGAGCTGCCAAACTGCCAAAGACAGTCAACAGAGGGCGCTATGCTCTGCTGCTACTGCCTTCGTATGCCTTCATACTACTATAAGATATGGTCATACTGAGTGCCATAACTATGCAGCATATTGTGTAGATGACGTTGCCAAATTGATGTTGTCATGGCCAAAAGTTTATGCTTGTGTGTGTGTGTATTCTGTCTATATTATGTGAATGCTCTTGTCGAGTGTCAGGGTCATAAATTTTGCCACAAGAACCAAAACCCCTGGACTATTTCTTCACACTCTCACACAACTATCATGTTTTGCTTTTTGCTTGTCGCTGTTGTTTCACATTTCGGGCAATGTGTCAAGATTTTTGTGTCTTAGTCTTAAATTTATTTCAATTTGCCGAGCTCATGATGACATATAATCATGGTTTTATCGGTTCGAGCTGTTGGTTGAAAGGGAAATATCGTGGATTAATCTTAACTGATCAAATTAATAATCATGTCTTGAAATAATCTTGGTGCGCTTAATGATTTGATAAATCTTTCAAAAACTTTCAAAACGCTTTTCTTAAAATTAAAAGCTTTTAAGTATGATTAAATGCTACATATGCAAACCATTTCATTACTTTTCTTATACTTTTTCACCCATTCCACTGCATAAATCATAAATGTATGTGTCTGTCGGCTGTCTGCCTTTCAGCATCCATGTGCGATGTCCATTTTGACATCTGACAGTGTTGAACAACGGACGGTGTACTACGAGGACAATCTGAGATGTTTTTAATTAAAAAAAAGCAGCATGCAACACAGCATGCAATGCGTCGCCCCCGCTGTTTTTCCTCCACATGCAAATGAAGCAAGTGCTGCGAAATGTTTTTCTCTTCAATTAATTTTTGCACTTAGCGTTGTAGATTGCAATTCAAAGGGAGAGCGAAATGAACCAACAACGCAAATTGAATTACCACTGCGGGGGGGTGGTTCTTGGCGAGGTATGGCTAATGTTGCGTTGTTGTTGTTGACAAAAATAGCCCACGCTGACAGCTGTTATTTGTTGATGTAGGTTATTATTACAATTATGTCGTGCCGTGCCTTGGTACAGTAATTACTGCTAATTGATGTTTGCCAGGCATTAAGCTTGTTACTTGTCAGCTTATATATACAGATATATATAAAATCAGATCATAAAAAACGCAATGGCCAAGGCTAAAAGGAATTTATTAAGTATTTCATCTGTAGTGAATTTCGTTCTTTAAATATTTACTATCTAGTATTTACTTGTTGTTCACTTAGTTGCTCTCAGTGACAGGCTGTGCTAACCTAAAACGAATGCCACAAAATAAGCAACGAAATGTCGCTTACTAATTAAAATCCGAGTGGCTGTATTGCGGACATAACCTTGATTCCCTGTGCCTCGTCGTCGTCGAGCCTAGCTAGCTTAATCAAGGTCGTCGTCGCTGGCAGTTTTCGACTATTCGCTTTTTGGTGCCATCTTTTGTGTACTTTGCCTGAAAATGTACAAGTATTTGTTTGTTAGATAGACTTGCTGCTTGAGAGCGTTCAGCCTATTGAGAATTTCTTTTTTTTTTTGGCAAATATTACTATTTTTTTAAGAACCACTTAAAGTGCTACTTAAAAGGTAACTACACAGTTTGAGATACTGACCAATCAACCTTACTAAAGACAACTTTAAGAAAACATAGATGATAATACAGGGTTTGTTTTTACTGTCCTTTTGAATACCTATTTTGATTTAGGTTGACAAAAGTTTCCTTCCTAGTTAGAACTCTAGAAATTCTGGTATGCCAATTGGAAACTTTCTACCTGCGAATTAAAAAATTTTATTTCCTTTTCAAAAGAAGTCTGTCAAATAACTGTTTCAGTGCCTTAAGCAAATCACACACAATTTGTTTGCCACATTCTTAAATGTATTTATGGTTGCAAGCAACGGTTGTAACTTACTTTTCAGCTCATTTGTATGTAAATCACGCCTCTGCATTCGTAAAGTGTCGCCAGGTTGTCTGAGCAGCTGGCAGCTGGCGTTGCTTGGTTGTCAATCAATTTTCACGAAGTTGAACGGGAAGCTTTTCATTTTCACTTGCTCTACAAAAACCGAAAACCAATTTCATTGCCTATGCAAAAAAAAACTTTGTTGACACCATTTTGCGTTTGGAAATGAATTCATTTTGTGGCCAACTGACAGGCCCCAAAAAAGTATGCAACGAAATGAGTTTAATGTTGAGTTTGAATCGAATGTTGTTGTTGATGTTTAGTTGTTTATAGGGGGCGTGACCCGTTACTATTGCAAGCTGCTTTGCGCTTTGTTTATAGACAATTTACATATTAATACATTTTCCAACATACATACCGAATATTTTTGTTAGGGTTTTACGGGCAGTTGTGTATTTTTGGCGCGCTAAATGCCTGCATTAGTGGCTCGTTACAATTGCATGTTGCGAGCTGGTTGGCAAATCAATCAAATTACCAAAAGGAATTTTCGCAAAAGACCAGAATAGGTAAAGCGCAATAGTAAAATTGGCAACAAACAAAACAAAAATTGTTTTCAAGTTCACGAACATCGAGTTTTTTCTCTCTCTCTCTCTCTCTGTCTTCCTCTGTTTTGACATTGGCAGTGTCATCGAGGGGGCGCATGTGGCAGTAGCATGTCATAATGCAGTTATAATATGCCATTTTGACACACAGAACGGACCCCCTACAATTTGTGTAGGGACGCTCGATTGAAATTATGACATTTTGATGATTTTCTTATTGGTTTGTTATTATGCGCACCGATGATGATGCAGATGCCTCTCTGTCAATCAATAAAAAAAAAAAGGAACCTATTACAATCTTTTATTGCCTTTAAACGGCAGGCACTTTAAATGACGAAATGTTTATGTGACCTTGTATTTTTGTTATTTTGTTTCTCTGGGTAAGTCAAGGCCTCAGCTTAACCCAATAAGCTTAAAATGTTGTTAACAGCTCTGTGCTCTTTGCGTATGTGTCGATAAGGAATGCCAAGGCGGGAGGAAAAAGACAGTTATCTTGTCTGAAACGTTTCCTAATTCGATTAAGCGCTAAAAAGATGTTGAACACGACATAAACTTATCGAAATTTATACAGCACTCTTTATCATTGATATGCAAGGCAGATGACTAGAAAGAAGCATAACATAATTATGTGTGTTAAAAAGGTTTTTAAGAAACTTGTAGCTAACTGAAAAGTAATTTAATGTGTTAAGCTTAAAGTTCGTTCTTGCTTAAGTGCCAAATATTTCATTTAACTTTGCAGTAATTTTCTTAGAGTTCTCCAACAAACTATTTGCTGAACGATAAGACAGACTCATGCGCACATACATCGTATTGCTAATACTTTTTCCAATTTCTGGCTTTGATGTATTTGGGTCAGAGCATCCGATAAGTGCATGCAAGCAAGCTTACAGACTGCTGATGAAGTTATTGATGGCATTCTCAGAAATTGACACATAAACAAAAATACTCATATCATGGGCTTATGGCCAAGACAGGGGCCAACGGCAACGGAAATGCCTGCAAAGACTCTGTATGCGGTCAGTTCAGTTCAATAAATAGACGCAGCTGGCTGACAGCAAATCAAATGGTACGTCGGATTGAGCAGAACCAATCAAAGGCAAACGAATAGGGATAGTAAACCAAAAGCAATAGCTGCTGGTATGTTGATATGTGTGGACAGCCAAAAACTCATCAATCACAACGTCAAACCCTAGAACAAATAATAACTGACAGCTATCACAAAGAATTGACAAAACTTGAGCGTACACTGGGTGGAAATTTTATTGACCCAACCATAACCACCACAAAAAAAACAAAACAAAATAACAACAAACCTAGTGGTTGCAATGACATTGGCCATAAACAAAACAAAAACGAAAACAAACGAAAGAGGAATAAAAAACTCCTTCGTTATCAGTTAATTAATCGGCAAAGAATCGCACAAACTGCGAATGCAAAAACATACAATCAAAATCGAAAATAAAAAAACTGCTAACGAATAAAAATGACAAAGAGTTACAAGGCAAACCGGCTGAAATGTACAGTGGAAAAAGTTATTGAAATCGTGGCGAAAAATGAGAATTTGCATTATTATTATATAAAAATATAATATTCTAAATGAAGTTATAGCAAAACAAGTTCACAAGTTCATATCTCAAGTAAATCCAAAGTCTTCTTAGAACTTAAAACAATATATGATACGAAATTTGATCACTTTCATACAATTTTGAAGCCTTTTCAATTTTGTTCACTGTTCTTGTGTGCTTTTGACATCGTTCGTCATTGTTGATGTTATATTGTTGCTGTTGTTGTCGTTGTTGTTGTTGCCTGTTATCGTCATATATCCAAATTTCTGTGCGACATGCAATGGAAATTAATTCAATGCATGTTATTTACTCTTTGTTGATGTTGATGTTTTTGCTTGTGCTTCGATGTACAGGCTGAAAGCGGCCGGCATATTTGATTTAGTAGCGTCTTTTTGTGGTTTCGCTTGAACTCAAACCAAAACATTGCTGGGATTGCTCAAAATCATGTCTGCTATACATATCTAACATTGTTCTGTTTTGTTCTTTGTCATTGCAGTTTGAATCTCTACGAGCTGATTAAGAAGAACAATTATAATGGTTTTAGCATGAGTTTAATACGACGCTTCTGCAATTCGATTGTGAAATGCCTACGTTTGCTCTACAAAGAGAATATCATACACTGTGATCTCAAGCCGGTAAGTCAAAAATCATGAATCATCCATCATCAATCATCCATCAAACAAAATCAATTTAAAAACAATTTACTCGTTTTGTAAAACAGGAAAACATTTTGTTAAAACAACGCGGCAGCAGCTCGATTAAGGTCATCGATTTTGGCAGCTCGTGCTATGTGGACCGCAAAATCTATACATACATCCAATCTAGATTCTATCGCTCCCCGGAGGTGATACTTGGACTGCAATATGGCACTGCCATTGACATGTGGAGCTTGGGTAAGTCCATGGAGAGGGCCTTGATTTTAATTAAAAACCATTTTGTGATATATATGCATATATAGTATAGTATATATATACTTTGTCTCGACTCGCACTCGTTGCAAATGAAAATGAATTTTTAAATGGTTTTGCACCCGGCGTTCGGCAGGCAAATTTATTGCCACACAAGTTGCACCTATAAATAAATGAGCGACCGCACATGTGTGTGTGTGGGTGTAGGTGTAGGTGTAGGTATCGTCCTTTTCACAGCTTACAACATTCAAATACACTTTTTATATCCAACACACACACACACACACAGCATGTGGTTTGTTGTTTGCTTGCCTGCGTGTGTCTCTAATGGTTGGCTGAATGAGTCCGTTTTCTTTTTGTGGGTCATGCTGCGAATGACATTTGACATGTATAAGGAAACTTTTCAATGTGTTTCATGCAGCTTGAATGAATAGCCAACTTTTGCCATGTTATATCATTGACAGTTGTTGTTGAAAATGTCGGGCATACAAAACGATAGTTTAACAGCTATTGGAAAGAGCTTCAAAGAATTCATAGACTATTAACTAAATTGAACTTTAACTGCGAAAAAGATTAAATGTTATGTTTCCTCTACTACACATTCTCAAAAAGTATTGCTGAGCAGTAGAAACTTGTTTCCCCTATCTTAATATCTTAAGATGACAGTGTATCGAATAGCAGGCATTAACAGTGTAAACATAAATTGATTGATAGTTCAGTAAACTGTTATTGGGTTTCTATCACTTCGAGTGGCACTCTCAATTGTCAATTGACGAAAAGAACCCCTTTCATAGATTGTAGTTAAACACCCAACCATTATTCGCAGTTTTCTATTTCCTTTTCGACCCTCCTAAAGTGTATTCATTACTTCCATATCAGTTGAGTATAACGTGCACTTGCACTCATTATCCTTCGCATATTTAGCTGCCAAATGGCAAATGTTCAATCGCTGCACACGAATTTAGCAACGACTCCGAAGGGGCGAAGCGGGCCTGGTTAGTTGGCCCAGCCAAGTGTAAAAAACACGCACTATGCCAATTAGCAGCAACAGGCGACGAGGCTACAATCGGGCTGCCAACAAACAAGAAGCCTGAAGCCACCACGTTCAACTGGAACAACAATAAGATAGGCATGGTACAGTACGGAGTATTTGAAGGAGCAGGCGGGGCACTCAACAAGTGAGGCCCCACTCGAAGTTTATGTATACAATATTATTGCCTACCCCTTAACGCTTAGAACGTCGACTTCCTGCCGCCCTTCGCACATCCTTTTAGCGGCCATTTCCGATTACGACCACGTCCGGTCAGTAGGAAAAATATCGTGAGCTCTGCCTGCGTTCACTTCTTTTCCCTACAAACACACACATACAAAAGACTCATTAAATGTGTACGTGAGATATGGCTTGTGTTCGGGGTCTAATAAAAGCAAGGCAAGCTCTATTTTTAGCCAGTATCTTAAGGCAGCTCATGTGGGCGGTTATTTATTTGAGTAACTGTGCTCAGTGCACACTTTTGCAAATGGGTTACGTGTTGAATAATGCGGTGTACATATCTTTTCTTTTTTTTAGCTTTAACCTAACAGCTAGGGACACGCCATCCCTATCTTAAGAGGATAGGGTTAAAAAAGAGGACAAGAGGGAGATAGGAAAAGTGGTCTAGTTTCAATTATAGCAATGAGCGCAAGTGATGAAAAGTAATGGAAAGTGTGACACAGACTGAAAGCCCATGTAAGAAAGGGTTGCAAAAGCTTTTGGTTAACGAGTTGAGTAAGCTTGACTACGAGATACCCTGAACCCCAGACGTTCCACGTACGGAAATGCCTGCACTGCTGCTCCAATGTTTAATGACTGAACTTCAATCGTTCATATCTGCGGTGTTTCTCAAGCAATATTAATGAAAATTTCACAGATTTGTATTATTTAATGCATATTGATTCCAAACGGAAACGGAAAATAATAAATGTAATATATTTATAATAAATAAATTACAGTCTTCATGTAAACCAAATTCAAAGAAAAAAAAACTATTTTCCGCTTTTGTCCTTTGTAATTGAGTCAATATTGCGCTGAACTTTTCAAAAGAGCACTAAAACACTTTGCAGCAGCACATAAATAAGGCCCTAAAGAGACACACACTAAGCTGAATTGACACAACTTGAACTATGTACGTGTGTGTGTTTGTGTGTTTGGTGTGTGGTCAAGCTTTAGGCACGTGCCAGTTCAACTGGGTATTGGGAAAGCATAAAGTCAAGGTCAATGCGCTTCTCATGCAATCAAAATGACTGCAGCAAAATGACATTTGAGAAAACAAATTTGTATAAGCAAGACAAACAACAAACCCAACCTAACAAACTAACTTTAAAACCTTTAAACTCAATCCTATACAATAACGCTATAATTGCAATCTTTGATCTTTGCAGGCTGCATTTTGGCCGAATTATATACGGGCTTTCCACTCTTTCCCGGCGAGAACGAAGTTGAGCAGCTGGCCTGCATTATGGAGGTGCTGGGTCTGCCACCAAAAGGTTTAATCACAATGGCACGTCGTCGTCGCCTCTTCTTCGACTCGAGAGATGGGCCACGCTGCATTACCAATACAAAGGGCAGGAAACGCACGCCAGGCAGTAAGTCACTGTCCCAGATACTGCACTGTCAGGATCGGTATTTCATAGACTTTCTGCAGCGTTGCCTGGAATGGGATCCGGCGGAGCGTATGACGCCCGAAGATGCGCCGCATCATCCATTCCTGCAGCCATCCAATTTGAGTCGTCATCGCAGCTGCCGCATGTCGACAAGTTCATCGAGCTCTGGCCTAAACAGCGTCTCCCAGAAATCCTCCTGCTACAATTTTGCAGAGATCTCGCCCGGCAGCGGGCCAGTGGTTGCCTCAATAACGAGCACCACATCTGTCAGCAATGCAGCCATAACGACCAAGTCTAGCTCGGGTTCGCGACAGCCCCACTCGCATGCCCAGTCGAATGGACACCTGCCCGACATCAAGCTGAGCGCCAGCGATAAATACAACTGCATGCAAAAGGTGGCGGTGCGCTCAAAGATCACGTCCAGCGTCTCGGATCTGGAGTCGGTGCAGCAGTATTCGTTGCATCGCATCTACGGCGGCGTTGGCAGCGGCAGCACACAACACGTCTCATCGGCGGCGACACGCAAGCACCTAAATGGCAACACCAGTGGTGGCAACGGCAGCAGCAAGTACGGCAGTTCCACTCTGGCGCACAACCATCACAATGTGACGCATCACAATGCCTCGACGGCGACCATAGCGACAGCAACGCACCATCATCATAATCATCATGGCGTCGCTGGAGTGGGACAGCAGGGAGTTGGACATCAGGTGGTTGGCGGCACTAATGTGTCCATGTCGCATTCACAATCGACTGGTGATGTTTCGGACCGGGCCATCTTTGGGCGTGCTTGACTTCGGGCCAGGCCCACAAAGCTGGAACATAAGAAGTGCAAGCTGGTGAATATGATGGACTTCTGGAGCTAGAAGTGGCGTCCACAGCAATGCGCTGCCCTGCGGGAGATGGAGGAGCCGCTGCCGACTCCACCATTGCCAACCGCTGCTCCAACCTAGTTCTACCTATTGTAACTGTTATATAAGCTATGTGTATGTGTATAGGTTATAGTATGTATGTGTATCGTGTATTGCGTATTGTGCATTAGTAAGTGTGTGTTTCTGCATGAGATATATAGTATAGTATAGATATTTAGATATAAATATATATAGTTGATATATATATAACAATAAGTATGTCCCACACATACACACACACACACACAACTACTTGCAACACTCTTGCAGTATTCTCAGTTATTTGTCTCTCTGAACTTTATTTTAGCTATAGCTATAGCTATTGTATTTCCAAAATGTATTCTTTCCCAAAAAGTATTCGCAAAATCACAATTTCACGCAAACTATCCCAACACTGTTTACAATATATGCAAAACTGTATTTCACACGAACAAAATGATAAATGATGGTAATATAAAAACCGCCAGCTCAAAATGGATCAACATAGCATAGTGTTATAAATATTTATATCTAAGTTATTCGATTGATATCTTGTATTGTCTCAAAATATCTGTAACAATTTCATAAAGCTTCCATGTCTTTTGCAACAGTATCAAGGCTGTTATTAGTTGCATATGCAAACAAATGTAGCTAAACATATATTGATATATGTATAAATGATAAGTTTTGATAAAGGTCTGAATGTTTCAGTTGTATAACTTACTCGCGAACTTTATTTAAATACTCCTTCTGCTAGGGAACTCATAGACCCACCAAATTATCAATCGGAACTACCGTAGTAAACTATAAATATATAGCCTATGCTCAACTGAAACATTCTAGCCTCGAATTGAGCGACAAGTTTGAACAAGTTAAATGTAAGTTTGTATTTTGCATGAGAGAATAAAAGATACGGAATAGTTGTGAACTTTGGTTTCGATAGCACTTTGATATTTGTTCAAATTGCTATCGAAATCGAAGTCCAAAACTAGCCCTGTAAGAAATTGAATATGCCCAAAACACTCAAATGTAGTGCAAGAAACATGTCATAATCTATCTAAAGAGAATACATATTTAATGAACTACATATATATATATAAATATAAATATTACGTAACTATTGCCTAGAGATACAATTACAATAACTTTTGTGCAAATAAACAACAATTTATGGCCAATACCACAAAAACCATATATAAGAATGGAACTTTAACTAATTCTATGTAAATTGTATTAATGGAAAAACAAAAAACATATACAGTTTAACCATAGTCAAAGTTTGTACACATACACGTTTGAATAATAAACGTTAGTAGAAAAGAGAAAAGTTAACCTATATCCGATCCCCCTATTTGTGACCCTTCTTCTTTGTCTCTGAGCCTAGACTGTCATGTGAACAAAATTGGTAATGTAATTTTTAGATATCACTGTAAACAAATGCAACTTTTGCTCATGACTTTGATAATGTCAAACGTTTATATATATCACACACTAGCATATACAAGTATACACATTAATTTTTTCCTATTTTATGTATTATTTATATTTGCATACATATATTTATATATACATATATATGTATTTTTCTGCCACTTTTAACTACTACCACATAATTTTTTTCTTTAATGTATTATGCCTTTTTATTCAATTAAAAAAAAAAAACAAAAACAAAGAAAAAACAAAAAATGCAAAGCTTGATTTACAAAGTGAGTTTCGAATTTAAAGTTTAGTATTAAATTTAAAACAAAACAAAAAAAATTCTACGTTTAATTATTAAAATATATCAATTTTAAATTAATTAATCATATTTAAATGGTATAGAAACCAGAAAGAAAACAGCAACATGTAATCAATACAATTACAATAATTAAAAAATAAATTAAAAACTATGTACTCAACAATGCAAATGTTTTTTTTTTATAAATGGTTATGGTAATCATTAATGTAAAATAAGTTTATGTCTTATCAAATCTAACGTTTCTGTAAATCGCATTGCTTAACTAATTAGCAAATTGCGGGAAGCGGGGAACCGTTTTCTTTTAGGAGATATCAATTATATTTTGGGATATCAACTCATAACTCGTTTAAGGGTCTTTTCACTGTTCCGTTATTGACCGTTTTTATTGAAGGGCGATGTTTGAAGTCGGTTTTGCGAGAATTTCACATAAGATATATGGTTTTTGAAAATCTGTAAAGTTTTGGCCGATCTATACTTGTATATAAAATTTCGGCAAAAAGGACATTAGCATTTAAGCCATAACTTGAACATTTCCTTAAAGATCTTTAAGGAAAATACATTTTTGAACTCACAGCAACAAGATCAATCGATTTGCTTATAAAAATCTCCAGGATTCGTGAAAAAAAATTTTCGAAAAATTTTACAGGGGGTAGGTCAGAAAAAATTTAAAAAATTACAAAATCGTCAATAACTTAGCTATTTTAAGGACTATCCGGATGTCCTTTGGACCACAGGTAGGCCTAGGCCCGCCGATACGAGCAAAGTAGTTCAAAGGACGATAGTCCTTCAAACAGCTGAAATAAAAGGATATATGTTTAAAACCGAAAATTGGTTATAACTCCGTCAAATCAAAAAGGATTCAAACGTGTCCTATGTCAGACATTTTGTTTTGACCAGGGCTATCAACTGGCCAAAGGACATTCAAATCGTCCTTGTGGTTTCCGAGAAAACTGCACTTTTATGGTTTTTTCTTATTTTCGCTCGGCCGTAGAGTGAAATTTTTACAAGTGCTTTTTTTCTTAGACGACCCCATAATCCTTGAATGCAGTTCGATAGAGTTGGTCCTTGAAACTCTTACGCAACATGTCCTTTGAAAATCCGTAAGGACATAAGTGGCTTAGGACTATTTAAAAAAAAATTCAACACATTTTAGGTCAAAATTCGTCAATATCATAAAGGATCCATCGGTTTTGCAGTTAAAGATGGTTGCGATTCCCCCCAACAAAGGAAAAATAAGATATTTTTGTATTGCTCGTATTTAAGGATCGTATTTATTTACCTCAAAAACCAAAAAATCGAATAAAAAATCTACAATCAATTGTTAATAATAATATAAGCCATGGACTGAAATAGATATACATATAAACTTAGGTGCTTCTCGTTTGTTAATATGTTTAAATAAAAATGTTTTTCTTAATTAATGAGGTTGATGTATTGGCTAAATTACCCTCTAAAAATAATAAAAAAAAGTATACATACTTTTAGGCAAATCGCTTATTCTTTTATATTTAGTTCGTGCGACATTATGATAAAAAAGGAAAAAAATCATTGCATTTGGCATAGGCCGTATATTAATATATTACTTCAATCGACTTGCTGCTGATTCTGTGCGCCTGGTATACTTGAGTCAAACACTAGAAAAAACTAGCAGAAACTCGACGAAAGCTCGGCGGTATTTTTTGCGACCTCATTGAGTTCTTATTTCCGACGCCAAGTACCAGGCGAACAGAATAGGCAGCAAGAGCTGGTTTTTCTATTTTCTATGAAGGTCAATATGAATTTTAAAAACCAGCCTAAAAGTATGCAAATATATATTATGCGAATTTATGCATCACTGATTCTGTGCGCCTTGAGACAAAAGCTAGAAAGAACTAGCAAAAAATCGACGAAAGCTCGGCGGTATTTTGTTGGCGATCTCCACGAGTTTTTGTTAGTTTTTCCGACGCCAAGTACCAGGCGAACAACTAGCAATAACTCGGCAGTATTTTGGCAAAGTGGTAAAATCTATAAGGAAGGGTGCCAATAGTTGTAGAACTTTAACCATTTTTAGTTCGTTTAAACTATTTTAATCATTACACCAAAATATTTATGTGTAAGTTAATATTACCCCATGGCGATGAAAAACATATACTTTTAACTTTATGAAAAGTTTCATTTTTCAAAGTTGTATAATGCAGCGACGAACCCAAAGACATGACGCGACATAGACTGACACCAATTCCAGACTGATCGGAGAGATCACACAAATCCAAGGGCTTATCCACAGAGCCTTCAACAAATTGACTTCTGATACTGCAAAAGAGTTTATATATTAAAGTCAATATTTTATACATTTTGAGTTTTTAAATTCGTTTTTGAGTTTGAAATTAGTTCTTATCAGCAGTCGGGGAACTTTTTTAATCAATACTATGATGAAGAAGTCTTATCTTTTAGTTTTTCAATGTACATTGTGTACATACATACATATGTGATGTTAAATACTGGCTATCACTGGATGTCAATTATAATTATCTTTAAAAAAATATTGCAAAAATCTTCCAACTTTAACTGGAAACGCTTATGTTTATCAAGCGTTTCATTATTTGTGATCAATTTTAATCTTTGACTTCCAGCAATGCGCATCCATTAATGATCACAACGTTTGACATCATTTGTGAAGCCCCTAGGGCGTCAGTTAATGAATTTAGATGTGGTTACTAACTTTGTTTTGCAGTTGTGGACATTATGCAATATCCGAATTTGCAAATTATGGGGATATTAAGATTTTGTAGATATTGATGTTATGTTTTGAACACTTAAATGGGTGTTTAAGTAATCAACTCGCACGTGTGTGTTCGGCTTTGGAAGATTATTTAATTTAAATGTTTACTTTATTGATGGTATATAATTTGGCAATTAACTGAACAGAGTTTCAGTTTAAATAACTGGGACAACTGTAATTGCTGAGAGACCTAAATGTTTAGACATTATTTTCACTATTTTAAAGTAAAGCACTTGAAGTGTTTTGCGTAGGTGGATCTTTAACATCAGACATCAGAAAGACTTGCGAGAAAGCGACAATTCTAAGTACTGTTCCAATGTATGCTAGCCCACTCAAAAAAATGACTTAATTCCCAACAACGCCTAGCAAATGTGTTGAAAAGTCATCATTCTTGAAAGGAAAGTAAAAGTTGCTGCTATGACAACGATCGTTGATCCACAGCACACAAAATACATTTTTATATATATTCCCATTGAGCTCTTCGAGTGATAAGCAGCCGACGCGTAAGACTCATTCAGTCAAAGGTTTATTGACGCAAGTTTTTTTGTTCGTTGTTTCCACAGTTTTTTTTTTTTAAACCACAGCATCTGCTCAGCTTCTGCCGCAATGATGATCTTCATGATCGGCACTTGTTGCTGGGGCCAGGTCGGGTTCGACTCGACTTGAGTCGGTTCGGTTTCGTTCGGTTCGAGTCCATATGGCAATTCGAAGGCCGTCGCTTCTGCTGTGACTCTTAAATTTTTTTTTTTTTTTTTTGCTTCTTTGGTGCCTGTGTCAGCTACTTTTTGTTTTTGTGCGACGATCGCTCGTCTCAAAGGTGAAAGTCTTTCTCCCTCAAGCATTTTGTTGCTGTTGTTATTTGTACAGCGTTTAGTCTTGTTTTTGTTTTGCCGATGTTTTGATTTCTGTTGTTTTTTTTTCTTAACACGTCTATGGCTTTGTGACTTTGCCTCCGTCTTCGGGTAATCTCTTGCACAAATATTACCCACCTATTAGGCATTTGTCAGCGCGTAAACACCGAAGATTTTAACGAATGGTTACTTGTGCCAAAATTAAGTATGTATTCTAAATTGGCTAACATCAGCATCTTCCCACAGTTGAAGAAACAAATATGTATAATTTATATAAGTTCAAGTACATACAGATAATACTATTATATCACTTTTATCTAATCAACGTGACTCATTTAAAGGTGCAGTGTGCAAAAACAAAAGATATATTTTATATACGACGACATAAAACTGAATTGCCAACTCTTAACTGTCACGTCTCAGAGAGGTCAATATGGTAGTTTCGGATATGATGGATACCAGATATGATGAAAATAAAGAAGGTGGAGTTTTAGATGAGGCCTTTACTAACTTATAGGCTACCACAAAAATTGTTTCAAAGATCAAACATTTGATTTCTGAAGAAACTTTAAGGTGATGAAAAGTAATATTTTAAGGTAGGGAATTTATCATTGGTATTAATAATATTACCTGAATTTTTTATTTATTTACTTTTTAGACCTTAACGAAACCATCAATAAATTTTATATTATCTTTGTATGGGAAACTACTTAAATTTTTATAGCCCAAACAAACAAAAAAACAAATAGAAATTCAAGATTTATTCGAAACCCTTAGGGCAAAGTGCAATTGTGGTATTTTTTCTTTTATAAGTTTAAAGACAGCCCAGCCATTTAATGGAGTCTTATGTTATTTATGTGTAAGGCACAGACAAACAGGTGAAAATTTATCTTCTTTCCTTATAGTTTTCATATAAATATATTTTAAAATCATCGAAGCTTTTCTTCCCAACCGATTGCTAAACAAAGAAAGCCATCAACAAAAATTTAATCATCAAAACGGATACAAAAGAAGCTGCACCTCAAGTCATTGGACTTAAGACAACCTGCGGCATCATCGACGGTCAGCAAAACAGACAAATCAGCAGGGTTATTATCATTGTCTATCTACAGTCTATAGTTTGTCTGTGTCTGCGTAAGTGTCTGTGTCAGAAGAAACCTGATAAGCCGCTTATGCAATACGATCCGATCCGAGGC
Organism: Scaptomyza tumidula; assembly: GCA_035044465.1. Lineage (NCBI taxonomy): Eukaryota > Metazoa > Arthropoda > Insecta > Diptera > Drosophilidae > Scaptomyza > Scaptomyza tumidula. The sequence continues at coordinate 1,002,795 of JAWNNW010000595.1, read as the reverse complement.
AAGGCTGGGTTTAGTTGAACCATCTCTAGAATTGCATTGGGCATCGACTTAATGGACCATTCGCTTGCATATTTTACATGTTTGTGAGTGTTTGAAAGTGAAAACTTATTAATGAAAGCTGGCGTTAAAGAGTCCGTGCATTTGAACTGATGGATCTGTCGAATTTCTGTTGCTACTGACAGCAAATTGCCGCTATAATTGCTGGAAAGCTGAAAATGCCATAATTTGTTGATTGGCCCAGGTTGCGTTTTGATAAGGGCCCAAAAATTGCCAGCTAACTGGCTAAACAAATGTTGCACAAGAGGAAATCAATTGCTCAATTAACTATTTCTTAACCTAACTATGAACATTTTTTCTAAAAGGAAACACGTTAAAAATGGAAATCGAATGTGATAACATATACTGAGAATTTTAAAGCATATAAAAAAAATGTATACAAGTTGTTGTACTTTTAGATAGTATCATAAGCCGTATGGAAAATTCGTATTGACATAATTTTAATCTTGGTTTGTAAATAAAAAATTAAAAATTAAGTAAATTAAAAAAATATATATATATATATATAAATATAGCACTTTTTAACAACAGAATCTTAGACATAACTTTGAATTTTATTTTTAGTTCAAGTTTTTTATTAAGTTCCGTTAATCTTAATATTGGTAGTAAATAAGTTTCAATTTTATTGAGTTTAATCACACTTATTGAACTTTCTCTGCAACCTTGATATTCACAAGCTCTTATAAATTGCATTATAAGTGAATTACCGCGCTAATCTCTTACCCAAAACTCATTAATGTCCAACATAACTTATTTCCGATCAAGTCATGCTGTGTGGAAAAAAATGAAAAATTTAACCAAATCAACCTGTAGCTATTATTTATCAAATGCTCCACATTGATCTGGGTGTGATGTAAGTGTGTAAAATGTTGATCAGTTGATCAGTGGAGCGCCACACACACACATACACATACATGCTACATAGTATGTGAACACAGCGGGATTTGAGCTGCTTCCCATATTGAGCATGTATAATGCGGGCAGACAACGAGTAGCACACATTAATCATCTACTTAGATAATTATGGATATCCGTAGAAGACATGAATCACTTTAAATGAGGCATACAAATTGTTTGTTATGACCATGTGCATGGAATGCAATATAATTGCTATTGTTGTTGTTGTTGTTTTTGCTGCTGGCAACAGTTGATGCAGCTATTTGACACACGTCTTGTATGTGATAATTGATGTCTTCATATAAGTATATGCGGTGGCTATTAACAGATATTTGCTTTTATTGTTGTCTCGATGCGATTTCGTACGCCTTCAAACTGGGTTCTTATCTGCATTTCCGAGTACGCCAGCTTGAGGAAACTACGTGATCAGCGAATGATATCGAAATCGCTGCAGTTGATGGCGCATCATATTTGGCTAGCCCAGCTATTTCTGGTTTAAAGATAAAGACGACTGCCAGTTAGCCAAAGAGCGCGGCTAACAAGAAATGGCATTTGAAAAACAAAGCTTAGACTGCTTCGAGTATTTCCTCATGTTGCAAAGTTCGGCAACACTTTCACTCTTTCGCTTCACTTTAACTTAAACGCACTCTTATGCTTTCTCTTTGAAGTTAAGCTTCAAATCATGCTCTCAGTGCTCAGTGCAAATGTTGCGGATGTTCGTGTTGCGACGTAATGTTGCTAGCAACATGCTGCTGGCTCATCGCTAGCGTTCGCATCGGCTTCACATTTTTTTGGCATCTTCGTCGCTAGCTTGGCTTAAATTGTTACCAAACGCTTAATGATCTTCAGTTAAGCATCGAACTTTTACCAGACAAGTCGTGTCTGCGGCTTCCACTTGACAAACGCGGCAGCAACAGTCTGCGCTAACGGAATACTAAGTAAATTAAAGAGCAACATTAACAACAACAACAACAACAACTCAATATTCGAACTGCATCATTTGCATAAAGCAAATAGAAAACGCGCAAGCAAAAGTTGATTCCAGCAGTGTGTTTGTCGCATTTTTGACATTTCTCGCGCGACAATTGAAAACTAAACAGAAAAAAACTTCATACGCTCGTGTCTTGTTTAAATCAACGAAATAAAAAAAAACAGTGCAACGATATTGAATCAATATTGAGTTAAAAAAGCTTGTGTGAATCATGCGAGTTTTATTGGCACTTTGGGGCACTTTGTGTCTTTGGACGGTTACGGCAAATGCGCAGGGATTAATTCCACCCAATGCGGGCATACATAACGGGGTAAGTTTTATTTATTTGAATTCGAGAATGAGACATTGTAAACACTCAAAAGAATACTGTGCTCATACTTAAAAGAGTTGACCAAATTAGAATCTTCTTTAAATTCGTTTATAGTTCGTTCCAGTTATTCATAGAAAATATAGACAAAACGACGCTCAGCCACATTGAATAAATCAAAAATGTGCCAACTACTCATAAAAGAAAAAAAATTTATCACTCAATTTGCATTTCCATTGAATGGTATGCAAATATTTATTGTTGAATCTAGTTGTGAATTTTTATTTGAACCCATTTGAACGCTTAGCCACAAATGCGAATTGACACAGTTTTGAAGCTCTTAAAGAAAGTTTCTGTTTGAACGAGAAGCTGGCTAAAAATTCTTTTAAAAATATGTACTAGCAAATATATAAATAATAAACTACACAAATTCCAAGACAACCAAGACTTGCATAAGATAAACACTGGACTTGCCTGGGCGCCTGCTTAAAAATTCAATTATTCAAAATATTTTCATAAGCATTTTCATATTAATGTTACAAATATGCAACTGAGGCGCCTCAATGAACTTTCCCTTTTTATTTTGGGCTTTTGAGATATTTTTTTTTTTTAGCTCTGTTTATTGAAGATGCAAAGGAAGCGAAGAGTAAAAGCCGTAAAGTCATGACAACGTTTAAGGCCGCACAAGACGGCAACAACAAACCTGTTCGCTTGAAATGGTCAACACCAAATCAAAAGAAATGTATAAAGTACAAAACTCAATTAACGCATAAACAAATAAAATTGCAAGTCAGCTGCAAGTTCTCAGCTATATAATCAATCCAATATCGAGTACATATAATATTTTTAATTAAATTTCAATATTTTAGTATACATTTATCATATTGCTGAGCTCAACGTAATCGATTGCTATTAGCCATATATATTTTATCCATATACAAATAACTCTGTAGGCCAAAAATTAAGATTATACCTTGTTATTGTTGTTGCTATTGTTATGTTTTGATTGTTGGTCAATGTGGCATTTGTGGCATCCGCTGTTATAGTTAGTTTTCACTTTCATGGCCGCATCGAAACTTGGCAACAGGCCGCAACATTTTATGATATTTCCAATTTGGATGCCATTTTCGCTCTTTGTATTGTTGTTGCTATTGTTGTCTGTAGCTTTGGCTTTGATTTGCGGATATACTAATGTTTATAATTGGGATCTTTTTCCCAACACTTTTATTGTGGCGCTTATTACGTAAACGCATCGTGATAATACATTAGCTTTAGGCAATATTTATAATATTGTGATGAAACTTTTCAGTTAGTAGAAAAAAAGAGTTTTAACATTTTATACAATACAATTTCATCTGTTGAAATTTTCTTCAATGTTGTTTTATCTGAACAACCTATAGGTTTTTTTTCCACTAAGTACTTTTCCCAAGTTGAATTGTTACTTCCACTTTGATATAAACTTAGTGCCTATTACCATGAGGTAGTTCTTAGTTTATTTCATACTATTGGCTTATGTCACAGCGATTGAATTGCTCAATAACACTTTTAATTTGTTTGGCTAAGCAGCATTTCCTGACCGAACCAGACAGCTGTTCAACACTTTGGTTGCATTCAGTCCCATTAACTTGGCGCTGTCCAATCAAGCGCTACATCAGCTGCAGCACAATCTCAATCACTTTTCCACGTGCGCCGAAACGTTTTCAATGAAATTGAAATTGAAATTCAATTTAATTCACAACTAGCGCACAGCAGCAGCAAAGCAATCAGTTTTGGGCCCTAACAAAAAATACCTAAATCGAAAAGTAAAATCAAATCAAATCACAACAAACAAAAAGTGTTGGCAGAAGAAATGGAGGAAGGCTTGACTAATTGGCTTTGCGTGTGATTAGCGCTCAATTACTTAACTATTTGTATGTAGACTCCAATTTCGAGACAATGCAGTCCCATTTAAGTCGAGTGCATTCGATTTGATGCCATTTGATTTAGTGTAGCGCCAGTTAACGAGCTTTAAGTGGCAAGTCCGACAGACACAATGAACCATATAAAAGTAGCTTGGTTAATATGATTGGGCTGAACAGCACAATAAGCTCGTGTCATCCTGTTCTTGTTGTCAAGCAACTTTCATTTTTCAACACAAATCCATTAACAGTTTGTCACGCCGAATACCAAAAATTGGTATCTTTCAGATAAATATGCAACCAAAATATTTATAAAGATCTCTCGATTGACCCACTTTCCATGTCAACAACAACGAAACAAAACGAAACGAAACAAAATAAAGCGAAAAAAAACCTGCTAGAACGACGGGCCCCTACAACAACAACACAAGCGCAAAAAATAAAATCAACAACAAGAACAACAAAAAGCGAAAAGAAATTACAACTTGAAATTCGTACAATGAAATTGCGAGCGAATGTTGCTTCTGCTTCAATAACGAACAGGTTGAAGGGCTGTTATAAAAGTATCTCAAAGATACAAAAATAAATAAATACTTGTTGTATATGTAGGCAGTTGCGCCGCTTTAAAAATACTTATAACTATATTTATAAGTTGCCAATTAAAAAGTCATGCTCATAAGCCTATTACAATCCTAATCGGATACAGCTGACATAGACCCAAATATTTGTAACTGACTTTGAAATTAAAGATGCGAAATGCAATGGAATAAGAAGTTCGATAATATTTGTTTTATGTTTTTTAAAGAACCTTGATAGGGAATCTGCTCAGATTGGATTGCTGATGGTTGTTTATATTTTTTCAAAAGTTTTCATTGAACATTTTTCTTTGCTTGAACTTATCTCAAGTCAATCTCATGACTGCTTCCACATTTCTCAAAACTATTTCATAATAAATACATGCATCTAAAATCGATCGACCTAGACGAAAGTGAAAGCAAAATATTTTTGATATCGAAGAGTCAAAAAATGTGCATTAAAAAATTTTAAATCAAATGCAAAAAGAGATGGAAAACAAAAGCCAAAGCTATGTCCAACAATTAGGGCGACATTGGCCAGAAAGTAGAGACAAATTGGATGCTGGGAATATTGGACACTGGTTAGATGATGGGCAACAGATGTTGCCCGAATTAGTTGCAATGCCCAAACAGTTGTTGGTTGTTGTTTGTTGTTAGCCCGTCTGTTAGTCGGTGGCAATTTCAGTTTACACGACATCAAACAGCAACTGCAAACGCTACGTGAGGCAATACATACAGTTACATTTTGTATATGTACAGACTATACGTATGAGTATGTACTATGTATATACAAAATAAGGCTTAAAATTAAGAAATACCAAAAACAAAAAGCAAAAAATCGCATTGAAGAAACTTCAGATGGCGTCAGCCGTTGACTTCCATCTTCGACTTTAGCTTCGACTTGGTCTTTTAACTGTGACCAGTTCCTGTTCGCGGACAAAAGGAAGATGATGATGTGGCTGAAAAATGTTTTTAGTTTTTTTTTTGTTTTGTTGCTCGTGTGTTGTGTTTTTCTTGTTTACCAAAAAGTTCGCAATGGGTTGTTGCCATTTGTTGTTATTTTGTTGCGTTGTATTATTGTTGTTGTTGTTGTTGTAATCGCAGGCCATTGCCGTGTTGTCGTTGCCACAGCCAACTTATGTCAATAGTTAGAGAGACAGACGGCAGAAATCTGGTCTGGCACGTTTTTCCTTGGAAACTCGATGCAAGCAACAAAGTCTTATTGGAAAATTGTGCAAAACCATAAAAGGCAACACAACAGCTGGACAAAAGGTTAAGGACAATGTCGATTCTAGAAATGCAAAACATAAAACACATTAAATCGTAGGGGAAGTAAGGGAGAGAGAGAGAGAAGAGTTTTTCCAACAAGTTTGTGTTTTCTTATGAATAAATAAATAATTTTATAAAGTCTGAAATGAACTTCACAACAACTATTAAGCTTTTTCTTAGTTAACATATAAAAAATGTCATCCTTAAATATTTATTCATCAAAAAACTTATTTTAAGTGAATTATTTTAAGGTTTAATAAAAGTATTTAACATTTTTAGGTGGATTTTTCGTAAGTTTTTTTTTTGAAGTACTCAAAGAAAAGCTTTTCTCCTACTCTCTCTCTCTCTCTCTCTTTGCGATTCTCAATCTGTTGCCATACTTAAAATCACTCCTGAACGAATAAAAATGATTTCCTCTTTGGCTGTTTCTCATTCCACTCAATTATTAAGTCATTACCATGATATCTGATCTACAACCAGTTTAAGTTACGCCCCGATTTGTGATATACACCAAAATACTATACATCTTAAGCAAAAATTTCACATGGCATGCGGATCGGGCAGATCATTAATGCTGCTACTTAGGGCATCTTTGGTATGCTTAAGCATCGCTAAGAAAGAAAAGAAAGTAAAGGGGTTTGCGACATAACTCATCGGTGGTTATTGACAAGCCGCATTGTGGCGACTTTTTTTTACTTAATCTTAATCGCCACATTTTGGTTGTTTTTTGCCATCTTCTTTTGCAGTTTCGCTGTTGCGCGTGTTTCATTAAAATTTGTTGCTATTGCGCTTGGGTTGGGTCATTAATATGAAGTTTGTGGTTTAAAAGCAAATGAGTTTTGGCAGCTTTTTTGCGGTACGCCTAATTGCGAGGGAGGGTAGGGAGGATTGATGAATACCGCAATTAGTGGTGCAATGTGCAGTAAATATATCAAAGAGCAATTTTCACCCACCAAGCCACCAGCAAGCGTTTCAAGCTCTAGCAAACAGCAAGTGTCAACTTCCGCATTACTCATACGCCAAGTAAAACGGGTTTTTGTTTTGTTGCAATTGGAATTGGCTGCAATTGCATTGGCTGCATCTTCTCGCCATAACTCAACACAAATATGGCCAAAAAGTCAAACGATCCTCGTCTTCGGTCACGTAAGCGTTCGACCAAGCCCACAGACCCAGACTGTCGACTGTTGCGGCTCCTCGTCGCATGCAGCAGCAACTGGGCAAACCAACTGGTTGCAGTTGCACTTTCGTTTTTGTTGTTCGCTGGGTGAAAATGAAGAAGCGTTTGTTGGTATTGTTGGTTGTTGTTGTTGTTGTTGCTGGTGCTGCTGCTGCGAGAGAGTTCCAAAACAAGATTCAAAGATCTGGCTGGGTTGGTTGGCCTGCCTGGAAGATGTTGCAAGCCAAGCGAGTTGCATAATTTAAGTGTGTGTTTTTTTCTACAACTGCCTTACAGGCAATTTGTTGTTTTAGTTGTTGCTATTGTTGTCTTTGTTGTGTTGGTGGGAGTCGAAATTGTTATGGCCAAATGTGTGTTTAAAAGCTTGCTCATCGATTTGCACTTAAAAAATTTGGTTTTAAGCCAAAAAGTCGGCAAGCTTTAATTGAAAGACATTTTTGTGGTTTTTAGCAAAAGAAAAGAAAATGAAAAACAAATTTTTTAAAGCGGTATTTGACCTAAAACATACATTTTTTTAAAACCGACATTTTTCTTTAAGGCTTTATAGTCATTTATGAATATTCATTTATGCTACTTTTTGTCTACAGGGTATTCAAAACACAAGTAAATAAAAACTTTCGTTTTATAAATTATGCAAAATTATTGATCGACAGCATTTGCGGTAATTGAATTATCCAACTGAGAAAGGTAAATTTTAGTAAAATTAATGGATTTTGTATGTTTTTGCGGATTTTATAATTGGCAACGAATTCGCGAATTATTATTTTTAGACAGCTCGAAGCAATTGCTTGCAAATTGCTACAAAAAAAGTTAGATATTTTTCCTAATTGCTAATTTTACTCTGAACCCTGACCTAAAAAAAATCATCACCGACCCAATAAAGTATTAAGTCTTGACCAGCATCAACAGCCGCGTCGGTTGAGTTATGTCCGTCTGTCTGTCCGTTCGTTTGTCTGTCCGTATGTATGAACGTTAAGGGCTCAGGGTATTTTGTAGTCGAGATTTCTCGAACAGATCCTTCTTACTTGTTTTCTCTTGATGAAATCGAAAGCAAAACTCATATTTTGGCTTGCATGCTCAGCTGATGCACTCAAGTGCACAGCAACACACAGTAAAAACAAATTAAAATGTGTTATTTGCAACAAAATGTGGCAAACTGTACAAACTGTACAAGCTGCAGGCGCCAAGACGTTGCAAGAAGCCAACAGGGAATGGGCATGGAATGGTATTAAAACAAAAATAACGCCAGTCAAAAACTTCTGCGGCGCACAAAATCAACGAAGCTTGCTAAAAGTGTTTTTTCTCCATGCTAAAAAAACTGAAAGTGGCAGGCACTGAGGCTGCAGCTACAGTTGGAGTTGGTGCTGGAGCTTTGCTGTCAGGGCTTACAATTGGTCGCTTGGTGGCCATAATCTGTTGGCCGCACTCTAGTGTGAAGTGGGTTACAGTTGGCAGCCAGGAGATTATAGGGTAGCTGGGCTGGACAAAGGCAGGCAACGCGACGGAGGGAAACTGTGACAGGCGCCAAGTACTAGCGGCGTTTTGTGTGTGCTTTGACTTCTGCGTCGGCGTAGCCGTGAAACATGTGTCCAAGAAATGTAACAAGTATAAAACTCTCACATATAGTATATAAAACACAGTTACATCAGCGCCAAGTAAACATGATAATATGTACTTATGCATAATCGCAAAAGCGGCGAAGTTAACTTACGTACAGTTACAGACTCGTCAAATGTTAGGTAAACCCACCCTAAGCTAGAAGTGATGCAACAATAGAAAGGCTAGTCAAGTTTCTACAGTAACAAATAAGTGTAACGTTCAGAAATAATCATATGCTTAAGAGAATAATATAATATGATAGTGAGTAAGGGATACACTTCGCTTTACCTCTCTCAAAAAACTTGAAGAATTACAGATTAAAAAGATTTAAGTTAGTAACGCAACGCAGAAGCATTTAAACTTCTTTATAAATACCTGGCAGACGCTCAAGTGAAATGGTCAAGACTAGTTAAAGTAAATGGCCTAAAACTGCTCAAGATAGAGAAAGCAAACAGAAAGAGCTAAACTAAACACAGACTAAAAAGTTATTCTTATACAAAAATAACTATTTAATCTAAGTAGTAGTTAGGAGGACAGAAAGTTCACCCACAACCACTTAACAGTTTTCTCTCTAGCATGCTCTCTGATGATTATCATGTTGGCTTATTTTTTGCGAAATGACAAAGTATCTTCAGTTGAAAGACTATCTTTTGCAGTCACTACATTTGCATTCTGTCAATCATAACAGCCAATTTGTTAGCTGCAATGCTAAAGAGTTTGCATTTAAGCACAGCCCACTCAGGTTACTAACCGCTTAACAATGGTGGTCAGTCACTCTAGTCTGGCTGCGATGACAACGTCTCTCGTTGAGGGGTAATTGCTAAAAATTGTCACGAACTAAAAACGCGAAAGTTTACTGACTTCTCAATGCTTTGGGAAGGTTTTGACTTGTGCGGTGCATTTACAACTGATTGTGGTCAGGCCGTTGTGGAAAGAGGGGTTAACTAAAGCCAAAACCTCTACAGAGTAATTTGCATGTCGCGACGACTGTTAAAAACGTTTCTCGGTATGAAAAATTAAGCGACGCAAGTGCAGAGTTTGCGTGACCAACGGACAAACACGAGACCAACAAACAGCAGCAACATGAGCAAAGCAGAAGCAGGCTTTCGATAGAAGGCGACTGTCGATATTATCTGTAAATTACTTAATTGCTGAGCTTTGGCAAATCCGGTAAAAATATTCAAAAAATAAAATAAAAGAACTTCTGTTTTCGTGTGAGCAGATTTCGAATTTTCCGTTAAACAGAAGCACTGCTAACCTATAAATTATGAATTCCATTTGGAACAAAAACAAACTTGCTGAAAAAAAATGTTGCACACAAAAGTTTTCATTTCATTGGCAAACAATGGCAGTGCAACAATTGACACAGAGCCAGTTGAGACCTAAGCAGAAGGAGTGGGGTGCAGCGGGTGGAAGGAGCCTGCTTGTTGGTCTGGAAATGGAATTGCATGTCTAGATGAATTCAAGCTTCGTTAGGGCAAATGCTAATGTGTAATTAATGCATTAAAACGAAATTGCAAGAAAGATCTAAAGCGTAAAGTTGCAATTTGGTGTTTGTGGCTGAGTTTTGGCTGAGCGAATGGAATGTTAAAGAAAAAGCTGAGATTCAGTAACTCTTCAGCACATGGGCACATCCAACAGCTAAATAAACCAATTTTATAAATAAACTGTTATAATAAATAAATTTTGTATCTTGGTTTTCAAGAAATAAAAGTTTAAGCCATGAATGTTCAGATTTTGTTTGTATTTTTTATGGTTTTCAAGTTAAACAAATTAAAAAATATATATATAATATATAATATATATTTGTCATGGATATATCCGCAATGTCACACAAATCTTTAAGCTGTGTCATCTTTTTGGCGTAGTCGTGTCTATAATTGACTATTTCGATTTAAGAGTGTTCAAAAAGATGACAAAGGTCAAGACAGCAACTCATCTGAATAAATATTTATGCGTTAGGTATAGAGCACAATATGTCGGCTTATTATTTCTGACCCATATTTAATAGACGTGGCATCGATTGCAATTGAACGCCTCAATTGAAGTGACAGCCCGTGAAATGAGTGGATAAATAATCAACATTGAATGACTTTGAATACAAAAGTAAATACGCATTGCGAGTGCGAGTGCGAGTACTCTATGAATAATACTCTTTATTTTCGGGTTTTTTTTCATGCTATTCAAGTTGCAGAATGTGCAAAAAATTGCACAAAAAACGAAAAAAAGTGATGATAAATAAAACAGAAAATGTTGAAAGAGGTCCAAGATGAATGCGCTGAACTAGACAAAGGGCATAAATGGTTGATGAGCGTGGAATGGCTATAGTTTGTGGCGTTTTGGGCGTGGAACGTCTGTCAATGCCTATGCATATATTTAAGGTTATGAAATTTGAATGTCGAGAGTTGCCAGATAAATGCAAATCTGCACAGAGTTGTGCAAGACAGCGCAATGAAAACTTAATTGTTGCCGGTTCTCTCTCTCTCTCCTCGTGTCTATCTATCTCACTTGAGTGTTGTTGGCCAAAAAACTCGAAGCCACTGTCCATCAACAAAGTAAGGCAAATAAATCTTGGCCAGCGGGCCGTGTGGGCGCTAACAACTGAAGCTGCACAAAAGACGAGATACAAGATACTATAATACTAAGATACAGATACAGACATACATTAATTGCTAGACACGCAAAGCCGCGTACTGCGTGCGCCAAAAATTATTGAATTGGAAAGTAAAATTGCAGTTTACTTTTATATATCTATTTAAATTTATTTTTACAAATATGTTTTACGTATTTAATGTTCAGTCAGCACGCAATTTATCTACGATAATTATGGGTATTTTTTTGTTTAAGGTTATTATTTATTATTATTATTGTTTTAAGCTATTATTTGTGGGCTGTTGACTTGCAAATTGAAAGTCTGCGTTTTTTCGTTGATGTTGAAATTAAGTTGTTTGTTTGTTATGTTGATGAGAAGTGAGTTTTTGTATTATTTTAATAGCTAAAAGATCTGAATATGGGTTGACATTAACTTATTAAATAAACTTATGAGTCGCAATAAAATTATTAATTACTTTTCATTTTAATTTCAACACATTTTACCCAAATAACCTATCATCCAACTGTACGTCAACCAATCCTAAGCTAATTATTTAAGCAATGTTTATATTTAATAGAATTTTCGAAGACCACCCTTAAAACTTTCTAATCACTTGCCCTTTTGAACTACACTACTTCCCCTTTCATACTCATTATTCTGTCTCTCTTTAAGCATATATTCGCTAATTAGAAGCACTTTCTTTCATATTCTTCTTTACAGCTCATTTAATAACATACTCAAAAACAAATCAAAACAAAAGAAGAACCACAAAAAAAAAAACAATTAGCTGTATGAATATCTAAATTAACTAGCATATAAACCACAATTTTCACATGCAACTTAAAGTCGAACCAAAAAGTGGGTTTATTTAAATTAAAATTGCTTACGTGGAGTCGACTTATGATACCACACACATAAATCTTTTGTGGCTCGTAAAAAGTGTCAGGCTGTGTCACATTAGGCATATGAGATTAGGTAGCAACATCTTAGGTCGTGTGCAGCTTGGGTGTTGCTAGGAAGCTGCAGGCTGCATGCTGCGTGTAGTCTTCTGGCTGTTTGTCCATTGGCATTTTAGCCGAATTGTAACTAATTAACATGCAGCACATTCAATTAGTTAACTATGCGCAACATATTTGCTTGCCGCTTTCAAGTTTTTGACTGCGTTAATTGTTGCCTGCAACGATATTTTCAGTTGCCACAGGCTAGTCTTATGCAAGCGCAGTTAAAGTTGCGCCACAAATCTCGCTGCTTCAAGATGCAAACTCGAAATAATCTTTACAACTGCAGCAGCAGCTGCGGCTGTTCGTTAAATTGAAGCTGCCTTGACAGCAGCCAATGCAGGTTAATCTTCATTTGCCATGGTGTTTTTATCCGAGGGATCTTTGATTCACTTGTATTTGCTGGATTAAGTTTTGCATGCACTCAGAAAAAACGACACTGCAAATAAATAACAATTAGTATTTATACTACAGGAGAAAATTGTATATATAAATATTTTCTTACCTTTTTTATTTTAGTATTTAATCAATATAGTAAATATCTGAAAAATAGCAAATTATTAAAAATCATTAATGCATTTCAAAAACCTTTAATTTAATGAATTTCAATGAGTGAGTCTCAAAAACTGGATATTATGCTAAATTATTTTCTTTTTTTTTCTTCCATAAAGCTAACATGTTTTTCAGTTTAAAAACCAAAAATTCCAAAAACGCACAACGGCATTATATTAATAAATTTAAGGCCCAAAGTATCACATCATTTATTACTTCTGCACTTTATAAATAAATTTAAAAAGCCAAGTATCACAGCATTTTCTACTTGTTATTGCCCACAATTACCAACAACAACAACAACAATTACATCAACAAGAAGACAAATCGTGCTAATTTATAAACAGCTTTACGAGCATTTTCCAGCAACAGCGTTACGGGCGGACGGACTGTCGGTTGGTCGGACGGACAGTTGCCTGTCCCGGTGATAATATCAGCACAACTTTTGACCAAGTTTCTTTTTCCAAAGCGTTTGTTAACTAACATTTGTTGTTGTGCTTTTTGCTGGACTTGTTATTGTTGTGCTTGCAATTGTTTCACTTGCTGGCGGCGATTCATTGTTGTTATTGTTGTTAGTTTTTTTTTTTTTTGGGAGGCTTCTTTCGCTTTCATGTGACCGGTTGGCAACGCGATTCGTTTGCCTCATGCCTTTAACTGGACGCGATAGTAGTAGGTGTTGCTGAAAGGCATATATATATTTTTTTGCCGCCGCTGCGGCTTCTTCTGGTTTTAGCCAGACAAAAACTTCAGTTAATTACACAATTTTATGTAAATTTCTCTTTCAGTTGATGTTGTTGTTGCTGTTTTTGAGCATTCTTTTTGTGCGGCCACGAATTAATTACTTATTTGCGTAAAGCACCAAACTATTTTGTAGACAATTAAAATACCTTTAGTAATGGGTGGCTTTTGTTAAGGTTTTTTGGTTTGGTTTGGTTTGTTTTGGTTTGGACTCTCGTTTGCTAACTGCAGTCATTTGTCGATACAAAAAGTGAAAGGCCAATTGGCAAATCGTCAGTTATTGACCAACAACATCAAACGCTTATTATGCACATTTATAGCCATGTGGAAACGTCCCAAAAGGCGGCCGCATCGTGGCTAACCAGTTCTCTTTGGCAATTGACAAAAAATCGTAACTGTCATCGTTCTTTGTCGACTTCATTTCAAATGCATATTCATTGCAGATTCAATCAAAATGATGTGGGCACGATCTCGTATGTTGTGCGATGCGATATTTGCGATAAGTGTGCACTATTTACGAGTTGAGTCAGCTTAATTCACACAATTCACAATTGCAACATCATAATCAATGTGATTTTAAGCGCAGATTAAAAGCATTTGGGCAAGTTTGAACTAAACTCACAACGAAACACTTTTACGATGTCTCTCATTTAGTTTTGTCACAAGGGATTGAATATGAGAACATGCTTGGATCGATTCTATAACCTAGATTCGAATGTTGTTTATTTATCACCATTAGTGTTAAACAAGCAGAAATTGAGAACTGCCAATTAACTTCTAGCACAATGTGATTCCAGTACTCCACAGAATGCTCATTAATCATGTCCAAAAAATAAATCTGTTCTTGCCTCTTGACATGTGCATCGCATCGGAATCTTACACAACGCCACACAAAAAACAAGTAAGAAGGCTCTAGTCGAGATATCCCGACTAGACGATACCCTGATCCCTTTACTTTCCGCGTACAGTCAGTGCTTGCAAGTATGTGTGTGTGTGTGTGTACGCGCATACTGCATAGTGCATACAAAACTTCAATGTCCCATATCTCCGGTGTTTATTATCCGATTTCGATAAAAATTTCACAGATTATCATTATTTTGTTTTATAATTCAAATTGCATCTCAAAGTTTTCCAAATTCAAGATTTTTTTGTTATCGATCCCATGTGTATATCGGAAACGAGAAGAGTTATCGAAAATCGGAAAGAAACTTGTACTGCCTAGGGATTAGGCGAGCTTAAGTTCCAATTCTGGAGTCTCTAGCTCTTATAGTCTCTGAGATCGACGCGTTCATACATACACACAGACAGACAGACAGACGGACAGACAGACAGACGGACAGACGGACATGGCTATATCGACTCGGCTGTTGATGCTGATCAAGAATATATATACTTTATGGGGTCGGAGATGCTTCCTTCTACCTGTTACATACTTTTGCACAAATTCATTATACCCTTTTTTCCCATTTTTAATGGGATCAGGGTATAATAAGCTGGCAGCATCTGAGCGCTAACTGAGCAGAAAGAACCTTGAAACTTCACGAATGACCAAAAACGCAGTCGGCCTAGAAATAAAAAACCAAAACACAAGACTACTAACTACTAACTAGACAAGCCAAGAGCCGGTAGTTAAAAATGCACTAAACATAAAAAGATATATGTAAGAAGGCAAATTAAATCCATTGCTGTTGGAGTGGAGAGAGAGAGAGGGGAGCGGAAACTGCGACAGGAAATACGAAAGGCAGCGGGAAACGAGGTCACTTGGCCAGTCGCACAGTTTTCGATGCCAATGGCCAAAATATTGACGTTCAGGCCCGAGATTGCAACTGAAATTTGTGAGAAGCTGATGCCACGTATATATAAATGTTTATATATGTGTGGTGGCAAGTTGCGCAACTGCGCGGTTAACTTAAGATTTTGAAGAATTTATGGCCAAAAGCACTTGAGTAACTGATGATTAACTATTATAACAATACGGAGCTGAAGAGCTTAAAGCTATAAGCTAAGCGTGTTTCCTTCTGACTTTGATATATTTGATTCTGATTAACATATAACACTGAAACGCTTACTTAGTGTGCCTGCAAATCACTTTCACTCCAAAAGCCACGAATCGAAATAAAAGCGAAACAGAAACGAAAAGAAATTTTCGGATTTCAATTTTGAGATTTCGCTTTCGTTTGTTTCTTTTTTGCTTAATTTTTTGTGGTTGATGTGTGATGTGAAATCAATTAAGACTTATTAACAAATTAGTCAGAGAGTTTATGCGTCGTGTAACTGACAGTTATAACATCATAGATCAACGCCCCAATGTCAAAAAAGAAAAAAAAATCTTACAGCCTGGAGAGAAATGCTTCTTTTTCTTTTGCTCTTACCAAATGCCGTAACTTGTTTTCACTTGTATCGCCTCTTCTTCTTTTTCTACTTCTCTTACTTACATGTTTCTCATGTTTGATCTTCAATCATTAGCATAATGCTCATATGATATGACAGCTCTGATATGCAACGCTCTCGTAATACAATCTGGGCGAGTCTTTAGGCCACTTTTTAGTGGACAGCGCAGCTTTCTTTGTTGTCCAAATATGAAGTAATTTATAGACATTACTTATTTGTTGCCTTGTATCGAGCTATAAAATAAATGAGCTGCTGTTTAGAGATGTTGAAGAAAATTTGAGATATGAAAGTTAGTTTTATGTGCGGTACTTAATGAACTAATCAAAGTCTTTTTGGTTGACCTTCGTCACATATGTTTGTGTGCCTTGAACAATTACGGTAAATCATGTATATATAAACACAATTAAGTAATCACAAGATAATTATAAATTGTCTGATTGTGTTTTATCTTTAGATCTATTGGAATTTCTTTCAAAGCTAAACAATTAATAAAACGAATTGAAAGGAAAACAATTACTTATATTACTTTAATAGATCTTCACTACATATTGGCTAATTCGTTCGACCTTATAAAAAACCCCACCTGCCAATCGTAGAAACCAATTTCACTCAACACCAAAAAGACAATCAAAAATCGATTGATTAATAATCTTTTGTTGCAATGCCACCGTTTTGAATAGGTTTTTGTCTTTCTTTCTTCTGATCTATCGCTCAAATTTGATTGAACGCCAACTCTCAAATTGTGTTACCATTGACACCTTCCATCACACGTTCGAGCACAACCCACAACACGTTTGAGTTGCTAATGTGTGTCTCGCGTCAGCGTGTGACAACCACAACCACAAAATGACAAGTTCCACCTGCCCAGATATATATGTTGGGCGCATGCGTAGCGCCCATCGAAGGGTATTGACATTAACTGCAACGTGAAAGAGTAGACAATAGAAATGAAAGCGTTTTGCATGTACATACAAACGCACACACACACACACAAACGGTTGGGCGTGAAATTTACATGTTCGTAACGATCCAGCCGTAATAAAATATGTTTGTTTATTTGTATAACGCAAAATGTTCGAACCCTTTTCGTCTGGAGCTCAGTGACAGTAGATGGAGATGGTGAAGAGTGGTTTGGTTGAGAGCTAGCTCTGGGAATGTTGCGAAGTTGATTACCAGTGCCAATGCTTATGGGCACTTGATGGATGATTGATTGATGTTTTCACCAACAGCGCAATTTGTCATAAAATACAAAAAACCAAATTGCGGAGGGAAACTTGTGTGCTGAGAGCCAAAGATAAACTTTAAAAAGAAATCTTTTGTGTGTGAAAAATAAGAAAGATGATTAAGTCATTGAACGCCTTCCTATAAGGTCTTGAACCCACTTGGGATTTGTTTCGCATTATGAAAAATTTCCTTATAATAAATAAGTGCTCGCTTCAAAAAAATTTCCATTGAGCTATAAAAGAAAATACATTTTAACGAACAAGGAAAGTAAGCAGTTTCAATTTCAATTGGAAATCCTTTAAGTCTTCCCAGCACTAGCTTGAGCTTATTATGAAAAGAATTATGAGTAACAAGCAAAACGACTTAAAAGAAAACATACCAAGAACTAACAGAAAACACCTGTTTGGCTTGTCATGGCAGAAAGCAAATCTTTCGGGAGCTAACAACATTTTATATTGTATGTTGCATAATCTGAAGAGCGAATGGCAGCTTCGACAGCAGCGCTGATGATGAGCTGCATCATTAGCGCCAACAACATAATTACAATGCGAAAAGCAACAGCGATAGAGACACAGACAGAAGAAACGACAAAGTATGATGAGACGAGGGGGGAAATCTGTGTATCTGCTTCAAGACGCATCCAAAATGTCGCAACATAATGCAAAAGCTATAAGATTTATGGGCCTGGCAATTTAATTATGCATAATGCTAAGCATTTTATACATCTGTTCCTCTCCCTCTCTCCGCTACAACTGTCCAATGCTTTAACGTCGCTGCTCATCTTCTTTCTTTTCGATGGACAACTGCGTTGAATAACTGTTGTTCAACAATTTTTGTTTACTTCTTTATTATTGTAGTGGTTAAACTGGGTTTTGTCTTGTGGGTTTTTGTTTCGCCCAATCATTCCAACTGGATGCGTATGTAATGCGTATGACAAGCAGTTTGAGACTTACTGGAGATTGTATAAGCTGTTCAAAAGATCCCAGACGAGCGAACACCATTTACAATTGCAGTTGAATACAAAAGAAAATTTTACGTTTATTGCAACAGCACTTCAATTGAGAGGAAGCGAAACGGCGCACGTCGTTTGTCAGTCAGCAATGTCTCAATTCATCAAACGAACACAAGCAAAAAAGATGATGACCATTGTGACGGTTTAGTTTAACAGCATATTGTGTCTGGTATATTTATAACTTATATATAAAACAATTCTTTTTAGCTTTGTTACGACCGTCACTTTCCGCACTTTCACACATAGTTTAATAGCAGAACTAATGCAATTTTTTGCGATTCTTTCACTTGCACTTATTGAATAGATATCGATCTCAATATATCGATAGCAGCACGATAGTAGGTCAAGGCCAGTAAGCAGCTTACCCACAAAATTTGAACAGAGCAAAACTATTAAAATTGCACGATCATAGTTTCTTCTTCACATATAAATTTTGTTTAACATTATTTATCTGTTGAGGAAAGTAAAATAAGCAGCTATAAAGTGCTACTAGTTAATAGGAATCAAACAAGATACAGAAATGTGACCAGCATACAAATAAGTAATGAACACCGATAGATTACTTATTATCGGTCAATGCATAATCACCTCTGCTTTCTGTTTCGTTTTTGGCAACTCGCTTTGCAATAAGACAATTTTAATTGTTTTCTTTGGCTTGTTTCGTGTGCGTGGGTGTTTCGGCTTTATTTGATGTTTTTAAAGTCTATGTTTAAATGTATTATTCATCAAGACAGACACCCTGACATCATTGGCTCTCACTATTACAATCTGCAGTGACATAATTTCGCACAAGTTCAAGATTTGCGACTGGTTTTATCCCACATTGCCATTTTCATAGACTTTAACTTGGTGCAGCAGCCACAAAGGACTCCAACAACGACGCACAAATCTAGTTGTTGCCATCTAAAATGGAGCAGACATAAAAACTGGTTAAAGTAGTCGATCAAGGGGGAACGAAGAAAGGAGTGCAAACTTTTGATCAGTCAATGCCAATCTTTCTGTGTGCCAGTTTTCGTTGATAAATCTGGTTTTCGCTACGAATAAGTGTCAACATCGAATGATGTAACATAAACTAAATCCCGTTCGAAAAAGCAATTTAAAATAACATAAGCGAAATGTATTGTTATGTTTGACTTAACTAATTTTAGCTTTTCCTTTATAGCCACCGCCGTCGTTTCAAAATACTCATCGCCGTCAGCTGAACTTGCAGCAATATAATCAACAGAATTTTGTGCAAGCCGGCGTCGAATTGCCCATTCCACCTTTGCATCAACAGCAGCAGCAACGTCAGCATCACCCACATCAGCAACAGCAGCAGCAGCAGCATCTTAACCAACAGCAGCAGCAACATCGCTTTGGCCCATTCCCACAGCAGCAGCAGCAACAACAGAAGCAACTACAGCAGCAGCAATTACCACACAATAATCAACAGTTCCAGCGTTCGACTCAAAACCAACTACAAACTGCACCACAATATTCACAAGCCCCGCAGCAACAGCAACAGCAATTGCCCGCGACTGGCAGCAATCTTGACTTGCATCACCAGAACTTTTTGGATTTGCGTAATTTTGCTGGATCACAGCAGTTGCCGCAACGACAACGCCTGCAGTCAACCGCTTTTCCAGCTCAGGCTTATCAACAACAGCAGCAACAATTGCCACAACAGCAGCAGCAACAATTTGGCTATCAGCAGCCACAGCATTTTGGCCAGCAGACTACACAAAAGCTGCCCAGCCAGGCGCCTGTGCCCACTTTTCAGACCATCCCTCAGCCACAGCAGCAACAGCCACAGCCACAGTTCAACTATCAGCAACAGTCGACACAGCAACAGCAACAATTGTCTCCATCGCAACAACAACAGCAACAACAGTATCAGCGGACTCCACAGCTAGGTTTGCCACTGCCCCAAATCTTTAACAGCTTGCAATCGACTGCCTTTCCGCAACAGCCCTCACGCGAGACCTACCAACAACAACAGCAGCAGCAGCAGCAGTTCCCCCCTCTTCAGCAGCAGCAGCAGCAACATCAGTTCATCAACAATGCACCCCAGCCACTGCCAGCGGATCAGGAATACAAACAAAAGCTTATACAGAAACACGAACAGTTTGTGGCCAAGCAATATGAAAAGTCGCAGCACAAGGTACACCAGCAACATGAGGAGTTCCTTGCCAAGCAACATGCCATCAAGCAACAATTGTTGCCAACGATAATTACCCAGCACAACAACAACAACTATGCACAACAGCCACAGTATGTGCAACCACCACGAGGTCGGCCAGTTGCTCATCCTACGGAATACAATCAGTTCAATAGTGCACTGCAGCAATACTATAAGGAACATCCTACGACCACAACAACCACCACAACGACAACAACAACTACTGAGGCAAGTACCACGCCCAAGAAGAATATCTACTCACAGGTGAAAGCGGAGCTGGGCAAATATGGCAGTCAGAAGTTGGGTGGCAAGAAACCGGTTAAGACAATTGCACGCGAGGATTTGTTGAAGCAGCTCAAGGCAGCGTTATCGGAGGCGCCACAACAGCCCTTAACTGGCAACAAGACCTACGATGAGATGGATCTGCTGCTGCCCAATGGACAACGTGTCCAGGTCATACGCACTACAGATCCCAATCTTGTCCAGGGACAACAGGCCTACTCGCAGGATCAGCTCCAGGCGCTGCTCGCCCAGCAGGCCTTAAGTGCCGATGGCAAACTGAGTCTCAGTGACGTGGCGCCCAGCAAGAGCCAGGATCTGGTGCTACCAGGCGGTGGCAAAGTACAAATCCTACGCTCACCCGATCCACAAGAAAGCGATTCATTGCCCACTCAAGGTTTACCCGGCGGCGTTGATCTGTCTAGTCTGGCTGCTTTGTACGGAGGAAATGCAGGGGATATTCAGGGTGTTACTAATGGTGCCAATAGCATTGCCAGCTCAGCAGTGATTACCTCCGACTCGGATGAGCCACCCTCGCTAGAGGAGTTGGCTAAACGTGGCCTGATTCCCGATGGTTATGAGATCGAAGGATTGAGCTCTGATTCTGCCAAGGCAACGCCAGCACCACCACCACCAGCACCATCCAAGAAGAAGGCCACCTATGTCTATTTGGAAGAGCAGGCCGATGGCAGCTTCAAGATCCAGGGCGTCAAGGCTAACGGCGAAAAGGAGACAAAACAAACCGGTGCCGAGGTTGAGAGCATTCTGGAACGCATTCGCTCCGGAGAGATTAAACTGCCTCCCTCTGTATATCGTTTGACTTTGCCTAATGATGAAGTTGTTGAGATCAAGAGTGGCAAGATTATACAAACCACAACAACACGTGCACCACCCACGACCACAGCAAGAACAACAACCACCACAACTCCAACACCTTTTGTATCCCGCAATACACCAAGCAATCACCGTCAGTATCATCCATCACGCACCACCAGCACCAGCAGGCCCAGCACCACCATCTCAACCACAGCCAGCACCACCAGTGCACCATACACACCACGCTTCACATCAAACTACGAGAGCGTCAGCAGCACTGCCAGCGCCATTGCGTCCGCCAGCTTGATCCGCACCACATCTGCTCCTGCTTACCATGCCTCACCCGTTACGCAATCCTCCTACGTTGGAGGCATCTCGACGCATCTGCCTATCGTGACAGAGCGCCTATCAGAGATTTCACACACTTCGGACGTGCTGCTGCCCCCAACTGCTTCTCCTCCTCAATATGCGGACGCCTTGGTGCAGGAGACAGAGAATACCGAAAAGGCAACATCCACTGGAGGCGTCTCGGTGCTCTCCAATCCCAGTGAGGATCTCCTTCAAATACTCAAGAGCAATGGACTGTTTGCCATGGCGAAATATCTGCGTCAAAGTGGCCTGGATAGCATATTAAATGAAACGGGGCCCTATACCATATTTGTGCCCACAGACAAGGCCTTCAAGAATCTACTCGTTCAACTGGGCGGTCCCGAACGTGCTGAAGAGAAGTTCCAATCGAATCCACGCCTACTCAGTGGTGTAAGTATAACAAAGATTTTTATTGATTGTTCCTTTACTAAGAGTGTAATTGATTTTGCAGCTGCTTTTGCATCATGTTATTCCCGGCGCGTTTGAGATTGCCACCTTGCAGGACGAGATGACAGGCGTCTCCTTGGCTGGCACACAGCTGCGTGTCAATCAATATAATATGCATGATCAGGAGTGGAACGATGTCACTGTAAGTGATATAAAGTTAAGGTTGGGGACTCAACTTGGTTGGGGTTGATGTACTAGACTTTAGCCTTTCTAATTTTTGACGTGGACGTTGCTCAAACATTAAACAGAGCTTCGAAATAGTTCTATTCTAATCGAAACATTATCACTCTTTTAGCTTACCACAATTAACGGAGCAATGGTTGTGCTGAACAAGAAGGACATTAAGATACCACAAGGAGTGGCCCATGCGGTGGATCGTGTTATGTTCCCACTGCCCGTTGGTGATTTGCTGCAGACACTGCAGTCGGATCGTGAGGGTCGCTTCTCCAATTTCCTGAAAATACTCTACACCTCTGGCATGTCCGAGAAACTGCAAAGTAAGGGTAAGTAGCATTTTTCTTAAAATGTACATTTGATTTAATATTGCTTCTGTTATGCTCGTAGGTGTTAAGACATACACTGTATTCGCACCGGTGGACAAGAGCTTTAGCGAATTGGACTCCGATACGCTGGAAAAGCTCTACACTGATAAGGAGGCTGCCGAACAGTTTGCCATGAAGCACATTGTGCCTGGAGCACTCTTCTCTGCTGGCATGCGTTTCTACCAAGTCAAGGATTCACTGTACACTGGCAAAACGGTTGTGTTGCAAAAGACATCCGCTGGCAAGATCAAAGTTAATGATGCACAGATGGTCACCTCAAATATACCAGCCACAAACGGTGTCATTCATGCACTGGACGGAGTGCTGGCGTGAAGAGCTTAACTGGCGATCGGCCCCACTTTGGGGGGCCTTGTTATTGCAGTTTATGTTTTAGTGTATTAAGTTTTTTTGGTTGCGTCGTCGGATGTTTGGGGTATCTATATAATTATCTCACAGACGAAGCAAATTGTTAGTGAAATCTTGCCTTAGATAACGTGAAATATTATAGAGAATTGGTGCAAAAGCAACAGCAATAACATCAAACAAAAAATTGGAAATGAGAGTAACATAAAGATTGGTGCTTTCATTAATGTTTCTGTATTTTTTTCTTTCGCTTTCATAAACAGTCATTAAAAATAGAAATAGTTTAATTTAAGTGAAAGAGAAAAATTAAGATGTGTAAAAACAAGACATTGAAGAACATTGACAGGAGCGAAAATGGAGCTACGTTAAGAATTTGTAATATTTAATTTATTGTTTGGTCATTAAATTCAATCACAAAATTGTATTAATTAAGATTCGTTATTAAGTCGATGCAAAGCGCTATTTGTTTTAAATATTGTAGAAGTTAATACGAAATAAAAGAAAAACATCTATATTTGTATACATACAAATGTATTTTCATTCAAAAGTTTTATAAAATTGATTTTACAAACTATGGAACAGTTTGGGGATGATTGTGCCATTGGCTTGTGCAAATGCTGAGATATTTTATGGCTGGGAAGTATATTATAGTTTGACAGCAACTGTTCGAAATTAAAGCGTTCCAGAGGTGTGTGACACTGCTATTGATATATTTTTAAAGATGTTGTGGGAGAACTGTACATTGATTGGAATTTTGGTTAAAGTCAGGGCTAAAAATGCAAGGTAACACATAATATAACACAGTTTGAGACACATTGTTGCGTAAATGAATGATTAAAAGGCCCGTATTTAATATACATATAATTCTCATAAATTCTTTATTAAGTCGACTTTTAAAATGTTTTGTTTGGTTTCTTGTTTTGTATCGTTTTCGGACATTTTAATTAGTTTACTTTTCTATGCAAAAACCGATCAATTATGTTATAGTTAATAAATTTTAGTTATCGTTATCATAATTATCGTTTTGTCTTGCAAGCAATTAACCGAACTTAATTCCTTTCCCATCGTTTCGTAGTTAATATTTATTTATTTTTTTTTTGATTAAATACGTCTTGTATTTTATTTATATTATTAAATTCTATAACTTGCTTTGCATATCGATTTCGCATCTCCGATCTTAGCTGATTTGCGCCTCATTCGATTTTTAATTTAATTTTTTTTTTGTGTTTTTGGTATCGTTATTTTTACATGCACATTCATAGTTGCAAAAAACATTTGTGGCTATTTTGTGTTTAAATATTTTATTTCGTATTTCGTATGTATATCAATTGTTGAATAATAATGATCAAACGCAAAATATGATTTATACATTTAAGTAATAAAGCAAATAATCAAAATTTTAACAGTTCTCAATAGCAAACTAGAGACAGGTTAAAGAAATTAATAAAAAACCAAATAACTTAAGCTCAAAATAAACTTTCAAATTTCGAAAAAATGTAATAAAAAATACAAATATGAATTTTTCTTATCTTGATTTGTTTGTTTTTAAATACACATATACCAACTTTTATGTCTCGTCGTTATTTTTTACACATATATTTTTTTTTTTTTAATTTTTAGCTTAGTTTTTTTTTGTAATAATTTCTGAAAGTATCACCCTGTGTTTTCTCATAGTTTCCCATATTTTTTAAATAATGTCATTCATATTTTTTGTTATGTCTTGCCTTAAAATGTGTTTTTTCTCTCTCTCTCTCTCTGTCTCTCTCTCTACTGGTACGTCTTAAAATTAACAACAATACTCAACTTAATTACATACAATACATTATTATATTTATCTTTGTGTTTCTGTTTTTAGTTTCTTTTAATTCATTTTTAACAAATCGCGCACATCAAACTGGGCCGGAAGTTTCCGCTCTGTAAAGAGCATTAAAATGTGATAATATTTTTTTTTTATTATTTCTTTTTACGTAAAGTTCAACAAAAACTTGAACGCAAATTGTAAGTGTGTGAATCGGTGTGGCTATTGTAGATTTACTTTTAGTAGACACTGTAGTAAGTTGAATTGTTGCTGATTTTTTTTTTTTTGTTTTTGCTTATTTATTTGTATTTGTGTATCAGTTTAATGTTTTTTAGTTCAAAGACTTGCCAAAATAA
Source organism: Scaptomyza tumidula (assembly GCA_035044465.1). Taxonomy (NCBI): domain Eukaryota; kingdom Metazoa; phylum Arthropoda; class Insecta; order Diptera; family Drosophilidae; genus Scaptomyza; species Scaptomyza tumidula. The sequence continues at coordinate 977,389 of JAWNNW010000595.1, read as the reverse complement.
AAAAGTTAATACGGGGAAATTGTTCAATAAAAACAGGGAATTTTTTGAAAGCAAATGGGAAATTTAATATATAAAAAAGTTGTCATTAAACAACTGTTGCGAACTTTGAACTATAGAACAATAAACTGATTTTCTGCTTCGATAATTGCAATATTTACTGATTGTTTTTTTGTTATGATTTTTATTTTAAATCGTTTGTGTTACCGTTAATACTATTTGTAATATGCTGTACGTAGTTTGAAGGAAAAAACACTTAAAATGTTTGTTAAAACGAACTTTTTGACTATTTTCTGTAGTTGTTTCTGTTTTTGTTTTTGCGTTTAATGCTTTGACTATTTACTGCTTTTTAAGTTGCTTAGTTGCTGTGTGCTATTGGTATTGTTGTTGTTGTTGCAGTGTGTGTAATTCAATTTAAATTTAAATTTAAATAGGAACAACCCGCGCGCGCCTCGCATCGCTTGGGTCTGGAAACAGTGCCTGCCCAATCAACGCCGGCCTTGGCCAAACCAACGCCCACAGCCATGCCTACTGCTGCTGGACGAGCAGCTGCTCCACCTGGTCAGCGGTGCGCAGCAGAAAGGCCGCACTCTCCCTGTACGCCGAGATGACCTGACGTGCGGCGGTCACTTCGTTGGGGCTCAGCTTGTGCGGCAGAATGGGCGCCACTCGGGAGCAGTTGGCATCGCCTGTCCCAGAAAGCAGCTGTTGCTGTTGTTGTTGTTGTTGCTGCTGTTGTTGTTGCTGCTGTTGTTGCTGCTGTTGTTGCTGTTGTTGCTGCTGTTGTTGCTGCTGCTGCTGTTGTAGCTGTTGCAGCTGTTGTGTGGCGGTTACCAGTGCATTGTTGTTGTTCACATTACTCAATGTGGCCAGATTAGCGGCACTCAGCTGTGCACTGACAACATTGCTGTTGTTGTTGTTGCTGCCGGCGAGGCCAGCGTTCAATGACGTCGCCTTCATGGAGAGATCGGTGGGCGTAACTGCAAAGAGGAATATAGAATTTATTACGAATTTTTTTAAGGTTTTATATCTTATAAATTACGTGTACTTGTTGGAAATTATTTGCATCGCAATTTATTTTTGACAAATTAAGATTCTTTCTTTCAGTATTGCTCTGCAGGTTTTTGTACTTTTTCTTTTCAGTGTAATATATAAACAACCATTTTTATACCCTGAACCCATCTAAAACGGTTAAAAAGGGTATAATGGTTTTGTGCAAGAGTATGTAACAGGCAGAAAGAAGCTTCTCCGACCCCATAAAGTTTATGTATTCGGGATCATTATCAACAGTCGAGTCGATAAAGCCATGTCCGTCTGTCCGTCCGTCTGTCCGACCGAACACGTCGATCTCAGAGACTATAAGAGCAAGAGACTCCAGATTTGGAACATAAGCTTGCACAATCCCTAAGCGATAACAACAAAATCTTGAATTTGGAAAACTTTGAGACGGCGTTTAAGAGATACGAAAAAATGGCAATCTGTGGAATTTTTATTGAAATCGGTTGACAAACACCGGAAATATGTCGTAAAGTATAGGGTTCAAGGTATCATCTAGTCGGCATTTCTCTTTCTGTGTTTATTTCAACAGAGCGGACTTTTGAGTATTAAAAGCGAGCGACCACATCATTAATAATTCTAGCCATTGAATATGATGTCGGACCTTCTGATAAGCTTGCACACACAAAATACACAAGCGTCAAGCGCTAGCCGGACTTGGCTGTTATTTTTAGACGATTTCATTCTACTTAGTTATCTCTATTATATAGCTCATGTATTGGTCAGAGTTCAATGTTTCTCAACAAAATGTTGATTAATCTCGTAAAACTTGCATAGACGAGGTTTCTTGCTAACGTTTCGATTTCCATTCGAATCAGAATAAAATAAGCAGAGCTGCGCAACACACAGAAATTTAATCGTGAATAAGTCATTTAAAATGAATATATATCTAAGGATTTTCATAATTCTATTGATAACTTCAATACTTAAGTCAGGCTATGGATCGACTAGTGAATCAGTTCGTGTTCAAAAAAAAAAAAGGGATCACTCCATCCAAACATATTTCGTATTTTTGTTACCGTGCTCAAAGGGATTTAGGGAGCAAGATGAGGCGTGTGGAAAGTGTTGCTATAGGAAAGTCGAGCCGATCTTCAGTTTCTCAGCCGCATAAGGTAGTCAAACCAGTTTTGCTATTGTCGCAGCTTGATCATTGTTTTGCTTAAAACGGTCACCAGTTTTAATTGTTGCTGAAGTTTAATTATGGTTACCTCTTGATCTTGAACTTTATTTTGCAACTCTCCAAGTTTTTCTTCCTTTGATCGAACACTGGCTGCATAATTGAGCAACATCATGACTACCTTATGCGGCTGCGTAGCTGAGCAAAGGTTTGACAACCTTATAGCAATACTTGCCACATATCTCATCATGCTCCCTATCTTCTTTTGACCACTAACTAAAGCACAAAGTTAGTTTCGATAGAGTGATACCTTATTTTTTGGAACATTAGCTGATTCACTAGTCGATCCATAACTTGACTTTAGTATTCAATTAATCAACACAATTATGAAAAATCTTAGATATATATTCATTTTAAATGACTTATTCGCGATTCAATTTTTGTGTGTTGCGCAGTTTTGCGTATTTTATACTTATTCAAATGGACCTCTAACGAAATCTCGTCTATGCATATTTGTTGAGATTAATCAGCATTGAACTCTGACCGATCTTGCAAATTGTTTTCTTTTTTCTCAATTTCATCATGTCGGGATTTCTCGACTAAAGCCCATTTACTTGTTTTGTATACAAGGCGATGCAACTATGTATGTTTACTTACCATTACCCAGTCCGGCGACACCAGGAAAGTAGCCAGGATAGCTGGGCGCACGACCGGCTGCAACCGCTGCTGCCGCTGCAGCTGCCACAAAAGGCGATGCAGCCGAGGGCGAACTGAAGTCCGTGGTATAGGGACTGCTGGAGGGCAGGCCGGCACCATTCGATGCCCCGCCAGCGCCGTTGGCCAGCGTTAGGCCAGTCATACTTGTACCACCAACGCTCGTATTCGAGCTTAATGCCAGCGGTGAGCTGCGCGCCGAGCTCATACCACCAGTGCCGCCGCCAGCAGCGCCGCTAGTGCTGTTCCCACCTCCGCTGCCAGCGCCTACCAGATTGGCCACACCCCCAAACCCTGCGTCCGCAAGCTCTGAGTTGGGCGTGGAGCGGGCAAAGCCCACGGCGCTGACGAAGGGTAAGGCAGCGGCTGCGACGCTGGTTAGGCCAGCCGCATCGGCTGCGGTGCAGGTGACGGTGGCCGCATTGCTCGAGGATGTGGTGCTGGTGCCGGCAACTGCGGCAGCAGCGGCTGCTGCTGCAACCACACTGCCCGGCGCCGGAACCGCATGAGTAATCGGCTCCAGGCCAATGCGCATACGTTTCGCGTTCATGGATTCGTTCTCGCAGGCAATCGCCAGGATCTGTTCCGCCTGTACGGACGTCAAGTGAGCGGGCGTTGGTCGGGTCTGCAACAATGCAAATAAAAAAACATTTATGAAATAAGAAACAAGTATCGAATGGTATCATAGACCAAGGAATTGATAAACCTATACATCATTTTAATGATCTATCAATTTATATTGATACTTTTCTTACTTTCTTTAAACTATCATTTTATTATGTTTCTTCTTATTTGTGTTATCTTAAATGTATTTAAAAACTTTTAGAGATGACTCCAATTAGAAAGCCGAACGTTGTTAAGAAAGGAGTTCTAAATTTTTTGATTTTGCTAAGCATTTGTAATTCATAAAATGTAATGCTTAAAAATGGTTTAAAAAGGTTTATATTAAATGAAAAGAGAAAACATTTTTATTTATATATTTTCTGACAATCTAACATGCGTTTTAAGCTAAGAAAAAATCAAGGTGACACTATTAAGAGTGGATCCTTATTCTTAATTGTGTCACCTTGGTTTTTTCTTTATTTTTTTTGAGCTTTTGTTCTATGTTTAATCAGTCTAGTACTTTCAATGTGTTAGCAGTTCTCATTGCGTATTAGATAATATTTAATAATATTTGATTATTACTCACCGTATTTTCCCAGCCGTCTCGTGTCTTCTTGTTGCGACGGCACGACTTGAGATAGGTGCGAATGCGTTTGCGGGAACGATCGCTGAACTCGGGGAACTGTCGGGCGCACGAATCGATGATTGCTTGGATCTTTTCCTTTGGCTGCTTGGAGATGGGTATGATGCGATCGAGGTTCTCGTCCACAAACAAACGCACGAACATCTGCAAGTCAAGGGAAACGATATGAGTAACAAACAATTCTCAGAGTTTTGGCCATTTTTTGGTGGCTTCATTGGCAACGTTCGCATTACATTCCAACAACTTTCTGAGGGAGACGAAAGCTTTCTCTCCCTCCCTTCAATCTCTCTCTTTACTCTCTCGCACTTTACTCACATTGAAGGCCTTGAGGCGCTCAGGATCGTGTGGTGTGGCCAGTTTCTCGTCCATTTTGTCATCGGAATCATCCTCGGAAACCTCATCCTCCTCTTTCTGCCCAGACGAATTGGTCTCATCCTGCGCCTCCATGGGCGACGGCGCATCCTGCCTGGGCACCGGCGACAGCGAGCTATCCATTTTAATGTTAGCCGCTGCCACGGCCGCAGCATTCTGGGCAAGCGCATTCTGATATTGCGCCCAGAGTCCACCCACAACGCTGAGGTCGGGTCCCTCGGTCCCATTGCGCACGGCTGTCGAATTCTGGTAGTTCCAGGCGAGCAGCATTAGCTTCAACTTATCCGCATCCTTCATAAGACCCGCGTAGGCTTCCGCATCGCTCGTCAGACCACCTCCTCCGCCGCCGCCACCCAAACAGCTAGCAATGTCCAGTCCCAATCCACTGCCGGCATTGGTAATGCCTCCACCGCCGCCAACGCCATTGCCTCCTCCTCCACTGCCGACGCCCCCACCACCGCCTATACCAACAACAGTGCTGGTGTCGGTGCTTGTGGCCGGTGTTGCTGGTATGGTTTCCTGTTTGGATGAAAGTATAAAGAAACCAAGATGAGTATAAGTTTTGGGGGGATGGTGTTTGGATAAAGAATCTAAGATGAACACAAGTTCAAATTTGGGAACTTTTGAATGACCACAGAAAGTTTTTTTGGGACAGCGTTCGATATATACGAAATCCAAATGATTAGTCGAGGTTTTGTTGGCCCGCAACCCTCAGCTCCCCAAGCTCGTTAGACCATTCAAAAGTATGAGCAAAAAAGCGTCAAAGAAGCGACTGCCAACTTGCAAGCCAAGCAGCAAAGTTTTTCTTGGCCAAGATGAAAGTCCTGGGTACGGTTTCCTTTTTTTTTCATCCCCCGGATTGGATTTTATATTTTTCCTCCTTTTATGCTGCGCTGTAAATTAGTTGGCAGGATTTGAGAGGGACCCGTTTTGAGTCTGTGCCATTTGCGCCATGAATTGGTCTGTTGAAACATTTCGTTCTTTTTCAAGACGTTCTCAGCCTTTTCTTTCTGGACCTTCTGCCTTCGTTTGAGATTGCAGAACAGTGGTAAAGTTGCTGCTCCTGAGGTTGGCTGGCACAAATGCCAAATGCGTTCGGGCATGGCTTACAAAAAAAGTAAGTCGGTACAGAGAGCAAACGATGAAAATGAAGTTTGAACACGGCTCCTAATTAAAGTTCAGTTCCAGCTAAGCTCTATCTTTCGTTGTTACTCATAAGAAAAACAAATACTTGCAATCCATTGAAAGACAGAAACTTTCCCACAAACGTAAATCTTCAAGATGTTTCAATTAAATCATTCCATAGTTAAGGGAATGCCTGGTAATGTATTAATATACAAATAATTTAAACAAATTAAACCCTCCTGCGAAGGATAAGGTAACAACACGAAAAGGCAGCTAACCTGTTGCATATTGAAAATGAAGTTGATCGATATTTAAATAGCAAAAATTATCTTCAATACTGTTATAGTTTGTATTAAAAAATGGTCGACCCTTATTTTAAAGAAATGAGAGCCAAAGGCAAAACCTCACCTGATGTCAGCAGAGGCAAAAGGATGTTGTCTTAAGGTAAAGTTATGCAACTCACTTACAGCTTAAATAAGTCCCAAGTCAATTTTCTAATCAAGTCGACAGAAAACCAAATGGAAATTTGGATTGTGTCCACTGTCAAACGAAAGTAGCCAACAGCTTCGAAGATGTGCAACATGAGGCCAACTTGTGGATGGCCAGGGGTTAGGCACGTTACGGAGAAGGGAGGGCTTCGAATGTGTATACAATGTTAGCTGGCAATTTCTTTTAGTTGGAGTTACCCTTTGCTTAAGGCAACACTGGAAGGATTGAAGAAACGAACCACATGAATAAGAACAAGAAAACGTACAAATTTTCCATTAATTAAAACGGTACAAGAAAAGCAATTGGGGAGTGTGCTGCAACAAAAGAGATGGCCTGCAAAAAGTCAATGGCCAGGCAGGCAAAGGCAGAAGGCTGGACAACTCATAGGGAGGAAGAGTTGGATGGTTGAATCTGAGGCCAAAGGAGCCAAACGACTGACATTTTTGTGAAGTTGAGCAACTCCGTCGGGAGTGTTCTTTGTGCCTTAGACTTGGTATCGGTCTCTGTGTGTGCCTTTTTGTTTTTATGTGTGTGGGGGTTATGTACAAGTTTTTGGCTTAGCAACTGGCTCAGGTTCAGGCTGGCATGCCTTAAGCTGCTAGAGCACAGATAGAAGGAACACACACATCGCATGGCAACCTTGACATTGCCAGGGTGGCGGACGCGATGTGCCAAGCAATTTGTTTTTGAGCTGTCAGCCCACAAGGCGTATGAGTAACACCTGCAAGGCACACACCAGCACAGAGTAAGACACAAATCCGAGCATTTATATCCGTTGCCACAAAATTTTGAAAGAGAATCGCAACGAAGTTGCTTTTGAAGTTTTCAGTAGAATATTGAGAAGCAGACAAATTGTAACCCTTTTATAATTCTGCCTAAAACGCAGAGAGAAAGAGGGGGAGAGTGAGAGAGAGAGCGAGAGTGAGAAAGAGAGAGAGAGAGAGAGATGACAAGTCTCTAATGGTTGAAATATGCGGGTTGTGGCATCTTGCAAGAAAAGCGTAAGCCAAAAATTGTGCGAGGGATGGGGCAGCCTGGAAATACAAGTTCAATGCAAAAGTCGAAAATGCGAAACAGGGGGGTAAGTGTCTCCCACTATTTTTGTTGTTGTTGTTATTGTAGTCTGGTGCGCCTAAGAGCAGACTATGATTACAACTACAACAACTCAACTACAATGCCGTAAAGGCCTCTAAGCACACGCATAATGAATTACCAAGGACTCAAGTGTGTGAGTTTATTGCTTGTGCCTGCCAACTGCCAACTGCCGATGACATATTTCACCCAGACTCACCCACAGCACAGCACAGCTCATCTCAGCCCAGGCCAAGCGCCTAAAAGGCAGCTAAGAAAATTTTGTGTTTAACTCATAAGTGTGTGAAAGGGTTGCCAGCCCCACCCCACCCGTTGACTAACCCAAACCAAAACCCCTCCAAAAACCTAAACTGAACTGAACTCAACTGTGCTGAGCGGTTGCCTCAGTGCGCTGTCAAGGAAATTGTAGTTTAAATGAAATGGAAGTTGCTTTTATCAACGGCGCCGGCAGTGAGTAACAGTAGGCGTGGGCCTTAGGGGTGGTGGTAGTTGCCTGCCACAAAGGGGTTGGGGTTAGTTGTGTGTGTGCATGTGTGAGCTTTCTTAGAAGTTGTCTGCTTTCAAATGTATGTGTGTGACTGTGAGTGCGTGTGTGTGTGTGTGTGTGGGTTGTCGTATATAAATTAAAATGCCTAAACATATGCATTAGTTTTTGTCTCAGACTCCCCTCTCTGTCTCAATCTCTTTCTCTTTCTTGAACGTAATGCCATCTCAGTCTTGGGGAGCTGCAAAGTTTTTGTGGTTACGACATTGGTTTTTAGGGTGGAGCAAGAGGGTTTGTAGGTATGAGGTGACTGCTTTTGAGACACGGGACTCTGATGTCTGTCAGTGTCGGTCTAGCTTTTCAGTGCTCTGTGCTTGTGTGTGTTTGTCTGTGTGTGTGTGTGTGTGTGTGTGTGTGTGTGTGGGCTGGCAACTTAGTCTAATGAGAATTCGAAACTTAACTACGCAATCGTGCCGAAGAAATTAAAAGAAATTGCACTTGATGTGCAGAAAGACTATATCGAAAGCGATACATATAGACAAATATACTATATAGAGACAGGAGCAAAGCTATGCAAAGTTACAGCCAGCGACGAGTGCTTAAAAGAAGTGCAATAAAACAAATATTTGCTTCGCTTGTTTAAACAATGAGCAAAAGCAAAAAAACTTCAAGTAAGTTCAAGTATTTTACCTCATTATGGGCCATGGTCGAGTGTTGGCAAATTCGCAATAAATGAAGTCGGACAAAATAACTGGAAAAACTATGCTGAATATGAATTGTTTTTCAAATTTAACAAAGCTTAATAGTTGAACATTTGAACATTTAATAGTTGATTGGTCATTTCTTGATGGGCTTCTGATAAGCTTTTATGAAAACTCTGTTTAGTCTTGGCAACATTTAAAACTTAACACTCTCTTTGAGTTTTGATAGAGCAGTTTACTACTGTTTTTATATAGTATAATTTATATCAATCGAATGGCGTTTGAACACATCCAACTAGCTTCTAGGGCATCAATATGCACATAAATATTGGGCCAAACAGCATTTCCATATGCATGTTTCCCATTTCAGTTTTTATTCTTATGCATTGCGTCATTCGATGCAGCTCTGATGCAGACTGACGCATGAAACTGCAGTCTAAATGCATTATGTGCATGTACTACATATGTATAGCTTTAAAATATATAGACAAACTTTTTATATACGGATATACATATATGTATATGGCAATGGGGGGCAAAACCAAAAACGCGAACGTTGGTCAAAGCAATTACAAAAAACGTTTGAAAGCTGCATTCTTTTAGTCGATGTCGCCGGATGGGCAAACGTTTTTCTAGTGGGTTATCAAAAAGAACAACAACAAAAACAAACAATTTTAATAAAACATAAACAAAAAGATTTAAAAAAAGATATTTATATGTATAGAAAAAATCGGTTGATGCAAAAACGTGGGATGAAAACAGACGCTGGGCAATGTGAAATTAGTTGCCAATCATGTTCATAGCCATTAGTATAGAGAATAGAGGAAAAGAGAGCGAAGGAGATAGCTGTACAGATGAAAACGGGATTTAGAGGGTCAACGGTTCAGGGAAAAAATGTGTAGACAAAAGTAAATATGAAAACATGAGAGCGTAAAAGTGATATATGTACACAGGTATATGAGACATAGAGGTGCATAAACACAATCGTGGATGTATTATATATTAATTTATATAAAAATATCTAAGCAGCTATATTTATAATTTAAATATTAATAATAAATAGAAACAAATTGTATTAAAAATGTATTAAGAAATATATTATATTTAAGATAAAAAAAGAAACCAAACCAAAAATTGGAAAACAGGTATATTGTTAACAAAAATGTTGATGGCTATTTGTATAAGTAAACTTCTAATTTATATTTTCTGTAACAAAAACCAAGAAATAACATGTTAACTTGACCATAAAATGACTGAACCGAATCTTGTTTAGGGTATAATTTGTTACCTTGAAATTATGTTAAATACTTAACAACTTCCTTGACAAACAGACATTTGGCACACACGCCCACTCAAATTAGCGACTCAACTTTGCATGTGGCCGCGAAAACTTCTAGTCAAAACATAAAAATACAATTCACTCTAGCCAAAAACAAAAAACAAAAAAAAAAAGGAAAAAGCACCACCCATTCTAGTAAGCCCCATGATGTCTGGCCCAACCACATCATAAACTAATCAGCCAGACAAGGTGCGGTACATTTCTAAGCGCTGCGACGGCGAAGGCTAAAAGCGCTGCAGGCGTTGCCGGACTGTATCCGCAACACCAAACAAACGTCCCGGGGCAGAGCGGTGGCCGAACAGCAAAATGTTGCATACTTTATGAAGCAAGGCGAATAATATTCGCGTGCCGTGTAAAAAGCGTAGAAAGCGAACCAGTTACCACCACACATGCACTCTTTTGTTGTTGTGCGATTGAGTGGCATGCAGCGTTAGTAACAGTGCAACCCGAAAGTATGCTCTACATGCTTCATGTTGAAACAATTACGCGCCCGACGACGATTCAAGCTCCTCACGTGATGTGAGCAACTTTGACCCGTTTTGTGGGCAGTCGTTGGAAAAAAAGAAATAAAAAACAAATATAAAAGCGAAAAATATTAGGGTTGGGTAGTAGTGTGTGGGTGGAATAACCCTTTACATAAATATTGTTCACTTTTTTTTATGTTTTTGGCTTTTATTGTACATAGTGCAACCTATGCATGGGTGTTTGGAGACACAAATGGTAAACTGAAACATTATCAATGCTATCTAATGCAACGGGAACGGGGTGTGTATTGCAATAGAGGCAAAGAAAAAAAATTTGCTGCACACTCTAAGCCGTCAGTGCCATTTTATGTTGCACATTTGGGCTTTTGGCCGCATTTTGCATTTATGTTAAAGGGTAACAGAACTATAAGATCCCATTTGTAAATGTATTTCAATCAAAAAATTTTTAAATATATATATGTTTATATAATATCTTATATGATATCTAGAAAAGAAACATTATGAAATTTATAGGATTTAATTTATTTGATTTCTTTAGCTTGAATGTAAAAAAGAGTTTATATTATAACTGTAGTATAATATTTCATTTGTTCCTTAAATCACTTTTCTGTTTATAAAGGGAATATAATTTTCAGGCTCTATAGATTTAGCTGAACTTTTGCTGATTTTTGTGGCTGTAGCATTTTTTGATGCAAATTGTTGTTTCACTTTGACCATTTTTCGCTTGATGGCAAACACAAAGCATTAAAATGAGTTGAAAACTCACACAGACACACACACAAGCGTATGTGTACACAACTAACGCTTTTTCGTTGGCTTGACCAATGCAACAAACAGCAGCAGAAATGTTTCAGCTGGTTAGCACCCAATCCCACTGTTGATAGAGGTTTGGGTATAGTAGGAAAAAAATTGAAAATTTCAACGGAAACGCTTAAGTTTTATAACGGAGTATTGCCCGTTGCTATGGACAGCCGTAATGATAAATGAAAAGGCTGGCATTTACATGGAAGAAAAATATGCAAATGATGATGCTAAATAACAGGTCTCTATACCTGGAAAAGATCACCATTTGCATTTGTTACTAAAAGGAAGGTGGTAATGTAAAATCAGCACAAAGGCAGCGAGAAACAGTTATGAAGAAAATAACTTTTAATAAATATTTTCTTTTTGTCGGTAAATAAAAAAAAAAAATTAAAAAAAACCAGAAAGCCGTTACACATTTATTAAATACATAATTTTGTTATGCACATATTCTAAAGAAATATGGATTGTAGGATAGTTCCATAGTTTTTTTTATTATTCCTTAAATCTTTTTTTCAGACATGAATTTTAACAACATTTAACATTTCCTTTTTGGTATAGATATTCAATCATATTGTAATCAATCGTGATGTATGATGCAAACCTAGCCTTACCCCGCGTTCATAATAAAATCAAAGAATTTTCGTTGCTTTCATACGCAACTTAATATTCTTTGTCCCCAGAGACGTTATTAATATTTCAATCATCAAGTCAAATTTCGCGTCATGCATTACACACACTCACACATACTGACAAAGATCTCAGATCCCTTCACTCTGTCTCCCTTTTATGTGAACTCTCTCAACCCATTCCTAGGCAGAAATTGAAACATAATATTGTCAGACATTGCGGCCCATTTCCTCAGTGACCGCAACAACTTTGCCTGACTCCTCAGTCCGCAGCCACTTAACCGCAGCCCGCAACACCTCCCGAACTCTCCGCGAGACCCAACCAGCTGCGCTGTTGAGAGGTGCGTAAATGAAAAAAGTCCAAAAAGAATATACGCCTACAAGTATGTAAAGTTTTGTTGCCATATGTTCCTGGGGATGCCCCATGGACCAGTAACGAAGCTTGGTGATCAACAACAACAACAACAACAAAGAAATGAGCAGAAAATACACACAAACATCAACTTCAACAACAACAATAATAACGAGAGGAGACAGAGAGAAACCTTTGCGAGGCGTACGCTGCGATTTTTACGCTTTTTGCACTTTTCATTTGTCAGCTTGCAACTTTTGTGAGTTGTTGTTTTTTTATCCTCTGAAACTCACTTTTTTATTTACAACAACAAGTGGAGAGGAGCTGCAGCGTGGCATCGGGGCATCGTTGCAGCGGCTGCAACTACTATACACTTTGCAACATAGGCCCACATTTGGCCCGTTGTGCTGTGCTGTGCGTGTAAAAAAGAGAAAAACAGACACAAATGGCAATTGGTGCGCGCATATTTTTAAGGCGGAGCTTTTTTGGTCCTTTTTTGCACGCTGGCCACACGCACAACGCACTACGACTCTCTCACTGGGCAATGTCCGACGCCTGCCCGGCACCCCAAACCTTACCACTTCATTTCAATCTCTGTGTGCGTTTAAAAATATTACGCATACGCCGTATGCAACACAAAAAACCGATATGGAAAAACGCGACTGCAGCCGACAAGCGGGGGGCATTATTATCAATGAGGCAATGCAATGCAACAAAAAAAGAAACGCGAGTCGGATATACTCAGCCCACACTCAGATAGTCACACACACACACACACACACGCACGCACACAGTGCATGCATAAAGTAGGCGTGCAACAAATGCGTAAATGGGAGAGGACAAAAAAAAAAACAAAAAAAACAGGCGGACGCTGCATACAAGAAAATCTACTTACTCATCATTCGGCTTCTGACCACGCCAGACATCACAATTAATGCCAACCCAAACAGACACACACACACAGAAACACACAGAAACACATATACGCAAATGAGGTGGTGGCTGTAGGCTAGAGTTGGGTGTTAGTTAATGCCACCCACTTGGGTGTATGTAAGGTTTGGTGTGTTGTTGAGTTCGCTTGACTCTCGCCACTCGCAATCCAATAATTTTAACGGCACACAGCAACAAAAATTCCATTTTATTTTTGGTTCTTGCCACGCATGCAACTCGTTGCAGCGAGCGCATGGCAGCTTTTTGCTTTTAACTTCTTTCTGCCATACGCTTTATTTTCTGCTCATTTTTTTCTGTTCATCATTTTATGTTGCAACAAATCAGTCATTGCGCCACGTTCACAAATAATGACCCGTAAGTCAATGCATTAGCTGTTCGCTTAAATCCTGCCCCAAAGCCTAACTCCGACAATGCAACGTGGCAAGAAAGAGGTTGGCGGCTTTTGCATGCATAACATTAACGGCTTAAATGCTGGCCAGCAAATAGGCAACAGATTTGTGTTGTTAGTTGAACAGGCAAGTTGACGGTGAGGGAAAGCATAACTGCAAAAGGGGTCTCTTCTGACTATTAACTATAAATCGTTTGTTGTTTGCATAAGCGTTGCGTAAGCAAAGATACTTAGTTGATATCGGTAGATGCATGTTGATAACCTTAAAACAGTTTAAAATCTTCGATTCTTGGGTAAAACTTTTTGTTTTACGGAGTACTTCAATGTTCTTCAAAACCATTATAAACCTAAGCATTTTTTCTAAAGTAATGCTTAAGTTTTCATCTACGCACTGGGTCAAAAAATGCGCATTATGTTAAAAAAAGACGTATGAAATGGGGACAACTTTACATATATAAATAAATAAATACAAACACACACACACACACCCACATACACACATATAGAGAGACTAGGCACAAAGTGCAGTTGATCGCATTGTTGTTGCAGCAACAAATGCATTTGGCTTGTGCCAGGCATCCAACGCCACACTGCCAGGCACTGGTTGCCAGCTGCCGTTCACACCTAAAGTGAGATGATTTCGCTACCTAAAACGATGGCACGCACACACGGCGTATGCGTGACATTCCTTCTAACCGTATGTCTGTCTGTCTGTCTGGAAGCTGGTCAAGTGCATAACGGATAGGTAGGGGCCCATAGATTTCAGTTAACTGCAGTGCTGCAATGTTGTCGTCAACAGGCAGCTCGTAGGACGAACAGGATATGCAACAACAACATCATGGGCAACAGCATCTTCATCAAACTTCATGATGAGGATTCATATGCAAATCTAAAACGCAAATCAGCTTTAGACATGGAGACGTCGTAAGCTCTGCATGCCGCGTCCTGCAACATCAGTTTGGGCAGGATGAAGTGCTGACAGATGAGGCGTGAAACGAGCGGCTGACAAGTGTAGGGAAAGTGACTTAGAAGTGTCTCAACAATAAGCGGCAGTTAATGCACTTTGCATAGCCCCTCGATATAAATTCACTTTGTTCATGTAAAAAAACCAATTTGAACTGAATGGAATGTGAGTTTTATATAATTGCCATAAATTGGTTTATCGGCAAAAATTCCAAGGGTAGAAAAAGAATGATTAAAAATAATTTGATTAACATGAAATATGTTGCGTTTGTTATTAAAATAAAATATGAGAAATGCATACATCTTTAAAATATGCAGAATAAAAATATTCATTTAGTATAAACAACAAAAATACTATATGAGTTAATTGAAATAGAATATGGCTTTGGGCTGGGATGCTTTATTAATGCAGCGCTGATTTTTCTATACGCCCCTCATATTATATATGCAACCTTTGTGTGTGCGCATACACGTCGTATACGCAATGTGTGCAAAAGTGTATTTTTTCATAAACTTTTTTTTTATAAAAAACCTATTTGAATATGCAAATGCAGCAAAAGTTGCATAAACATTTTGTTTTTATTTTTTTTCAATATATATTTCATTTTAATTTTTTAATTTTATTTCTATTGTGCTGTAGTATTTTTTTCTTGCTTGTAAATTTGAGTGCATTGACAAAAAATCGCACTCACATTGCCTTATGTCGCTGATTGTAGTGGAATATAGCGACTGTGAGCTATCAAATATTTAATACATGAAATATTAAACAAACTACATTTTTGTGAATAAAAAATCATTGCAAAAACGCAACGAAATTAAACAAAATCTAAAAAATGATATTGTGGAAAAAAAACCATATAGATATATATATATATATATATGTAAATATATAAATATGAATGTACATATAATTTTGGGTCTTTTGTATTGTTTAAGTTTGCAGTGCGAGGGAAGGGCCAGGAACATTTACCGCTGATTGATGCGTTGCTGCCTTTGACAGTTTTTTGCCAGCCGTGTAGCAATAAATGTTTTTTGTCAAGGCTAAACAATGCCTAACAAAAAATCTCGCACAATTAATATATAAATGCGGAATATTGTGAATAAAATAGGTATTAAATCATGGAAATATTTCAAATATTTATGCAATGGAAAAAAATTTATCAATAGGAATGAAATTTGTCTTCAAATAATATTTGTACTTTATTATTTAATGATGGTAAAAATATCAGTTGAAAGACTGAAGCCGAACCGCTTTTTGATGCATTGCTTTAAATAGGCAACTAAATTTTATAAAAGTTTGTGCAAATTTCACTGTAGATATTGTTTACTGAGATCAGAGATTACAAATTATTATTAGTGGTATTGTAATTCAGAGCATTTTTTCCCCGACTACATGGGATTAAAATACTCATTAGAAAATTTAATTAAATTACATTTTCTGGCGAATGCTAAGCAATGTTAAAAACCATATTTAACTTTCACAGTGACTTTACTCATTGCACTTTGGTGAGACACATTTGATTTGGGGAGATGGGTAACAAATCCTTGCACCCACCCTCGCACCAACATTCACAACCACACACTCCCTGAACTGACAACGCCACCAATCGAAACAAATCATAATCAAATCGAATTTCAGTTGATTTTCACTTGCAATGACAGAATCACAGTGTGAGTAGCCCCGAAGTTGGATGCGGGACTCATTGCGAGAGCTCAAGATAACTAAAAAGAGAATAAGATGAAGCCAAAATGTGGCAAAATTTCTGGTAAGGTGCAGAGAGCGAGGGGTACAGCAGCTGACTAAAAGCAAAGCGCAAACAACAACAAAAAAACGGAAAAGAAATGGAAAAAGGAAATAAAAGGAAAATCGCACATAAAATTGATGATAAACCGTTCCAAATAATATTTTTTCCCTGTTTTTTTTTTTTCGTTTACAGAACCCACCGGGGCAGTATAAAGGCAGGGTAGCTGTCGGCCAAGTTTAGTCAAAAATCCCTCCCCTCACCTTATCTTTGCCGGGGCCAAGCTGCGTGGCAGCCAACTCTGAGGATTTCCCAGCGATATTGGCAGAGGAAATGCTCTAAAGTCTGAAGGCAAAATGATGAATTATTTGCTGCCTCTTTCGTTAGGCGTCAAAGTTTCGTCGAGAAGACAGAGGAAGAGAAGAGAGCAAGAGGTTGGTTACTGGCGCTGGGGACTGCGCAAAAACATAAAAAAAAATAAAAGGGGGAATGCCAAACAAACGTTTTAGAGGTGGACCCAGAAAACACACCCCTTAAACCTCCCGCCAAAGCAGCAATGATGCCGCCAGCGACAGCGCCAAACGTTTTTGACACAATTTGTGCCACTGTCTGTGGGTGGTGTGGGTGAGTGGGTGTATGAGTGTATGAGTGTGTGTGGTCTGAGTTGGGTTGTGTCTGCTGCTTGAATGATTTTTAAACGAGGCAAGAAATCCCAAAAGATGCGGCAAACGTTTTGTTGTTGGCATGAGTTCACGTGGGTTTTCTCTTTGCTTTGCTCATTCTTTCATTTTCGTCTTGTTTTTCCTCTTTTTGGGTGATATTTTTTGGAAAAAAAAAAAATGGGCGCCCCTTTTATTTTGCCCAGCTAGATAATACAACAAACATTTTGCCGAAAAAAAAGTGAACGGAAAAAACTTTTTATTTGGCTGCCACATTGGTGGCTAACAATGCAAAGAAGAAGCAAAAGAAGCAGAGGCAAAGGGTTGGGTTCGTTTTGGGCTAGTTCATCAGTGGATAGAAATTATTTTTTGAAGTGACTGAGTGAGTGAAGTTGGAAAAAGCTATGAATTTTGATGAATATATTTTTTAAGTGGGGGTTTACAGGTAATGGGCTAAAGAAAACTGATAGATTGGTTTTTCTTTCTATTTCTCTGGGGTTAAAAGATCGGTGGACTGCTGTTTTAACATTTCACTTTTTATTATAAGACTATTAGATTTATTTCGTATTTTATTGTAAAATATTTCTTTGAAATCCAGACAAATATCAACTACTAGATATCTACTTAAACTAAACTTAATAAAATAGTTGAGCAAGTGACCAAACGGAAGAAAAGAAGTGATATCTAATATCCTAAGCAATGAAATTCTTATCCTGTGTAAGTCATAACTTGGGCTATAATCCAATTTATTCCAGTCATTTTCAACTGCAATTTACGCTCGATGCTGAGTCAACAGCTTGGGCTCTTTTGCCTTTCTCTTTCTCTTTCTTACTCTCTCTCCCTCTAACTCGAACTCTCTCTCTTTCTCTGCCTCTTCATCTTCCTCCGGAAAAGCAGCTCCGCACCGAAATAAAGCCAAGCCAAGCCAAGCCCAGGCAAGCGAATTCCGCATTTTGATGGCCGGTGCCATCATAATCAACAACGCCTCAGTCCTAGCTATATATGTGCTCCCCCTAAACCATCTCCCCGCAGAACAACAACACGCGCTGTAGCGTCCCCAAAGCGCACTTGAGTTTTGCGAGCGCGCAGAAAGTTGGCAACGCAAAATGCTCGAAACGGCTCCATTCGCCATTTTCCCATTTCCCATGTCGTCGCTAGCGGTTTTACAACCTTCGCCGTAACGAAAGTTGCGTCCCTTTTTTTTATACACTTGCAATGGGCTATAATAACTTAGTCACAAAAAATGCTTCGCATCGAAGGACAAATATACGACTCTGTTCTTGATCAAAATAATATAGATTGATATTGAAAATATTCTGATTGTATCTGTTTTTATGTAAAGTAGTCCTAGATGAAAGTGTAAGTAAGATTTGAAGTATAAGAATCGAAATGGAATCACTTTATTATAAATATTCCTTAGAAGACCTTGACTTAGTAGAATTCTTGTGAAATCAACTTACAAATGTACTTGACATTAATGAAAAAATGTTTCAGTATTAAATATCTTACTTACATAGCTACCACAAGAACAATATATAAGTTGGTACTAATAGGTTAGAAAGTGCAAGGGTGTGTAATCTTCGGCATGCGAAATACAGCCGAGTTTTTCTTGTTTTTCTAGCAAGTTGGTTGGGTAACCACACCTTCGTAATATGCCTGGCAGGCAGCAGAGTCGTCGTTGGCGTCGTCTAGCTGGCGATGGCGGCAACCTTCACAAATGGTAACAATTTCAATTTCTCTGACGCCTTATCGCGCCCTCGCACATATGTGGCATTAAAGAGGTTGAGGGTAGGGGAGGCAGACCTAAACTCAAACTCTGGACGTAACCCAAGCTAAACCCCAGGCGAGCAAGCAGCGCCAGCACCGCCAAACTTTACAGCACAAAGTTGCCGATTTGCGCTTGGGTGCAACACAAAAATAAAAAATGAGGAAAACGGTAGGTGGCAGAAAAAAATACAGCGAAATTATTACAAAATGGGTAGAGGTTGGATGGAGTACGGGTTGGGTACGGTCTGGGCTGTAGCTGCGGCACAGCAAAAATGCGTAGCAGATTAGCGATTTAGGGATGTGGAAAATTCGTACGTCTGCTAGCCAACAGCGGCAAATAACCCGTCGGGTTGGGTCGGGTCGGGCAGCTGAAAAGGGTTCTGGGTTCTCTTTGGCACACAGACTCAGACTCTGGCTTCAACAGTTGAATTGTTTGTCGAGACTTGCAACGAGGCACGAAAAATGCTAAGCTGCAACTTCAACGGCAACATTTCGCCGCATTTAAATTGGCGAGGGGGGAACAACCCGCCTGGTTGTTTAAGCTCTAGCACATAAACAGCACTCAGTTACACTGTACATCAGGCGCACTTTGGCTGTAGTTCATATTTAAGATGTCTTAGGACTAATACAAAACAAGGGTCTTCTATATTCACGATTTTGAAAACGTAAAAGTGCTAATATCATACGTCAATGTCATACTACTACTAAACTAAACAAAATTTTACCTAAGCAAAATCATACTATATATTAAAATCATAGTTCAAATAAGTGATGGGAAGAAACACTTCATTTTAGTAAATTTATGGTTGAAACTTAAGGGTAAAGTAACAATTTTATGTAATATATATTTAACAAGTTTTTTTTTTTATTTTCCCAATATAAGAGCTTCAAATTCCTCTTAAGAAAAATGTTTAGAAATGCTCTTATAATTAAATATTTTTTGTAAAAGAATAGTTTTTCATACATTGATTTAAATACTTTGATGTGTAGTTGTCGTTTTAAAAATGTGGCTAAAATTTGAATGCATTTTAACACTCTTCTATGCATTTGCACCAAAATTATGATGAGTTGTGTTAAGCGCCCTATCTGCATGCATCTATGGGCTCTTAATGCGGCTTTTATTATAAAAAAAAAAGACGGCTGATTTTTAATTTGTGGCAACTACTAAGCCCCCGTCGCTCACGCAACACCTAACACTCAGAGGCTGCCACAAATCCACCCATAACCCATCCCTCCTCCCCTCTTCTCTATCACTAACTCACTGAGCCAACAGTTGGCAGAGACAAAAGCAGCCAATGATTGAAGTACGAGTATATCCTACATTTCAATTGCCTCAGCCTTGTGCCCCTGTTTGCCACACAGTCTGGCTGTTAATAGGGTGCATCATCCCCTCCCCTTCTCACATCACATTTCCCTCGGCAGTCCTTATAATGCAGCACTCGACTATAATTTTTATGTTACCATGCACTCGCCTACCAATTAAAATGTCTGCACCCAGCTTCGGATGTGCTTATGTCGCTAATAAACCGTATTATTAAGTGCGTGGTTGGGCCGTGGGGGGTTTGAGGTTAGGTTTTAGGTGGCATTGCATGTTGACCTCCCTCTACCCCTCCACCACTCTTCTCTATCTTTCTCTCCCTCTCCCTCTCCCTCGTGCTCTCTCTATCAGTCCTTCCCTTCCAGCCAGTGTGAGCTAAGCAACAGCCACTTGCAATTTCCGGCGGCAAATGTAAAATTCTACGTTATACTGCAACTGGATATTTTTTTGTGTTGCAAGTGTCTAGGCATCCCTAATGTGGCACCTCTCTTCCGCCCCGCTCCCTAACAACCTAGGTCCCATGCCAGTTGCATGGAAATTAATTTTAAGCTGCTTAAGCTAAGAGAAAGAGAACATTTTTCATTTCATATTGTCTCCCTCTACACTTTTATGAAGTGACTCGGACAAACTTTTCTGTGTGTGTGAATTTTTGTTGTCATTAAATACAGAACAATAAAAAAGGCACAAGAAATACTTCTGACGATTGTGTTGACCAAATGTTAACCGTACTTACAGTTTAAAGAAAGATGAAACACTATCATAATTGCTTACCTGTAAAGAAAAAAGTAAGAAATGCATTATATTAGTCATCAACCTTATAATTTGAGTAAGTAAAATATATGAAGAATGTTGCAGACGACTTAGCAATAAAATACAATACAATATTTAAAATATATGTTTATGACAAGTAATAAAAATATAGGAATGTATATTTACTTAGAAAATGTTATATTAGATTCTAAATAATTTATAAAAAAAAGGTAATAAAAATTCTACATTATAAGTCAAACAGTTAAGTTAAGATTATAAAATATAAAAAAAAATCGTGCGTTTATCGAAACATTTAAATACTTTAGCTTTGACAAACATCATTTTCACATATTAATAATAGTTACTTCATTAGAAATGTTCTTAAGATAAAAAAAGCTGCACTTTTTTATCACTACCTTTTTTAAAATATTTGCTAAGTGTAGATATAGCTTAAGTTCATTACCGAATCGCAACTGTTTATAGTTTATCCTGCTGATCTTCTTACACACCAAGAACGCTCCATATAATTCTGGCTAGAAGCTGCACCCGCCAGCTTTCTAATTCAATGTTATCGGCTGCTAAAGAAAGACTCCGCCGGCGCCGCGTTTATAGAGGTCAAAAGTAAGACAAACAAGCGGTCGGGGTCATTACAGCACTCGACAAGGGTTGAGACGGAAGAAGCGCTGGACGCTGATAAACTTTCACAGCCAGGCCAAAAAGAGAGTGCCTCGAGGTGGGTGGCATGTTTCGGTGTTTTCCTGGCTGGGCAGGAAATTTATGTGGGCTGCCGTCAGAAGGCGAAACTTTTGCATTGAATTTGAGCGGACCAAACAAATTCTATTTTTCTTTTCCTATTTTTTTGTTCCTTTGTTGCCTCCACTGGCTTTTTATTTTTGTTATTTAGCGAGTAGTTTTGGGCTTATACTCATGAAAGGAGCGAGAAGAGTAAGCAAAACAAAAGGGTTTTGCAGCTAAAGCGTACGGATTTTTAGTTAGTTGTTATTATTTTATATGGCCCCAGTCTGAGTCTCTCTGAGTCCAATCCGAGTCCGAGACCAACATGCAACTTTTGCATCGTCCAGAAATGTGGGCGGGTGGCCAGGCAACGTGGCAGTGGTGCAAAACTTTTTTTTTTTTCATTTTCAATTTTTTGTGTTATTTTTTTTTGCATTTTTAGCTGGAATGTGCGCCAAAGCATTATAATAAAAGCGAAAGGAAAGGCAAGGAAAGGAGTAACATGCTCGTTAGCTCCGGCCAAGCCCCAGCATAGAGCTGGATGATAACAGAGCAGGGTAGAATATAAAAAAAAAAACAAAAACACACAGCAAAATATCGTTGGACTGAGCGAAGCAAGGAATAATCTAAAAAATGAAAACCCAAACGAAACGCAAGACAAACTTTGCCTGGCAGGCAGGCGTGGGTGTAAAATAAATGGGATTGAGAAGAGGGCTCTCCGAAAAAGGGTGGGGGAGGGTGGTAGTGGTGGAATATGGCAAGCAGCTGAAGGACTCAACGCTGCTTCTGCTGCTGTATGAGTGCCACGGGCAGAGCTCAAACTTAAAATGGACAAACGTGCAAAGGCAGCTCAACAGAATCCGTTACCGGGGGTGGGGGCAAAGAAGCGACCCACACGGTGATGAGCAAGGACTACCACCCAGGCGGTGTTAGGGGGAGTAACATTGGTAACGCGAAGCAACTGAAATACACTAATAAAAAGCGTTACGGACGACGTCCGCGTGAACTAGTCCTTTTAGTCCTTTTGGTCGATCCCTTCGTCCTCTAGTCGTCCACCCCAAACCCATACCCACTGCCAAGTGACTCTTCGTTCTGAACGAGGCTACCTCTTCTTTTTTTCCAGCCCTCCTTCCATTCACACCCCAAATTAAGGAAAGATGGCAAGAAAATTTTTGTATAAAAATTGCGCTGGCAAAGTAAGCAAACGGGGCGGGCAGACAGTGACCGTAATACCAAGGGTAACCATCCAAAAGGGTAAGGTTGGGCTTACTATGGGTGCTGGCTAGCTGATGAAGGGTTAGGTTATCCTAGAAAAACGCTGCCGCTGCTGTTGCTGCTTTTCAGCTGCTTCTGCTGCTGTTACAGTCCCAACTCAGTGCCGTGTGTGTGGGAAACGACAATGGGACAAGGCGAATGGTTCAAGGAGGGGTTGAAAGAATGTGGGAGTAAGTAATAGAAAAGGGCGGAGTACGAGTGGGTGTGGATTGTGAAGGACAACTGGCAGCTTCAAAGACAACTGACGAGTTACGCGATGATGCACAGTGGTGAAATGGGAAAGTTTAAGTTTAAATTGTTTGAAACTCTTTTGAATTTGTTATAACTACAAATAAAAATATTCTAAATAAAACAAAAAACTTTCTGTCAAAGTCAACTGCCATAAACCATAGAAATCTGCTACAAATCCTGTATACTGAAAAAGTATATAGTATAGTAGCATAACCATTTAGAAAGCTATTATATATTAATACTATCCAGTAACCTATCAGTTCATAAAGTACATGTTATAAAGTTTCAAAACTAAGAAAAAAAATTTTTTTTTGTACTCTAGAATAATACTTATTTTAACGCCTGTAAAACTTGTCAAGATATATTGAAAATGAATCTTGTTTTGTTTTCCAACTTGATCAATATTTGAACTGAAAATATTTTCCAATTCTTGCCACAGTTTGTCTCAGATAGCAACCACCTTTACTGCTGGCAGCAGCCAGAGTCCAGTTGCCAACTTCATAGTAATAAAGCGTAGAAAATAAAGCGCATATTCTTGATAAAGCCCCTGCAGAAAAATTTCTTTCTATTATATTTTTTTTTCTTCTATTTTTTTGGCCTGCCAACTACGAGTGGAAGCTATGAAAAGAGGGTGAGGCTTGTGCCCCGCCCACGCTTTACAAGAGCGTTAAAAGGGTACAAGACAGCGTCCTCGCTGAAATGTTGCTGACTTGAGCTAGTTGCTTGAGCTGGGGTCCCGAGGACGACTACGAGGACGTCACTGACTACTGTAATGCTTGAGTAATTCAATAGCTGGGCGATGGAATTCAACAACCACCCCTAGAGCCAAGAGCCAAGAGCCGGGCAAAAGTTGCTGGCGCACGCTACGTGGCGTATTTCATTAGCACTGCCTGATAGCGAGCGGGGAATTGCAATGGGAAATCGGAAAAAGGAACCCTGCTTAGTGGCCTGGGAAGGAAGGGGGAAGGGTAAGGCTTGCGTCTAGCGTGTGCACTCAATAGCTAATTTTGTTATAGGCTGAAACGGGAGGTGTGACTTGTGTTTAAAAGCAAAACTAAATTGCCTATTTGATGCGAACAGACAACTTGTGATTGTCGGGCAATATATGATATCCTTAGAATGTGTATAGCAAGTGATGTAATTTTATAACAAGCAACCTTTCGCAAAGAGTTCCATGATAGTTTCTTTAGTTTGTAAAAAATCTGTTTCTAAGGTAGTTTTTCATTCAAAATAAAATCCTTAATTTGCCCACTATTTTTTATACAATTGCCATTATCTTGAACTGCAATGAAAACCTTTTACCCTCTTCATTACTCTTTTCCCACTTACATAAATATATATATGTATAAATAATATATATATTTCCAATATTATGTTCCTCGCAACTTTTGCCCAGAGTGGTTGGGGAGCGCTGCCTGCAAAGTTCTCTAATTTGTGTGCTGCTTCTGGTGTCCGAACGGAGCAAACGCTATAGCCCAAAAGGAAGTCGCAACCGGAAACCTTTTTTTCCCAGCTACCCAGGGACTGTAAGCGAAGACGATGTGGCTGCTTGGGGTAGTGAAGTGAAAGAATATAAGGGAATGGGAAAAGTGGGACAGGCATCAGGCATCGCTGTGAATCAGCATCAAGCAACGTTGAAGACGTTGCTCAAGCCCCAAAGATAAGGCCGCCAGCCAAAAATCTTGCAAAGGAAAAATGGATGAGAAATCGTGGAGGGAAAGCAAAAAAGGAAAAAAGCAAAAGAAAAAAACATGAGAAAAAAACGAAAACGTTGCTTCAACAATGAAGGCCAACGTTTTAGCTAAGCGGAAAGTTGGCTCCAATGTGCTGTGTGGCTCGGGTGGGATTGAAAGCACGAGAAGATGAATCGTTTTGTGTTGGCGTTTTGAGCATTCGAGTGGGCGACCATTAGGTAGGTTGGAGGAGGGGTTAAGACATCGACTTGGGATTGGGTTTGTGTTTGGATTCTCTTTTGTGTGCCAAGAAAAACCGCTCTACTGACGACAAGAGAGAGGCTGGAGACGACAACATCGCGTACTGTCGCTAGCAATAACCCTCAGCAAAAGGAAGGGTATATGGGGGTGGAAGGAGGGCTAGCGACGCCTTCAAGTGTGCAGCGCGACTACACATCAATCGTGTGGCCATTGCTGGACTTTGCTTTTGCTCTTTCAGGAAATAGGGGATAAGATGTTAGAAGGAGGCTGGCTTTATTTTCATTAAGCTGCAAACTTCTCTGGTTCTAGGCGGGTAGGTGTAGTTGCTTTTGGGGCTTTTGGTTTGGAGACGTTGTCCCAAGTAATAAAAGTAAAATGCGGCTGATGAACAGCGCACAAAGGCGGAAAGCATAAAAATTTGTTGGCTTTGCTTACGCTTTTTTTTTTGGGACCGTTGTAACTCATCAGCAAAAAGCAACAACTAGCAGCACAAAAACCGGGCACATAATGAAGGGTAAGAAGCACACACACAGTCAAAGGCACTAACTTGGAGCTCAGCCGTGTGGTGTGGTGTATGGAGGGTGGGGGGAAGAGAAGGAAAGACATAGAAAGAGAGAGAGAAAGAGAGAGAGAAGGAACTTGCTACAAAACTGACATGGGTTTCATTTGTATGCTGCCTGCTGGCGACAGTAGCAGAAAGGGAAGAATGGTAAGCCGGTGACGGGGTCGGGCACAGGGCAGGACTTGAGCCAACGTTGCCAGCTGCCATGTGTGTGCCAACACCCCTTTTAAGATGTTTCGCTCACTGGCACTAAAAAGCATCACAAACTAACTAAATGTGTGAGTGTATGTTTGTGTATTGTTGGTGTGGTGGCTTTTAAGCAAACGTCTTTTACAAGTAAAAGGCCTGGAGGGCAGGCAGGCAGGCAGGCAGGAAGGCAGGCAAAGATATATGGAAAGGGGTCTGGGTCTAAGGGTGGCAGCCATCACATTGGGGGTAAAAGCCAAAAATGTAACCTAAAACTGCAAGAAAATTAACCAAAAATACTAAGCCAAAGTCGAAGACACTTACACACACACACATACGAATACACACACGGACACACACACTGGCGTGTCTGAAGCTGTGCCTACGAAAAGTGTAGCACACAAATTGTGGGCAGATGGGTAGATTGAGGAAGGAGGGGAGACGAGAGTGCATGGAGCCTTTGACTTGGCAACATGGCAAGGCAAGCGCAAAAGCAACTTGGCACGAAGGTGAGGCGCCTTTACCAACCCCCAGCCCCACGTCAAGTTCCCCTATACGTCAACCATCTTCCTCTTTTGCTGTATAGAAACTTTTGGCATTGTTTTTGTGTGTGAGTGTGAGTATGTGTGTGTGGATGTGAATGTGTATTGGGAGCCGGCGTCGCTTGTCGGGCATCCTTTTTGTGATGTGGGATTTCTAGATGTGTGTATGTGTGTGTGTATGAGTGTGAGTGTGTATTAAGACTGGGGCTGAGCTAAGTCTGTGCCCGCCTCTAACTCAGTTTTCGCAGCAACTTTGATTGTGGCTGTAGCTGAAATACATTGCTGCTGCCTTCCACAGCTGCTGTTGCTGCTGCAGCGCCTTCATTTTGGCTTAGATGGAGTTCAGTTCTGTTGCCAGTAAGTGTATATGTGTGTGTGTGTGCTGTATGTCGATGCGGTGTGGGTGGTGGCCACGCCACCTAGGTTTGTCTGTTTTGCGCTTGACAGTTCGTAAAGACGTTCTTCGTTCCATGGCAGGTTTTTCGTGAACAAGAGTATGTGATGCTGTTGCCTTCTTTGTGGATGTTGTCTAAATATGTGTGTGTGTGTGTGTGTTAAGGAGCAGCGGTGAGGGGGTGAAGCTTTGAGATGATGGCTGTTATTTATATGGGTGTGTATGGATGTGTTGTAGTCCCTCTACAGGGGGGATGGTAAGCCCAGAAACTAGTGATGAGCTACACGGCGACAAAACACAATGTCTAAAATCTTTAACGGGTTATATATATAGTTTTTTAGCTTGAAAGCTACCTTACCAATTTTGAAATAGATCTAATGCTACAAAGCTTCAATTTATCAAAATAAAGGTTTATTCATTAGGGTTTTTTGAAGGTTCATTGAACTATTTGATTTGATTGTATCAAAACTTTATGAAATCTATGAAAAGATTTTTATTTTTCAAAGAGTTATTATGAGATGTAAAGTATTTTTTTTAAAAATGTGTTATCAGTTATTCGATTTGCAATGTTAAATTAAGTATATGAGCCAACTTTTAAGAATGATAGTCTTTAAAAACTTCAATCAATGCATTAATATTAAAATCAAATACTTATAAGTTCGCTTTAAAATGCTGCAACTGACAACTTTTCAGCTGTACATTTAATCACAGCTCTTATGTCAAACCGTAATTATACGGCTATCATGCTTAATTTCATTAATTTTAATTCATTCCTTACTCCCTTACCAAACAATAACAGACATATTCAACTCATTCTTTCAGTGTCTGTGGCATCACCCGAAATGTAACCCATCGAGCTTGTCGGTTGCCCTTAGCCAATGTCGTCGTCGTCGTCGTCTTCGTCGTCGTTTTTGTCGTTGTCCCCATCGTTCCTTACCCATTCCATTGGGGTGGAGTTAACTCAGCAATGTCTTCGTTGCTTTTCTTGTCATCTATTTCTATTTTCGAGCTATGGATGAGCAGATGAGGGTCTTGGGCTGTCTAACTTGTCTGTTTGTATGATGTGATGCTAGCAGCTATCCAGCCTCAGCCCTCCTGGTCCTTCAGGTCCTCCTGATCCGCTCTCCTTCCCCTTCCAACCTCTGATCTATTCATGTGTGGCAGAACACAGATACCAACAAACACACACACACATGTGTGTTATGTGCAAAAAACCATAAGCAATTTTCCGTAACATCTAACCGAGGTAGAGATGCCAGCCCAAGACAGCCAACTCGAAAGACATTCGCCTACGACGTTGTTGTCGCAAAAGATGCAAACTCCTTCTTCTTTCGATACGCCCGCTTCCTGAGGTCTCGACGCTGGTGCTGCTGGTGCTGGTCTTGGTCCTGGTTGTTGACGACATTGACTGGGTCTCTCTCTATTTCTGCTTCGATTTGCCTGGCACGTTGCTTGCCTGCGACACTAATGCTGAGATGTGTAACCGTAACGCCACAGCCCTCGATCCATACTATGTGCCCCCAAAATATAGATGTAGATGTAGATGTAAGGGTAGGGGTAGGGGTTAACTTTCTCCCAACCAATCCAACTATACCTTGGCAGTTGCAGCGTCACTGAAATCACGTTTGATTACAGCTGAACAGTATAACAAGTTATGCCTGGTATTGGGATAACTTTTAGATCTTTAAGTTTTTTTGGGTACAAATTAAACCGAAAGACGTTTTCGACACGATGTCCTGCGGCGGCTTATGTGCGCTTAAGCACAAAGCTTGACCATCCAAACACACATACAAAAAGACATATCCAATTTCTCACACCCTCAACCTTTCACATATGCATGTGTGTGTATTTACGTAGCGTAACTGTCCCTGGTTTAAAGTTGCCTTTCACACAAACCAATACATACACAACACCACACACACACACACACCACTATTTATATACAAATGCCGCTGACTATATACAAAAGTCAATGCTTTTGTTGCTTACCGGGTTTGGGGGCCCGTCTTGGTGCAACCCCATCTCCGGGTCTCTGACCCACCCATATTTGCAATAAACAAACAAGCTAAAGAGTCCTTAATGTGTGTTACGAATCTCTTATACTCTAACCGAAGTGAATTAACTAATTAAATTAATTATCAAACTTTGAGAAAGTTAAATTGAGATTTCATAAAATCAAATGAAAAAAAACCTTTGCTTCTCGCAATTAATAAGGCAAGATGTCATATAAAAAAGCTAATAAAAAATATAAAGATCATAATAATGTTATGTCCAAGAGAAATTCATAATTAAGAAATTATCAGTTTGAAAGCACTTATAACTCTTTTTAATTCTAACCTGATACTTCGATTTGATTTACAAATTCCAAATAGTATTTCTCTTCCCTTTGACTGATCTTATACACAAAAACATAACTCTAGAAAGTTTATTTGATCAGCAGATTATATTAAGCTAAATATTTATGCACTTAAAACACAGTTTTCTCATACCCTAACATGTATAAAATCTTAAATGCAACAAACCCATCGAAATATCTGTTATACCCTTGCCAAAACTAACGTATAAGCAGCACATAGAAACTTGGTTGAGCTGGCTGGACAGTCTTTGGACTTTGTGGGTGTGTATCGGTTGCGGGTTTGCGTGGGGGACGGGTGCGACGGTTGGCGGTATTTGGCTCAAGAAGCTTTACTTCTTTTGTGGCGGCAATGCTGGCGCCCAAGATCCCATCCCCGTACCCCTTCTAACTGCCGCCCCAACCCGTCGGCCATTTGGTGTTGCCTTTGCCGTTGCCGTTGCCTTTGCCTTTCGTCTTTGACTTGCGTCTTCGTCATTTGATGAATTACCGTGCAGGGCAAAATGGGCGCCCTTTTGGGTTGGATAAGGGGAATGGGTATCATCTAAGGGTGAGTGTATGTGTTGTGTGTGTGTGTGGTATGTGTTGGGCGTGTGAGGGGTGTGTATGTTTGTGTGTGTGGGTTGCGTTTCATTTTGGGCCGCAGACACCCATTGCCACGACCATCACCAAATGAAACACACACACACACGTCAACTCACTTCGCGCTTCTCTATATATACTCAATATACACACTCACACCTAAGCACACACCTACACCTACACACACACTGACACATACAGTTAGCGAGTTCTCGTATATCATTAGAGTGGTCCCTTCCCCCCTTTTCTTCATCTTGTCAAAGCGCCATTTCATCCAAATCGGCATTATGAGCAGGTTTTCTTATGCTGCTGCTATGGCTGCTGCTTCTCCTGCCTACGCGTCGTATCAGTAATAATTTTATGCAACTGTCTACGTTTTTTTCTCTGACTACTTTTTTTGTTTGTTTGCTGAGAAGGTGTTTATTTGCTTTGCGGCTGCTGGTCCAAGGTTGCCAAAAAAAAAAAAAAAAAAATGTTGAAGAAAACGAATGTCTGACTTTGCAGGGGGCCAAGTTGATTTCGTATTCGTCTAAGTGAAAGAAGATGACGAAAATTCAATGAATTGTGGGATTGGGTTTGAAATAATGGTCTAGCTTAAAAAGCAATAATAAAAATCTGACTAACTCAAGTGTTGAACACAAAAATAAAAGAAAAAAAAACTTTGTTGAAGTCGTTTGACAATAGCCACAAGTGAATATTAGTTGGCGTGAAGAGAAATATAGAATTTAGTGAATAGTAATAGAAAATTGAATAAAAGACTTGAATCATATTGGAACTATAAAACTAGAAAGAATTTGGAAAATAATTATTTTTAAATACTGTTTTTATGGCTTCAATTAAATAATTTTAAATACCGGTTTGGTTTTATTTCACCATTTTTTGATCATTCATACCAAATAATGTTGTAAATTGATTTTGTTACTAGTATTTGCCTAATATTTAAAAAACTGCCATTGAAAGTAAACAATTTTAACAAAATAACTTTACAACACTTTTGAAATCTGAATGTTGTCTAACAAAGAATATTTCTAGAGCAATGTTGTAAATATTTTGTTTTAATTTAGAACTCTGAAGTCACAATCTTATGAAAAATTTTGTAAGGGGGTTGTTGGTTGGGGTGGTGGGTGGCTGAAAACTCACCTTGTGCAGCAACACCGATGCTTTTCTTTTAGATGCCATTTTTGTGCTGGTGGTGGCACCTCCGCCAGCACCGCCGCCACCGCCACCGGCTGCCGATGCGGTACGTGTCGAAGATTTTGGTGTTTTTCTCGGATTTTTCGGAATTTTGGCAAATTTCTTGATTGCCTGCTGTGGGTAATGAAATTGACCAAAAACCAAAGAATTGAATTGACGCAAACGTTGCCAAAACTCAATAAAATCAAAGTTGCTATGCAGCAGGCAACTTTTATTATTATCTTCAGCACTAAACACTGTTCACTATTGCTAAAATCCAACAATAATTTTTTTGGCGCGCTATATATATATATATATATTTTTCTTTTACTTTCTATTTGTTTTGTTTGTATTTGTTGTGGAACACTTAAGGATTGTTTCGGCTTTGATTTGCTTTTTTGTTTGGTTTTGTTGTTGTGTTAATTCGCGGCGAATGCAACAAGCGAACTTTTTGGCACACTAAACGGTTAACGGTTGTTTTGAGATTATCTGAGTGTGATTTGTTCTCAGAGTTAAGAGCGCTCAACCAGAGGCAAACCAAACACGACGAAAGCCAACTGCTGACTGACCAAAACAGAGACAGTCAAATGCGTTTTCTAGCGGCTAGAGCCTGTGACGCCGACTGCGGCAGCACAAGAGAGCGCACCACTTGCTGAGAGCAAAGAGCGTGTGCGTGTGTGAGAGCGATGAGCATGCGCGCAAGCAAGGCGAAATGAATGTGGGACGCCGCCAAAAAAGCACATGGAGAACGCAGAACGTGCGTGTGGAAGGCAAATGCCAAAAAGTGTGCAACACAATGTGCTCGGACGACGACGAGCAATGGGCAATGGGCAATGTGCTGTGTGCTAAGTGCTGGGCGACTGGATCCGTGGTCTAGTCGAGGGATATGAGTACAAAAACAGAGAAACGCCGATAACGGCAACTGCGACGGTGGCGGCGTCAACGAACCAACAGAGCGACGGGCGCACAGCAAAGCGAACCAAAGCAAAGCAAAAGGGGAATGAGAGAAACAGCGGATGGCGACGGCAGATGAGTTGACAAACAGCTGAGTGCCGAGTTTTGTGAATGGTTTGGGAGTCAGTGAGTGAGTGAGTGGGTGGCTGGGTGGGTGGATGGGTGGGTTATGGGTAGAGTTGTGGAGTGTGAGGTGTTGCTGAGTGGATGGTGGATGGAGTATGGTGTTTTTGTGTGTGTTTCGGTGGGGGGGAATGGCAATTATTTTTGTTGCTTTTTTTTGCGCGTCGCCAACAAAAATGCAACAGCAGCAGCAACAACAACAACAACACAGCCAACAGCAACAATGTGACTGAGAGCGGCACCAGAGGCTGAGAGTGGGCAGTGTTTTGTGTCTGTGTGTGTGTTTGTGTGTTGGTTTGAGTGGGATTGCGAGTGTGAGTTGTTGTTGTTGCTTTTGTCTTTCGCCGGCATGGTGAAAAAAAGGCCGGTTGGAATCGGTCGGTTCGTCGTTTGGTTGTGATAGAGTGAGGGGGGTATGGGTTGGCAGGGTGCTCGTCGGCGTTTCGGATATGAAAAACGCACAAAAAATAAAGCATGCTTTGCGGCATTTTGGGTTGGGTATGTGTTTGGGCTTGATGATGGTTGGGGTGTGGAATGGGGATGGGATGGGATGGGATGGCATGGCGGGATATATGGCGAAGTTGGCAGAGCGGAGTTGGGAGCTTGAAAAATAAATGAGAAAAATATACGATGAGCCGGCAACGTTGTTGCTGCTACACAGCGTTGGCAGGGACAACCCATGGAAGAGAAGGTAATGTAAGGCTGCTGGTGGGTTGGGGGTGGTGGACTAGCCGCGACTTATTCTGTGCGTATGAAGAGAGGGGGGGACGAGCGGTAAGCAAGGGAAGGATGGTGCGAAAGTGGACAACGTTGTTGTCGCTTGTCTGATGCCGTGTGCCGAGCTGCGTGGGGGTGTTGAGGAGGCAGACGGTGTTGTGTGTGGGTTTTGTTCGCTTGGGCAGCGTGAAGTTTTTTGTAAAGACTAAAAGAGAGAGATGGAAAGATAGAAAGAGAGAGAGAGAGGGAGAGAGAGAGAGAGAGCGAAAAAAAAGTCGACTGGCGGATTCATTCTCATTTTATTTTTATATATATATATATTTTTTTGTATTTTCCTCTTGCTGTTAGTGTGAGTGAAAAAAGGGTCAAGAGCGTTGGGCAATGGCTACCTTTGGCAAAAGGAATGCTTAGTTTAAAGGGTTAAGGTCGGTCTTGGGCGACGGTGCGTGTTTTATAAGGCGTACTCCCCCCTCACCACACTTATCCCAAATTTATATAGCAGCAAGTTTATTTGACGATGTTTTCAAATTCTATTTTTTTTTATGTTTTGAGTTCTGTCTTTAGAGTGCGAATTCGGCGTCGTCTGATCATAACACTCAACTGATTTTTGTTTTTCGTTTTTGGAACAAACAACAACAATATGACCAAGGGCTGGGGCTTGTGTGTCATCATTGTTGCCCCAAGGGTTTAGGGAAGTGGACAGAGGGGGCCGTCTGGGTTGGCTGCCGAAACGTGGCGAAATCTTCGTCTTGTTTGCCATTGATTTGCGTTCAGGTTATTGTCGTTATCATTTAGATTTATGCAACGACTGTCAACGATACATCGTATTTGTGCTTAGCGGAGGTGTGAAAATGAAATGAAATAGTAATAATAGCTATAAATTAAATACAAGTCTATTAACGCACGTAAGTTACATTCGTCACAACTCAAAATAATAGGAATCTTAAATGAATATCTTATTAATGTGTCACTTAAAATATCTCTAGATGAATTTTCAAAGCAACCTACCGTTTTTGGCTCAAAAGTATTAAAAACATCACTTGTATTTGTCGAAAGTCTCTTTTCTCTCTAAATGCTGAGTAATATTCCGCATATGATATCTATAAAACTCTTTGGGGACTCTTTAGCTTTATACTCTTTGATTGGTTTATTGGGACTTATTCAGCTCGGTAGATGTATCTTGAAGACCGCAGCTGAAACTCTTCCGCTAAATTCTTAAAAGTACCAAAAAAAAAAATGAACATTTCCACCCTAACTAAAACCAAAAGCTAACGAAACCCAACACAATTCAAATCGAAACTGGGAACAGGGAACAGGGAACTGGGTAAAAGGGAAAAGGAAATGCTTTCAAGCTTCGATTGGACTGTCAGTTATTTGATGATTGTCCACAGCGTTTTTCTGCTTCTTCGCTTCTTTGGTTTTTTCTTCGTCACGCCAAACTGACCAAAATATCTGTGGCCTGGCGTGGCAAGAATCTGGTGAAGAGGAAGAGGTTTGTTTGATAGTACACCAACTAAAATTAAAAGGGAAGTGGTTGGGTGATTGGGTTGGGTTGGGTGCTAGGGTGTGCAATCAAAAATGCTGGAAACAAAAGAAAAGAATCAACTAAACTGTGTGTGTGTGTGTGTGGGGGGGGGGGGGGGGTTGTATTGAAGTAAGTGGAGGGGGTGGCGTAGGAAACACGATTCCCATCTTTGCACAGTTCAATATGTCAACAGCTCCAGCATTAAATTGCCTGCTCATCCCCCAACCCCTCCGCTGTTGCGCTCAATTTGAGAAACGAAAATCAGGCAAAGGACCACATACCGTTGTTTAGCATTTGTGGCCACGAAGCATAGCCAAAAGCCGTTGCTATTGCTATTGCCGTTGCCGTTGCCGTTGATTATTATAGCAGTTATAATGGCTATCATGATGTTTGTCATCGTCTCGCTCAGCATTCAACACGTGCCAAAAGCCGAAGGGGCGGCCACAACAACAAGGACCGCAAGGACAATGATGTGTATGACGAGGCCTCGACCTCGTCTACGTCTACGACTTGCCAGCCAAATTGACGGCGCTCATCACATTTTCAAGTTTCAAATAACCACCTTCTATAACATATATAATATATTTATACAAAAATATATATAATATATATTTGCATATTTGTGTGTGTGTGTGTGTTTGTGTTTGTCTTGAGCATTTAGCAGTCAAAGTGTTTAAGTTAACAGGCCAATTGGCTAATATATAATTAAAGCTCGCTAACTTGACTCATGCGGCGAGTCCTGCAAGAATATGTGGCAATAGGCCATAAGTATATTTATACCTACATACATACATATTAATATGTTTGTGTCTATGAACATGCACTAATCTTGTGGATTTCGAAGTGGCATTTGCCATAATTAGGTTAATGAATATGCTCAGTGGTTAATGAGTCAGACAATTGATTTGTTATGATAATATTATGCATTTAAACGACTTCACTTGTGGTAATAGATTAGAAACGTTTTGTGTATTAACAATTCAAAATTATGCGAACATTTAAAGCAATTATTATTAATAAAATATGATTGTCTTAATTTGGCATTAGCTTGCAAAAACATTCATAGCTAATAAGTAAAATTCCTTGATACAGATTTTGATTGAAAACAAAACAGGTTGCTGTTGCTGTTGCTTTGTCGAATGTATTCGAATCGAGTGTAAGAGACAATCAATGTTTTTGTGTGCTACATATAAACACATGTGTGTGTTTAGGGTAGAAAGCAACAACATTTGATTTGAGCATGTAAAGAAAAGTTTATAAATATTAAATATAAATATTAGTACGTACATTTTCATATGTTGACTGCATTTTTTCAATCTTTCGAGTTAATAAATAAAATGTTACCCTAATCTAGCCCTTTTATGGTGCCTAATATAATTGATTTGAAGAGCCATTTAAATAATAATCCCACGGCCTAAAATCGCATTGTAAACAGCGTAAATCTTGCAAAAATTTATGTTTGGTGCATAGATTTAACAGACTTTTTTCACCCTTTGGAAGCAAAATTAGTTGTGCAAAATCCAAAAACTATTTCATCAAAAATGCATAAATGCGAATATGCAAAAAGTCGCATAAAAACAAATTAATGCAATATTTATAAAGCACAAAAAGCAAAAATAAAAAATGTATGCAAAATAAAAAAAAAATGTCCACGAATATTATATATAAAATAAATAATACATAAAATATTTATATAAATTGCAAAAATGCGCAGTTAAAGAAAAAAAGATAAGCGAACAGCATGAAATGCGCAGCCGCCTCTATTTTCAAATGTCAGCGGGGGAACACTCCCACACCCTCCTCCACCCACACCGATGCACCCACACTACCGTGTTAATATGCCTATATATTGCTATATATACGCATATATATAATGGAACATGTACTAAATGTCAGACGATTTGTGTTTTTTTTGCTACAGGCTGGCAAAACTAATGCAAAAACAAAAACAAATGGTTAGTAATATGGCAAAAAAATTCAAATGTGACATGCCCGAAGGTTGAGGTATTTGGGGACATGCAGCTTGTGGTTTGGGTCAAGGGTTGCGGCTGGTCTAAAATGCAGCAGGAAGTGCAGCAACTGCAACTGCAGCCAATTCAATTAAAAATCTGCCACTTAAGCTTTTAATGGAATGAGGATGAGCAGGTGCTAGTTGGCAAGGGGAGGGTGGTCAAATGGTGCCACATGGCAACCAAATAGCAGCAAGAACCAGGCACGGACAAAAAACCGTGAGGCTTCAACTTAATGTCATGAACAGAAAACTTTATGGCAAGGATCTTCAGGGGCTAGAAAATATTTGTAATAGGTATATAAGAAATCGATATAGATTTATTGGTTGTTGCCTTTGAGGGAAAGTAGTTAAGTAAAGGAAATGAAATACTAAAAAAATAATGTAATATAGATCAACGAAAAAGCGACTGAAATATTCGGCATTCATTTCCTCATATTCATATATCTTTAAAAAAAATTTCCATTTTATAATCATTGCCGTTGTTGTTGTCAGCCCTGGCTGACGCTGTAGCTGAACAGCAAACTAAATATCTAAATATCACACAGTTAAATATCAAAAAATGTACACCTACGCAAAACTGCATCTATGTGACCCATTCTACAACAAACTTACACACACCCAAACAGGCAACTGCAATTTTTGTATATAGAACATTTTATTTGAATTTATTTTTCGTATTTTTTGCTATTTGCATTTTGTCTATTTTTTGCGCTTGACCAAATGCAGCGACAACAACAATAACAGTTACTACACAACACACACACACACACACAGTGTATGTGTGCCTGTGTGTTCATAATAAATAATAAAGTATATACACCCACGCGTATACACATGCAGCATCCCCATCTCACTCCGCCTCTCCCCATTTACACTCCTTGTGTTGTGGCACAAAAAATTCTGTTGAATTTTGCGCACATTTTACGCCTGATCGAAATATTTTGCGCCAGCGGCAGCCCCAAAACAAAAAAATTCACACACAGGCAACCCTAAAATCCCACTGCACCTATTCTATGCACACTGCCTGCCACCACGCAATCCTATTCAAAACGCGCCTACAAAACTTTTATTGTGTCCAATGTTTTTTCTGCTTTGACGCGCGTTCCAAAAATTGGCAACGCTTTACGGGTGAGTATGGCCATAAACTTTACCAGCGATATAGAGCCGGGGAGGCGGGAAGCGTGGGAAGGATGATGTTGATGGTATTTAGCTTAGTGCACAGTTATGGTTACGACTGTGGCATGATAGCTGACAGCCCCGTATTCCTATTGGCTGCATTTGTTTGTTTTGGCCCCGGTTGCACGCCTCGTTTTGTTTGGGCTTAACAGTTCGTTGAGGTAGGTTAAGCAAGTCGAACAAACCAGGCAAATGATAATGTGTGCGTTTCATATGTGCTATACCTCATCTGAGTGGATAGATTTGGTTAATCAGCTTTAGTTCTGGTTGTGGGTGTGGTCTATAATCGCGTTTTCAGTAAGCTTAATGGTTCAAATGTGTGTGCTGCGAAAAAATATGGTGCATCAAGTATTACGTGAAATCTAACATTGTAAAAATTAGCAACTGAAAATTGAATAAAACAAAGAACCCTTAATTTATAAAGATTCAATAACACAAATATTTTTAATAGGTTACAGCATTTAATGCCGAAATTTTTTAAAGTTCTTCGTTTTTTTTCATAACAGAAAAATGTTTAAGGCTTATAAAAGCTTTGAATATTACAAGATATAAATAATTTGATGTGACGATTTGTAATTCAAGCACTGAACATTATTTCAAGTAGTTCCAACCAATAAAGATATTGTTAATTGATATTATCTTAGATTGCCTTTTCAAGGAGAAAGGATATAAAACGACCAATAAAAGCATCGAAAGCATATTTAAATATATAAAAAAAAGGAAGTTATCATATATAAAAGCTATTGTAAATTCTATGGTATACATTTATCTATTTTCATAACCATATTTATAAATCCAACTTTGCAATAGAACTTTCAGTTTTTCAATGGTGTGAAGAAACAAAGTTAAGATAAGCAGGAAAAATTTTACTTATACTAACCAAAAGAATCTTAGAAACGATTACCAATCAATTTATACTATTAACGTTTGCTCGTAAGTTCTCAACTTGCTTTTAGAGTACATTGAACTCTGAACAACTTTAATATTAAAATACCTTTGTATTTCTTACCATTTCCACACATTCCACACAAACAACAGTTTCTGCTTGATGAAGTCCACCCATAAAATTTTCTTATTTAATTATTATAAATTCTCAACTTTTCGTGTCGTCTGTGCAGACTACACTCTGTAGTATGTAGTTGCAGTATGTACATAAATGAGAAATTTTGGGAGCCTAACGAGCATATCGTATTAGCTGCTTATTTGCTGATATGTATATGTCTAATGTGCATGAATAAGTAGGAGCTAAAGAATATGAAAATGGGCAGCATCGGTTTTTACTGCTCAACAAGCAGTTGCAATTTTAATGCAGCCAAAAGTATACAATCAATGACCAATCAAAAGTTGCACAGTCTTCCCTCGCTACCTAACCCACCCACCAACGGGTTGGCTACTTAGGCGTACTTTAATAAACATATATTTAAATTTTAGTTATTCATGTAAGTCTCAGGCGGGTTGACAAAAAGGCAACACGAAAATTGCAAAATATACGACATCGACAATATAGTACATACATACTATATACATCTAATGTTTACATACTCGTACATTTCTGCTTAGGTATATGCGAAAGCTTCTGCCTAATGCATTGCACATAAGCCAGGGCTAAGGCTGAGACGTGTTGCAATTACTCACATATTTGCAGAAAATTTTAAGAAAATGCAGCAGCAACAAATTTTGGCCAAAGACAACGCAATGGACATCTTCAACAGGTGCAAGCGAGACCTCCAATGCCCGACGGCTGTGGGCAAGCAGTGCGGCATGCTTGGCAGAAATCTTAAGAAAATTGCAACAAGAAGTCGTTGCAGCTGCCGTTGCAGTTGCATCCAAGACAAAGTGGGAGATGCGAGGACAGGATGTGTATGGCTTAGGTCACGCCACTGTGCGTATGCGTAATGTGCTGTCGAAAACTATGCAAAAGTGGGACCCGTTGGTTTGCCCCGTTCTGTACGTGTGTGGGTGACTATGTTTGTGTGTATGTGTGTGTGCCGAGCTATGCAACCGAAAATGCAAGCCAAGTTCGTAGCTACACGAAAAAAAAACATTTATATACAAGTTTAGAACCAGAATCAAACGTTTCAGTGTTAAATCAAAATAAAATAAACTCTTAAAGCAGATACGAAATCTGCGAAAATGCTTTGTAGATATTGTTGTTTAACCATAAAAACCAAATTCCTTACAAATATTTTTTTCCAAGTGCATAAACTTAGCTTGTACCTTAAGTGTCTCACTGGAGTTAGACTAGAGGTGGAGCTGTGAAGGTGAACAAGAAGCTTGCTCTCTGTTTACTTGACATTAAGTGCATGGAAAACTTATTATTGCAGGCTCTGACAAGCACAAAAAACAACAACAATAACAAGAACAACAGATAACCAACACAAGCACATAAATAGATGTGTATATAGATTTTTGGGCATATAATAATGAAGTATGAGGATGTGGGGGAGGGGAAGGGGGAGGCAGGCCGGACTACTCAGACAATGTGCACTTTTTGAGTATGTATGTTCGTGTGTGTGCTTGTGTATGTGTTTGTGTGTGTGTAAGCTTCAGATTTTCATTAAATTTTAAGATGCATCAGCAGGCGACGCCTGATAGTAAGCAATGCATTTTTGTTGTGTGCTCACTGAGATCGCATATAAGGTATATACCATAGAAATAGAAATTGGAATAGAAAATAGGAAATAGGAAAAGCGGAAGTTTGAGGCAGAGGCCTTTCAGCTTTGGTATTGGTCAAAGGCCCAAGAAAACTCAAACTTGGCCACTTGCAAGCCTCATAAATTTCTTGTGGCAGAGTTCAAGCATAGGCACACATGTATATGTTAGGTGGGAGGAGGGTGGGTAAGTTGTTTGGGTTAGAGAGAGAGTGAATTGCACTTTGTAACGTAGAGCAGGTTTACTGCTGCAATGTCAGGGCAATGGCGTAGGTTGAGGAAGTGTAGCTGAGTTGTTTTTGTTTCGCCACTCGTTGGGGGTTGCTAGTCGACTTAGTGCCCACCCCCAGCCCCCTGACGCAGCAGTCGTCGCCACAGCTGTTGATGCTGCACTCTGTCCTATTCCTTGTCGTCTTTAATGCATTATTTTGTGTGGTAACACTCAGCGGTAATAACCCGAAGATAAAACCTTCATCCCCTCTCAAAAACCCTCAATAGGGGTAGATGTTGCGTATGTTTGTTGCCGGTGTGCGTGTGTGTGTGTGGTGAACGTCGTCTTTGGCTTTCGCAATTTCGGGCTACGATTATTTAAGTGTGTGTTAGTGTTGTGTGTGTTTGGCCCAAAGTTGTGCTTGATTAAAATTTATTGAAGCAAATAACTGAAATTGGAGTTTTATATAATCATTGCAAACGGCTTATACTATTTCGAATCCAATCAAGCAAACATTTTCGTTGAAGGCTTTCTAATTACACGTGTTGAGCGGTTTACTTATTGCCAGATAATGACTTGTTCCTTGAACGTACCATAAAAAACTATAAGTCTATCTGCTTAGCAGTTATATTTGATGCATTTCAGATTTTTGTAAAACGTGCCATTTAAAACCATAAGGTTATCTGATTAGCACATCGAGATAATATTTGATGCATTTCAGATGTTTGTCACAGCTTGTGGTTGAAAGTCCTATTCAGACTTTCAAAAATGGCTGCAAAAAATGTATTGATTCGATCGTCAAATAAATAACTCGAGAATTCTAATATATAAAAATATTGAAAAACATCCTTTCCTATCCTTTTTATATCCATTAAAAATGGGAAGCATCTCCGATACCATACAATGACGTTTGAATATAGACGAAATTCAACGGAGATATGGAGATATGCAGTATATCATACTAAAACCTTCTTACTTGTTTTATTATGACCTGAAAATAATATTTACGACAGTCCCAGATATTTTTCGTATATTTATCTGCGACCTACGACAAGAGATCATTCCGCCAAAGTTTGAAGTATTTAATTCAGAGGAAACACAGTTTGACTGGTAAGTAAACTTGTATATTTGGCATTTGGTCCAACACGCAAACGTACACTCAAACTCCATCTTAAAGCCAGAAGAATAGTCCGCAATGAGAGTACTACCAAAAATAAGTTGAAGTAAAAATAACATACAGCAGGAATTAGGGGGGCAAGCTAGGACACTGTAGATGAAGTTACAGGAGAAGCAAAAAGTGTGCGGACATAATATTCTAAGACATATTCCTGCATGAGAAAGCTTGGGTTTGCAAGGCGACAGGACATGAAAACGGACACCAGAGCAGGACACATGCGCTACTTCGTTTGTGGCAATGGCGGCACCTTAAACCCATCAAATCTAATCTCCTGGCAACTGCTTATGCTGCTCCTACTTCGGCTCCTGCTCCTGCTGCTGCTTATGGACCCGCAGCTTGACTCGGTTGCTAAGACCGCCAGTCAGCTGCCCCTTGGAACCCAAACGCCAAAAATGAAACGGACGTCTTCTAGCTTTGCAAAAGCTGCGCCCTCGTCCAGAACGAAAATTGATGACCGACCGGGCAGCTGGCGAGGGTCCTGGTCTAGAAAACCGTGATCTCAGCCAAGGCGGTGGGTAAATTGGGGTGTTGGTCATTGGCGCTGCAGCCAAAAGAAGTAATTCATCTTATTTTTTCCACGTAGCTTTCACTTGAGTTTTTGCTTTTTTCCCCATCTTATTTTGGTTTTTTTTTTTGTGTCTTGGCGACGGCAGAGACAGCGACGACTTCTCGCAGACGCCCACATGAGTCAGTGGCTGCCAAGGATACGCCAAAAGGATAATGAAAGCAGCAGTAAAAGTTTGTGTGAAAAAAATGTAAGGCAAGGCACAAGTAGAAGGATCCAAGACCCAGGACCCAAGAACCCATGCGTTGAACTTAAGTGAACTCAAACAAAAGGCGCAGGCGGCGAGCCAACGGCCCCCACAGAGCCTTTTGCGAAAAGAAAGCAGCAAGCAGAACGCCAGTCGTGGGCACCAGGACCCCCTGTCGGTTCCCGCCTAACATTGCCTGATGGCACTCACACACACACACACACACACATACAGACATAGGAGAGTCAGTGTTGGCTGCCTCCAGGCATCATTACATCAAATGTCCTTCGCATTTCAACAAAACAACAAGATGGCGCTGCTCAGAACGAAAAGCAGCCAAAGATAACCCCAAAAGCAAAAGCAAAAGGAGCTGGAGCTGTAGCTGTAGCTATGGCTGGAGTCGGGGCTAGGATATCGTCGAGGTCGCGGAACAGGGGGAACGAGGAACGAGTAAGCAGGGACGGGGACAAGTTGGCGCCCGACAAAATGTTGAAAGGACTGTGCAGCTGTTGGAGTGGTAGAGTGGCAAAGGAGAAGCCAAGGAGCATCAGAAGAACTAGCTCATTGGCGCAAGCAATAAACGTTAAATTTTTTCACTGCTTCTGCTGCAGCAGCAGCAGCAGCATAATGGCCAAGGCAACGGACAGGAACACAGCAGTCAGGCAGTGGGGCGGTAGCAGAAAAGGACCCGGCCAGGCAAGAAGTCCTGACGTGCAATAAAAGACCAAAAATCCTTTTCCATTGCGCTAAGCTTGGCAAACGTTGAGGGGGTATGTAGTAGTGGGGTGCGAGGGGTGTGGTGGTGTGCTAAAGCAATCGCAAAAATTTCTTGTAGCAGCCAAGCAAAGTTTTCTCTTTCGGAGAGTGGGTGCCAAAGGGGACTGTCGAAACCTTAGCCAACGACGGGCATTGAGCTTAGGGGGTATAAAAATAATCGTCATAAAAGGGGTGGGTGGGTGTTTGAATCGCCTGAATGCCAGCCAAGAGCTGAGAGGGAAATTGGAGTGATAGAAGTAGCTAAACTGCGGGCTTGTTGTTGCTGGAGAAGATGGTAGAAAATGAGGCTATAGCCACATGGACTGATAAACAGGAAGATAAAACGTTTTGGAAGACAGTAAAGATTGTTAAATGAATTGAAGTTTAAATGTTAAGGTATCAATAAATATTAAATATACTGAGATTTACAATCATTAAAAACAACAATAGTGTTTTTGGTTCTTACGACATTTTGACTAGTACTTCTCAACAGTCCAAACTTTTTTATATCTTTCACGTGTGTGCATCAAGAGACTAACCATTTGATTGCTATGCTATTTTTGACCAACGATTTTTACATGCTTTTCAGCTAACCACTAAATAACCTCAGGCCATAAAATTGTCCCTTGTTGCAATGTTGCACGTACTCCTACTCTCCCGCTTTGCAAATGTCAGTCATTGTCATATACTTCACATATCAAAACTCATTTCATGTTACGTGCATTATGTTTTCCACAGTACTTGGCGTTCATCAACTGACAGCTGGTGGAATGGATAGGGTAGCGTGGCCAGCTTGTTTGGGGCTAGGTTAGAAATATATTATATGAAAGAGGAGGTTTGGCTTCATTTTTTTGTAGAACGTTCGCTAGTTAGCTATTAGAACCGTCCGTTTGAACTGGTCGCTGAACTGGTTCCCACATTAAGCAAATGCTTCTCTTTGACCAAGGGGTTGCTCCAACATAAATTCCATTTATGTATATATTTCTTCTCTTGCGGGCTGGAATGCCGGAACAAAACCCAACTTCGTAACGAACAACCGCGCCCCAAGGCAAAACGCCCTTTGGGTTGGATGGGTTTGGGGGACAGTTGGGGCCCAGCACACATGAGCTAAGCCACAATTTGATATGTCCATTGTGTCTTATCAGGCGACATGGTCACCGCAGCGCAACCCCCCAGCGAATGGGACCTCAGCTCTAACTCAAACAAACACATGCCAAAAAGACCCTTTCCCCACAAACTGGTCCCTGGGCATATCCAGCGGCCTTGCCCAAAAAAAAACCTCTAGCTATTCACAACGCCAGACCCCAAAAACGAGAAACGCGCAAGCTCGCTCGTCAGTCAGCAGCTACAGCCACAACTCCAAGTCCCAAACCCAAGTACTATACCCATTTCGTGTACGAGGGCGAGCCAAGGGCCTGAGCCAAACCCAGGACACATCAGACGCTGCGCTAGCTCATTCGTCTAGCTTGGCACGCCGCCTTTTTTTGCCAGAAAATCTCCCTCAACCCACAGCTCGACATTGCTTCCTGTTCAACAAATGCCAAGAAAAAGTTTTCGTTTCGTTTTTTTTTTTCGTCGACGTTCCGTGCCTGCTATTCCCCCCACTCTCTTTAGCAGCATTGTCGTTGTCGTTCTCGTTGTTGAATTTGAAACGTTGTTGCTCCACAGCAGTGAGTGCTTGGGTACTGTT
The DNA here is from genome assembly GCA_035044465.1 of Scaptomyza tumidula. Taxonomy (NCBI): domain Eukaryota; kingdom Metazoa; phylum Arthropoda; class Insecta; order Diptera; family Drosophilidae; genus Scaptomyza; species Scaptomyza tumidula. Next base: position 933,142 of record JAWNNW010000595.1, on the reverse strand, counting down.
TGTGGGGGTCCGGTCGACGTCACGCCACATGCCAGGCCAAAGGCAACACATTTGAAGAGGGTCCCTCACATTGCAGAGGAAGTGGGGGACGGTGGGCAAGCAAAGAAACGGGAAACTAAAATGAAAGAAATCCGCCTGACTGGGAGCAAATGTTTTGGGACGAGTGGGGTTGCCTCAATACATGTGTGTTGCTTGAGCTACTTCCCTATCCCCTTCTCGTCATTCTTTTCTTCGTTTTAGCCAGCTAGCTGGCTACGTTCACCCTTCAGCTTAGCTCTTGGCTTGGGTTCTGGACGACGCCATGCTGCTTGTCTGCTCGTTTGTTCTTCGATTTAATGAAGGATATGCCGCATGGTTCACCTCACATCAGTCCTATACCCATACACACACACACACACCCTGCTCCAGGTCCGATCCCTTTCGGGTTTTTTCTTACGTTCTTTTTATATATTTCATACGTATATATTTTTTTTGTCGCTTTGCTGCCAAATGGGCTACCAAAAAGTTTACTTTTGGGCCTAAAAAAGTAAACTGGGTAGCTCTTGCAACCCCTTCACACACCCCTTTCTATTACTCTTTTCATTTCGATTTCAAGGGGTTTTTCGTTGGTTTTTTATTTTCGTTTGCTGCTCATCAAGTGCCTGGGCTGCTATTTTGCATAATATGAAAGGTTTGCGCGAAGTATATGTAAAAAAAAAAAAAAAAATGGGGTTAGGAGAAGAGTTTGACTCAAATTCACCTCGAGGGTGGGGAGGGTGGTGAGGTCTATGCGCATAAGATGCCAAAGTTATGGCTTCAACAACGGGTCTAGTTAGAACTGGTGTTAAAGTGAATGAGGAAATGCTGTGTAGAGATGGTTGGTAAAAGAAAAAAATAAATAAAAATTTGTTGGGCGTAGTAAGCCTCTGCGCATCGGCATATCACCTTTGAGATAACAGTTTGTTAATATGAAGTCATTAGCAACTTTCATTAAATCACGTTCCAATTTCGCAATGCTACAGAAGGACATTCATCATTGTTAGCAATAATATAAGTCCAGTTGCGAAAGTATAGTCTTTCAATTAAGAACGTAACACAGAGAAGCACCCAAAACACCCCATATACGCAATAGCTGTCCAGGCAATGAAATCAAAATCAACGACAAATGAAAAAAACTGTGTCCTCACCCGTGTAGCAAACCCCACTCGATATTGTCAAAAAGTAATTAGATTCGAGGTTATTACATAAGCGCAAACTAGCCAACAAAATTGGGAACACACACTGCTTTTGTGGTGCTGGGCGTTTACTAAGGGGGGGGGAACGTCTTAGCGTTGAGCATTTTTATTTATTTTTATATATTTGGTAACGAAAATGTGAAACAAAGTAACAAACTGAATGTGTTTAGGATGGAGAATGGAGGATGGAGGGTCGTCGTCCAATTCGTCCTCCTACTACGTTGTTGCCGGCAACAAATTAAATGTGGAAAATAATACAAAGATGTCCTTACAGTTGGCGACGACGACGATGACGACGACGACGGCGCTAACGACGCTGGCGACGCGAGCTCAGTTTACGCTTTACGTGGCGGATTACGGAACAACATCAGAGTTGTTGGTTTCTTTGCTGGGGGTGAAGTGAAGCAAATTGGAGTGGAGTGGAGTGGAGTGGAAGGTACAACTGCTCCCGGGCCAGGGACATTTCAACTAGGTGTCAGCGTCATGGCAACCAGGCGCATAGTCTTGGAACCGCCAAGTAACTCAGAGCTGGCCCCCATTTGGTTTGGGTTGTTTGTTGCGAGGGGAGCGGAGTTTTCGGGGTTGATGGTGATGATGATGATGGGCAGCAACCCAGCAAACGGGCGGGGTTGCGTGTGGTTGGGTCTTGAGCGCTCAGCTGGGGTGTTCCTAATCAAAAATAAATTTCGCTTTTCAAAGTGAGACTCGAGTAAAAGGCCAACAAAAAAAAAAATGAAAAGTTTGTGGAAAAAGGGCAGCGATGTCGTATTTTTATACTCGTTTGCTTGGAATTTTCATTTTGGGTCGGAAAATTTGTCTGATTTGCATTATGAAACGGGACAAGGGGTCGCTGATGGGTATGGGAAGAAGGGGTAACCATTTCTGAAAAGGGTTTTGGTAACGAACGCGCGCTCTGAATTAGGATTAGATGACGCTTGCCCAAAAAAGGGGTGACAAAGTGATTAAAAACTGAGGCAAGACAGCGATGTGGGGTTGAGTTGTCATGCGGGGCCCAAGATGTGCCGAGGTTTTTGTGCAGGTGAAACAATTCAAGGGGAACGGGGAATGTGTGGAGTGGGTAACGACCAGGCCTAACGACTTTATAAGGGTTGCTGTGTCTGACTGTACGCCTGTTTTAATTTCAGTTAATTGTGTTTTGCATTTAAGCAAAACATTCGAGTATTTGATGGAAATAACAGCAGAAAAGCGGTGAAAATTTTCTAACTAAGAGCTACCAGTTTGAGAGGGTGGCAAGTTGGACTTGAAGGGTTGCATCAAAAAGCGAAAGTTGCCAAAGTTTCTTTTGAGTAAGTAGTCTTCGAGCTTCGAAATGAAAGTGAGCTGAAAATTCTGCGGAAAATCTAATGTTGGGGGTGGGTGACCGAATTGTGGGAAGTACAAAGATTTTAGGAAAGTTACACAAGGAATTTAATGGACATGGTTACTTATACGTATGAGATATGTGATGAAGTTTTCTAAGGGATGCGTTTTGGGAAGCTAAGGCAATACATTTGTATGTTAACTCGTATGTGGTGTGGGTGAGATGGGGTTTTCTTGTATGTAAATTAGGGTTAAACAGAAATTTGGTACAGATATGTAGTTTAAATAATAAAATACTACAAAAGCATCGAACGACAAATTCGAATACATATAACCAAAATGAATTATAAATACCCAAGAAATGTTTTTAAGTTCAAGTCTGAGTTTTGATATCTACATTCAGAAGAAACATTCGATCAAATAACAATATTCACAGTGAACTTAATCCTTTTCGTTTATGATTAATACGAATATGCTAAACTTGAACTAATTTATGGTATGAGCCCACATAGTTAAACCTATTAATTCCTAAGTTGATTTCATACTGGTTTTATAAAATATAAATAAATTTATTCAGCACATAAGATATAAAATAAATATTAGATAAACAATTTAAAGGGAAAATTCATCTTATACATAAATAAGATAATAATGAAAAATTGAATGTAAAAAATGTGAGTAAGATATTTATTACATCTCTATAGTTTGTTTTCAAAATTTTTCTTACTTTACTTAACCACATTTCTGATAGTAATCCATTAAGTTTCGAAATCAACGAACCATTTAGTTTGGTGTTAAGCACATTTATATTTTGACAGAGCCAACGATTTACGTATTATTATTTCTTGGTCATAGCTGGCGATTGCGATTGATCGAAAAAAAATCTCTTGTTTACTGGGCATATTTAAAGTTAATTGAAAATCAAGTTAATGCGTTTAATTGAATGAACGCAGCATATGTTAAAGGGGTGGCAGAATTGTCAGCTAAAAACAAACAGTGAGTCCCTGGCCTGCAATGAAAACATAAAAAAAAATATATGAAAACTCCCACACTCACGCACACAGATAATTATACACACACACACCCAGCGGGCAGCCTGAATGTTGATATTGTGTGTGGCACTGTGGAACTGAGGCCCAATGTGCATATTTATATGTGGAAAATTATATACAAACACAACGCAACACAGAGCACCCTTCACGTATGGGTCACAAACGCCTACATATTATATATCTATACACACACACACACACATATATATATATATGTGTATCTATATATATGTTGGTATGTTTGGAAAATCATAATGATGGCGATGCATCATCATAGAACAAAAGGCGCTATGGCAGCGACACGCACACAATAAACAGGGGTTTGCCACCCCTCCTACAAACAGTTTGAATGTCCATGTGTGTGAGTTACACTATTGCCAGGGTAGAGAGTGGCGGTGAACTGCTCTAATCAATGACCTGGCCAGACAATCGATGGGTGTTCAACGGGCTAACGGGACAAGGGATCGTCAGGGATGTATGAGAGTGGAGTTTAAGGCTGTCCAGTGGCAAGTGCGACACCTACACACACACACACACACACAATCTAAGGAGCTAACCTGCACCTTTATTATCCAGGGCTTGAGCTTATAATTATTTCAAACACAGTCAGCCACAAAAGACAGAGATAGCTAGCGCTGCTCTTAAAAATGGGCAATCCTGGGGAGCTGGGGAAAGCTCAGTTTAAGACAAAGTTTGTTTTGCTATAATTATTATTATAAAATGTCAAGCCTCAAACCAAGCGATGTGCGTGTGTTTTGCCTACATCTTAGGCATAAAAGTATATAATGGTATCAATATGGAGGCCTCAACTATGCTCTATACGTCCCGCTCTAACACACGCTCTCGTCTAATAGGCATTTTCATTTTTCTTAAGACGCATTTTGATTAAAATTTTGAACAGCACACACACTCACACTCACACGGACATGCACACGCACACAAACCAATAAAACACAAACACACCTGAAATTTCTCTTGCACTCACTCAAATATGTATGTATATGTGGATTTCTATATGTGTGTTTTGTGTCTCAAATCTTTGTTGATTTTTGCGTTCGTGTTTGCCATAAATCTGGGTTGAGTTGCACATTTTTGGTGAATTTGGGTGAATGTCTTGAGAAATGTTCGCTTTGTTGTTGCAAGTTGCAACAACTGTACATACACACACAGACTTGATACTTGTACGATATACATAAATGAACAACTTAGTTCGGCATTCGATAGCTGCTTTCTAACATTTTGATTCATTTCAACTACAGATGGTAATTTATTTAGTTTTGTTGCATTCCGCTCGACTTATATGCAGTTATGTATAATGTCTTAGTCTAGTTGCATTCGAATATTTGTTGTATTCTTTGTACCATATACCATACTTAATTTGTTATCATTCATATATGATATTGTTGTTTTTATTTTCGGATAACCCTACGTTCCAATTTGTATAATTAGTATCTCCTTTGATAATTCTTAAGATATTTTAACACTGCTATAATTTTTGATCAAAGTAAATATAGAAAAAAAATTTTTAATAATAATATTCGAGTATTATATTATTTTGTTTTGTTATTTTGCATTGTTTGTCATCTATTAAGTTCCTCTTTCTTCAAATCGTTCAAAACTAGCAACAGCTGCATTTGTCTGTAGTTTATTTACTTTTCCTTTTTGCTTCATACAATACAACCCCTAAATTGCAATTAAAATTAAATATATCCCTATAAAAAACTGTAATTTTCTTTTGCCATGTCAGCAGAACACACTCACACACACACACACATACATACTCACGTTTTGTGTGTGTTTGTACACCCACAATTTTATCGGCCGGAAATTTTCGGATGCCGAAAGAGAAACTTAAACCACAAACTTGCTGCACTTTCTTCGCAAATATATCGTACTCGCTCGCACCCATTGACTGGGCTGCTGCACTAATAAGAAATTTTGAAGTTAAGTCGCTCTCGCTCTAACATTGCATTCGGACTCTGTCTAGAGAAACTGCAAAAATGTGCATTAGAAAAGCTCAAGAAAAGCCCCCCAAAAGTGTTGAGTATGCAACTGCAGCTGCATGTGGTTGCATCCACTTCTTTGTTTGTGTGTGTGTGTGTGTGTGTGAGAGCTGCACATGTGCATGAGTTGCAAAGCAATAAAAGTGTTTGTGTGTGTGTGTGTGTGCGGTCAGCTTCTTAAAATGCACAAACACATATAGAGCCAAAAATTCTTGGAGCAAAAGTAATGCATGCTTTGCACATACATACATTAAATATGTGTGTGTGTACGTCTGATTGTGGTTACACCTACACAGATATATTTGTGTATGTGTGTGCTGCTGACGTATGAGGACTCTTTGGTCAGTTTTCTTGCAAGAAAATCTAATCAACACACACACGGACACACAGCAGGCTGTGTGTGGTCCTGGCCGAACGTTACGTAAACGCAACGTTGAACGAATGAAGTTTTCTGCATAATTCGTATCGAAGCGGGGATGGATGTGGATGCGGGTGGTCCGGTCAGAGGGGGGTTAATTTCTCCCAAGAGGTTGACTCAAACATACATACATACATACATATGAACATACACACGTATGTTCGCATAAATGCACATATAGATGAATGCTTTTAATTTGTACAGGACACATCTGCACACGCACACGCACACACACACAAAAACAAATAAACAAAGGCACAATTTTCAAGAAAATTCAGCAGAGAAAACAGTGTGAGGACAAACACACGCACGCACACGCACACACATGCACATACACATACAAACTGGGTTTTTTGGGGTCTGAGCAAATCTTGGGACCGAATGCGTCTGTAAATTGTTGCTCTATCTTATCTTTTTACTTGAAAGCCTCCACTTGCCACCAACACGGCACAACACAGGACAACTCAACACCACACAACGCTCACCGGCTGGGGCAAAAAGGATAGCAAAGGATTGTCAAGGAGAAGCGAACAACATTTGTAAGATCAAAGGCAGGCGGGACAGTAGCATTCACTGGAGAACTAGAGTTTTAGCTTTACGCATGCATAATCAATGCATTTCTTCACACAACAAGAACGAGAACGAGATAGAGAGAAAGAGACAGAATGTATGTGTGTGTGTGTGTGTGTGTTGACTAGTGTGGGTTGGTGTAGTTTTTGAGTTGTAGTTGCCTGTTCTAAATTAGTTGGAAAATATAATTCAAGCTCTTGGCAAATATTGCTTGCATCCTTATTGCTGTCCAACAACTCTGACTCCTTCTTAGTCTTCTTCTTCTTCGTCTACTTCTTCTTTGCCATCTTGTGTAGCATTTGAAAACTCAAACCTAAACAAAATCGATTGAAATTCGAGCTTGAGCAATTGAAGGCGCTTTTATGTGACGCATTTGTTGTATTTGTTTTGTAGCTGGGTGTTTCGAAGTACTTGGTAGGTTAAAATTCAGACTGCGTTGACATTGCGAACAGCATAAGAAATTATGAGTGGAAATAGCTCATTAAAGTTAGGTAAGATTTTGTTATTTAAGGCCAAGGTTCGATTTGTTGAAACTTGCTTGGATTTTTTCATTCGATTGTTAATGTTATGAATAAAATGATTAACAGATAAAGCAGTAAACTATGAATATATTTTGAAGCTCGTTGTCTTCTAACTTTTCAATGTCATTCGGATTTTTTTTTAATGATTTACATTTGAGATCCAAAATAAGATTTGCGATAAAGTTTTCTGCATTTTTTTATGAATATTTTACGTTCCAAGAATAAAACAAACAGTTTTTCCAACATACAACTTTGAAAATTGTTAAATTAAAGTATTATTTAGTTCGTTTAATCGTTTTTTGATTTATTAATATGGTTTTGTTATTACCACATTCTTCTTCCAATTTGTTAACATACTGTGCTCTTTATCACTTTCCATTCATAACTTTAAATGCATTAACTTACGAACACAACCTAAAAAAGGATTCAAGAATTGTTTTAACACCCACTTCGAATTCATTTTGGAATCGGTACCAATAAAAATCAATTACAAATCAATCAATCGACATATCTATTACAACAAAAGCTCGACCACAAACCGTTATTGAATACCCCAAAAGATATGAGTCCTCTGCCAAAGTTGCCTGCCTGCCTGCCTTCATTTCCTTCTCCTTCTCCTCTTTCCACACACAAAAATGATAAATCAAAAAATTCGACAATCCTTTGTCACAAATAACAAGGGAGCATAAAAAAAATAAACTTACGGTTAGCATGCAAAATCAAAAATCAGTCGAATAACATTGCTACGGAAAGAGAGAAAGAGAGAGAGAGAGAGAGAGAGAATTTGCGTCTGTTTTGTGTTCCACTTTTGAATTGATTTCGCAAAAGTCGTAAATTCCTTTAGCACTGGGCAACTTTCGCTTGTCGTTTGCCTGTTCTCTGTTTTTGTTTCAGTTGTTGTTTTGCATTTGGCGCGCGAACTTTTAACTTGCTTTTTGTTGCTGTTGTTGTTGTTGTTGTTGTGTTTATTGCTTTATTTGTGAAAAGTGTTAAAAGTAAAAGGCGAAACTCTCATAATGTTATTCAAAGCCTGTAAAAGTGTTTGCGTGTATTTGTGTGTGTGTGTGCACGTCGCAATACAACAAAGACAGCCATAGTTGAGCACGACGCGAGTTTCTGTTGCTGTTTCTCTGTCGCCGTCTCATTCTCTTGCTCGCGTCGCCTCGCCTCGCCTCGTCTCGTCTTGTCTCGTGTTTGTTTATTTGCATTTCCGCCTGAGTTGCAGGTCTCGCTCTCTGTATGTGTATGTGTGTGTGTGTGTGCAAGGCTCAACAGGTTGTTGTCTCTGGCTCGGCTGTTTTGTACTTGTTGTTTTTGCTGGCATTGTCATGAGTTTTTTTTGTCGTTTTCTAGTTTGTCTTTTTCGTTTTTTGTAGCTTTTATTTGTATTTGTTGCTCTCAAACACTTTTGCCACCACATTTCTTTGCGTGTATGCGTGTGTGTGTGTGTCATCGTCATCGTAATCGGCATCGTCATCATCATCATCATCGTCGTCGTCGTCGTCGTCGTTGCCATCTTCTCTTTTGCACTCTCACGACATAAGCGCTGCGCTCTCAGAACGTTGACTGCGACTGCTACGCTGACGTGCGGCTCGTTTTGTTTTGTTTTGTTTGTTTCGCCTTGTTTGCTTATTTGTTTGTTTTGCGTCACTTTTTTCTTTTTTGTGCGCTCCTTGCCCTTCTGCTCTTGATTCTGGCGCTGGTGCTGCTGCTTCTGCTTGTGCTTCCACTTTACTTTTTGCTTTTGGATAATTTCTTCGTATGCTTTTTGCACTTTTATATATGGGCGAAACTCAAGTTTTTCTTTTACTGCAAAAAATATTTTTCGCCAAGGCCGTTAATTGTTTTGCTTCTATTTTTTTATGCAACTCGCTTGCGTATGTGTTTGCACATGCTAACGAGAGAGAGAGCGAGAGAGAGAGAGAAGGAGAAAGAAAGTGGGCTGATATGCGTGTGTTCTTTGACTTTTATTTTTGGCTTGTTTATGCTCTGTTTTTTATTGCCGCTTCAATTTGCGTGCACTTTGAGGTCGTTCTCAATGTTGTTATTGTTGTTGGTGTTGTTGTCGTGCGTGGCCTTGTCGTTATTTTGATTTCTTTATTTCCTTCTCTTATGTGCCGGCAACTTTTATTTTGTCTTTGTTGCTTTGCTTGCCAGCCTCAGCCTCTTCACTTGATGCATAGTGGCGTTTAATTTATCAATTTGCGTTTGCCTAAGGAATTCATAATGTGTTTTTGCCAGCTTTCTTTTCCACCTCTCTTTCTTCTTAGCTCGTTTTAGTATCGTTGGCATTCATCTGTTGTTTATTTTCCATCATCATCGTCTGTTATTGTTGTTGTTACCTTGCCATCGCATTTAACGGTAGCTTAATCGTTTGCAATGCATTTCTCTCCCTCTCTCTCTCTCTCTCTCGCTACAGATACTTGAGCAATAGTTTCTTTATCCTATTCGAGTATGGTATTTCTTATATCACTTTACGCCCTTATAGTGAGCTTAAAGCTTATGTAAGCTTAAAAAACGATGAATATTTTAAACAACAAAAGTTATAGTCAAGTTAATTGACAAAATATGTATTTGAATATGGTATTCCATGCTTGATTGGCAGTATTTTTGAAAATATCAGAGCTTTACTTCCAGAACTTAAAATATTAATATATCGATGTTTTCACTTTATCTGGTGTTCACTATATCTAGTATCGACTGTAAGCACATTTTGCAAATCTTCGCAATAGTGACTCGAATCATTAATTCTTAAAAGCAGTCTTTAATTAATAGGAAACACTTACGAAAACCTCGGACAATAAATGTGCGAAGTTGACTGTAAATCCCAGGCGAAACCTTCTCAACGAAACCCTTGCAAGTAATTAAAACGCAAGTCGCTAAAAAACCAAAATAAGTAATTGCCACCTTGTTTGGCAACTTTGAGAGCTCATCAGCAAATACGGACAAAAAATGTCTAGCAAAAATAAAGAAAGTCACAAAAAAATAAAAAATCAAAAGAAAAGCAAAAAAACACGCACCAAATTGACAAATTAAAAGCAAGTGAAAATTGTTCTCAAACCAGGGAAAAAATGAAGGACAGATCCATCCAAAAGGGAAGCGAGCCGGGCACACAATTAAGCAAAGGGATTGCCAAAGCAGTGGCAACAACAAAAATAAAGCCAAAGTAGAACAGAACAGAGCAGAAAAAAAGCAAACGGGAATACAGGCTCAATAATTAAGAAGGAAAAACCGGGGTAACTAGAGAGCTCGGGAATTATGGGGTTGAGTACGGGGAGTACTCCAGGACACACAATCGACATGTCAAGAGGGAAGGGATAATGGGGGGGCAAGCAGTACTTTCGGGCGCGCAATTATGATTATGGGTGCGTCTATCACCCACCCCTCCACCCATTGCCAACCCCCTCCTAAGTACACTTTAATTGTTTTTTTCCTTGGCTTTTTTTTTCTTGTCTTTTTCGTTTGAGGGTTGCTGGCTGGACGGAAATTCATTAGAGCGTTCAGTGGCCAAAGAGAAAGAAGAAACTGAAGCTGAGGCCGAGCATGTCAAACAATTTCCAAGACGCTTTCTTGGCTTTTTCTTCTCTGCGCAAAAATTGCAATTTCAACAGCTTCCCTTACCACAACTTCAGCCCCAACCCCCAATGTCAGTCGACAATTGTCTCTGGCAGTCGTCCATCCAACAACAACGACTAGGCAAAGAACAAGAGAAGGTGAAGGTGAGGAGAAGGGGTGTTGAGCAACGAAAAAAAAGGGCTTCGCATCCTGTGCTTGCGATAAAAAAGTAAGGACCGCTAGCCAGGCGAGCAAACATAAAAATGCGTTCTCTAGCCTTCAGAAGTTGTGTTGCCCGGCAAAGGCGTTGGGTATGTATGGCTCGGAGGTTTTTTGGGGAGTTGGGCGTGGACGGACAGGCACCTAAAACAGAAAGTAATCAACCCATACAAGCACACAAACCCACACACAAACACACAGATAGAAAGCGCATAGAGCGCGACGAACAGAAATGCGCGCTATCCTTCCTAACCACCTCCACCTCCGCCCACCTCTTAGATCCCACCCACAAGCTACCCCATCGGTCCACTCTACTCATTTGCACAAAACACACCCACAACTTGGCAGCAGAAGTAACTTTTTTCTACGGTTTTTCTTTTTTTCATCATTTCTGTTTCCTACGTTTTCATATTGGAGCATTGAGCGGAAGGAGAAAAGCAGAAAAGGAGGGCTGGATGGGGTGTAGACCGAACTGCGGACTGACTCTGGGTCTGCGTTTGGGCTTCGGCTTGGGGTTCGTTCTGAGCATTGTTCTTGTGCCGCCATGAAAATTAATGAAGAAGTGCCCGACCCATGTTCCAACGGTCCTTGGTCCTAAAACTCCGCTCAGTCCTAGAGTCTGACTGACATGCCCAGTCCTCGGTAAGGGGTTTGTGTGTGAGGTGAGGTGCAGAACTAGCACCCAAAGCTCCATTTGTTTTTGCTTTTTGCGCCTTTACTTCTAAGGGTGCGTGCTGGATCCTTGTCCAACTCCTGCGAACTCCTGCTTCGCTTGTCCAAAGCAACCAAGCAATTCTTTTTATTATATTTTTTTTTTTCGGTTTCGTTCGTTCGTTAATGTGCGTTCTAACAAAAGTGAGCCTTAAATTTGTTTTTTGAGTACAAGCACTCATTTAAGGACACATTGTGTGGATAATTGATTGTAAATTTATTTTTGTATTAATCAAAAAGAATAAAAAATATAATGCTAATGAATTTTGTTGAAGGTAGATGATGATTTTTAGAAGATAACCCTTTATTAATATTAATAACAGAATCCCATCTTAGAAAGTCTATGTATAAATACAGATAGTAGAATAGTAGTCTTTTTATTTTAAGCAACAAGAATTCTAAGTTCATCAGTTCTTATTTCATATTTATACTTTAGTTAAATCAAATACAGTCTGACATAAGAGATTGTATGTTAAGGGTGCATTGACTTTGAACATCTCTTACTCTATTCTTTCACAGCTATCTTTTGAGATAAGATTTTAACAAGCGAATTTCAGACTTTCATATATGTTACGGTGTATAGGTCCAAACTGCATATTGCACAGAATGTAATTTGCACTTATGTAGAAGATACTCTTTCTCGAAAAGAGAAAAAATAGGGGGTGCTGACCATTCTTGGACTGGGCCCCACAGACATTGTCTATGAACGAGACAGATAAAATGGCAAACGTGGAAAGGCAAAAGGCAAATGGGGAAAAACAAAAGGCGATGTTTAAAACGAGAAGCGATTTGAGCAAACAAACGGCACATTGGGTAAGCCAAACCCGGCGGGGAGTCGCAACCGACTCTTAGCCAGACTCGGGACAGACAGGCAGCTGTGAAAAAGGACACACACGGTCAAGTGGGTGAATGTGTGGGCGCATGTGTATGTGTGTGTGTGTGTGTGAGTGAAGTAGGTGTGTGTGTTGAACAGTCCACGTTTAGAGGTGCTTGCCTTCCGTTTTGGTGTTGGCTGTTTTTTTATTTTTCGGCTGGGACACTCGTGCAACGGTCGCTAGGTGGCGCCAGACGTGACGCGACGCCAACTGCCAAAGCGGAGGGTGTTGGGGTTTGGTTTGGGTGGTGCGGATGACGACGCCTTTGCTTTTAGCTTGATTGCCAAGCCTAGTTAACTGTAAAGTTTTATAACTTTGCCAAGCTCAGCCACCCCCTCAGCAGACATCCTGCACCCTGAGCTCCAAACCCAGAACCCAGCAGCCTGTACCCTACACACCCAACACCCTACATATCGGCTTTGCTGGCGTTAAAATCGCTTGGTTTATTACACGCGCCAGCGCAGCCTTTGCGACTCACCCAACTCTTACCCTTTTCCTACACATTGGTCCCGTCCTTAACAGCTTCGACGTCACTCGACCCTTTTAAAAAGTCGTCAATACTTGGCATGCACTACCATACCCATTCCCCCGGTTCCCTTCTGCCTCCCCGACCCTGTCTGGTGTGTGCAAACGCCACTGGCTCAGTCGTGCAACGGCCTCTGAACTTTGCCAGCACAAGCAATGGGGACAGTCGAAGGACGAGTCAGAGACCGAGGCCCAGGCGTCTATCAAATTCCAATTTCGGTCCCTTTTTTTTTTGCCTCTACCGGCATTCAAAGTTTATGGCGTCTTTTTAGCGTAAATCCTGCATGGGTAACAGGACCCCGGGACGACTAACCTAACTCCAACTCTCAACTCAATCTGGTTCTCTACTTTTCATTTTGGGTGCTTCACCCTTATTGGGAAAGGGACGCCAGTGGACCATGGCTTCCTTTCTCCTCCACCTTATAACAGAGACAGCATCTTCAATATCCTTTTTAGCTCTTTCCGTGTCATGTGTGTGTGTGTGTGTGTGCAGAGGTTTGTGGTCTCCCCATCTAATAAACCGCACACATACAAATCCAAGACTTGAATACATTTTTCTATATTTTTTGTCGCTCATCATAATACGAGCATTCCATTTGTCGCGTCCACTGTATTGCAACTCATGAAAGCTATGCTTTTTATATCCCGTTGTTTGATTTTTATACTCTAACAGAATGCTTCATTAAATAATATTGTTGTTTGCTTAATGTGAATATCTTTCATTCTCAATGTAATAAGTTTTTCTTAATGGCTAAAAAATAAAATAGATAAAACCCATTATTCCTTAAAAATTTTCCAATGAGTAATTCAAATATTTTCCTATTATTATTCAGTTTTTAGTTGATTTGAACTACCATTTCTGTAGAGTATAAAATGCATCGGTATCAATATAATATTTGTGTTTGAATATTTTTTGTTTATTTGCCAACGCTCTGTTAGCTGTTGGCTTTATTGTGATGCTGGCCAGGTAAATCAATAAATTTTATTTGCGCCAGAAATTTTTATAAATATTTTTTCTACTTATATACATGTGTGTACAAATATGTACATATTTTATACACATGTATACAAATTTAAAATGATATTTACACTCAGACAATAGTATTTTCTGCACAGCACTTTAAATGTGTCAACAACATTTCAATAAGTTCAAGTTCGCAAAAGACCTGCGATTAAATATGATTTTTCCACGAAACATGTATAATAAACTAATAAATGGATCTACAAATACATATATAAATAATAAATATATATAAATTTATTTATTTTCTGCCAGATTCATTATTTTTTCTAACAAGTTTTGCTTGATTCGAGGAACGAGACGTTTGCTTTGATAACCCCAAGCTAAGTCAATAATCACACAGTGGCTTCTCTTAATCTATAACGGCTTGATTTTAGGTTTTATACTATTGTTTTTAAGATTCCTTTTTTTCCATCTAAAATATTTTGAAAATAGTTAAGATTTATTTTTTATAAATATCTTAACGAAAATTTAACTCAAAACCAACCTTGATAAGAAAAAAGATCTATCAAAGAAAATGTCCTAAAATGTATCATTCGTATATTCTTTCGAAAACGATATGCTTTATTCGTACAAAGCTTATTAAAGCAAATAAGGTTAATATGTTGCCAAAATAAGTTATTTTTATAACAGATAAATGTAGTACTTGCATTTATTATACATTTGCGAGTAATCACTGTATATATATTACTTATATACAAATTAAATTTCCGCAGCTATAATCTACTTTAAAATAAACACTCTAACCGATTCTGATTTCAGTTGTATGTCAACACTTCAAGCGATCAGAAATGAAACGCGCTAATCTTTGGCTGAGCTTGATCAGCTTTTGCCTGCTGGCTTTGGAGGTAGGTCAGTTTGCTTGTGCTTAGCCCCAATGACGTCATCAATTTTCCCTTGTTACAGCCGGGCAGCGCGACAGCTAACAGTAGAGATAACGATAGCGGCCCCAACGTGGCGCTAACCCGCCAAGCTGTCGCTCTGGGCATGGAGCCGGCGGCATTGAGCGAACTATGGCACACCAAGCAGCCGGTGATAGTCAGCAAGACCGATGAACTGGGTCAGCTGTTTACGACGACTTACGAACTTTCGTCCGATGGCCAACATATAAGCAGCAAAGTCATCAAAGAGCAGCCGGTGCTTACCACCACGACAACGCCAAGTCCACCAGCAGCAGTACCACAGCCAACTAATCCTCAAACTGATTGGGAGTATGTGCCGTCTAGTTTGGGCAACCGACGCACCTATACGCTGGGAAGCAATTGGCCTGATTTTGGTTCGAAAATTCCGCAGTGGCCCAGCTTTGATTTTCCGGGCAGCGTGACACCACAAACGTCTACAACAACGTCGCAAGATGATCAGGGACGTACAGTGACAACAACAACAAAGACCTACAAGGGACCAATAGGCAACAGCTGGCCCACTGGCACGGATATAGGTGCCAACTGGCCAAGCTTTGAATTTCCTGCTGGAGTAACGCCTCAGACGAGCACTAAAACCGAACAGGATGATCAGGGACGCACGGTGACAACAACAACAAAGACCTACAAGGGACCAATAGGCAACAGCTGGCCCACTGGCACGGATCTAGGTGCCAACTGGCCAAGCTTTGAATTTCCTGCTAGAGGAACGCCTCAGACGAGCACTAAAACCGAAAAGGATGATCAGGGACGCACGGTGATAACCACGACAAACACCTATAAGGGACCAATAGGCAACAGCTGGCCCACTGGCACGGATCTAGGTGCCAACTGGCCAAGCTTTGAATTTCCTGCTGGAGGAACGCCTCAGACGAGCACTAAAACCGAACAGGATGATCAGGGACGCACGGTGATAACCACGACAAACACCTATAAGAGTCCAGTATTTAAAATTTGGTCATCGGGAGATGAGACCGGTGGCTCGTTGCCTAGTGGACCTGACACGTTTTCTCGAGTGTTGCCTCCCTGGTTTAAAATCAACAATCAACCTGTGCCAGCACCACTGCCCTCTCCCGAGCGACCTGCTGTACCATCGTTGCAACCATCACTGCCTACAGCACCGTCGCTTGGACCAAGCTTCACCACCACGCCCAAGACCATAGCCACCTTCAATTTGGATGAGCAACCCGTGAATACTAGAGTAACAAGCTACAGCAGCCACATAAATGGCGCTGCATTACCAAAAATCGGTGACATGCAGCCACAGTTGAGGGATCTACTCAATCGTGGTGGAATCACCGATGAGGATATACAAAATGCTCAGGCCTTAGGCCACGATGTTGTCCGCACGCGTGTCCTGCCCGACGGACGAACAATCAAGACGACGCTGCTGGTAAACAACTCGGCGGCTCCAAGGCCGGTAGCATCCGTGCCACTGCCAACAGCACCACCTAGCCAAGCCTATCCGGAAATGCTACCATTTCCAACGTCACTTCCCCGCCAACCGCAACCACTTTCTCCAAATGCACAGGGGGACAATTCTATAGACAACTTCCTGTCGCAGGTACAGCTAACGCCAGCCGAGATACAGGCCCAAAACGGAGAGGTGGTCAAAACGATTGTCGACCAACATGGACGCGTCCTCAGCGTTAAGTTTGTGCTGAGCACCGTCAAGGGTGACGAACAAGGCCAAGGACAGCAAGAGCAGCCAACCAAATAAACTTAATGCGGAAATGGAAAACTAAGTTAAGTCTATTCAGAAATTGTATGAACAAACAGGAAAATTGAAAAAAAAAATGTATATATATATTTATATATATATATTTATAGCTCTTTTAAAAATATATACAAAAGGTATATGCTTTTATATACTTGCAAAAATAAACGCTTATCAGCGCAGGTTATGCCCAAAGATTACATCGCACAGCAAATCACATGTCGAAGTGCTGAAGTCGTCGCATACGTGATTCGTCGTACACTTTCACACCTAGAGTTTCTAATTTCATATTTTTTCAAGTTCGGATTTGATTTTCTTTCATATTTAAAATGCTGATGTTTAATTTAAAACCATATAGTGTCTGAGCAAGCTTTTACAGGCTTTTGGAAATGTTGAGTCAACGTCTTAAAATTTTTTTTTCTTAATACAAATTATGAGTTTAGGGTCTAGAAAACTCAGATGAGACGAGTAGAAAATATTTCATAAAAAATTTTAAGTACAGCTTTTGATTTTTACTGTAAATGAAAACAATATGTCTGTGTTTATTTTAACACAGATTTAAATTACAAAGTTGATGTTTTTTCGATATTAGGCATATAAAATGTGATAAGAACAAGGGCGGTAGTAGTTGTGTTTGGTTCCGAATCACACAATTAAAATTAATTAAAAATGAATATTGCTAAAATCAATAATTTGTAGATATATACTTACCGCATCTGAAAATGTCAAAGCCGTTATATGTACAAGCTACAAAGCATTTTAAAATAAGCTATGCGTTTATATTTTAATAAGCTGTCTAATTTATTAGAAATCTCTTCAATGCATTGAAAAGTGTATTTTATGCAAAATAAATAAAAGGCATATAGAAAAGCTTTAGGTTTTTTGTTTAACTAATTTATTACAAAAATTTTTCGGCTTTCGCTAACAACTAAGCTGGAAAATAAAAAAATAAAATAAAAAATATATTAAATAAAATCAAATATAATGCAAAAAATTTAAATGAATATACCAAATAAAAAAATATATAACTAATAATACGAAATGATTGCATTTAGAATGTTTACAGCGTTATAAAATGAAAACATTAATTGCAGCAAATAATTCAAGCATTAAGAGATCAAATATCATTAAAAAAATAAAATAAATAAATGAGAATTCAATTTGAATTTCACATAGATAACAAAAACGCTATTGCATAATTTTGTGCGTTGCCCAAAGCAAACGCATTTGATGTGGCCGAAAATGGTTTTGGTTGTTGTAGTTGGTTTTTTTTTGTTTTTGTTTGGTTTTTCTCTCTTTCTCACATATTCTCGATTACATTGCGATAGATGCGTTAGATTTATAAGCCAAGCATGTCATAGAAAAAAGAAACTAAATTAGTTAAAATTTGTAGTTGATCATATATTGATAACGAAACAAATGCTTAAATATTAAATATGGCATATACGTAAGCAGTATAGAAAAGCTATCTTCGACATCGCCGAAGTATCGATACCTTTGCAGTTCTTTTCTTTTTCTAAAAGCTCCATTGGCTTATTTAGTTAGAGCTTATCAATTAACATCAAAAATGTATTTTGGAGAATGAGAATTGAAATACTTTTGTTTTTTACCATTTAAAATTAGTTGCTGCAAGGGTATACAAAAAATGTTTGTGTTGAGAGCGTTGAACTTATTAAAAAGCGATGCCTACAAATACTTTAAAAATGCGATTGATAATAACGAAAATAGCGTTATAAAAATAAAATAATACACAACTTTTTCAGAGGGCAAAAATATTTGAAAAATTGTTTGCATATTTCATTTTGCTCGATTGTGCATTGTTTGAGACACAAACAATGATAATAAAAAAGGTTTATATGTTTTTAGAATAATATTAATAAATGGAAAATCCGCCAAAGGCAAACAAATTTAATAAAATAAGCTTAATCCAATTGTGGGGCTAAAAAAATTAAATTGCAGTTGTTGTTTTGGTAATGCACTAACAATACTATAAGTTTCATAATCAACATTTGTGCGTGTGTAAAAGTGTAAAGAAATTTAAATAAGCTTAAAATATTTGGTAAAAATGGGTTGTCAATAAGACAGACAACTTAAATATGATATCATTGAGTTATTTGGAGATCATATAGAAGATATTAATAAAATATGCGGTTCCTTTTTAAGAACTCTCTCTTAATATATATATAAAAACGTTGTTATAAGATTGATTGAGGGTGAATAATTTTTAGAACTTGTAGAATAATAAAGAAAAAAGTGTTTCTGATACAATTATATCAAATTTTGTGGAAATGTGAACTTATATTATTTTAAAACTCTTAAGACAGTGCGAAAAATGTTTTGTTAAGTTTTGTGGAAAACAATTTTCTTGGATTAAAAAGTCATTTCTTAAATTTTTGTTTCTTATATACCTATTTAAAGTGTATATTTAAAATCTTTACTCACCAGGTTATCAAAGCGCAGGGCATCCTCATCGCTGAGGCCCATGCTGCGCGTCAACTGCAAATACGTGGATGTTATGGGCTTCAAACGTTCCAAGTCCAAAGGAGGCAACGGCGTGGGCAACTGCTCCATCGGAGCTGAGCCGCGCAGCAACAGCTGAGGTATGCGCAGATCAGCTGGCAGAGTTTTGGGCGGACTGGGTAGCTCTAGTTTTAGGGGAGCAACAGAAAGAGGGGTTGAAGTGGATGCTGGCTGTCCATTGCTGGAGCTGGAAAATGGAGGCTTTGTTAGATTGATCGGTGTTTGAGGGGCTGGGGGCGTGGCTGTTGAAGCGATCGGTGAGCATGCTCGAGCCAAGCTATCAGGGGAGGTTCTTATTTTATGAGAGGTACTCGGAACAGGAGAAGAGACTGAGACAGATAACGCTTTTATATTACTATTGCTGTGTCTTGCTGTAGCTGTGGTGCTTGTGCTTGTGTTTGTGTTAGTTATGGTGGTTGTTGGATAACTGAGGCTTTGCAACAGACTGCTGCCATAGAGGGGCGGTGCTAAGACCGGTTGACTGAGGAGAGAGCCGCCGGCGTAGAAACGTCGCATGAAATCGTAATAGCGCACAAGATTATCCCGCGACTTTAGCAGCTGCAAGTCAAAGTTTGGAAGCTGTATAGGATTTTCGGTGGGCATTGGAGCCTGTGGTGGCTGAGTGGTTGGACTAAGCGGACGCTGTAATTGTGGCTTGACTCGTATTTTGGGCAGGCTGACTGCACTCGCTTCAACAGCCGCATCAACGGTTAAGGGGACAGTTATGGGACTGGGTGGAGCTGGTGGTGCAATAGCATCCAGCTGAGTAGCACTGATGCTGCTGGCAACTGATCCAGCGGCCAGTGGTGCGTGTGGTTTTATCTCGGCACTCGAATGACGCCGCCGCTTGGCCGTTGGACCCGTCTCTATGGAGCTTTCGGTATGGGATGAATAATTTAAATATGTCTCCACTTCCGAGGAGCTCTCGTTGCCAGCCAGCTCATCCTTAGTGACAGTCGAGGGCGATGATGGTCGAAGGTTCTTCTTGCACTCGGGACAGATGGTCAGAAAGCGAGTGACAGCTTCACGGGGCAGAAATGCATAGGTTTCGGTTATCTAAAATATAAAGAATTTTAAAACATTGAAGAAATAGAATGAGTATAATTTATAATAAGAAAATAATATTGTTTTTAAAATAATTACTCAAATTGACAATACGAAAACCAAGAAGAGTTAGGAAAAAGAGTATAAAAGGAACTTGTAGGGCATAATTTCTTTCTTGACAAGTAAAAGATATATTATTAAAATAGCAAGCAGACAATCACAAAAGATATTATAGTTAGACTTAATATGAACATAAAAAGGATCAAAAGGTAAGATTTTAATCTGGCCATATTATTATATGCGTTTAATTTAGTTATAATCACACTTCCTTAAGACTCTATGTAACTTTAAGGGTATTTTTTATGACTTGAACAAGATATTTTCTACATTCAACCAAAACTTAAATAATTTGGTTTATACGCTACACTCACAATGCGATAGGTTCGTTTCTGTCCCGCATGCATGCCGCTGCGTCCGCCTAGCTCCATATGCACATTGTAGATGATATCAAAGAACTCCTCGACGCATGCAACCTTGCGATAGATGCGACGACCAAAATCTTTGCTCTTTGAAGCGGCAAAAAGATCAACGGCGGCGGGATTATCGGAGAGCACTGCTGTATTGGGCAGCGGTTGTAAGCGCCTTCGACTGCCGGGCGCCTCCTCAAAGCCATCGGGACGTTTTGTCGTAAAGCCTGCAAAAAAACACATGTCGGTTAAGAAACAACTCTTACGTAAATTTCAGAGCTTAACTTTGCAATGACAATTAGACTGTTATCAAACAAAATTTCTAATCCAAGATCTTTTCTAATTCTTTTATATGTGAATAAAGTGAATGTTCTTTAATATTAAATATAACATTTCAAGTTTAAATTGATAAGTAATTATAGATCAATAAGTTACACTTACCCTTGGTCTTCACCCAAAAGCGAAACTTGGAGCTATCAGGGCGACTGTGCTCTTTGCCCTCGAGTGCTTTGAGGATGCGCACTTTCTTGCGCAGTGTTATTGTCTTGGTCTTTGCTTGATCGCCATAGGTTTTCAGTGCCCAAGGTTGAAACAGCTCGTAGATAACATCACGCTCGCTGGACAATTTGCTCAACGAGAGTGGGCAGCCCACGGGCTGTTCTACCAACTCCTCCACATCCGCATCGTAAGCTGTCTCTGGCACAATCTCCGCTCTGCCCACCGTTACGGGAGAGCCTTCCTCACGCTCGTCTATGGCATAGAGTTTGCGCTTAGTGCTAGAACTCTCTGCCAGGCCGAGTGCTAGGGAGGATTCCTGAAGCTGAGCATGCTTACGATTGCCATTGGACTGCTCCATGGGAATGTGTAGGAATTTATGGCCAGAGAACTGAAGATTTTTTCTTTTAATATTTAATTTTTAATTTTTTCTTAACAAAACTTTCGATCAAGACAAAGTCCAAGCAATTAACGAGCGCATTGATTTTAATGCAAAATTTAATATTGGTTTTAAAAATATTTCTTCGTTTTTGAAGGATTTCATAGGCTGCAATAAAAGAGTTTTTAATATTTTAACACATTTCCGACACGATTAATATTTATTGTAAAGTCGCACATAGATTTCACATTTTAATTGTTAAGTTACTTTGTCACTTTTCACTTACGTATAATTTCGTATTATTTTTTAACACAAGAGTTCATCGAAAACGACCACAACGAAAAGTTTTTAACAGAAACAGAAAACGAAAAATTGGCAACTTAAGCAAATATTAATTTTGTAACAAAATGAAAAATTAACAGAAATCCCACAATAACGAACAAACAAACGCGAGACAATTTTTAACAATAAAGACCAAACAAAGAATTGCGTTTAAGGCAACGCAACGCAACGCAACGCGACGCGACCGAAATGAAAGTTCAAACTCAACTGATCAGCTTTGGGCCACAGTCGGAACCCATCCTCCAAGATGCTGAAGTTCAGTTTCAGGTCCAGTCGAAGACAGGCTGCGTCCGGCTGCAAACCGGTTAAACATTTGACCGCTCATCTTTGATCTGCACAAGTCAAGTTAATGAAGGCTGCAGACGACAGAGCGCAATAAAGGGGTAGCTAAAAAATATCTCAAACCAGTGTACACGGGCATTCTAGTTCAGAATAGATAACCTATTGTGCCTACCTCAATAATTGCGCAATTGTACGCTGAGCGGGGCTGGGCAACCAACCCAATGAAGGCTCAACGCTTAACGTCTTTTGCGCTTTTTAAGAAATGCCGCTACACAAACCAATCCGTTACTCTCTCATGCTCTCACTCTTACACCCCTCTCTAACAATTTCGCTCTTTCTGTTGCCACCCTTAGCTTGGCATCACATATTTTGCATTTTTCTTAACATACTTTTCGGCAGCGCTGCGAGAGTCTCACATTTCAGTCTCAAAAAGTATTTTATGCTCATTTTTCTCACACGCCCACACTTAGAGGCCACCCCCTCCCACTCGTTGGCACGCCTGTTGCGCCTGTTTTTGTTTTTGCTTTTACTTCACTTTTGTTTTCTTTTTGGCTTTGCTTTTGTTTGGCTCCGTCAACGTGTGACGCGTTGTGCCAAAAAATAACCTGAGAAGGAATTTGAAGCCGGGTTTAACTACAAGAACTCTCGAATATTATAATTAACAAAATATTTTGATAAAAATTCAAGAGAACTTAGCTGCAAAAAATATATTCAATAATTTGTATTGTTTTATTTACAAACTATTTGATTTGCTGACTCGAAACTGTTTAATACATTTGAATATATTCTGGAATCACGCTTAAAACCAATCCCGAAGAATATTTCATTTGACTTTCGCCTTATAAGCATTTTGCTGGAGTGCTCAAAAGTATGCCACACTTTTATTGCATGCACTGCATGAGTTCCTTGGTCGGGACTCTATCTGTTTTGGGGTGAGTGTTGCTCGTTGGTTTATCTACTTAAGGGTAAGCTATTTGTTTTGATTTGATGTGGAATGCTGATTGGTCGTCACTGTCCCAGTACCAACTTTGTGTGCCATCAACGGAGTTACCCTCTCTTCCTCCTTGTTCGTGCTGTTCTTTTCTGTTTTATTCTGTTTATGTGACTTCTGTCTGCAGCTCAGCTTCATCTGGACCCAATTTAACCTAATTGCTGGACCCTATAACAAACTGGATGTTTTTGCAAACAAATTTTGTTGTTTTGACCGCCAAAATACATGCATATGCCAGCGTCAACGGTCAGTTCTTAAAGTTATTGAATTTTAACCGGTTTCTTGTAACGCTTTTTCTAAAATATCTTCAATGTGACAGCAAGATCTCCAATGTTCCTTTGAGTTCGTTTGTAAATATCCCACAGCGGTCAGTCGTTTAATGGGATAGACTGAATAGTTGCATAGGTCAGATATCATTATAGGTTGTTTGACATGATAAGAAGTCAAAATTCACGCTAGTCAGGGAAATTTAGGAAATTCAATTTGAAAACAGTTTTAAATAAAGAATTTAAAAAAAAGTTATCAATGCTTGTTCTTTAATCAATATATTTAATATTATATTTTTTATTTCCATCAATTGGAATTAGTTTGTTTTTCTGCTAGTGCAAACTTTTCACGAAAAATCATGTTGATGATGATTAATGTGGACCCATTATAAGAATTGGCTTTGTATCTATGGAATCTTTGTATATGTATGTGCATATAAATAAAATAGGTATATTTAAACAATTAATTTGGAAATGAGAAACATTTTTTTTAGTTATCAACTCAAATCAAAGTTTAATGAATGCCGCACAACATTGAAAGTTTGTCCAATTTTGCTTTGGATAAGCTCTAACTTTATTGACTGATGGATGCGCTAAACAGGCACTGATGTCAGTCAGCTCATTAAGGACTGCAACTCATCGTTTATGCATTGAAATTGGCAGTCACTTGTGAAAAAATCAATGCATGTCTGAGTAATCGATGCCGCCTAATGGAATATCAAAGCAAATAGGGCCAAACACATAGGTCAGCGAGCGAAGTCAGCAAATCGCACAGCAGACACACCCGTTCACTCGCCGCTTCGCCTTGGAAGAACAATTAGTGCAGCGACTTGGAGACAAACAATACTGCTGGCTGTTGGCCATTTAGTGAGCTAATGTTTGGCAGCTGAGTCTTCTTGGCATTTGGTTAGCAATTAGCAAACTGGCCAAATAGCATGAATAAATCGACTTGCTAAGTGGCACTGAGTTGAGTCCAAGACGTTTACTAAAGAACAAGAACAAGCAGAAGAAGAAGCATCATCAGCAGCCACAGGACATTAGGAAAGAGGAAAAAAGAAAACAAGTTTTGTTGCTTTTGGTTCGAATTGAAACTTTCTCACGCTCAGCATCCGTTGCAGGACATAAAACTTTTATATAGGAATCAGCTGAACTTTCACATCAAAATTTCAACAGATTTTCGCCCAGAACTACAGCCAAAAACTCTGATCCATGGTCAGGCCGGTTTGTCAAACTGGACACAGCATCAACGGATGATAACTGAGCAACTGGCGACGTCGAGACGTTGAACTTTGACACGCATCCCGGCCAAGATGCAACCCTTTGCTTTGGTCAACCAGTTTCCACCGGGTTCCGCCGCTGGTCACTATCAACTACATATTATTATTATTTCTATCTCTCCATGTTTTCGGGGTGGTTTGAAGATGCTGCTTGCTGCTGTCTGTTTGATTTGCAATCTTTGCGGCCCGCATATTCTGCTCTTTAAACATATTTTGTTCTTGTATTTTCGGCACAGATAATGTCCAGTTTGTTGTGCGTGTGTGAAAAAACGATCTAGAATTCCTTGGATTTTGAATGCTTTGCTTCAGATGGGTTGATCTTGCTTTTGCTTATTCTTTTACAGTTTCTGTTGTTGTTCACATTGATGCTGCTGTGCCAAAGGACACCAATAAAAAGTCCACACATCTCTAGCATCAATGGGACTTTTGGTCAACATGCAAAACCAGTTTGAGTTTAATGGCCTGTTCCTGGGCAGTAATTCTATTAGATTTCCGATGTTTCTAAGGATAAACGAATAAATTATGTTTGCTTAGGTTTCGATGTGATAGAAAGGTGGATTAATGACGAAAAGATTAAACTAAATACAAGGTTAATATAAAGTTTTCAAATTTTTCATATAAAATGTCATAATTTATTGAACGTCTTACACAATTTTTTATTTTTCAACTTTAAATACACCAAAATTGATATAAATGTTATTATTTTCAATATCTATTGTATTTCTTTCCTTGCGCAAAATGGCTTTTAAGCATGTTTTCTCATTTGAATTGTTAATTTCCTTGAGTTGTATTGCTGAATTCAAATGTAATTACTGTAGCTTTCAATACAATTTTCAAGTCAAAAACTAACACTTAGCTAAGAAATCTTATTAATTTATCTTAATTAACAGTTTATTTTTCCATACTGTATGCTGCATGCGCGGACATAAGAATTATTTCTGGATTATTTCGTTGCAAGGAAACAAGATCAGCTGCATAACCTTGTTAGACCTCTCGCAAAATAATTAAGGTGCGATAGGAGCTTTGTTTGGAAGCGTTGTTTTGAACTTCCGCAATAGACTATTCAACTAAACTCTGCCGAATGCTTGCGAAATATCCAGAAATATTGCTGACCAGTATTAACGATTAACGAAACGCATAACGTATTTCTGATGTTATATGATTGACTTGCTCAATAGATCGGGCTGTGATGCAGACGGCACAATAACGAAGCCCATTAAACGTCTTTGGGCTTATAAGGTCGCAACCTGAAGATTTTTTCTTGCGATTTCATTCGGGCGATACGCATACATCACTATTGCTGTCGTTACTAAGAGATCTTTACACAGTAAGTTTTTCGCGCTGTGTGTTGATAATTGCTTAATATATGGCGTTTAGCATGTTCTTCTCTATGCTTTCAAGCTTTGGTCAGTTTATTTTCTTGATAAGCTATTGTCTTGCCGTCGGCGATCTGTTGGACTACGTAGTAGCTTTCGCTGTTAGTATGGTTTTATTGAAGTTAAATATTGTTTTTACTTTTGAAGTTGTTTAATGAATGTGAGCTGTAGCAAAGAAGACTGACTCAAGTGAGTTGTATTTAAATTGGTTGAGAATCACTGGAGATTTGAATCAATAAAGTTGACTTAAGCATGGAATATACGCGTACATTCTTGCAACCACGTTCGCGAGAGAGCGAGAAAGAGAGAGAGCTGCTTTCCTTTTGGAGTCGCGAGACGTTGATGAATAAAAAGCCTTATAACATTACAATCAACTAGGATTAATATTTAATTATGCGTTATACTCAAAAATATTTTAAGCTAAATTCTTTATTCGGTCAGCAATAAAGAAAACAGTATTTCCCCTCACATAAATTTTTCTAAAATGCTCAATTAAGCAACGGAAAAACCGTAAATGTCGAATCTATTCTATCTATTCCCGGGATAATTTTCAATAATCGTAATGTGAAATATATTTTATTTTAATTTCTTTAACCGTTTCAAATTCTTTGTGTCTATTTTATTTTTTGTGTTTTTGTTGAAATGCGTTCAATTCATTTGACGCTTTTTGTTACCACTCTTTATCTGTCTCTGGGGACTGTGTCGACTTTGTGAGTGTGTATGCGTGCGTGTGTGTGTGTGTTTGTGTGTGTGAATGTCCTGTGCGTGGAAGCGTTCGATAAATTTCAATTACTAACCCAATTAAAAAATGTTGTACACTTTTAGGAGCCCGCAAAATAAAACGCGACATCAAATAAAAATAAATATTCACAAAAAGACAAAAAAAAAACAAAACAAAAAAAAAACACACACAAAGAAGAAATATGTGGAATATATGTTTGCAATATATTTGCAGAGCTTAATAACAACAACAAACAATTGGTAAGAGAGTGGCAAGTGCAGAACAACGGCTCAAACCAATTTTACATTTAATTTTTTATTTTTGTATTCTTATTGTTGTTGTCGGCGCCGTGACACATACGCACCATTGGCCCCGACGGCTGTCCGAGAGTATTTATTTTTGTTGTTGTTGTTGTTGTTGTAACTGCTGCATCTCCAGCTTCCCTTGCCATATGCCCATGGTCGATATGCACTGGCAATCAGTGCACCTATGTGTCCATGTGTATATGTTAGTGCGTGTGTGTGTCTGTGTGTGTATATGTGCCCTGATCCTGGCCAGGACTATCGCTTCGGCCCGTTTGCTTGCACGGGTTTTCTCATTTGGGCATCTCTTTTACTTTTTGCTCATTTTTTCGACGTGGTCGAGGCCAACGAGGACGAGGACGAATGTCCAGAGTTTGAGGACGACAACGACGAATGGTGGCCGCAATGTGCGTGCGGCGACTGTTGGAGCGGCACCGTTATATATTTTTATACATTTTATTTTTCATTCGCGCACGCACACAATAAAACCCATAAAAAACAGCAGCGGCATCGCGCAAAAAACGAAGAAGAGGTAAATAATGTACAGCAATTGCAGCAGCAGCAGCAGCCGCCGCAGCAACAACAACAGCAGCAGCGGTGGCGGCAGGATGCACAGGATGCAGGACCTGACAGATAGGCAGCCAATGCGTTGCATACTTTTAGGCGAGGCGACAGCACAGGGATTGGAATTGCGATTGAGTTTGGGTGGGTGTGTGTGTGTGTGTGTGCTATAGGGGCGTTGTCTGTTTTATTCATTTTTTGTGCGTTTCAGCAGCAGCAGCAGCAGCGGCAACAACAGCAACAAAAAAAAAAATTGTGATGTTCTGGCACTTTTGACAACAACAACAATGTTAATGATAACAACAACAATAAAAGCAAATAATTGAAACGTCGGCGTCGCCGTTGCCGTTGCCGTTGCCGTTGCTGTCGACATCGACGTCGACGTCAACGTCGCTGTCCACTGCAGCATTCGCTTTGTGCGTTTTTAAATTGCAACTGAAATATGCGTTAATTTATGTTGCGTTGTTAAGCTTCACTCACACACACACACACGCATATACTTGTACACATACACTCACACACACACACAGTTGCCGACTGCCCAACTCATTGTGTTGTTGTTTTTTTTTTCATCATTTTGGCATATCACCCTTTCTACTAGCGCTCATTATCTCCCACTTCAAACTTCACCCTTTGCAGAATTGCGCCCACCACAATCCCAGCTATTTATGTGCACCGCTGTGCACCCTCCTCCCTGTCATCGTCCACCCAGCGTCCCTTCTTTTGTGGCTTATTCATCAATTAGTTTGTTTGTTTGCTTGTTTGCATGTAATTTCCAGCAACAGTCAGTAAGAAATACAATACATTTCAGCTTCAAAACTATGCGATATCTATAAGAAAGATAATTTTTGTTAATTTCTTGAAATTGTAAATGCCTTTTCCGTTACGGATAACATGACATAAGATCGACAAGAGACTTCTGACTTTTTTCATACATATGTTGTTGCCTTTCTTTACCTTTGAAAGGTGAATTATTATTTAGTCATGAAGCGTATATATTTGCTTGAACAGCATCGCGAGCTGAGCCTATATAGGCATGTTTGTCTGTCCCTACGTTTTTTTCAATCCCACCAATTTTGAACATAAATATTTATTTAGTCATCCAAAGATTTATTTTCTATGAACAAAATTTACTTTTGCAAATTCACGAAAGAGGTTATAAGTTATTTTAAAAATACTTTGAATTTGAATTTTATCCCAAAGTTTTTGATTGTGTTTGTAAATTGTTATGAATTAAATTGTGTTGAAATGAGTTAACCATTAATTACCAGATAATATTTGTAATCGCATGTGGCTTCAAAGTATGACCTTTAACCATAGAACTATAGCAGTAAGCTTGACAACAAAACTTAACGTTGAAATTCAAAGAACATTATTCTGGGGAATCTAGAAAAACTCCCTATGCCTCCTCTATACCGGCTTATGTTGTTAAATGATTCGTGTTTTTGGATTATTGTTAAGAAACATAATTTAAAATATGGGAAACTATTGCAAAGAGTAATTAAATATATATATTTTCTTATTTTAAAAACATTGCCAATAAACCTCAAAAAATCCAATAACCAATTATTAAGACAAAAAAAATCCAATTAAAAGCAATCAGCTTATGCGAAACATCGCATAAAATTGAGTTCAATTTTAACAGGGTTGTAAATTCTTGGACATTCAATGTTACGTTTTCATGCAATGCCAAATTATTTACCGAATAGCCCGTATAAAAGGCTTGCAGTTTAATAACGGCAAAAAATCAAAGCTCATGCAATTGCATGGACTTTAAATTTGTAAAGAACACACGCAATGCATAATAAACTTTATAAAGGCAAAGTCCAATTATAAAGCTTCATTCATTCACTCATGTGAAGCAAGTTCAAGAAGCTGACAAAATTCCAGCTGCATAAATGTAGCCAAAAAAGAAATTGAGAGACAAAAAATATTATATATATATATACAGATAAATCCTCAAACACATCAAGGCAGTGCCTAAATGTATCCTATATAAATGCCTGATGTGCATATTTATTAATGCATTTCTGCTTCTTAAGCGTGCGTTTGTGTTAGTTCATGTATATGTGCATTTTGGCTAAAAATAGATACAAAGACATATAAAGAGAGAAAGAGTGACAGAGAGAGAAAGAGTTTGGCCAGGTCAACTATTTATGGGACGAATTATCAATGGTTTGAGTTTTCTTGAGAAAATAACCCCTTAGAGAATCAAGAGGAAACAAAAACGGTAAAATGCAACACGAACAGAAATAACAACAACGACAACGACAAACACAAAAATGCAATTACTGAAATGATAACATGGCCTATGGTTGCAAAAGAGAATTCAAGACGATTCCTTCTTCAACTCAAGATGTTGATTTTCCTGTGCGTGTTTCCCTGTAAATGTATACATATGTGTGTGTGTGTGTGTTTGTGAATTGAAGCATAAAATATATATTAATATACATATACATACACTATAGAAAAACAATGTCCGCATTGCAATAAAATATGTTCTTGTTTAGATATTAGTTATAATTAGCCTTTTTAAAAGATTTCATCTCTTTTACTTATTTATCACTTATTAAAAATTGGTTTGTTCATGAACTTCAAATAAATATATCATTTTATCAATCAACTTTTAAAACAAATTTATTTTTAATTTTTATCTTAACAAATTTATTAATTTTAAAATATATCAAAATAATTTTTCAATAATTTGTTTGTTTAAAGAAAGGTCAACGATAATAATAAACGAAATAAATTCATATTCAGTTGAAATTAAATATTTCAATAATTTGTTGGTTTAAAGAAAGGTCAACGATAATAATATGCGAAATAAATTCATGTTCTGGTGAAATCATATTTTAAAGTGTAACAAACTGCTTGAGTATAGCTTAATATACTATATTTTGTAAGAGCATCGCAAACTGCTTCACTCGTTTCTAATATACAATATAAAATCCGTGCACACATGTGTATATGTATATATGTATATTTATATGTACATTGTACAAAATATATACATATATTTTTGAGTAAAGTCAAAGATTTTCTATTATATTTTAAATAATTCAATTTTACATTCTACCAAAAACATTGCAAATGAGTTAAGTAAACTAATACACACTCAACGCCACTGTTTCAACTGCACTTTGTGTGTGTGTGTGTGTGTGTGTGAGTGTTTGTGTGTAAGTTGTGCGTGCTGCATCTTGTCAAAAATGTTGCATTATATTTGGTTTTGTCTTGCCTCCTGCATTGTTCACTCGAAGAAGAAGAAAATCTTAAGCCTACTTGCAGGCCACAGAAAAGTGCTTCGACCCATTGTTTTCCACATGCTTAGGCGTTCTTGGGTTGCTTTGCGGGGGGTTGTGCGGAGATGGGAGGAGGGGTGTTTTAAAAGGGCAGTGGTTGGTCAAATTTCAAGTGATTTTTCATAGGCACCTCTGCACCGCCCGACTGACCGACCGCCCGCCCTCTTGTTCGTCTTTTCCACTTCTGTGTTTGTATATAATTATTTGGCATGTGGCGAGTACAGTTTTCTATGTACAGTAAAACTGCCAGCAGGCTCAACCGTACTTATGTATCTGCATCCTATAAAGTGTATATAATAAGTACAATAAATGTAGGTATGTTTGTGTGTGTGTGTGTGTGTGTCTATTTTATCGTTGTTTGTTTGCTGTAGCTCCTGCTGCATGTGCAACGGGCATTTGTGCAGTTGTTCATCTGCCATTAGCCAAATAATATAATTAGATAGTTTTTTATGGTTGGCTTTCAATGATGAACAACTATTACTACCAATATAAAATACTAAAAAATAGAAACTTTGCTGACTTTGCATGCTTCATAAAATATTCCCATGTAACTTTTTATACACTTTTAAGTGTTAATGTTCTAAGGCAGTGGTCGGGGAACCGGGGTAAATTACCCCAAATGGGTTAAAATGCAATCTTTGGGGGTAAAAATGAAACTTTTGTGAGTAAAATGAATATATTTTTCTTCGCCATGGGATAATATCAACATACACATAAATATTTTGGTGTAATGATTAAAATAGTTTAAACAAACTCAGAATCAGAAACGAATTTAAAACTCAAAATGCATAACGTTCTACAACAATGGGCACTCTTCCTTATGCACTTCCCCATTGTGCCAAAATAATGCCGAGTTTTCGTCGAGTTTTTGCTTGTTTTTGCTTGTTTTTGACTCAAGTATACCAGGCGCACAGAATCACCAGCAAGCGATGAATAAATTCACATTATATATATTTGCATACTTTTAGCCTGGCCTTTATTCATAATATAATTAATTGTACTGCATACTTTTGTGGTTAAATATAAAAATCATTTTATTAAGCGATCTGCCTAAAAGTATGCATTCGCCAAATTATTTTTAGAGGGTAATTTAGCCAATGCATCAACCTTATTTGTTTCCACACAGGTCGAGAAACCGCTATGGGGTTATACCAACCTAAACAAAAGTATTTTGGGGTAATGATTAAAAATTCATTAATTTTTCTAAGAAAAACATTTTTATTTAAACATATTTACAAACGAGAAGCACCTTAGTTTATATGTATATCTAATTTCAGTCCATTTCTTATATTATTTTTAATAATTGATTGTAGATTTTTTATTAGATATTTTTGGTTTTTAAGGTAAATAAATACGATCTTTAACGATACGAGCAATACAAAAGTATCTTATTTTTTCTTTGTTGGGGGGGAAACGCAACCATCTTTAACTGCAAAGCCGATGGATCCTTAATGATATTGACGAATTTTGACCTAAAATGTGTTGAATTTTTTTTTAAAAAGTCCTAAGCCACGTATGTCCTTACGGATTTTGAAAGGACATGTTGCGTAAGAGTTTCAAGGACCAACTCCATCGAACTGCATTCAAGGATTATGGGGTCGTCTAAGAAAAAAAACACTTGTAAATATTTCACTCTACGGCCGAGCGAAAATTAGAAAAAACCATAAAAGTGCAGTTTTCTCGGAAACCACAAGGACGATTTGAATGTCCTTTGGCCAGTTGATAGCCCTGGTCAAAACAAAATATCTGACACAGGACACGTTTGAATCCTTTATGATTTGGCGGAGCTATAACCAATTTTCTGTTATAAACATATATCCTTTTATTTCAGCTGTTTGAAGGACTATCATCCTTTGAACTACTTTGCTCGTATCGGCTGGCCTAGGCCTACCTGTGGTCCAAAGGACATCCGGATAGTCCTTAAAATGGCCGAGTAAATGACGATTTTGTAATTTTTAAAATTTTTTCTGACCATACCCCCTGTAAAATTTTTCGAACATTTTTTTTCGCGAATCCTGGAGATCCTTATAAGCAAATCGATAGATCTTGTTGCTGTGTGTTCAAAAATGTATTTTCCTTAAAGATCCTTCAGGAAATGTTAAAGTTATGGCTTAAAATCGAATGTCCTTTTTGACCAAAATTTATATTAAAGAATAAATCGGCCAAAACTTTACGGATTTTCAAAAACCATGGTGCGTTGGATCCGCATGGAAAAGCTCTATCAAACTGTATTCAAGGATTATGGGGTCATCTAAGAACAAAACACTTGTAAAAATTTCACTCTACGGCCAAACAAATATAATAAAAACCCATAAAAGTGCAGTTTTCTCGGAAACTACAAGGACGATTTTAATATCCTTTGGCCAGTTGGAAGCCCTTGTTAAAACAAAATGTCTGACATAGAACACGTGCGAATCCTTTATGATTTGGCCGAGCTATAACCAATTTTCTGTTTTAAACATATATCCTTTTATT
The DNA here is from genome assembly GCA_035044465.1 of Scaptomyza tumidula. Classification (NCBI taxonomy): domain Eukaryota; kingdom Metazoa; phylum Arthropoda; class Insecta; order Diptera; family Drosophilidae; genus Scaptomyza; species Scaptomyza tumidula. The sequence continues at coordinate 899,704 of JAWNNW010000595.1, read as the reverse complement.
TCAGCTGTTTGAAGGACTATCGTCCTTTGAATTACTTTGCAAGTATTGGTGTGCCTAGGCCTACCTGTGGTCCAAAGGACATCCGGATAGTCCTTAAAATAGCTGAGTTATTGACGATTTTGTAATTTTTAAAAATATTTCTGACCTACCCCCTGTAAAATTTTTCGAAAATTTTTTTTCGCAAATCCTGGAGATCCTTATAAGCAAATCGATAGATCTTGTTGCTGTGAGTTCAAAAATGTATTTTCCTCAAAGATCTTTAAGGAAATGATCAAGTTATGGCTTAAAATCTAATGTCCTTTTTGCCGTTTACGGCCTATGTCGCATGCAATGATTTTTTCCCCTTTTATCGTAATGTCGCACCAATTAAATATGAATGAATAAGCGATCTGCCTAAAAGTATGTATACTTTTTTTTATTATTTTTAGAGGGTAATTTAGCCAATGCATCAACCTTATTTGTTGCCACACAACAGCGGTCGAGGAACCGATATGGGGAAATATCAACTTAAACAAAAATATTTTGGGGTAATGATTAAAAAAGTTCCCCGACTGCTGTTCTAAGGGATGCAATAAATGAAATTTAATCTCACTCTGAACGCTTTGTACTGTTATATATCTGCGATACATTATCTCAGTAGAATCAAGTTACATTAACAATAAAATAATAATCCTTAATCTAATAAGTTATCGATCTAAGCAATTTTTATTGTAAAGAATTTTTCTTTTATTAGTCTTTTTTTAATTTTATTAAATAAATTACTAACTTATTGCTTAATTAGTTATACAAGCGACTTCTTAATCAAAACGTATTGAACTAATATCTTGTTAAGCTCTTGTTAAGAGCAAAAGACAATAAATTTTCACTTTTAATTTAATAACCAAATGTATCGTTTGTAAGAAAAGAGTGTCTTATTTCTTTTCCGAAATAATTTTGGGATCGCTTGCAGCTTGTAAGTCATCAAAGAATCGAATGCAGGCAATAAGGAGGACATTGCTTGTTTGCTTAAAGGCAGCTTGAATGCTTAAACATAATAAACCGAAGTGTTGTCAAATGCATAAATTAAAACTGCACATAAATTTTGACATAAGAAATGTCACCAAAGGCGACGACGACGAAAACAACAATATCGTTCACATTGACCCCCATGGAGGACATTTGATATGAGGGAGGAAAGACCCATGCCATAATCCAAGCCAAATGCGTACTCGTAATTTGTGCTTATTGTGAAGTCGTCCACTGGCAGTTGGGGGATGCATGAGAAGGGATTGCCAAAATGGGGCGACTCAAGATGCATACACACAAAAGAAGCGGCCAGCGGCTGTGCATAATATAAGAACAACAATAACAACAACAACAACAACAACACACATGCACTAAGCAGCATTTGAGTTTGTGTTTATGCGCGCTAATATTGAGGTAGGCTCGCTTTGGACAGCGAATCGGGGTTTGAGGTCTGCTGTTGGGCTGTTTGGGGTTCATTGGGGCTGGCGAGTTGCACTCATCATCAACTCAAACTCAATCAGCAACAGCTCCAGCATCATATAAGTTTGTGTGTGTGTGTGTGTGTGTTTCGCTTTTGACATTTACTTTATGTATTTCTCGTAATCAACGATAAAACGGGCTGAGGGGTGAAAATCCGGCTTATATACGCGAAACATTTGTCCGCTCGCAATGCACATATGTGAAATGCCGTTAATTATATACTCTACACTAGCCTACGTGACATACACACACATGCACACATACTGACGCACATTGACAGTAAGACAGCGGCGGCAATTTTAATATACAACAAAAGCGCGTTACATTTTCCATTGTTGGTGTTGTTGGTGCAATTGTGCGTGGTATTGCCCGTACATAGAATACCATTTACATAAACAACAACAACAACAAATACACGTTAGCAGGGGGGTGGAGATGCCTATATACTTACCTGCACATACATGCAAATACATACAAATATAGTTTATATACAAGCTTAAGCCGCTTTTGTTGTGTGTGTTTATGTGTAAAAAAAAGTTCATATTATTTTTTACACGCACAAAAGTATGCAATGAAAAAAGCAACCACACACACACACAGGAAACGCAGAAAAAGGGGACTGGGACACTGTTGCCACCAGTTTTTGGAATCATTATTATCAGTGTGAGATGCTCCCCTCGTTGCCCCATGCCCCCGACCAATGCCACCAGCTTTGCTTTGAGTATTTGCTATGCAATTTTTCGCTACACGCCGCAGCAACAAAAAAAAAATTTATTTAAATGCAAAACAAACAAAAAAAAAATCTCTTTGAATGGTCAATTGTTGTTGTTAGTGTTGCACGTTTACAGTTGTTTTGCATTCTTCATGCACTTTGTGTTCAAGTGTGTGTGTGTGTGTGTGTGGGTGTGTGGGTGCGTGTGGCTGTGTTGCTTGTTGTTTGAGTTACAAGTGTGAAAAAACTGCAACGTATTTAAACAAAATGCAAATACAAGCATCTGGCGTTAGCTGTTATGCTCTTGATAAAGTTTAGAAAATCGTCGGATGAGCGACGCCCGTTTGATATGACTTTTTGAAAATGTGGCTGCATATAGTGGAGGTTGTATCCTGAAAAGGATCAAGTAAAATATGAAATCATTTTAATATCTTAATATTTATACCTTAATAAGCTACTTCAAAAGTATTAATAATATTTTCGCATTCATATACGTGTGTTTTTCAATCTACATATCTTTAGATGTGAATGAGATAGATTTAAGATATTTCGGTCGAACAAATTAATGCATTCATTTTGTTTTATTAATTTAAGAGTCTTCTTCTTCATTCTCGATATCGTTAGATTGATTCCATATTTTTTTTTTATTCTTAAAAGTTTCTATCCGTTCGGGAAATTTAAAAAGTTGCTTTTGGTAACTGTTAAAAGCACTCATATCGGAAAAAATACTGGGTATATTTCCTTGCTTACATTTTATGGCTAGGGTGCATGTCTCCGCTAGCGCAGAAGTTTCGGACTTGTAAAATTGCGTTGAATAAAGTTGGCTGCCCTTATGCACAGGATATATATAACGTGAAGTTGGCTGTGCGCAAAGCTTGCCTTTCTTTCAATAAACGAAAGCTTGCGCTCCATGAAGTCAGCTGCGTGCACAATCAACATTAACTTGAAATTGGCTGAAACACAGCTATGATACCGATAGTTGATTATGAAAGCTCCCAACTAACTTCGAATCCACACTTAACGAAACACCTTCCCAATTCACAAACCATGAAACATAGCAAAGTCGTTCAGTTAAAACGTTATAAGATTTTTTATTACACGTTAAATTTTCATTGATTTTCATTAAATTTAATATATAAGATATAGCTTAGAACGTAGCATTATTCCGTCTGGCATTGGTTGTAGATTTAGCTTATAACGAAGCAATTTTCCGTCTGGCATTGGTTCCTCCCTCATAGATCTGTCGTGTACTCTTAGCCAATATGGATCCTTGAACATCAGCTGGGAAATAAAGAAATAATTAGATTATTTGTATTTGCAACTTATGTGAATTTTCTTCTCACCTCTCGAGAAACACACATTTAGTTTGGCATGTAAGGAATAAACAATTTGCATTAGTTTAATAAATAACCAAATTATTTTAAGGAATATGTGATTACAATTACGCATGCAAATCCAATATTTAATAAATGCAATTCTAAGTGCAGAGTAATAAAAAAAACATGTTCAGATTGAAGGAATTAAGAATTTGTCGAACATTGTTTTCTAATTGATAGTGGAATTGGAATTAAGTAGCAGGAGAAAATAGAGAAATCATGCCGACATTTTGGATATAGTATATGGGAACATTTTCGATATAATTTTAAACAGATTGTCAACATTGGTACGTAGCAATAAATTGAAGATATAGTTAAAAGTTACTTTTATACATACACGCAGCATCCGCTTTTGGTAGGGTTTGCTTGATATTTGTTTTTTTTTTTATTATTATTTAGAAGTATTTGTTTTTTGATATGTTGTTAATGCTGTTATAAGAAAGTAGTAAAGAAAGGACTGGGCTTTTAATTATCTTTCAGCTGGTTTTTGTTGACAAACTGCGCGCGACATCAGAATTTTTCGTAAAATTTTTCTTTGAATGAATCAGAACGACGTCAGGTTTAAATAGTACAACCTGATGTGAAATTTTTACCACTTTGAATATAAATATTTCAATATAGATATTGAACGATGATTTTGTATTGTTTGTTTGTTATGATTGTATTAATTGCTATAAGTACAATACTGAATATTTTTATGTGTGTTTTTCTTGTTTTTACAATGTATTGCTGTTGCTGTCAAAGACGATGATTCAAATCATAAAATGGCTTAAGTTCATCGCAATGACTTGCAATGTTATGATGATGATAAATGTTAGTTAACTAAACAATATGTATTTACATTGACAAGTTCCTTTGGTGTTTATAATACATTGCATTGATCTAACATATACTTAACCTACAACTATCGACACGGGATTTACCTTTCTGGATCTTCAGTACGCTCCTCCCCAAAGTGATGAAATTGTTGGACCTCTAGCACGGGTATAAGATATGTGTATCGTCAATAAAACTTGTTGGACATCTGGATTATTTTTGTTTTGTATTTTTTTGGTATTTCTGTCAAATCGTTTCTTTTTTTATTTTTATTATTGAATAATAATAATTAAAATTTTACAATCGTTTATTTTGTTTTTGTTTTTTTTTTTGTCGGGGTTTGTCTTTCATTTTGCTTCTTGTTTTTTTCATTTATTTCTTTTCTATAATTTTCTATTTAGGTCAAAATGACCAATTTCAATTTTTCTAAGTTTTTATATTATATATTTTTGGTTTCATTTTATTTCGTCTTTTATATGTATTATGCAATTGTTTAAATTTAAATACTAATAACGACATAAAAAATCAGCGCATTTCATTTTTTTTTTTTTGTTTTCTCATTTTTAAAAATTAATTTAATTTTAATATTTTCTAGTTTACGATATCTTCTTGTTCGCTTTACTTGTTTTTGGTTTTGTTTTTTTTTTTTGTTCTCTCTTTTGACTATTATTTAGTGTCTAATTAGGTATTACTTTAAAGTTCTTATGTTTTTTTTCTTTTTTTTTTAGTAGAGAAAGAAGCATGTTTTCATTTGTTTTTGTTATTTTTTTTTAATAAATATATATACTTTTATGTATATTTTTTAAAATTCATTTAAATGCAACTAGTTTTTAGGAAAAAGTTCATCATTTGCTTTTTAATATTTTTTGTATTATGACATAGTACGCTAAGTTTATATATATATATTTATATATATATATATATAATTATTTATTTGCTGTCAGTGTAAAAAAGAAATGTATATATAGTATACGCATGTATAAGCATACAATATATATATATGCATATACATATATGTATGTATGACGAAAGAAACATTTTCCAAACTGTTGTCTTTATGCACTAGAAATGTATTTATTTGTTTTCCTTTCTTAGACGCAGAATTAATCTCTTAAACTGCCGCTTTAACTTCTGAGAATTCATGTCGGGTGCAGTCTATCTTGACATTTTTTATTTGAGTAGAACTTGGGTTATCTTTCATTATTTACTATTAGTTTAAATCTATTTATGTTTGTTTCTGTCTTCGTTTAAAAATTGCTTATGTCTTACATTAATCGGATTATTTAATCAATTGATGAATTTGCATTTTATCGTTATCCCGAATATCGATTGCTAAGCCTTACTTTGTTGCTGTTTTCTCAAGAAGACTTTCTAAAAATTGTGTCAGTGTCCTAGTTTGCTTATTCTTAGGCGCTTTCAGATACTAGAATTGAGCTCAAATGATGAAAAATGTACAAAATATTAAAATTAGTTATTGTTATTATATTTCATGCTGGCAGCTTGTTTGCTATTCTTTCATCAAATATTTGTATTACACTTATGTATTAGAATCGAAATGTGTGCCATTAAATAGCATTTGAAGAATGTTCCAAAACCAAGAGCCAAATATGTCAAATAAAACTTGTGATTGAAACACAAAATAAAAAAATATATCTTTTCACCTTTTCTTTTTTTTAAACAGTACATATATATAATGCAAAGACTAGATATCAGGATTCATCTGTTTTGTTATCAAAAGCTAAACCTTAACTTTATTAATCTGTCTCACAAATTTCGACATTCTTAAAAAACACTACGATTTCAAAATTGATTCCAAAATAAAGTGCACTCGTATTGTAAAACGGAAAAATAAAATCAATAAAAATAACTCAAGTTATTGTATAGTTTCAAAATTGTACTTGCGTATAAATTGTATAAAATCTGATTTAAAAGTTTCTCAAATGCGAAACAAAAAGATACAAAAAAAAAGGCCAAAAACTTAAAAGGGCTTTCGATCCTTGCGATCCCTTTTGCTCGGTGTCTTTTCTCTTTCACAATATGAAAGGACAACTATTGCTAGTATATAATATGTATTTATGTTTTACTGGTTTTGAACTCTTGATAGATTTCTTATTACATTTATGATTCAACTATGACTTGTAATTTGTTAATCTTAGCTTAACCGTATGACATTTCTCTTATGTTTTTGTTGTTTAGTTGTATTTTTGTTTGTTTTGTATTTATTTATTTGCGCAAATTATTTGTATTTGCATAACTGGTTAAGGTTGTTGTTGTGTGATTTGTTTTATTTGTGGTTTATATTCAAAGAAAAATTCTGATTGTTTTCAATGCACAAGATTTACAATTAGAAGCAGAATTGCTGTAACTTAAAAATTATAAAACTAAAATGTTAAAAATGTAAAATTTTAACATATATTTAAGTGAAATTCTGTTTATTCATGTCGAATCGCTGAAGAGTTGTCAATGCTATTTGATAACCATCTCTCATAGCCAACTCTCAGCTGATTCACATGCAGTTGTAATTTTTAAGATTTTTGTTGTTTTGGTGTATGGTTTATTCTTTTTCTCTATGTATTGAAATTATGTGCTTGGCTAGTTTGTGGACAGTAACAAACGGCAAGATCATGGATCTTACGATATTCTTCTTTTTTTTTGGAAACATCAGCTAACGTTTCGTGTATACATTTAAGTGTATATAAATGTATGAAGTAAGTAGAACACTCATGAAGTATGTATCTTAATTTCTTTTTGTTTCGATTTATATATATATATTTTTTTTTGTGACCTCTATAGATGTATGTATGTATAAAGCTCTCTCTTGGTAAGTGATGATTTACCGATTGGATTTTCTTGTTGGTTTTTTTTTTTCATTTTTTTTTTTGTTAGTGTACTTTCAATACTTAAGCAAAGCACATAATTTGCCATGCACCGGACATGTTTTGTGTTCTATGATGTTCATTGTTATTGGTATGATATTTTCTTATTATGTTTGCATTGTTTTGTATTTCTTGTTGTATTTATCGTGGAAGGTGTTGAATAGCGTTGTATGCATTTTGGTGTTGTAACAAGTTTCAGTATTCATTATTTAGTTGTTTAAGTTTAAATTTTCAACAAAAAAAATTCGAAATAAAAAAGTTTTCAAAATAAATTAAATAGTAAAAAGAATACCGAAAGTTGTAAGTTTGTATACAGTTTAGATACATTCGCTGTTCTCAATGCAATAAAGGAGCGAACTCTTGCCTCGAGTACAGATTGTATTGAGGCAATAGATCGATCGATCATTGTTTGCATCACCATAAAAATCATGCAATTCATCAACACGCAGATATTATTGCTCGCAACCATTTAATTTATCAATTTCGCATATTCGATTCTCAATCAACTTGCTCTGCCGTTCACATTCAGATGCAATGCATTCCATTTGCATTTCATTTGTTGTGCACATTTGGGCTTGGTAATTCTTTTTTTTGTCACGACTCTGAGGAATGTTCTTTAGCTTTTCCATTTATATTGACTGCTCGTTTTTGTAATTTTTATTTTTTTATATATATATGGTATATAAATTTTGTAATTCCGATTGGTTAATATCAATTCGATGGATGGGTTATTCTATTGGTTTTGTATATGCGTTAAGCTTTGGGAAAGGATTGGATTTATTGTTTTTTATTTAGTTCAAATGAAAATTTATTTTTAAAGGTTTTAAGATGTTTTTCTTTTACGTACAAGTGTTTGGATATGTAGGTCGTCGTCATATTGGTTCTGTTTGGAAATGCAATGTGTGCTAAGGATGAGGCTTTAAGCTTATATTTGTTTTTGTTTTTGTTTTGTTTTTTTTTGTTGTTTTGTTTTTGCAATTCCTTTTTAAGTTTGTTTGGAAGCTATGGAATTGATGATCTTATGAGAAAAATTGGAATCTGAAAAAAGCTACTTGCATTTAACTGACTTGAATAATATAAAGCTCAAAAAGAGTTAAGTTAAGTAATTCTAATAATTTTGCTGGTGAGCCAGCATAAAAAAACGTTGGGTTTTGCCTACCATTTGGATCCATTTAATTTCTACTATTTATTTTCCATTTATAAAGCTCAATACTTTTCAACGAATTTGAGCGTATAAAATCGAAGTCTTCAAAACATTTTATGTAATACTGCAATTTCATTATAGTTCAATACGAAAACTTTCAAATCTTTTCGACTGTTTTGTGAAAAATTGATTGTAAAGTGTAAAATATACAAATCTCTAAAGAAAACATACCCGTTTCGTTCTTGTCTATCTTTCAATTACATTAAATGGATGAAACTTAATTACTGGCATATGGCTTGCGGATTTGTGAATTTGTGTTTGGTATTTAGGCTTAGGGTTTTTTTTGTAGAACTAAAAATATTTCGAGAATTATAGTTTATGTTTAATTTTTAAGTCTTTTTGTGTTTTTTATAGGGATTTTTTTTTTAAAGACTGGTTTAAACGAGTTTTATTTAATGTTTAAATTACTGTGTTTTTTTTTTGGTTTTTTTTTTTGGTATTATTTAGTCAATGGATTTTATAAAAGTTTTTTCTCTTTTTTTGTTGTTTTTTTTTTAAATGGTTTTAAATTTACTTAAAAAGTTTCGTTATTAATTTAATAATTAACAAATTGATTTTATAATAAAACCAATAACAATAACCACCTCGCCCATATGGCTACGAGACAATAATATGTGGTGCTGATAGTAGTACAGCTATTGTGGCTAATATTGTGAACATTGTGAATATGATAAGGCACAGTCTGTCAACGACCATAGCTGCAAATTTCCAATCATTGGCAATGTCATTGTCCTCGTCGTCTTTACGTAGCTATTGAATCACAATTTCACAATTGATAATGCGTTTGTTAATATATATTATTATTTTATAGTTTTGTTTCGTTTATGTGTGGAAAGTTTTGGAGAGAAAATGGAAAAAAGAAATAATTTTGTGTTGTTTTTTTACTAAAACTAATTAGCATCTAGACTAGGCTATATTTAAATATTTATGCAATGTGCATAATTAATTTGTGCAGAAAGGGATAGTGCAAATATTTGTTATAACTTAAATCTAGAGTAATATATCAATACATAACTGATATAGATAAATTGTCATGCAGGTAAATTTATTTTCTAAAATTTTGTTACAAGCTAAATATATTTCATTTGAATATTAATTTAAAGTGTTATCATCGTAAACTAAAAATCTTTTTAGACAAATGGTTAAAACACTGAATTGTAGTTGTCTAAACTTCCTAGTGTTTCAAGAGTGTTTTTCTGTTATAGTATACTTGTAAAGTATGTAACTTCTAAATTGATTTATTCTGTCTATTTAAAACGTGACCGAATCGAAACTTCCATTCTGCACTTCAGCAATAAAATACCTTTCTAATGATATAAGAAATAGTTATAGTTCAGCAGAAAGAAAGCTTGCTAATTAAGAGAATTGTCTTTTAGTTTTTGATACTATTTTGTGCACTCCTAAACAATTTTAAATCTATAGTATACTCCTGCAAGTGCTCAGCAGAACTACTATTCTCTGTTCTTTTCTGTATTGTCTGACATTCCCTAAAGGGAAACCTTCACATCACATAGGTGAAAGTAAAGCTAATCGAAATATGATTTATTCAAGGTTTATACGTAGGCAGCTCTATAGTTGTTGGGAATATTGACAACGGAAGCACTTACCTGATCAGTAATAAAGCGAATTTCCTTTAAGATTAAACCTAATTCATATTCTGTTGATGATTTGATGCACGTATGATGTGTGACCGCATCGGGCATTCGTGTGCTGCCAATAGGCCCAATGCTGCCATCGTCGCCTTGCCTGCAAAACGGAGGAAACGGAGCGTAAGAGCGGAAAAGGGGTTGGGGTTTGAGGTGACAGGATGAGTTTATTGGTATACCACTAAAGTGAGATTAGCTCTTGTGAATGTTTTTGTGTATATGGGTGTATAGAGTACGTGTATATTGTGGGTGTGTGATAGTTGTTTTCGTTGTTGTTGTTACCCATAAACCGTGCGATAGAAAGCCGGATTGTGTGGCAGTGTTCCGCCTGGCGTCATGGGGCGACAATTGTGCCGAAAATCATCATCAATGTCGAGCACATTGGCCAGCAGCGACTTTGAGGAGCTACATGTGACAAAAAACAACACAAATAAAGGATTATTATTTACATATCGACAGCTCATTGAATAAATTTTGCATAGTTTGCATATGTACAGTGAAAGCTCAACTAACGGACAAGTGTCATTGTGATGACATCTCTGTAGCATCTTGAAAACTATCTAGTTGGCCGAATTCGAAAGCTTTCACTGTATACATATGTGGTTATAAAGATTAAGTACCGCTCTTTAAGCTCAACATCGGATAGTATCTGATGCTTGCGCTCAGATGAGGTATCTGAGCAGGGCGTTGTCGGGAATTCCAATATCAGCGGTCGTCCCGGTCGACTCATGCGCAATATCCATGGCAGCCAGCATAAAAATACGATGCGAATCTAATGTGTTGCGGCATGTGTGTGTGGCAGGCAGCAGGTGGAAATTGAAACGTTTAGTAGACGAACTGCATGGGGCGAACTCGACTCCAAATGCGTGTATTACAAGTATTTCAATGATGAGCTGTGTATCTCTGCGTGTGTTTGCATATGCGATATTCTTTCTATGTGTGTGTGTGTGGCGAAATGTGTGTGGCATACTTAACTGGGCAGGCAACGATTTATGGTGCTTTTGCATGAACAGTGAGGCACACGCACACGTCCACACACACACACATATATATACACACACACAAATGTATGCCTCACAATTATGATTTATATTTGATTTTGATTACAACTAAAACAACAATAAGCCCCCACAGAGATGAGCCCTCTGGTTGTTGTTGTTGTTCTTGGTAATGATGTTGGTGTTCTGATATGGTGATATTTTTAGCCTGTCAGTTTGTAGTAGTGTCGTGTGGTAAGTGTTGGGTAACGACATGATGTTCGTGGTGTGCGTTACTATTACACTTGGCTATAATAATATTTATGTGCGGTGGTGCTTCTCTTCTCGTCTGTTGCTCTGCGGCTTATTTATAGCTATGATGCATGCAAAATTTATGATTTACAATAAACACGTCACAGCAACAACGACAACAACGACAATGACAACGACAATGACAAAAACAATAACAATAATAACAATAACATAGACAACAACAATTTGGTATTATCTATGCTAAGACCCAAATGAACATCCACACATACACACACATTTATAGAGGCACAATGCCAGTCGACCTATTGCTTGACGGCTATAAATAATCCAAACACTCATACACTCATGCACACATTCAAAAAACACTCACATTCCATTCATTCAGTTGATCTATGCTGGCTATAAATCGATGGCACACCCACAGGGGCTTTCTGCTATCATTATGCAACAAGTTTTGTAAGCCGCACATTTATATATTATTTAATTTTCATTTCTTTAAAGTAGAAACATAGATTTTTGTATTAGAATATATATAAGTTAGCCAAAAATGTTTAATTATTTAAACATTTATCTATTTAGTATTTATTTAAGTTTCCTTAATGGCCATAATTTAATCTGGAGTTTATTAAATGTGAATTCTTTCTTTTAAATAATTAAATAAATAATTTCTTTTGAATGTAGTCGAATAGAGTAACTTGAAGATAGGTAGGATAGGATAAAACTTTCCAAAATCATGTTATAAAGTAATTTTTACTCGAAATTCGTGATAAAAACTCCACCCAAAATAATCAACTTGAAGATTGATCTGAACTTTCCGAAGCCATAAAATAAATAAAGGAAAATTCTATTTGAAAGTTTTACGATTTCAGTTGCAAATTACATGTTATACTTTTATGTATTTATCTAACACATAAAACTTAATAAAATAGAAGGAGGAATAAAGTTTCACTTACAATATTCAATTTACGATTACACCTCACGAAATTTGAGCCATTCAATATTCAAAGCCGCTATTGAGTTTTGATTAAAGTTCAAAGCGCAGCTGGGAAACGAGACAACTAAGACCAAATCGATTGTCATGCTAAGCTGCACTTCATTGTGGCACTATGTAGCATTTCTCTACGTGTTTTTCCTTTTGCTAGAGCCCATGCTATATTGACAGCTGCTGTCCCTCCCCTTGTCTTGCCTATCAGATCGCCTGTCTGCCTAAGTTGTACTCGTTTGAAGTTGGCGGTTTCGCTAACAAGCGATGGATACATGGAAATGCGCTTGAGGACGTGGCATGCAAACCAAATGCAAAGTTTTCAATGCGATCCAATTGAAAGAGCCTGGGCATGAGTTGGGCATGAGCACAAGTAACGGTACGAGTACTGTTATCCATATCCAAAGTCTGGGCCATGATATGCAGCATTGCCACACAGACCGCAGCTGTGTTCTGCTTCTGCCTTTTTCAATTCTCTCTTCCTCTGTCTATTTTTTTTTTCATTTTGGCCGCTTGCTTTGTGCAAATTTTGTGCAAATTGATTTGTTGTTATCACACAGAACGAAAGACCGCGACGAAGTGAACGGATGTATGGTGTGGTGTGGTGTGGTGAAGTGGTAAAAAGAGGGCGGGGCAGGGAAGTTCTTGTAAATGTCATGCCCTAAGCACAGTGCATTTCTAATGCACCTTCGTTGCCAATTGGCTCAATTTTCATACCCGTGTCACGACAACTTCCTGCAACTGGGCCAACTGTCGCCTGACTGCCACTTTCATACTGTATGTGTGTTTCAGTGTGTTTGTACTTGATTTGGAGTTTACTCTTCAATTGCACCAAATTCAATTGCATGTTGAGTCGACACAAACGTCTGTCCACATTCTTGCGCCACGAAAATAAACCTAAGAAAACTTTTCATGTGGCTGACTTCTTAAAAGCCAATTGACTTCCACCGAGTTGCATTCAGTTTAGCGGCCCCTTTTCAGCCAACTTGTGTGCCAAACAACTTATTTTTAGGTATTGTAGGTTGCATTTCAACTTTCTATTATGCTCTTCATGCAATTGCAATAATGTGCAAAAATTGCTTTCCACTTGACGTCTTGGCCATGTTCAATTTCACACAAAATAATCAAAAATAAACAAACCTAGCTAATGATATAGCCTTCGAATAAAAGTCATTCGGATAGTTATTTGTTATTCTGATAGCGATATGAGCATTGGAAAGTTGGATATCGTGCCTAAAAAAATGTGTCAAGTTTCTATTTGAAATAAGTTCCGACGAAATCTGTTCGGTATTATACAAATTATAATAGTTTAAAAGGATTTAACATAATAGATATATTTTTGGGACCGGGCTCCGTTTATCTCGGTTACTTTGTAATTATTAATTTTACTTTAAGTCCATTATGTTATTTTATGTTTGTATATATTTTTACTCAATATAAACTCACCTTAAATACTTAGTGTCTATGAAAAACCCACCTAATATCGCACATCACATCAAGCATTCAATACACAAACACATACAAAGCTTTATACACAAGTTAAAGATATAGACATAAAATTGGGCTGCACTTTCATCTTTTAGAAATGCGAGAGAGTACAAATTGAAAAAATCATTGTGCAATCATAGTGACTGGTGACTAGAAAATGAGCAAAAGACTCACAGAGTGATTGGGTTAGTTGGTTAGTATGTGAATATAAAGGTATAGAGAAATAGAGGAAGAGGAAGAGGGTGGAAATTGTGATTGATTGTACAGAGTGGCATTTGCTTATATAAGGAGAAAATTATGGGCCCAACATCAACATTACGATATTTTTCATTACATAAATTATTTTATAGTAGACACGTTCAGTACTCGTCGTAGCAGACATGTTGGCTAGTTTACAGTTACAACATTCATTTCGTACTCTGTACATCCGTCCGTCACATTTGGGTTCGTGCATTGCATTTTTTTTGATCATCTTTTCTCTTTTTGACATATTATTTGGTATATTTGGATTTTTGCTTCTTTTGTTTTTTGGGGGGGTTACACTCACACATAAACTGTGTTAAATTCAGCTGGCATTTATTCATTTTTTTTGTTTTGTTTTTTTTATTGGTTTTGACTAAGTACAGATCTAAAACAACACAAAAACAGCTTGCATAAGCGCCTCTACATAGGCTTTAAAATCAACACAATGATTAACAAAAATACAAAGTACATCAAAATCAAAAGTGGTGTAGGCAAATCAACGACAACAACAAACGGATCAGAACATCAGTAATAATATTACAAACAATCATAACAACAATAAATATATATCGTATTTATATAAATATTTGTATATTTGGTGCAGCAACTAGAAGAATTGCATTTTGCATGATTTTGTTTTCAATTGGAGGCTTCACAGAGACTTAATGAACTTTGTGGATGGACCATGGACTATGATGAGTGATTGGATATTTACAACATTTGTTTCGTGTAACACAAATATATTCTATTCAAAATTCCCTTTTTATTTAGTATTTTGTCACTCATTAAATAGTATTTAATTCTCCTTTAATTTTACATAAAAATATATTTGTAAAAACGTATTAAGCATAAATTTGTTATTCCACTTCATGGCTCGCTCATCCGGAAACACTCCACTAATTTGCGGCTTACGCCGTAAAACTTTAAAGTTTATTAATTTCATTTTTTCTGTTTTCACGCTACATTTAAAATGTAAAATTGCTGATCAAGGTGTTGGCTTAATTTTGTGGCAGCACAGAACAAATATACGAAATTCGTTATGTTGAATCAACAATAATAAATGAGTAATAAGTACAACAACACAAGGTAACGGGCGATAACTAAACAACGAGAACACAGAACAGAGGAAACACAAAAACATTTCTCTAACTAACACATAAATTATTTTAGCACATTTCTCAAAAATATATATATATGTATATATATATGCAGTTGTTTCTGTTTGTCTTGTTTGGTTTAGTAGTGGGGCTAGCGAGAGATAAATCATATGAAAGAAATGCTAATGCTATGCGACTGTTAACAGAGCAGCAGGCAAGCAAGTCCAGTTGCAGGTCCAGTTGATGGCACTGGATTGGAATTTGCTACCATTATTGTTGCTTCTGCTGCTGCTGGTTGTTTGAGGCTGAGGCTATGATAAGTGATGGGGGTCGCATTTTGCAGTTGTTTTGTTGTTTGTTAGTTGATTTGGATACGAGTTTTTGGTTTAGGTTGGTTGTTTGGTTGATTGCTTGTTTTGTTAGGTTGCTTTAATGACCCATTTTGAAAACTTACCCATTCGGACATTTCGTGCGTATCAGCATTTCGATGATGATAATTTAATATTAAAATCGTTGACACAACGGATGAAGCTACCATAAACATTATGCAATTGAAATATGTACCTGTTGGTTGGTTGGGCGTGTTGTCATTATATTTATATATATATAAATAAAGTAGTTTATTGTTTATCGGTGGGTGGTTTTTTTTTTTATTATTAATTTTTCAGTGTGGATTTTTGTGGTGCGAATGGTTTGGATATGTATTGGTTTATTATTGGTTTATATTAAGTTTTATTTGGTTGTTTGGTTAGTTTTGTCGAGCATAGTTCAGGGTAGCATATTTCGATCAGAGTTCATTCAGTGTTTGATAATTGTATTATTATTTTGTTGGGTTATTGAGAGTTTTTCGACAAAAGGAATACAATTTTTGAAAGAAAGAAAAAAGGCAGAGATATATACAAATATTTTAGTTAGTATTTATATAAAATGCAAATCTTTGTTCTTAGTTCTTAGCGTTTTTGATTTTTTACTTGTTAAAGCATAACAAATACTTTGATTTATTGTAATTGGTTAAAAACAAATTGTTTTCAAACACACACACACACACAGTTAACTTTTAGTTGGAGTAATATTTAAGTGGTTACATATAAGAATTAGACACCCAAAAAGTTAATTAGATGGATTAAGTTTATCAATAGAGTTAAATATTTGGATGTTAAAAGACTTTAGTAGTAAAATTTTGATTAGAAAAAAGTTTTTCAAGTGAAAATTTAAGTTAAAAATTTGAAAATTATTATTAAAGAAATATTAGAGCTCAATCGGTTGTAATCTTAAAGTTATAAATTATTATATTGTAAAGGTTGTTTCTTTAGCCAATTGTCAAAGTTTCGAGATCGAATAGTAACTGGTTATAGAAGAAAATACATTTTAATACACATGTTCAAACTTTAATTTCTTATACAACCTAAACAATATAATATATGAATGTAATCAATTAGGAAGAGAAATTTGAATTATCAGAATTATTACAACCCAAAAAGGAGATTATAACGTGCAATTAACTCGTTTTCAAATGTGTGTGCATTTTATCAAACCAACTCGGGTGTTCTGTGTGTCATAACTAAGGTAACGAGTATTTTTCTTTAAATTGAATATAGTTTTTAGTTTTAACTGCATCATTTAGATTCCCTACGATTAGGTTTTTTTATTATCTTTCTTTCTTTAAGGATTTTAAACTCTTTTTTTTTTAATATCAGCACGTTGTTTCTTTAGTTGCCTTAAAGTCATAAGATTTTGACAAGCAAAATCATTTGGCTTTTAAGTTAAAGAAACTTCTTGAACAGTTTCAAAACTATTAGCTGATATATGTATATTTTGTTTATTTTATTATTTGTGTGTCAAAGTTTTAATATTATAAAATCATCGGATTTTATTTG
Source organism: Scaptomyza tumidula (assembly GCA_035044465.1). Classification (NCBI taxonomy): domain Eukaryota; kingdom Metazoa; phylum Arthropoda; class Insecta; order Diptera; family Drosophilidae; genus Scaptomyza; species Scaptomyza tumidula. The sequence continues at coordinate 882,652 of JAWNNW010000595.1, read as the reverse complement.
GTTATTAAAATCGTTTTAGAAATGCATATGAGTATATGAATAGATATATGAATGTAACTGCAATAGCAACTTTAGAGATTGGAATTATGTAATAGTATATGTTTGAAATAAGATTTTAGAAACAGTGAAATGTAAACAGAAGAACACACGAACTCAAAAGCAAAGTCGAACTTAGTATACACAGCGATAACACGAATACATACTATATAGTATACGTACGATAAGGATAATACAAGGATACACAAACATATATATGTAGAAATGTAGCAAATGTAACCAGCAGAAACCGTGGTAAACAAAATCATCTTACCTAACAGCGGCACTGCATCTGAAGTAGCCGGCATTGTCTCGGCAACCATATTGAGGAACACGGTCAACGAGAGCAAGATCGTTACGCCTAGACATTAAGAATGAATACGGTGAAAATGGTTCATGAGATAAGACTTAGACTTAAAAATGTTATTACAATATGAATGTATATGTAGAGACGCTAGTTTAGATTAATGACTATTTGGCACGCTGCTATTTCAACTATTTCAAGATACAAAAGCATTTTTAAGAGCCCCTCATCAATAACTGTTTATGTTTTTGAAGTTTATCCTCCTTCGCTGTCACAACCACCCACAATTTATTTATTTTTTTTTTTTTTGTTAGGGAACATTTTAAGTTCACTTTTAGTACGCAGTCATGGCTACATTATAAGTTCAATAGTTTGTTTACCAACAGCCCAACGAGCCTTCCCTGGCAGTGGCAGTGGCAGTGGCGTCATCCCATCATCATCATCACGTCTAATGTTCGACGTCAGTCAGCCTGGGTGCTCGTCGAGTTATGGCTCGTCTGGATGCTCTTCAACAGCGAGGGGGCGATTTTTTGCTCAATATTACATTCGAGACGAAGGGCTGTCATTATTGTAAAAAAGTACTTGGCAAATACTTTTCGAAACGCCACTCAAGCTCCTGCTGCCGTTTCACAACTTTGTTGTGAAATAAATGTGCAAATTCATACCAATTTAGTTAACTATTCGGGAGTCTGCTATAGCACAAAAAATTTCAGTTTATTTGTAAACTAACAATATAAGAGCTAACTTTTTAAATTGCTATTAACAACCTATAGGGAATATCTTGTACCTTATTTACGTAATAATTACTTACCTAGCGATAGCTTTTCACCCGAATCCGGTGGCAGTGTGAAGCCGAGCAGCGCCATGGATGCAATAAGCACACAGGGTATAATCAGATTAAAAAAATAGTACAGTGTACGTCGTCGTATGATAATGGCAAATGTGATGTCAATATACGGTTCCGGGCAACAGTTGTAGTAGATCTCATTGCGTTTGCCGGGTACACCTAATGCAAGGGGTTTGATTGAGCAAATGATCAACACATTAGTAAATCAAATTCCAAATAAAAAATGTATATACAAAATGGAGCATTTCAGTTTTCTTTTGTATTTCTTGTGTGTCAGCTTTAACTTGGGCCTTTGTCTGAGCTTTATGTCTATGCTATATATTTCGAGCATGGCGTACAGGCAGGAGAGTAAGTAAGTAGAAGTTTATAGAGAGAAAGAGTAAGTGTGTAAGTTGAGAGTAGTTTTGAAAAAGCGTTAAGAAAGTTGAGTAAAGTGAAGCGCTTAAAGTTCAAGTGTGTGTTTGCTTATGTAAGTGTGTGTGAGTGATTATGAATAGTTTATAGCTTATAGGAAAGTTCGAAATGTTATAAATGCATTGAGTATGTGTGCATGCTGCGGTTTCTCAAAGTATAGTCTGAAAGTTCAGTGTTCAGTGTTCAGTGTTCAGTTGGCTTGGGTGCATGAGTGTTAAGATACTTATATGCGTAGCTGTAGTTTAAGCAAAAGTTTTATTTGTATACGAGCAACTAATTGGAAGTAAGCGCCGAGACAAACTTTTACGACTTTTGCTTGAGTTGTTGTCTGACTGGCAAGTTAGTTAAAGAAATGCAAAATGTTAAGCATAGTGGTTGAGACTTGATTTCTAGAAAGCTTTACATGGGATAATAGAGTACCTTTTAGATTGTATTTACATTAATTTACGCTTTTTAAGCTGTTTACTGTACTCAAGTTTTGTATAACATCTTAAATTGCATTCCAGAGTTTATCTAGCCTCATATTCGCATTCAAAAAAGTTTTTGCCTAAAACCATCTGCCGTTTGTGAATTGCTGGCAAAATTATGGTCTCAACTAAGCGCTAAATTACCAGGGGGATTACACCGCCAGCACAAAAAACCGTCTTGATAGGTATTTAAAAATCATCCAGCCAACATTTGCGCTCTTTTGTGCTGATAAAACTGTAAGAACTCCGAATTATTTGCATAAACTGGCAGCCAAAAGCGGTTGCCACAAATGCGCAAAAAGTGCTGCCCAAAAAATACAAAAAAAAAAAGAGGCGAACAACCTAAGCAAAACTCCCAAAAATTACGCAGAAAATGAAATAAAATTTGTAAGAAAAAAAAATAGACAAAAGTCAAATAAAATCATGAAAAACAAACAAAAATATAAAAAGAAATGTACCAAAGTAATGCAGCAAATGAAAGCAAGGAAGAGAGAAAACAAAACGAAAGCGAGCAAAAATAAAATTTGTTGCACAAACTTTCTCAGCACTTTTGTGTGTTGTGAACTTTTGTGGCTAGTGTTGAGTAGAGAACTTTTTCCTTTTTTTTTTTGTCTTAAGTATGTGTGTGAGTGTGTGCAACTGCTAATTTATAGTGCTGTATGTGAGTGTTGGTGAGAATGTATTTGTATTTGTCTTTTAATTTCTTAATTGGTTTGGGTGCGTGGTTTAAGCCAACCAAGGAGCCAAATCTCTTCTTTCACCCGGTGTGTATGTATGTGTGTGTGTGTGTGTTAGACAAAAGTTCAGTACTATGTGGTGCTGTGTCAGTTGGTTGATTGCTGCTGGTGTGGATGAAGCCGCGTATTTAGCTGTCCTAGCACTTAATACGGAAAAGTGCAATTTACGCTTTTGTGTGCAAGTCTGCATCTTCTATTTTAATTTTTAACACTTTGTTTTGCGTTTTTGCTATCCATTTCCCTTTTGCTGGGCAAGTAATTTCTACTTTGTCTTTTAAGTTGATGCAGTTCAACGCTTTGAGGAGAAAAAACATTTGTTTGAGGGAAGTAATCAAAAGTTATTTCAAATGTAATTCGGAATTGTAAAGCGAATACAAAAGCAGAGCGAAAATTAGGGTTGAGTGAGCGAGAGATTGGTAAAATAAGGGAAAAATATATTATACGGGTTTTCTATTATTATTCTTTGAGATTTGAAAAATTTGGGTTCTAAAATGTTTACTGATGATTAAGGACGCTTTAAAATTTGTTCTTAACCTCGTTTTGTGGCTTTACTAAAAATCTAAAGAAAATGCAAAATATGTTTGTTGTTTCTGTTTTTTTTTACAGTATTATATCTAGGCAGCATTCATAATAATCATAAAATATAACTCAGATCTGAGTTTGTTTAATGCTTTAACATGCCATAAGATCGTCATTTAAAATTTTTTGTGAAAGAGAAAGATAGAGAGATTGACGTTAGAAAATGTTCTAAGGGTTGCATACGAGGGACGGGCCTTACCTCTTACTCATATAAATGATAGTTTTTCTTTGTGGTACATGCCAGTCGACGCAGCATATTTTAGACAAGCATAAACTATACCTAAAACTATGCTACACCGCAGGCAGGTACTTAATAATAGTAGTATTGCATTTAATATACATATAGCAAACGAAACGTTTACGCGGCTATTTCGGACTTGAAAAGTTAAAGCGCCCAAGATTGATGATAGTTTCTTTTTTTTTTGAAGATAGAGATTTGTTTTTTCTTGTTGATAGAGTGAGTGAGTGGGAAAACACTGGATAAGCGTGTGGAATCTTTTTTTTTTTTGGTTTTTTGGTTTTTTTTTGTGTGTGAAACAGTAGTATGGAATAGAGATATAAGAAGTATAGTTGTAGTTGAGTGTTAACAGGGTTCATTTGGTGCCATACTTCATTCCGTATTCATTGGCCTCGAAATATATATGTATGTACTTAATAATATATGTAATTAGGTAGAGAGAGAGAGAGAGAGAGAGAGTTATGATGATAAATTAAGATGTGAGCAACAGTGATGGAAAACGTTACCAACAGCCGATTGATTGCAATGACCTGAGCTGGTTTACATACTTACCAACACTGGCCACACATACACAATCAATTGTTGATCAGAACGCCGTTTTAAAACAGTATTAGTTTCGAACGGAACGAGTTCGGAACTTTAGCTCGCAACCTGAACCCTGCTTCAGTTTAGAGAGTTGAGTGAGAAATATTTATGCCATGTATATCATTTTTTTGTTTTGTCCTTTTCTTTTTTGAGTTATTAAGCTATAGACAAGCATAGAAAAAAGTACAAGTACTTGAAGAACTTTAAGGCTTAGGGCGAAGCCATTGTGTGTTCGTATGAAAACATCTTTGTGGAAGAAAGATGAGAAAAAAGTTTTCTTTGTCTTTGCTATATTTCATTTTTGCTGCCGGGGCAAAAGCGTTTCGCACAGGCACGCATTCGCATTCACATACACACATATATATACATATATTGTGTGATATACTATATAGTATATAAGCGATGACAATGCCAACGGTTTGGCAGTCATTTCTCAATTTTTCTAATGTGTATGTTTTCGTTTCATTTGTCTAAGACAGAGATAGAGAGAGAACGACAGAATACTATACTATATATATGTATGTATATAGAGAGAAGGAGAGTACGTGAGTTACTTAAAGTAAGCAACGGCTACCCGCTCTATAGAATTGTTGTCTTGTTCTTGTTCTTGTTCTTTGGGTTCTTGTTCTTGGTTCTGGCATTGGCTTACTCACCCAGTAGTTCCCACTCGCCGTTGAGCACGTAACTGCTGATATCACCGCCAGTTTCATCTTGTAATTGCAAATCCAGCTTTAGTTACAATGGAGGAGAGGGTAGAATAATATAAATATATATCGCTCCGCCTTCTCCACCTCTTCTTCTTCTTATTCATCTTATTATATTATTCAATGAGAAATCAAAATTTAACAAATCATAAAGTATTCTTTTTCTTTCTTTTTTTTTTGCAAAACAATTTGTATAAGCATAACAACTACGAGCTGTGTACTCCCTGGTTGCCTTGCTTTATTGCATACTCGGGCGACTGAACCAAACCTGAAATCCATCATAGGTCCAGCTGCCGAACTTCATCTCGCAGCGCTGATCATCGAACGGAAACCACGTAATATCAATCTTGCAAGTCGACTTGAAGATGCCCGGCGGCACGTACAGACAGGAGCCGTTATTCCGCACAACCACATTGGTCTGGTAGGTGCCGTCGAAACCTTCGTCGGCGCTGTTGTACATGAGCACGTCCGGCTTCCAGATGCGATGCGGTGGTATGCGCAGATCCTTAACGCCACCATAGTCGGAGGTGTTCCAGCGCAAATTCATATCGTTCCACTCCAGTTTTAGCCACACATTCGTGACCAGCAATTGATTTTTCTCGTCCTGCAAATAAAATCAGAGAACTTAATTGCAATATTCATATATTCAATTAAAATCCACATTTTACAGTGGTCAACTAACCGCAGCAAAATATGTTCACATATAAAATTCAGATAATTTTACACATAAAATACTGAACAAAAAGTTGCTTTGTTGATCTGATGAATCTCTAACAAATCAGCAGCCATTACAAATAATAAACACAAGCACTTTAAAATACTTCGGAAAATTGTATATTGTCAATAGCTTTTTATTTCCCACAGTGTTAATGCATTTCAGCATTTTGTAAGGTTTAAATGCTTATGGAACAATTTTGTAAGCCCATAATAATAGCAAATATTTATGGTTTGTCCCCGTGGGTTTTTGTGTACTTTTTACAGGCATTTCCATCAGCCATCAAACTATTGCATAATTGAGTAGAGGCGACGCGCGAAACCATTTCAATTTTCCAGAACTTTAATCAAGCCAGTTAAATTTTTAACCAAACCCAGCCAGCAAAATGCCTTTTCCCCAGGCACGTGTCCCAATAACCAAATCCGTGCATTACAATAAGCCCAGCTACAGCAGCAACAAGAAAAAAAAAAACAAAAAACAGCAGCGACAACAACCGGCAAACAATTGTAAAAAATGAATAGAGCGCACACAGGGCGTATGTGTAATTTACAATTAAATGCCTGAAATATTCATGACCATGCAATGTTGCCCAGCACCGAGCAATTCCAAAAAGCAAATCTCTGGGCGCTTAACTAACGTTGCAAGGGCGGGATGGAGATGTCAGTGGGTTAGAGGGGTTGAGTGGTCGAGGAGTGGAGGAGAAAGGTTTGTACTATAAGCCATGCCTGGCATTGCACAAATTTTTTGAGCGAGCAATTTCCGGGTGTGCAAGCTGCAAGTGCAATCAGACAATGCGCCAAGCTCTTGCACTAACAACAACCGAAATTGGGCAGCAAAATTGCGACAGAAATGCGGTAAAATGAAATGGAGCAATGGCCAGGCCAAATAGGTCCTGTGTGCCTGTCAAGCAGCCTACTACAGTACGAGTCTGACTGCAGCCGTCAATAAGTTTTTGTTTTTATTTTTGTATGTTTCTCGTGTCTTATGGAGCTTACAAAATCGAACAACCGGCAAATAAAAGCTAGCAGCGGCTAACAGAGTTGCTTTCCATTGAGGATGCGGCAAGGAGTGTGCACAGGACACGTGATATTGCGGTCATAATAACGCAACACAAACCATAACAACAACAAACACAACAGCCGCATCAATATTACCTCAATACATGCACTCTCACCCTGTCCATCCCTCTCTCTCTCATATTCATGTTCTGTCCCTTTTCTAATATAGCCATTACATTATTGCACTTAACTGCAGCTTCCAATCCACTCACTTTATGTACTTATACAATCTCTATCCACTCTCTACTCGATACTTGAAAAACTAAACCGCTAAAAAGTATGCTACACTTTTTGTCGATGTTTCCTGTTTCCCATTTATGGTTTCTGCTTGTAGAGTGAGTGTGTGTGTGTGTGTCAAACCTAATCAAATTCGTTTTTCAACAAATTACTACGGAAAATTGGTTTTTGTGCGTTACGGCTATTGGGTTATTATTGTACGGTGGTGCACAGCGGCGTGGGGCGTGGTCAACTGGCAATTGCATAAATTGCTCTTGGTAACAAAATTGAGCAGATTGTCGCAGTCGCGCAATTTTGCGGTGCTTTGACCAAACTTTTATTGAGCACTTTGTAGATAACTGAACATTTTTATATCGAATTCCTTTAATATACATATAAGTTACGTATTAAAATTTCAATATAAATAAAAAAGAAATGGATTTATTTAGAATGCACTTTAATATACTCATTTAAGCCTTGATTTTGATTAGATTTTTAAATTCTAAAAATTAAAACAAATGTTTTCTTTTAATGAGAATATTTTCAATTAATAACTCGTTTATCCAGTATATATATTGGAATTATTATGCACAGGAGAAACAAGCCTTATCACTAGGCCCACTATTTGAAAAATGTTGTACTTCAAGTGAACAATTCAAGCTTTCACATGGATGTTTCTAGCAAAAATCATGATGAAAATCCTTTAAGAGATCTTTACACCCATTTGCTAGACCTGTGTTATTGGTAACTTATTTTTTAAATCCATTGATAACATATTTGTATTAACTTAAATTTAATTAAGATTAATTATTATTATAAGCATCCTTTTATCCAACACGTGTGTTTTCTTTACTCAGTTATATATGAAAATTGGATTGAAGTAAAAACTAAACTCAAATAATGAGCAAATATTTTTTTCATTGACCGAACTGAAATGTTAGCTGGTTCGGTTCAACACAGCAAATAGACCGCACAGAAGCGGTTCCAACGGGTCCAGTTCTAAAATGGCTTGCAGCCCTGCTTTCTAGTTAACAACAATCTCCACCCCAGTTCAACAGCGCACCTCTCTAATTTAATTTGTATTTCCATGCGCATATTCATTACGAGCTCTGAGAAAACTTCTAACACAATTATAAACCTGAATGCAGAAAAACCGACAAAAAAAAAAGAAAGAAAAACCGACAAAAAAACAAATGGCAAAAATATAAATTTTTTAAAAAAACAAAAAGGAAATACTGGAAAAGGTATGCTCCAAGTTTAATTAAAATAAAAATGTGGGCAAGGCAAAAAGGGCGGGGAAGAGAAATAAGAGAAATGAATGAGAAAACGGTAGCCACAGAAATTGTGGCGCTTATTTGTCGTCGCCTTCGGTGGCTTCTGCAGTTGTTGATTTCGTTGCTGCTGCTGCTGCATGCATGCAAAACACCATCAACAGCAGCAGTCAGCAGAAGGGCATGGTGCGGGTTAGAGGAAGGGAGCATAGTATTCTACTCCTTTTGTGGCTGTTTCGTAGTGGAGTCGCGCAGTGAGCAAAACATACGTAACATAAACGAGGCTTATTTCCATTCAAAAATGCGCGAGCGTGTATATAACATTCGCACTCTCTTTCTCTCCACTCCCGCCCTCTCTGTCTATCTATCTATTTCGCTTGTTGATGCCTACGTTCTCTGTATGGCAAAAAGGCAGCAGCAAAAAAACAGCGGCAGTTGTTGAATTTTAAATGAGCAGCAAAAGAAAAAAATATACATATATATGTACGCCCAGCAAACGGCAAAATTATTACAGGCAAGTTGGCGTTGCCACCCGCTGCCCAAAGACATGTTTTTGGGTTTGCGTATTATTTGCATATATTCCCTCCTCCCTACACACACATACACGTATATACAAACACCCATTCAAACTAACGCACACTTCACCAACTTCAGCAGTTCATTGACATGCGGCGCGTTCGGGGAATTAAAAAGTAAAAAAATTGCAGATAAAAACTGCTGCAAAAAAACTCGACGCGCATTCCCTACGCACACACCCAACTACACGAAGACAGGCCTAGTTTCTTATTTCCTGTACACTACAAAAAAAAAGAAATACTACTTCTTGCTGCCTGCTCGAGTTCATTACTCATTTTTGCTGATATCCGTTGGTCCCTTTTTTTTCTTGACTTGGCTCCTGCTCCATTGACGCTGTCCCTTTAATCACATCTCGTCCTTGTCATTTAGCCGCCTTATCTTCTCTCGCACTCTTCTCTCCCTATCTCTTTTATACTTTCTTGCACTCTCTGTTTGTCTGGTGCTCATTGACGCCAATTAATCTGTGCCTCGCTTTGTCTGCGCCTTTTAATTAATGCGCCCGGGCGTTGTGTTATTTTTTTTCGCTTTTTATATTTTCTGTCGTCATTTCTTTTGCGCTTTCTTTGACCGGACTTTCATGGGGTTTCGATTATTACCGTTAATTTGTCATTATGTGAAAGCAGTGTGCAAAATGTATTTTTATTCTCAATCATTCCAGTTAATATCTCAAATTGAATAGACAATTGTTTAAACACTCGTTGGTTCTAAGAGGAAATTGATTGGTATTAAAAAGGGCTAACAAATTCAATTATGTTTCTCGCAAAAAAACTACGCTACGTCGGAAATACACGATACTGAACAGTTTTGTGTGTCCTTAAATTAAAAAACAACAAATCCACTTTTAATAACAACTTTAAAGTAAGCTGCAAATTGTTTCATTGAAATTTTAACTATAAAGCTTTTTAATATGATTATTAAAATCATAATTTTAAATGGATTAAACTTTCTAAAACTTCTAACGTTCCTTCAAAGTTAAGCAGCCGGCAAATGTTCCTGAACTATGGAAATATTTCAAGCTGATGGATAGTTGCCAGCTGAAGATCGAAAGGCATTTTTGCATTTAATTAAAAATCACTTGTGTTTATTTTTCGTAAAAAAAATTGAAAATATGAGAATGGATTGAAGTTTGGCTGCGTGCTGAGTGCGCTTTCAAAATGCAATTAAATCGAAACGTGGGTGGCTAGCAAAGGCGTGGTCCTTTTGCATATTTTAAGGCCAACAACGAAGCAAATGTGTGTGGGTGTGTGTGTGTGTTGGAATGTTTGTTGCCTGTGTGAGTGTGTGTGTGTGTGTGGGTTGACTGTGTCTGTATGACTGCTCTCATCGAAGGCAAACATTGTTGCCTAGTGGAAGGCATAAGAGTATAAGGCAAGAACTTGGGAATGTAAGGGGAGTGAGTGGCATGACTGCTACAAGCCCTTTGGAACAGAGGCTTACCAACATGTGTTTATGAGCATGAATAGCAAACATTTGAAACTCCATTATCAAAATGACAGCTGCCGGCAAATATTTGCAAGACGGCACACGTATAACACATATACCTACCTATACATATATAGATCTATATGTAAAATATATCCTTACTCGCTATCAACTCGACATCGAGCGAGGCAAAGCCAAAGACAAAAGGCATTGTAAATTTCGATGTATCTGTATCTGTATTTGTGTTTGTATCTGTTGCCGCGCATCACTCGCATACAGTTAATTAAATTGCGCTTTTATCATCAGACAATCAAATACACACACACACACAGACACACACATTTACAGGCCAAGTTTGTCACTGGATAGTCTTTCAAGGACTTTCGACAACTTGACTTCCATTCTCAAATGTTTACGTAATGTTAAAGCCAGCTCCAGTGGCTTAGCTACTAAACAAAAATGCCATTGCGGCCCATAAAGCTCATCAATTCGGGCCAAAACAGCGAGCGAGCGAGCATGCGAACGTTGGAATGAATTTAATGAGAATTACAGCCATTTGTTGGCAGGATTTTGCTGCTAAACTATAATACATCTTGGTCTGCCACTCTTGCCTTTTCCTTGGCTCGTTCCCAAACAGTTGAACTAAATCAGCGGAAAATAAAACCATTAGCTACGCCAAAAAATAATGAGACCACAGTTTATCAGTGATCAATTAAAATTTAAAGTCTTGTGCAAGCAAAAGGATCTATTCTGACACTATACAATTGAAATCTAACTTGGCATACAATTTTCTTAAAACTCTTAAAGTTTTTTTTATCTATTTCTTATAAATGCTTGAAAAGTACTTTTGCTTAAGCAGCAACCGCTGTGCTATTTTAAGTTGTTTCATTTGTTGTCGAAGTGCTGTCCCAATTTAGGCGACACACAGAAAGGATAACACTTGCATAGGCCATTGAGCAATGCTCTGGACAGGCCATCAGCTGTCCTGTACGTACATATGTATATGTGTGCTCATTTAACAACTTTTTAACTTTGAAAGCGCCATTACCAAAGCACTAACACATACACACACACACACATATACCTACAGTTACACTTATGTATAGAAGAACTCGGGTTGCAGTCAGTCGCACATGCAAGAACATCAATCAAAGGGAAAGTTACTGCAGGGGAAGGAGCTGGAGCTGTTGCTGCAGCTCCCGACAAACCGAATGAAACCCCAAACCAAAGCCAAATGCATTGAAAATGCTGCAAAGTGTGCCAAGCATGTGCGTGCCAACATGTCTATGTGTGCAGTTTGTGTTTGAGGTGTCCTGTTTAAGTTGATGAAATGTGCATTGAGCCTTTAGAAAAGCATCTGGCGAGGCCTTTGACGTTGTAACGCTGTTAGCAACAAAAACTAAGCGAGTAGAAACCGACCAAATTGACGGTAGTCTGGAATTAAGCGAACAAATGGCAAATGGACGTGAGCGAAGGGAGATAGTCAGGGGTGTATAAAAGGGCCTGGAAAATAAGCAGGAACCTGAAGCTAGTTGTAAACAAAACCAGCAACGTGATAACATTCTACTTTGAGGAACAGGTAAACAAAGGTGTGCTGCATAAAAATACATAGCATACTTTTCAGAGCAGCTGTGTAGCGACTCTTCCAACATCTGCATTATTTGCATAGCTCGTTAGGCTTTTATGACAGTGTGTGTGTGTGCATGTGTTTGTTGATTAGATATGCGAGCGTGTCTGATTTTTCGCGATACAACACGAATGAACGACACAAATTGCATATAAACACGCAACACAACCAACTTTGTCTTGTTATCTCAACATTTTTTTTCCTGTTCTTTAAATGTGTTTAAGTCTTGGCAAGTATTTTCAAAAGCAAAGCGTATTACCATTTGAAACTTTAAGATAGAGGCTCTAGAATTTAAAAGACATTCCAAAATAGCTTATGTATGTTATCAAGTTGGAACAGAATATGTTGATGGTACCATGCTCGTGACACGCACGGCAACGTTCAAGCACAATGCGGCGTATAAATTGTGACTTATTCAAATGCAATTTTCAACTTTACCGCGCACACAAACAGTGCTAAAGTTAGAAAGCGAACGATAGAGGATAGAGTAGGACAGATACACATCGGATTTTAAGAAGGATTGCATTACGTTTTTTTTGTTTTTGTATTGTTTTGCTTGGCTGCTGCACGTCGCTTTTTGCCGCATGCCCATGTCCATGTCCAGTTGACCTCCCAGGGGCGCAATTATGACATATGCTTCTGACTGCTGGCACGAGCCAAGCACAAGCGATAAAAATGCATAGCATAGATCTCATGTAATGATTATCATTGTGTATCCGTGCGAAGTTCCGAGCCAAGCCGAAAGCAATTGTTTGGCACGCTCGTTTAAACAGCATGCGTTGGCATCCTTAAACCTTAATCACTTGGCAACTTGACAGGTAAGAGACGTTGACTGCCCCTGCTGATAAGCAGCTGAATTGATGATGCTTTACATTCAAACACAAACACAACGATGCCCCTTCCCTTCCTTCTTTTCCTTTGCACATTCTCTCTGTTTGACTGTGTTCCAGTTTTCGTGCTGCGTGAAATTGAATTGCAGCTGCTCTTGGGACATCGTTGCTTGGCCTTTGCCAGCAAATGCATTGGCCTTGCCACGCCCCCCCACACAGCCTCTAGCTGCCAACAGCAGCAGTAGCAGTAGCAGCAGCAGCAGGAGCAGCTGTCAGGTGTTAAATCTTCAAATTGCTTTGAGACCAGCAGTTACAGCCCGAGCCCCTTTCCCCCACACACTCACACACCACCCCCGCAACCCCTTTCGCAAGCAATGTGCACGTAAAATATGCAAATGCAACTGCGAGTGCAGTTAACAGTTAAAATATTGCGAGTGTCAAATGCCTCAATATCCCCCGGGAAATGTAATGGCATTGGCGACTCAGATAAAGAAAACCAAACACTGCAAGAGAGAACGAGAACGAGAAAGAGATAGAGTAAGAAAGAGGGAACGGAACAAGAACAAGAAAGTGAAAAGTGCATAAATATTATTCACTTCAAGTGTAAATACGAAAGTTTGAATTATGTGTCTTTGGGTGTAAAGATGTCAGAAATGTCATGATTTATATTTTATAGATGCAAAACATGATTTATATTTTCTGGAAATAAGGTTTCTGGAAAGTTCAACACAATTGAAAATGTGTATATCTATCCGTAAATTGACTTTCACAATGTTTATGATCGGGACTTCAGTAATATCTTTCGTTTTTCGAATTTAAATGCATTTCAAAATGAAACCCAAAACTTGAACACATTTGCAAACCTTCTCAATCAAACCTTCTCAAAAGTCTTGAGTAGCTAGTTATTGCTTTGACTTTGACCGCCTGTACAATCAATAATCATATTCAATGTTCTTATTGTTAATTACCGAAACGTTTATGACAGCATTCAAGTACTTGCCACATTGATTGCTTGATTTAATTGCTGGCACATATGTAAAAGGTATTCACATGCACAATGCCACATGCCACAAGCCACACAATCTTAGTAATTCACAGCTTATGACTTAAATAAAAAACTTTATTTAACAATGTATTTCCACATTCATGCGCTAGCCAACTCAACCAGTCAGCCACATACTTTGAGATGACGCGATGACACTTTGCACAGCACATAAACTTTACGATGAAGCCAACAGCAATAGCAGCAAATAACGCTGCAATCCCGCACTCCTTCTCGCTCCATGTTTGCTTCACGCGGTAACTGATGGCAGCGTTCACACCCCCAGCCCCCAGCTCCACTCCAACAAAATGACCCGATTTTTGTATTTTATGCCTGGCACAGCACCACAATGTAATTGTTGTTGTTGTTGCTGTTGTTTGTTACTGCTGCGTTTCGAGTGTGCGTGCTGCAGTTTTTACTGCCAGCAATTTTAGCGCAACAGCAACAAAATCAACAGCAGCAACAACAACAACAACTAACAATCAAGTCAAAGAGCTCGACGGTGCTTTAAAGGAAGATATCCTGTACAAACATTTAGCACGTGCAGTTGTTGGTTGTTGATAACTGTCCTGCTTCTTGAACTTGCCGCACAGTTTAGGAAACACATTTAAAAATTATCGAGTTAAATCTTATTTTCTACCTAACTGTATCAGACGTCACCTGTGATTTCTCACAATTGTTGAAAATTAATTTAGGAAAGTTGCATCAAAAATATGAAACATATTTTTGATTTTTTGCCATGGCTTTTGAGAATCTCAATAAAATAAAATTTTAATTTTTAGCAAATTGAAAATAAACATTAATTTACAAAACACAAAAAAACCAATGAATAAATTTTGAAATATTCAAAATCTTAAACCAATTAACTCGTGATTAATACTACTTTAAAGATTGTGTATCAAACACTAACAATTATACAAACCTACCACAAAACTACCCTTTGACTATCACCAAGATTTGCATAGCTTTAATAAACTCATTCCTACACTTTGTTATGGATACAGGGTATATAACAAATAAGTACTGGCCAAAGCATTGTACCGCATTCGTTTTCAACTTCATTTTGCAGCAGCAGCAGCTGCAGCAATAACAGAAAACAGAAACACACAACTCTCGCCGCTTGCAGCTCTCTCACACACAGCATTTTAGCTCGCGTGTGTGTTTTAGCGGGCAGGTGTGAACAACACATATACAAATTTTATTTATTCATTTTATTTGCATGCCACATGCGTATGGGTGTATGTGTGTGTGTGTGTGTGTGTGCTATGTGAATGCTTTTGCAGCATTTGCGACTTTTAGCGCGCGCCAGTGAATGCGCAGTCCTAGGCCTGTTTTATGCCTACAGCAGCAACATGCAACCCCTCTTACCACACCGCCTCTGTTAACTACAAGCCATTCCTCTCCATGTTGCTTTCACTGGTTGGCTTTCAGGCAAAGAGTCTTTTGTTTGAACGCTCCATTTTTAGTTGAATCCCAACTTTTGCCCGGGACACGAGCCTGACTGTAGGCTGTAGGCACTCACACACAAACGCACACGACCAACACACGTACACACGCATATAGAAATCTAATATGAATTGAGGTTGTCTCACTAACAAAAGCAAACGCCTTTCTCTAACTCTGAAATATGTTTGTATGTACAAATGTAGCCACCTTTTGCTGCCCTCTACGCAACAAAAAAAACTTTGCCCCAGTGAATGCAACATGCAATTCCGTATATACTCACTGCCTGGTGCCCTGTTCAGCTAACTGGTAAAGGTGCGAATGAGCCAAATGCCACACGCCACATGGCGTTGCATGTAATTTACTCGACACTCGCTTGGCAGTCGGGTTGGCAGGATGTGTGCGTCCTGTCTACATCCAGGCCAGTCAGCCAGAAGAGAACTCAAGCCAACCTGTCATTCAGCGAATACTCATACACACACAAACACACACATACACATACCAACTAACACACATACACATAAGCAAATAATTAAAATTTCACTTTCTTGGCAATTCACTTTTCATGCACGTCGCAACGAAAATGGTGTCATCAGTTTTAGTCACCTTCGTTGTAATTTTTTTACGGCAAACTTTCACTTAAAGTTGGGATTTTTAATGACAATCACAGCGAAGTAAGTGTTTCATAGCCATACGATATTTTTACGGTATTTTTAAGGGAATTCATTATACCTTTATGACTTTCAAAATGCAAGACAGAAAACTGATGTCTTTTGAATCTTTATTAAGCTTTGTTGGTGTTAGAATAGCTATAACAACCTAATTTATTACAAATCGTTTATTTCCCACAACATGTTACTTGTTTTTTATACCCTGATCCCATTAAAAATGGGAAAAAAGGGTATAATGAAGTTGTGCAAAAGTATGTAACAGGCAGAAGGAAGCATCTCCGACCCCATAAAGTATATATATTCTTGATCAGCATCAACAGCCGAGTCGATATAGCCATGTCCGTCTGTCCGTCCGTCTGTCCGTCTGTCCGTCTGTCCGTCCGTATGTATGAACGCGTCGATCTCAGAGACTATAAGAGCTAGAGACTCCAGATTTGGAACTTAAGCTCGCCTAATCCCTAGGCAGTACAAGTTTGTTTTCGATTTTCGATAACTCTTCCCGTTTCCGATATACACATGGGATCGATAACAACAAAATCTTGAATTTGGAAAACTTTGAGATGCAATTTGAATTAAAAAGCAAAATAATGATAATCTGTGCAATTTTTATTGAAATCGGATAATAAATACCGGAGATATGGGACATTGAAGTTGTGTATGCAGTATGCAGTATGCGCGTACACAGACACACACACACTTGCAAGCACTGACTGTACGCGTAAAGTATAGGGATCAGGGTATCGTCTAGTCGGGATATCTCGACTAGAGCCTTCTTACTTGTTTTATTCTAAAATAATGTTTTGTTATTGATGTTCTAACAATTAAATAACAAATTTTATTCAAGAAATAAAATAAACGTCTTGCAATTTCAAATAAATGTCGTAACGAACAAAACAAAATATATGAAAAACAATTCCAAAATGTAAAAATTTCTTTTGTATTGTTTAGTTTAACTTTTCAATAAGGTTTCCCTTGTTACAAATCAAACTTATTTAAAGACAAACTTTCTTATACTTACCACATCGATTATTTGCATTAATGTTAAACCAAAGCTTAATTGTAACGGGTCCGATTCGTTGAGAACGGGACGCTCTAGTGTATTATAAGGATCCAATAGATCATGTAACAGTCTCTTTTCATGATATCCTGCTAAGCAAACTGCAATGAAAACAAGAATAACAACAAAAATTATTTCGATTATGTGATGGATATAAGTTTCTGCATGAGTTTCCAATGCACTCAAAAAGATACAGCAATATTGATAGGGGCTGTGTGCATGGAGGGAACGAAATAGATATGGGGGCAAAGGTTATGGTATAACTGCAATTGTTTGCCATTTCACAAAAGCACCGCAAATCAACATCAATAATTCCTGCGGCAAATGGAACAAGAGACTGCATTGTGAATACGGCGGGGCAATACGGGGAATCGAGTTGCAGCGGGTTGACTAGCTACTGAAATTTATTGATATGCAAAAGTTTACGAGTTTTTGGTTTGGTTGTGCAACTTGGCCAACTGATTCGGATTCTATTCCTGGTACTGTTCCTGTTTTCTACTGCTTGGCGAACATAGGGGCGAAAAACAGACAGGGAGAAACTTTATGCGCTTTTTGTTCAGCATATGTCTCTGCAGAAACCTTTGCCGCAGTCTTCTCTTATTTGCCCTACAACTGTCTCCCCATTGTTCTGGCTTGCGCATAACAAAGGCAAACTTTTATTGAGCCAAAACTTTTTAGCATACAAATTTTCTTGCTTGCCTGCCTTGGACGACTGCTCGCTTTCTTGGCGATAATAAATTGGCTCCGACACACACACACACACACACACACACGCAGACACACTTGCAAACACACAATTACGGGAAATAGAATAGAGAGCGAATAAAAAAACACTCATACGCCCCGCTATTTGTCTGCCGTCGTTATCGCCGAATTATTTATGCATGCAACAGAAAGCGAACAGACAAAACTACAAATGACAGAGTGAAAGAATATAATCAGCTCGAACTTGCCTTCTCTTTCTCTTTCTCCCTCTATCTTTTCCATCTCAATTTAATAATTTCTTAAGAGTTCTTAACAGTTTCAGATCACAAGTTTGCCTGCTTCACATTTTTTTTCTTATTTTTTTTTAAGCTCACAATGGGAATTTTGTAGCACTAAGTAGCATTCAGTGTCGAGCATTCGTGGCATGAGGCAAGTGCAGCTGCAGCGAAAATTGAGGCAGCTACTTCTTGAGAATTCATTTTTAATGATTGCCACTTGTGGCGCCCAGCTGAATGTGTCTGTGTGCGGGAAAGAGATAAAAACTTAATATCCTGTCTATGCTGTGATGGATTTCATGAGGTGGCTGAAGCATCAGCACAAGCAGCAGCAATTGCTGAGGTTTGATAATGGCATATTGATTACATTGCCTCCTTGTGCACTTTGCTGAGAGGGCATTTTAATTGCTCTCGATTATGATGCAGTTTCGAAATAGAAACGTTTTCAAGGGGTCCTTAAATAGACGGTTATCTCGAAGGTTGAATCTTATGCCCGCAATCAAATACTTTAACTATACTGTTGTTTGATAATTGCTATTTAATTTCATAAAAAAGTCAAAATAAATAATAAATAAGGTCGAATTGTATAATGTTCATATTACAAAAATTAAATAACATATCTGGATTTTTTCTGCCAAACCAGTTGCTTTTATTTCTCTACTTACAACACATATTCAAATATTAAGTTAAGTTACATTTCAACACTACTTTGAGTGCCTCTTCAAAAAAAAAAACCAAAAATTGCACATTCATTCTCTAAGCGCACAGCCAGCTAAATGTTATAGCACAAGATTTGCATACAAAATATACACCTCAAAAATTATGCACATAAATTCTGCACTCTTTTTTTGCGTTGCTAGTTTTAATTCGCCTTTAGTCTTTTGCCAGGAAGCTAGCTGCAGCACTGTCTGTTTGGGCTGTGGTAAATGAGGGAAATTCTTTTATTTCACTTTCTAGCAAGTTAGCATACATATATTTTTTTTCTCGTTCTCTCCTCGTTTGGCGCGTTGGCGTTGCATTTAAAATTAAAAAATTCTTAAGCAAAATGCAGAGCCCGCAAGCGTCGCAGCTAACGAGCACAGCTGGCTGACAATGAAGGCATTGGGCAGGCAGGCAGCGAGAGGGCGATGGCGGTGTCGGGTTGGGCATGGCTGTTAAGCCTTTAAGGCAAAGCATTGACATCAGAGAGCACAAAGCAAACAGGAGCAGCAGCTGCAGTTGGATACAAAAAATAAAAATAAAAACAGGTCCAACGTCTGATGAAGTGTCAAAATGAATGTAATAATAAAACAAATGCAACAACAAGCTATGCAAGAGAGACAGAAAGAGAATGAGAGACGGCTAGCGAGTGGAGCAACAGGATGAAAGCGCATTGCATATTTAAAATCTACTTTTACTGCTGTGACTCTTGTTTGTAACAGTTTTTATTTGCATTGTTTTGCAACTGACATAAAACAAAGGCAAAAAAATATATTTAGCATAGTTTTTATTTTTTTGTTTTATTCTCAACAGGAAGTGAAACTAATGAATATGCAGGCAAAGGCTTGAATTAAATATATATTTTTACTCAAAACTCAATGTAGTACGAAGAGGTCAAGCTAAATGGAATAGTTGTTAAAGATGTGGCTTTAGCAGAATCTATAAGGCTTTAAGCTGAAGCACTAAAATTTAGCATTCTTGAGATACATTTAATATGGGTTACAGATTACAAGAGATGGTCTTGATACTTGATAGTTCTCAGATGACCTTTTGAAGTCTTAAGGGTTCATCAGCCTTGTAAAAATACAAAGACAGGAGGCAAATGCAAATTTCTACCGAAATGCTTCTTCATCTTTAAATTTAATTCAAGTGCCATTCAAATTGCAATGTCTAAAACATTCATGAACTCATTTGAAACATTCACTGGAGTCTATTTTAGACACACACACACACACACACATCGAAGGCACACATGCCAGAGACAGTTAAATGCTTTAGTCATGGCCTATGTATTGTGGCCTTAACTTTTGGTAGCGAATGTCTTCTCAGACAGTTGCCACCATAAATTGCGGCCATTTTGAAAATGCTTTTTCAATAGCTGCAGTTTCGTTGGTTCGGCGACTTTGCCGCTGTTACAACGCGTTGTTGTTTGTCGTTTTGTCGTTTTGTTGCTTGTTGCTGGTATTTTGGTTCGCTTGTCTGGCGGCAGGCCGCATAAAATTGCAATTTTATTGCAGTGAAGCATGAAAAAGTAATTGCTATTTCACAAAGTCAGCATAGTCGCACCAAAAACAACAAAAGAAATGCTGCAACAGCTGCGCTGTTAACCAGCAGGACAAACATTGTGCGAGGGAGTGAAAACTAAGGATGAGCCAAAGCCAGTTGCCTAGCGCGCGACCGCAAAGCAAAAGCCAATTTAATGTGCACAACAGAACAAAATAAAATACAACAGCCGCCTACAAAAGCGGCAAAGGCAATAAGAGCAAAAGCTACTACACCAAAAAATAAAAATAGAAAAGAACAAAAACAACAGCTTACTGCCAAAAAGTAAATGTAAATAATTTAAAGATAGTCTGTATAGGATGCTTTTAAAATACTCTTACCATATAGAGAAATTTTGCAATGAAAATGAATTCTGTTATGAGTATCGAGTATCTTATAAGAATGAGTAAAAACTGATCAAATTTATAAAAACTATCTATAAAGAATATCAAATTTTTAAGTTTTTTTTTCATTAATTTAACAGATAAATATTCTAAATTTCTAAAGGATTGTTTGAAGCCTTTAATGAGGTAACTATTTAAATGCCAATGTTTGGAAACATATGTATACTGGAATTTGAAATATCTTTTTTAGCCTGATAACATTTTTCAAAGGTTCTAAACAGGAAACTTAAAATGATGATGAACAAATTTTAAATTATTGCACTATCTACAATTGTTCATACAAATCGTAAATATTTTGTTGCCTTTTTTACAAATCTCATCATATAATTGTCAGTGCTAACCATGAAGTCTATATAAAGAGAATGTAAGTGAGCTGTTCCGCCATTTGGCACTCGTGCTGTCCGTCGATATTAAAAATTGAAAGCGAAATGAAAACTGACGCGGCGCCAAACCACTTAAGCTGCTAAAAACCGATACAAAAGGAGTGTGTAAAAGGTTAAGAGGGACGTAACGTGGGACATAAGAGAGAGAGAGAGAGATGAGAGGTATAGAGAGGGGGTGCATAAGGACTGCCGGGTCACAGCTCGACTCGTTAGTCTTGATGGTCTGTCTGAGCAACCATGTGGCGCAAGCGGGAAATAGCTCAGCGGGGCAGCACCACCTGCTAATGGCTATGTATAGATAGAGAAGAGAAGAAGTAGAGGTAAAGGAAAAGCAAAGCAAGAGAAACAGAAAAGAAAACAAGCAAACAGGCTCTAGTAGAAATATCCCGACTAGACTATACCCTGAACTTTTAATTGATACTTTAAGTGTACACTCAGTGCTTGAAAGTGTGTGTGTGTTTGTGTGTGTGTGTGATACACTTCACTTTAAACAGGTCTTAAGAAAACTTAGCAAAGCCCCATACCACTCAAAGCTAGAACCGAATTCTAAGGCAGAGCAGGTCAGAAATAGTGGCTACTATTAACGGTGTGTGCTATATACTGTAAACAAGACATCCTGAACCCAATACTTAGCGCGTACAGTCACTGCTTGCAATTATGCGTGTCTGTGTGTGTGTGTGAGAGCGCATATACTGCATACTTTCCCTAATGTCCCATATCACCGTTGTTTGTTAACCGATTTCAATCATAGATTATCATTATTTCATTTAATGTTTCTGGAAATTTTCCAAATTCAAGATTTTGTTGTTATCGATCCTATGTGTATATCGGAAACAGGAAGTGTTATCAAAAATCAAAAACAAACGAGCGTAAGTTCCAAATCTCTAGCTCTTATAGTCTCTGAGATCGACGCGTTCATACATACGGACAGATAGACAGACGGACGGACGAACGGACGGACAGACGGACGGACAGACGGACGGACAGACGGACGGACAGACGGACGGACATGGCTATATCGACTCGGCTGTTGATGCTGATCAAGAATATATATAGTTTATGGGGTCGGAGATGTTTCCTTTTGCCTGTAACATACTATTGCACTAAACCATTATACCCTTTTTCCCATTTTTAATGGGATCAGGGTATAAAAACAGAGTGAGAGACTAAGAAAGAGATAGCAACCTGAGAGCTGAACATTTTAATAGCGCCAAGGTGACGCTTAACCATTCAAAGCTTAATTTATGCAATAAAAATGCCAACAGCTAGCCAAGGAGATGGCCCAATACCAATACCAACACCAACACAAACACCTGGCCATACTCTAATTGGATGAAACTGGCAAGAGAGCAGTGCTTTTAATTGCTTATGACTGGCTCTCTGTTTTTTGTTACTGTTCCCTTTTTGTTCGTTTTTTTGCGAGCGTAACCTGAGATGAAACAAGGTTCAAAAATAGCTACAAATCGAAAGACAACGGGGGTTTGTCGAGTGGGGTGGGATGGATGGGGCTAGGAAGAAAATGCTACAATGTGATGGGGTGGCCGACTGGCAGAGATGCCTGGGCGGGGCACATCAATCAAATGCCTGTGTCCACTATTGAAATTATGAATGCTATCATATTTGATGATTGATTCAGGCACAGAAAAGTTACGTCTGCCACAGCATCATTGTTTGGCACTCAAGAGGGTTGAGGGGAAGGGGGTGTATGTGTGTGGGTAGCTTGTTTGTGCAGCATGATGGGCCTATATCATTTTAGATACATTTGCCTGTGTGTATGTGTATGTGTGTGTGTGTGTGTGTGTTTGTATACTAATGCAAATGGCTGGCATGACATTCTGTTTTTCTTTCTTGTGTAACCCTTTAGCTAATGATGGAAAAAAGCATATGACATTTAGAAGGACCACACAGAAAAGAATTTAGATTGATACGAAACTCTCCCTCTCTCTCTCTCTCTCTCTCCCTCCCCCGCTAGCTGAATGGCATTTGAAAAGCGCATGTTGTTGCTTTTACATATCTGCGAAATGAATGAGCACAAGTGGGTTAGGTAATGGAAACAAAAAAAAAGAAAAGAAGGAGGCATTTATTTATACGTCTCTCTTTAAAGCTGTTATATTATATAGCTGTATTCTGAAAGGCATAAGAGTAGACGAAAAAACCTATAAACAACCTTCAGAGAAAGCTGTCAATTTCTGCCAGCTGCCAGCTTTGCAACTTTCAGTTTTTATACATGGTACGACATGATTCCGCAATGTGAGTGCTCTTCAGTCTTTTTGCCACTCGAATTTGTTCCTTGCTCGAAACTTAATTATTAAATTATGTTCATACACACAACGTTAAAAGCCTTTCACTACTTTTACCCTCGCCTCTTTCTACACACACATATGTTTGGCGCATAAGTCTGTCACAGCTTATATATATTTTTGAAAGCTAACAATTTTGTTTTGTTCGCCATCACCACGTTTTCTCTACTCATTTTGCTTTGGTTTGCGCAGCTCGTTAGTTAGTGGCAGCAGTAACAAAAAGAAACAAGAGGCATTAAAATCAACTTGGTCGCCTTATGCGCTTGTCAAATGGCCAAAAAGTCGTGAAGTCTTGAAGCATGGCAAAAAGCTTTCCGTAGCAATAAACGTCATAACAGAAGCACTTGGCTGGCCAACGGGGCGTATGAACGATGTCATAGGGCAACTGACACAAACACAAACTCACACATACACACACATACTATAGTACAAATCGTATGTTTCGCTGCATATGCAGCGATGTAAACGATGTTGACGTTGTGCAAAGTTTAAATCTGATTATCGTTGGCAGCAGCAGCAGCAGGGAGAAGGAGGCAACAGTTCTATATACACATACACAGTAGTAGCACAATATGGCATAACGGAAACGGAAGTGCTGCCATAAAATCATAAACATGCACACACGCACACATGGACACCGACAGCGACAGCGACAGTTACAGCAATAGCGACAGCAGCAGTAACAACAACAACAAGAACAACAACAACAGCATTGACTGCATGAAACATGAACTCGGTCAAACGAAACCAAGCGGCAGACACCGAACGTGGGCAACAGGGGGCACAAAGGAAGGAGAACTTCGACTGCAGAGACAAAGACGCTGCCACACACTCCCCCCTTGTATATGTATGTATGTGTGTGTGTTTGGTCATATGTTTTGATAGCTAGCAACAACCGCGACACGCAAAGCACAACGACTTATTCAGCGCGAATGCGCAAGTGTTTGGATTGGTGTTGGGTCGTTAAGGGGTAGATGATGTTGGCAAATCAACATGGCTCCAGTTTGCAACAATTGCCTGCTGCCTGCTGCCTTACTCACTTCACGTAAGCGCTTATGTGCCCATTAATAACCCCAATATGTGTAAGTGGCAGTCAGGCAGGCGTCAGCTGTGCTCTCAGCCAATACATTTTTGTCCCAACCCAGACCACATTCCTCATTGCCCATACCACAAGCGCGCTATCAACAAGCCTGGTAGCGTTAAAAATATTGTTGTCATGGCAAGGAATTTGTAAGCTGCTAAAAAAAACCATTAAAAGGATTTTATAAAGCTGCACACAAAATTGCAGAGAAAAAGCAAAAATAGACAAGCAGCAGAGATAGTGCAGCATCAAATCCCCATGCACAAAATAGTTGTTTAAAATACTTTTACCACATAAATTGTTGCTGGTAGGCAGCACATAACTTTGTTTGGGAAACGATAAGGCTGCATGTTATATAGCTTACATTATAATAATATTTAAATATATTTTAATATGAGATATAAATACTAAATATACCTTATCTAATTTCATACCTTGAAAATGGGTGAAAATGGGTGAAAATGGGTATGGGTAGGTATGGGTAGGTACAGGCGAAAGGAAATATCTCCGAGCCCATAAATTATATATATTCCTCAGACGGTCAAAGCTATACAGCTCGCGATGCGGATCAAGAATAACTGCACCATAAGGGGTCATAACAAAATAGTATACACTTTTCAATAAAAATAAATGAATATAGACCGTGCAACTTAAAGAATGCATATAAATTTTAAGCCTGGCTAAGATCGTTAACTAATATGCTTGGTTTATTTTCTTTAATTTGGTACTAAGTACACCGTTTTTATCCCTTAAGCTTCTTTTACACATATTTTGCACTGCATTAGTATTAAATATTTCTTTATCTTTCGCTGAATACCATTTGAGAGCAGATTATGATTTCGTATACTTTTAAGCGTTCTAAACTGTCTACACAATTCATTCAGGTGGCAGCCGCTCAACCGCTATCTCTATGCGGCTTGCCACATTTTACAGCCGAGCACAAAACAACAAAAACAACAACAAAAGCAGCAAATAGCAAATATATGTTGGAAAGAAGAAAAAAAGAAGAAAAACCAGCCCTAGGCGCAGACGCTTTCAAGTGCCATAGACAGCCAGGCAACAGCGGCTGAGGTTGTGTCTGAGACTGAGGTCGAGTCTGTTGCCGTTGCAGTTGCTGTTGTTGATGCTGTTGTTGTTGTCGGTATGCTTCACTTGAAGCTGTCGTAAATGTCACAACTAACAAACGCCCAACACAGTGAAAAAAAAAATTGAAGTAAAAAATTCCCACCCTTGAGTGGTTTTATGTGTCAAAGTGACAATATGTTGCCGGCGTGCATTATGAAGTTGCTGCCGCTTTTGAGGCTGCTGCTGGCGTGCAGCTAAACAATGCAAGTGACTTGTGCGGCAACAGTTGCTGCCAAGTGGCTGTGGCAACAACAATTGCAACCACACTCGCAAGCGGTTGCTGTTGTCGCTCAAGTGTTGCTCGTGTGTGAAGGGCTTTTGATAATCGGATTATTGTTGTTGACTTTGACGCTTACCTTTAGCAGATAAATTCAAATATATCAATAAAAATATATAGTAGTGTTTGTTAAGTCCGTTGATTAAATGTGTGCTCCTGCTGCTGCTGCTGCTGCTACTGCTGCTGCTGCTGCAGCTATGTCTGTTGTTGTTGTTGATACTGCTTTTGCTCCTGCAGCCATTGCTGTTGTTGATGTTGACGTTGATGTTGCGTTTGCTGTTATTAATGCCTATGCGTATACAACAGAGAAACAACTGCAGCGCTGTGGCACTTGCATAGGAAATTAATGCGTTGATGCGTTTAGCAATATGCATAAGCATTGCTGGTGTAGGCTTTAGCTGCCGTACTGCTGCCAGATACATTTGCAATGCTATGCCCATGCATACGAGCCAGCGGCCATTAAATAGTTTGAAGCTGTTGTTGCTGTTGTCAGTGCTGCGGGATAGAAAATATGTTGTTGTTGCTGCTGCGCCGCTTTGATTGCTGTTGCTGTTGCTATTGCTAAATGTTTTTGCTGCTTTTGATGACTTTGGTTTTCTTTTTCGCCGCCGACGTAATCTTTGTCGCTTACGTGAGCACAGTCTTATGTTTGTTTGTGATGCTTGATTGCTGTTGGCAGACAACATGTTGCTGTCTAGCTGCTGCTGCTGCTGCTGCTGATGCTGATGCTGTTGCAAGGCGCTTTCAACATATTGCTGAGCGTTGTCGTTGGACACGCTGACTACATGCTGGGTGGCTATTGCTGTTGCTACTGTGCGGTTGTTGTTGCTGTTGCTTTTGCTGTTGCTGCTATGATGTATTGTTCTTAAGCTCTTAAGTTGCTGTTGGGTAAGTTTGTTGCTGTTGTGTTGTGCTAATCGAAAGGCTAGTTGCTGCTGCTGCTGCTGTTGTTGTTGTTGAGTTTGCTCAACTTGTTGTTGCTGTTGCAGCCACAGCTCGTCATCATCAACTTCACTCAGCTTCAATTGCGCATTTTTCATAGTCTCTTTTGGTGTTTGCTGTTGACGTTGCGTATATTTCTTACAAGGCCTTTTCCACCACTTTTCCTGTTGCTCCTTGCAGTTTATTTTCCAGTTTTCCTTTTTTTTTGGGGATTACATTGTCTCTACTCTAAGTATTTTTGTTTACTTTCTTTTTCGTTTTGTTGTTGCTGCTGCAACATAGCTTAATACCTCTTAATTTTACAAAAATGTTCAACTTGTTTGTAGTTTTTCTTTCTTTGTCTTAAAATGTTGAGTATATGACTTATTGTTTGCCTTTTGCTGCAATATTATTATAATTATGTTCTTTGCTTTCTTTGTTTGTCTTCACAACCCAAAGAGTGTGTGTATTTTTTGTTTCTTATATTTTATGTTTTCACTTCAGCTTCGGTTTTGGTGCATGTTTTTTTTTTTGTTTTTCTGGTTTTTTTATGTGCAAGTTTGAGAGCCTTGTAAATTATTATTTTATATGTAATCTGTTTCTTCGTTACTTAGCTGTTCCACCGATTTTTCTGTTTTACTTGTAAAATTTCATTTGTCTAGTTATATATTTATTTATATAAATGCTAGTTTTTTTTATCTATTTATTTTTCTATATTGCGCAATTTAATTGTTAGTTGTTCTTGTTGCTGTTGTTAGATTTTATTTCTTGTTGCAGTTATTATTCAATCGCAATTTGATGCAGTTGTTTTTATTAAATGGCAGTGCTTTGTAGCTCTTTGCTTTTGTTGCGGTTGCTTCTTATTGCTGTGGCAAGACGGTCCTGTAAAGAGCAGAAAAAAAGAGAGAAACACAATGAATGAGTATTTAATTATTCAGCATTACATCATACAAGTTGCGAGGTTAATATAATTTTTAAAAATATATGGTCAATACTTAATCGATATTTTTTCATAAATGTATGAATACATATACAAAGATACATTTACCACATAAGAAAATAATATTTCCATCCTACTTAACATACTGAGCTTGTGCCAAGCAATCAATTTGATAATAATTACTAACAAACTTTACTGTTTGAGACACTTAAAACAATTTGCAATTCTTCATTAATTTACTGCTTTTATTGCTTTGACCATGATGTTTTTGAGCATTGGCATCATTAACTGCAATTCTCGTATGTTAAAATTTGATAAAACGAAGCAAAGCAAAGCTGTGAAGCTGATGAGTAAAAGCCAGCATCAGATAGACCGACAAAACGGTACACAGAGACTGCAAATTGTTGCAGATATAATGAAAATCACTTCAGTTGCTATAGCAGCATTAATAATGGTTTCATACAAGCTGGAAAATGAGGAGGGTTTTTGGCGAGTTTTGAGTTTCAATTCCTGCTCAAACTAATTAGTTTTGCCAAACTATAAGCCCAAAACATTTTGCATGCTAATCCCTTGTTGAAATTTGTGCAGCTGCTGCTCAACAGTAGTAGTTCGTTCCAGTGTGGTGAAAGGAGAGATAGAGGCTGAGAAAATGCTGAAATGTCCATGTGTGACAAGCTGGTCAGCCAGGAGGTCTACTTAATGCTCCATACCAAGCATAATTTGCTCTACGGCTCTCATAAATAATGCGTATGCAAAACGATAAATACACAAGTGCATCCTTGTCCGCCTGGACGCATATCCTTTATATGGGCTTGAGTGTTTGTGTGCAACCAAATGAAGCCAGCTGATGCAGAAGCAGCAGTAGCAGCTGCAGGCTTTGCAAAAACGCACAACAAATGCAAATGCTAAACTTTCAAAATGGGTTTTTGGTTGGAGGCACGTGCTTGACGTTGATGGACGTGTGCGGGGAATTTATGGGCAAGTTCTGGTCCGTTCTGGACAGTTGACCTCAGAGCAGGCAAAAGGCTTTTGCATATTTATAACCAAAACTTGTTACATTCTGCACACAAGTTTTGCACAAGAAACCCACAAAAACCCAGCCGAAAGCTGAGCAGTTGCAATTAAAGTGGCAAGATCCAAGAAGGGATGAAAAGGGCCGCTTGCAGAATGTGTTACGGGGCTGCGGTGGGGTTTGCCAGTACAAAGTACAAAGTCGAGTAACTGTCAATTGTTTTTGAATTGCAAACTATTTTTGTCTAATAATACTTTATATATTTGCAACATCTCAAAGAGAAATGCTTGGTATTTAGAAAGAGTAAGATATAGTTAAGCTCAGGATAAGAGAAATGTAGAGATAGAGAAAGCTATTGTCATAATGTAGTATTCAGTTTTTGCAAACTTCTACTTGCTCTTCTTGCTAACAATTTAGAATGGTAAAAAGGCTTAGACTTAAATAGCACGACAGCCAGAGAAATATTATGTGGTAGGAGTGGAATATGTGGATGCTGTTATGCAACCCGATTGGCTGTCATGCAGACTAATGCAAATATTTTGTATGCAAATCATTTTGTGAATAATAAACGAGTGCATTTTATTTGTTTGTGCATTTTAGATTTGATATTGATAGAAATATTAAATGTTTATTCATAAATTTACCATTCAAATGTTTATTTTGTGAAAGTTTCATTACGCTTATTTAAACTGATATGATAATCGGATAATCGGCTTAAATACGCACAAAATATTACTCAAATTAGCTGCTCTATTTCTCACATTTATCAAGCACTTAGCTCAGTCCAGTGAGTTCTACAAAATACCCACAAAATGCTTGTCGTATGCAAAAAAACAACTTGAAAACTTCACGACAAATGGCTGAGAATAATACCAAAGAAATTTCGCGCAGTTTGTCATCAAGTTTCCTCATTCTCTCTTTAATAGTTGTTTTTTTTCTGGGTGTTAGCGACAAACAGAAAAAAAAACACAGCCCAAAAAAATCCACTTGAACAAATATTAATTTTCCGGCACTGTCGCTAGTACTCTTAAATATACCAGCAACAATACCAACAACTAAAACAACAAACAGTAGCAAAGCCAGAGCCAAAACATGGCTAAGAACATTTTGCACATAATTCTTCGCAGCCGCAAAATAAAAACGAGCCACCAACTTAAGAGGGAGGCACCGAACATAACCAAAAAAATAAAATAAAAATAATAATAATAAAAAAAAACGTCCAAAAAAACACAAACGGAAGGGGCAGGCAATGGCTAAAAAAAAGTTTTGCTGCACACAAAACGAATTCATAATTCATTGAGAGAGGCGAAACCCGTGCGGGCTTTTCGCTGAGGCGAACGGGATGCTGTACAGGAAGAGGCCTCCGGGCAGGGACCTCAGCTAAGAGCTCGACTATCCGTCGTATCATTTACGCCATGCACCCATTTCTCTCCACTGACAGTCGGGTGTCAGTGTGTGTGTGTGGTCTTGTACCCTATACTATAAAAGGCTATAAAACACACCGAATTTAAGCTTAAACTTATCTTTTAATGATTTTTAATTTAATACGAAAATTCCACCTTAAAGCTTTTAAAATTCCACTTTTAAAGCATAATTCGATTACATCACTGAATATTAATAAAAAATGCTCTAGAGTTCTTCCAAAAACTGTTAGCTTAATAGCTAAATTGAATCGTTGAACAAATGAAAATATTTGATACAGAAAAACTTTCTGACAAAATATTTTAAACATTGGATTCATAATTTTAGAAGCGGTATCTTATAATCTAGAGCAGAATATATAATATAGAGCAGAATAGCGGCTTAAGCTTATATAAACTGTTCTGTTACAATGTATTCTTGGGCTTTTCTCTTTATTCTTTGATACCGAAAGGTAATATAGGATTTGTACAATGTCCGACACCCGTGAAGCTAAAGACTTGAAACTTTGTAAATGTTTTTGTCTATGGGCGGGTCAGATCAAGTATCAAGCCCCCACTAAGAAGCTGGAAAATCGATTAAACGATAGCCAAACTCAATTTATCCACATATTTCATACATCCTTGCAGCTAGAGCTACCAAGAAGATAGCTACTGGTGTTCCGAACGGCATCAACAATTTCTGCTGACATAGCCTGCGACTGTCTGCCACGCCCACCTCTTACGCTTGTCTTTTTTAATTAGAAATCACCATATTTTCCCCTTTGCAAGTTCACTTTCTAACACCCGTTTTTTATACTGGTATCAGAGTATTTCGCAGTCGGTTGCGTCCGAAAGCAACGTTTTCTCTGGTTTTTTTGAACGATGAGAATTAATTTGCTCACGCGCCAGCCGGGAGTCGCCTCAAAAATGGTTTCATCTGCAATGCGACGCGAACAGTATCCATCCACACCATCCGCCGCCTCCGCACCGCTCCAACAAACCCCTTTGACCGGCCTTAGCTCAGAGCTATGAAATGTGCGAATATGCGGTTCGTTTTATGCACACAGCTCGGTTAGCGTCTATTGCATAAATTTCATAAAATTTCATGAAATTGCTTACATCAATTTTACACACAGAAACAAATGCTTTGAGAATGGGCCAATGGTTTTCCAATTTTCGACTTGTTTTCTTTATTTCCTTTTAAATGTCATGCGGCAGGTCACTTCAGCTGATTAGGTCAACCAAAAAGAGGAGAGAATGGAAAGAGCGAGTGATAAAATTGCAAATAAAATTATTTGAAACATGCGGCGTATGCGCATTATTTGTTTTCGTCTACTGGGCAACCAGCCAAAAATAGAAACGACCCTTTTACCCTTGCACCTGTGCACACAAAATTTTAAAATTTGTCTCTCAGAACTGACAGATAAAGTGAACCATCAAAATGTCTGCCTGGAAATTGTGCCCCCAAGCCAAACCAGCGGCATGGTTGCAAACAGCAATTGCAACAAATTGAAGAAAACTTCGCGCAATTCTGTTACTGTCCCTGTGTTGCCAGGCACTTGAACTGTTTTTGGCCATGTCTTTATGCATTCAGCTTCTTTTTTTTGGCAAGTTCAATTGCAGTTTAAATGCTGTTTTGTGCACAATTCTTATCTTTTGTGTCTTTGGTGCAGCCAAAATTGCACAGAGAGTGCAGAGAGCAGCTGGCCCAGAGGCATTTTTAGACGGTGATTTGCCAAAACTTATTCAAGAAATTGCGCAGTCAAATTGTAGAATAAGTTGAAATAATATCGTTTAAACGATGTGGAGCAGAAAAATAAATATTAAACAAATTAATGAGCAATAAGAATACTACGCTTAAAGGTAGACTTTTCACGTTTTTTTAAAATGTATCCTCCTTAACAAACTCTCATAAAAAGTTAGATAATTCATCTGATTTATGGTTGAATGTATTCCTGTTTATCACTTGCCTTAACTAAGCCCCATAATAAACACCACAATCGAGCTTAGACACTAAATTTTCAATACTTTTATCCTGTCAACTGTGTCCAAGATTAACGCCTTGTCCTTCGCTGCCAACTGTTAACACTATCCTGTACATTTAGATCTGCCTTTGACCCATTTATTTTTTTCTCAACTGGCAAACGAGAAAAAAAATGTCAACGTTTTAAAAGTTCGCACAAAGCAAACCCACAACAATAATAACAATAACGACACGTACAACAGCAACAGCAACAGCAACTGAACCCTTTTCCTTGCTATCGTCCTGTCGAATTAACTATAAAGGATTATATTAGCAATATTTTATGTGATTTCTTAAAGGCTTCGTTCGTACCCTCCGTTCCCCTCCACCACCACTAATTTATGTGTGCGTGCGTTAGGCAAGGGTGGGCGTGCAGGTGGGGGTGCTGGATGCTGGTCAGCCAATTGACGTGGAACAAAGCGACGTGTCCTGTGCAGGCTGTGCCATATCCCAAAGTCCTGATACCATCTTGCCACAGCCAACAAATGCCACAGTGTGACCGTTGCCATGTGTGTGTATGTGTGTGTGTGTGTGTGCGTGAGAGAAAACTCAGTCTCCATCATGGTATGTAATTTACTTTTAGGCTTGGAATTTTCGCTATGGGAAACAACTTTTTTCTTTCCTTGCCACATACCCCTTTAATATGTGACATTTCTTGTGACTCGAAAAATTTCTCTTTGGGTAAGAAAAACACACTTGTCAATTAAATAACAAGCATGATATCAATTACTTTTGTTAACAGCTTAAGAAAAAATAGTATACCCAGCACACATGAATGAATTAAAATGTATAGTTATAACTTGTCAACTTACTAAAGACTTTAAGCTTTCTTCTATTAGAGTAAGACTAAGCCTTTATCAATATATCTGTGCATTGGATTAAGTTTCCAAGTACTATAGCACACCTAAAAGATAACAAAACCATTCAAAAAGTCTCTTGTAAATAGGATCTGTAAGTCGACTAAACTCATTTATGATTTATTATCCCCAACTTGTTTTTTTTTTTTTGGTTTGTTCAGCAGTTAGCTTCGATGCTGTTTTTGCTGCAGACTATAATTTCTTGCGCGTTTTGTGATTTTTAGTTTGAGTTTTGCGGTCCAAACGATACGTGGGTTGCTTTTTCTGGCTTTTGCTGCTTTTTTATCCGCAGATGCATTGAAAGAGGTTATATTTTTTGTTTGGTATGTTTTGGGACTGTGTCATAAGCTTTTTAGCTTCTGAAAGTGTGCCAAATAACTCGGTCTCCTCCTCTCTCTCTCTCTTTCAATTTCAGCATTGTGGCATTTTATGGTCATGGTCTGCTCCATTAAATTGGCCATATTTTTGCACATAAACAGACGCTACAATAGCATAGTTTACGCGACGCTTGTGACCCGGCTCCAACTACCCCACCCCGTTTTGGGGGGCTGGTCAATGAGCTGGAAGCATATTTTCTGCGCACATTCTGTGAACAAACTCAAATATTGTTCAAAACGAAACAATGCGTAGTGTTATAAGCAAATATGTGCCTACAAATTTTGATTGTTCCGAATGCAAAAATTGAACTTGGTAACTAAGTTGCTGTTGAAACCATTGTGGTTAGTTGTGGAAATGTTTTCAAGCATTTTACTACAATTAATGTTTAATTTTTAGCAAAGATTTTATATTGATTATAAAAATCAATACTTGCTTTACAAATTTTAATATATATTTATAAAAATAAACACATAAACAAACACATACTTGCAAGCAGGGTATCTTCTAGTCGGGATTCCTCGACTTGAGTCATCTTATTTGTTTTTTGTTATTTTTCCAACAAATTTGTTTGTGTCACATATCAGAATTCACAATACTTATATTTAATCGTTCTGTGTTAAATTCAACAAAGCAAACTCTCAACATTTCTAGGAATTCAATATGATGTCAGACTTTCTGATAACTTCACACAAGCTAAAAAGTCAAGCGCCAAGCGACCTTCAAAATAAGCTGTTATTTTTAGCTGAGCGCAGTTCATTTACTTAAATTATATTATTATATTATATAAAATAACAAATATATAAATATATATATAACTAACAAATACGCTTAAAGTAAAATTTACTTTGGGTTAAACATGAATGTAACGTTAGTTTTTTTGCCATTTTGTTATACCTTTCCATGAGATCGATGTACCCATCACTGTTAACATTGCCTGCAGGGTATTTATATAGGGTTCAGGGTATCTTCTAGTCGGGATGTCTTAACTAGAGCAGTCTTACTTGTTTTCACGTAATGTTGTTAAACTCGGGTGCAATTATTGCTTAATACTTTTCTCTTCTTCTTTTAGAATATGGAACACTGAAAATAACAAAGCCTTTGCAATGCGCTCTTTTCGATCTGATCTAAAAGCCTGACTAATGTTCTCAAATTACTCTCTGTTCAACTCTTTAATCCATGCCCATAAAGACCTGGTCGACTTGGAAATATGTCGACTGCCTTGCAACTTTGCTAAATGATGCTTCCCTCTACTTATCGGCGTCCGTTTCCAATCAACTCGTTGCCAGGGTCAATGGATAGAGTACTACTTAGTAAAGCTGCAATTCAATTTCCCGTCTTTTCATTTATTGATGTCCCTCGCTTTGCACTCTGGCTGATCAATTGATTGGCTTGCCTTAAACACTTGGGGTGCGCAGCTTTTGAAGGGTGCATTGAACTTTGCTATGAGGCGCCAATACTTTCTAAAGTATGTGCGTCTCGGTTATTGGGTCATAAAACAATTGTTTGGCATTGTTTTTGCATTTTAAATGCAAATAAATTACTTTGCACTGCACACATATACATATAGGGAACAAGTTATGGCCAGGCGCCTGACAATGTTGTGAATTCGCGGGTGTTGGTCGGAGTTGGAACTGGGCATATGGCTGGATATCCTGGTGTATCTATGAGGCAGCAAACATGACAAGCTCATGAATATTTGCCAGTTGTCGCTGTCAATGTTCGCATGGAATTTCTGTCAAGTTGTTGGTTGTTTACCATTGTTGTTATTGCTGTTGTTTATGTTATCGTCGTGCTGTGTTGACTGCGCTGACTGTGGCCTGTGACCACAGCCTTCATCAGACATGTTGCCGCTGCTGTTGTTGTGTTGTGTGTGTATATATATTAAAAGCTGGCGACACTTTTGCCAGCCACGCCCCAAAATTGCACACACATTGTGTAGCCTTTTGTCGCTTGTCGCCTGTGGCTTGCCCACCCCAAAAGAAACAAGCCAAAACATAAATCATGCGTGGCCATCGCATAAATAACGAATATGCCTGAAGTGCATTATTATTTTTCTTATATTCTTTCGCTGTTGTTGTTGTTGTATTTGTTGTTGAAGCAAATTGAAGCTCTCGACCGATTTGCACAACAATTGCTTTTGGCATATGGCTCTGCTAGATAAATGTGTGAAGCATGCCAAAAGATATTTAAGCCATGAACTTAATTGCTGACCTTATTTTTAATTATAATAATGACACAAAGACAATTGAAACGTGTCGAATAACTGATAAGACAAGCCGACTCTATAATTATATTTAAATGCAATTAATTCGAGATTTATTGCGGCACAGCATCCAATCGAATATTGACCAATAAATTATTATTGTTGCTGAATATGCTTGAACATTTCGCAATTATAAGGATATGCCCTTTGGTCAGACTGCGGTTATATGACAATTAAGCAATAATTATTTTGTTTATCTATTTATTTATTTAACCATATTTCGTTAATAAAAACTTATTAGAAACTCACATCTTAAGTTTTCTATCAATAAATTCAGAATTTCAATTGCAGAATAATGTATCGCTTATGGTATATTATGGGTATTATTGTAATTGATTTATATAGGGAAGTAAAAACGTAAGAAATTTAATTGATTTTTTTTTCAGTCATGTTTTGAATAATTTAAAAAAAATTTAATTGAATTTTTTATTAGGTTTTAATATGAAAATTTTAGAATTATAAAGGAAGCTTCTTGTATTAAGATGTATTTTTCCATCAAGATTAGATCTTTGATTGTGTATTAGTAGAAAAACAATACTTGAACCATCTTTCAAATAAATTTGCTAATAAAATTAGGTATTAAACTGTGCTGATAGACGAATAAAGTTGGCTCTGCAATATTAATGCCACTAAATGGAAAATATTGGCAAGGATTTAATGAACAATCTGGAGCTACATAACCTTCTCAATAGGCAACATACGCATGTATATACAAGTATGAATAAAATTTAGCAGCTGCAATCATAAATAAACGTACTTTGTTGCCGATTAACCAACCACAAAATAGCTAAAACAAAAAGAAAAGGACCGAAACCAACATTGACAAGAAGAAAACGGCAACAAGAACACGGTCAAAAGTGGCAGCCATTTGGTTACTAGCACAACATATGCACACTAACGTACACACACAGACACACACATACACACACACAAGTGCATAGAGCGAAATTTATTTCTGTACACTGTATGAGGCAATAGGATTAACCCTTAATACGCAACAGCAATAATTGCCATGACGGCGACGGCGACGTCAACGTCAGCGGCGACTGCGACAACTTAATTTTTAGCACAGGCGTCAACAACTTGACCCATATTTCCAATGCCCAACAACCGCACCCCTCCCCTCCCCACACCACCCCGCAGTTTTGATCACGGCACACTCACCGTTGCCGCCACTTAAAGCTGCTCACATACAAACACTTCAGACCAGCCCCTCCTCGCCCGCTCCCTTCTCGTACTCAATATTTGTACACCTCTAGTCCACATACCCCACCCTATTCAATCTACCTCCCCCCCTCTCCATTACTATGCAACGCACATTAATGTAGCTAAAGCTGAAAACTGAAATTTTGTCGTCGAAGCGGCAAATGAGCTGGAAGCGTGTATCGAAGCGAAGGAAAGAGAGTGGGTAGGTGTGTGTAGTGGTAGGGGGAGTGGAAAGGGATGTAGATGAGGGGAATGCTGCAAAATAAATATGTATGTACACAAATAAACGAAACGAACGCAAAAGCGAAAGCCGAAAAAGCCAGCACAACAGCACTGATAACTGAAAACGTACGGAGGAGTCGACGAAAGGAGCAGGAAACAAGGGAATGAAGATGCGCAGAAAATGGGAAAACGACTGTTTGTGTGCGTATGTGTGTGTTTGTGTGTGTGTGTGGAAATTTGCAAAGCGGCGGCGCAAAAATAAATTAAGTAAAAATAAATGTCACGATGCGAACACAAAATACAACAACACAAACAGTTACAGCCTAGAAGAAGCTACAAACAAAATATTTCACATACGCCGCGTGGGCCGCGTTAAGCAAGATGACTCTTTGGTTAAGCAGCAGCAGCAACATCAAAAACGCGCGCGTGGGTGTTGCGCTGCTTTTTTAATGAGTTTTATTAGGCAGGCCCCAAAGCCAGCCAGAAAGAAAAAAAATAAAAAACACACGCATAAACAAACACTTAAAGAGCGAGAGCGGCAACAAATCGAATTAATGTTTATGCTACATGTTCTACAGCGCAAAGAGAGCGAACCAAACGCTCTCTTACTTTCTTTCACTCTCTCTCTCTCTCTCCCTCTCTCTCTTTGATGTTGCGTGTGTCAGTCACGAGTCTGGCGAAAGCTCGCAAACAGAAATTATCCCTGGATGCTGCTGGAAATTCCTTACTCTGTCTATGTGTGTGTGTGTGTGTTTGATTTTATTTTTGTTTTCTGCTCTGTGTTCTGTTTTTTTTTTGTTATCCTCCTTTGCCTTTGCCTACTTATAGGCAGTGTGGCACGCATAGAAATGTTAATGTTTGTCCTCCGTGTTCAGTTTCGAGGGCAACTGCGTGTAAATGTTTCGCTCTGTTTGTGTATGTGTATGTGTATGTGTGTGTCTGTGTCCTAGTGTGTGTGTGTGGCACACGTTGCTGCTGGAAGCTGCACGCAATTTCATTTTGATTGCTTTTGTAGTTGCGGTTTTGTATTATTCACACAAAAACAAACACATCACATTAAATATATGTATATATATATATATATATGTGTATGTGGTACATGCTTCTTTTACATATGTGTAGGCATATATATTTTTACATGCACAATCCACACGTTGTTGCAATGAAATCGAAGACATTGTCAGTGTTGACCTGCATTGTGGCATGCAAATCATAACTAGTATAAACTAAATGGTTTGTTTCGAGCAAAGCAAATCTCTTAGCTACATTGTAAAGAAAGCCTAACAGAATCAAGGAATTATATGGTATCGATTGAAAAGTAATTTAACATTTAAGCAGAGCATCATTTTTAAAAAACATTTATCAATTGTGAAAAATAACCCTTGTTCTTACTACCCCAAAAGTTATTATTGCTTAATACTTGATGGGTTAATTTTAATGTATATTAGAATATTTTCATTACATTTTAATATGATTTTAAATAAATGAAATTTTAAAAATAAACAAAAATTTAATAACGCAAGATTCGACTTCTTTTTTTAAATATATTAAAATATATATATATCTATCATATAAATTAAAATAAAAGAAAGATTCGTGCTTAGTATGTTCAAAAAATATCTTTAACTTTCATTTTATGCGGGCAGAATTGTATCTTTGTAACTCTACTTATAAAATTTACTCCCAGCGCTTTTGACCTTCAATTTTAACTTGTCAACCATATTGAGCTCAAATTGAAAAATAAAAACATTTAAAAGTTAACACAGCTTACATTCTACTGTAAACTAATGCCATGCCACTAATTCGAGTCATTATTTAACGCTACGTAAGCTCGTTATTCTACATTATGTATTAAAAGTAAGCCTTTTGATTGAGCTAACAGAATAAGCCGAATAATCTATTGAGCTTGAACAATACAACAAAGGCGAAAGCATTTTAGATGAAGCCGCAATCTATCGAACCACAAAATTTCGCCAGCATCAAGATTAGCTCTTGCAACTGCAAAATGCAATATAAAGTTAACTATTAAACTGTTGAAGTTGCAACCGCTTGACTGTTATCGACAGCTGCCGCTCATTGTTATTACTTTGTTTCCAATCAGTATTATGTCAGCTTGCCTTAAACTGCATTCAAAGTAATTAACGCTAACTTGAAATTTGTTGCAACAAACTATCCAGGTAAAGTTTGGGAATGGTTTGAGGGGACCTGGCAAATAATAACATAATATTAACTTACTCTATAATGAACACAACTTGCTTATAGAATATATATCTGCATACATATACAAAACGAAGCAAAGGCAGCTGCGTAACAGAGGGGAGAACGCGAATTGTGAGGTTAGCGTTTGCCTGCAAGGCAATTGACCAACATTTTCAATTAATTTTTGCTCCAATAATCAGCCAACATTACGTTGCGACAACGTGAATGTTGTTGCCGTGTAAATGTGTGACACACACAACCAAACAAACACACACACACACACACATAGAGAACTGGCTGCCCCATATACTGAGTGTTAGCTGCACAAACATTTGCAGAGGCAAGCGACTCCCGTTCGCACCCCCAAACACTGCCCCATCCGCTAGACCGCCTTAACGCACAGTTGAGTTATTTACCGCGCAGCTGTTGGCCAAAGCCGCAGCAGCAGCAGCAACGTCGTTCAACGTCCCGGAAATTTCCAAGCACCCCAAACCTCTCTTGCCTACAAAATATTGCAGCATAATTATACCCTAGAAAAAAGCAAATGGTTGAAAAAGATTCGTAAAACGTTCAAGAGCTTTCTATAAAAAATAGTTGACTATCAATTAGTATAATTTGTTTGTGAATATTTTGTTCTTTATCTTAGTTTTACAAAACAAAACAAAAATTAGATAAAAATGGTGCATGTTGGGTTTTTGCAACACTTTTCCCCACAGGCTTTCAAAACGTTACACGCAAGTTTAATTTGGTATTTTTAAAACTAGACATCGACTGTCGTCTA
This sequence comes from Scaptomyza tumidula, assembly GCA_035044465.1. NCBI lineage: Eukaryota > Metazoa > Arthropoda > Insecta > Diptera > Drosophilidae > Scaptomyza > Scaptomyza tumidula. The sequence goes on along the minus strand of JAWNNW010000595.1, from coordinate 842,820 downwards.
TATAATATGAAGTTTTATTGGCGTAACTTTATTTTTAATAGATTATAAATTTCATCTTGAAATGCAAATATTGTTGCTATGACATATTAATATTAAAGCTTAATACAATTTCTTGTTACTCTTTTACAAAAAAAAACTCAAAAATTAATAGCTTTTCAAACCTTTAAACATACTTAAGAATCGATATAGCGTATCACCAAGTCGTACATGCTTGGTAACAAATCTCATACGTGTTTTGTATACACGTATCCCGGGTGTGTGTGTGTGCGCGCGCGTATGTGTGTTTGTGCGACTCGTTAACCTTTTTCGCACAGCTTCTTGGTATTCACAAACATTTATCTTCTAATTGAGGCGACGTCGCAGCGACCAAATTGTTAATTTGAGTGTGGGGACGCATTTTGTGGGATGCTGAACGGCAGAATGGCAGAATGGAAGGGCATGGAATCTCTGAAACTGCCTTTTGTATGTCTAACGCTGCAAATGCAGTTGAGCTTTAACTTTATGACAAGTGTTAACGGTCCACATTCAACCATTATGGCCGCATTAAACATTCACTTAACTGAGTCGCTCAGTCACTGTGCCCGTGTCTCGATTGGGAATTGCAGCCGAAAGCCTTTTGCCACAATCGCCCATGCTCACTGCTCTTTACCTCTAACTAGCGCCATTCGCCTTGAACAGAGCACAGAGGACGCATTGAGACTCGGACAACTTGAAAGTGAGACAATTTGAAAGCGCTAAAAGCAAAAGCAACCAAAAGCTGCCAATTATCATAACGATTATTAAGGTATGGTCGATTTGATAAGACTTTTGCCATCTAGATTCTTGACAGAAAAAACCTTTAGTAAAATTTAATACGTGCAACTTTTGTGTGTTGTAAAACACCTTTTTTTTAAATTATAGTAAAAACAAACGTTACAACAAGCTCAAAATTCTTTTAACAAACGCTCCAGATTTATTTTTAAATTTTATTTCTTAACTATGTTAGCCTAGTTTTTAGTAAGTTCTAATAGAGATAACTATAATATATATATATATATATATATATATATATATAAACCTGAGGTATTCATGAAAAATGTGCTTGCAACAGAAAGTTGGTTACCGCAGAGTTTTAGTTTCGTTACTCAAACAAGATTCCACGGCCCAGCATGCTCCCACACTTACCCCCAGCCCAGAAAGCAAAAAACATTTTAACCTGTCAAACCACATTTCGAAAAATATGTTCGTACATATGTGTGTGTGAGTGTGATTGTATGAGTGCCACGTGCATTAACTTAAATGCTTTGTGGGTTGGGCACTTTACTCTCTAAAAGGCATCCCACACACATACACATACAAACACACACACACACACACACATGCACGAGTCGAGCAGGAGAAAAAGCGAAACCGCTTTTCAAACATTTTACGATTTTTTAGGTCAGAGACTGCAAATAAAATATAAAAAAATAAAAGAATATATATTTTAGCATAAAAATATTCATATTTTTCTTTGACTCGCTCGCGGCAGTTTATGAATGTCAGCTTACACACACTCTAACACACCCACCAACAAACACACACACACACCCACACACTTAGAACCTAATATAAAGTGCAGTTTATAAGCATTTCCTGCAAGAAACAGCGGAAAAACAAGCTTGGCATAGTCAAGGGCTTTTGTCTTGTATGTTACCCAGTAGTATGTTCCGTAGTAAGCTTATAAACATTTTACTTAAGTTTAAAAGGATAAAGCTCCCAACGAAGTTAAGTTCGTTGGGGAGTTGCAGATGGCAGAAAGGTCAAACAAAGAAGTTCAATTCGGTTTTAAAGATTCTCTAAAAGAATTATTAAGAGTTAAAATGTATTTTTCTTATTAAGGTGGAGGTCTTTTAGCTCGTACAGACAGAGAGAGACACAGATAATAAGAATCAGCTATTTATGCTTTTCTATATTAGGAAGACAATTAAGTTATAAACTCTACATGTACATATTTGTTTTCGCTTCTCAAGATTTTAAAATGCAACATCTAGTAACCGTAACACACACACGCTTCGACTTTCCGCCCCATAGAGTATATTAAAACTTAAACTCATACATTGGTAATGCGAAACTTATTAACATACTTCAGGTCGCATGCATTAGGAGTGCAACTACTGCAACAGCAACAGCAACAACACCCTCTAGCTGTGTGTATGTATTTAATTGCACCTGCGCCCGCATGGGCGTGGCCTTGCCACAACTTGACAATAGAATGCAGGATACATGCAGGCTTGCAAATTATGAGAAACGCCAGCAACATCAGCTACGTTTGCAACGGTTATTGAAATCCGTGCAGCCGTAATGCGACACATAAACACACACACACACAACAGCGCACTCGCATAAGCCCATACAAGTATGCAAAGGTATAGGACTGGCCTTACATATATACAGTAGTCGCTCTTTCAATAACTAAATTCACTTAAAGACTTTTAAAAAATTTAAACTTTTCAATATACAACATAAAAAGAAAAAAAAATTTAAGTATATTAAGCTGAGGTAAAACTAACTAAACAAAATAGAATTCAAAGCTTTTAATGAAATTTAAAAACATTAATAAAAAATTAACAAGCATTATGCTATAAAATATCGTTAAAATATATAACAAGTGTTTATTAAGGCGCTGCGAGTTTTTCATACCATTTTCTCTGCCATAGACAGCAGTCTTAGGCAATATTTAAGTGTATTCAATTTGTGCAAAATGCAAGTCATAATTTGGATCTACACAGAATAACTTTTTGTTATTTGAAACTCTTAAATTCTGTTAATAACAATTTTCTAGTGATTACTGTATACAAATCCACAAGGCGTATACGCATTGCTGCGTTCGCTGTATAACAGCATAACCATGTATGTGTGTGTATCTCTGTTAGTAATACGAAAATCTGTATGCATTTGTATGTGTGACAAAAATAGGTCAGCTGTGTGTTGCTGCTGCTGCTGCTGCTGTTGCTGCCACACGGCTGTTAAACTGGGCGTGACGGCAAAGTGGCAAACTGAAGTTGCAGCCCCTGCCGAGCAGAACAGAACAGAACGGATCAGAGCAAAGCCATGAAACTTCTGGCCATAATGTAGCTAACAAACTCGCCAGTTAATTGGGCACTGGTGGGCGTGGCATCAGCTGTATACCAGGACGCAACTAGTGGTTAATATTTGATATAGCTGCTGCTATGTTTTGCATTTCTTCGCTGTAGCAGGCAGCGTCGACCTACTTTCGCACAATGCATTCTTACAGCTGCAGCATGTATGTATGCGTGTATCTGTGTATGTATTTTGTATGCGTGTGAATGTTCGGGGGCCGCATCAACAAGTACATAGAGAATTCCACAGCACAGAACTGGGCATTTTGCCATTATTCATCATCTTTATCACTGCAACTGCAACTGCAATTTCAAGCTGCAGCTGTCATAAAAAAGTGAAAAATACATAAAAATCAGCAGCAAAGTAAGAAACCAAATAAGCTGCCCCAGTAAAGCATAACTGCTGCAGCTTTAGGGAATCTGTGTGCGCAGCGTAGTTTTCTTTTGGCAAATTGCTACGAAAGGACTTGAGCTTTATAAATCAATTTCAGCATCATAAAAAAATAATAAAGATTCACTGGACATTCTTGGAGCGAAAGAATGAGAATGAGTGAAAGCAGCCAAGAAGGTTATGTACTCGTAAAAGAAATGCATTGGATAAATATATTTTTCTTTTGTGATTTATCTGCTGTTTGGTTCTGTTGGGAGTCAAAATGAAATCTATGAAAAAAGTTTTTCGAACTTTTCATTGTGGTTTTAAGTTTCATATATGCAAATATGAAGTTTTTATAAATTTTAACTTAACTTGAAAACATAAAGTCAAAAAAAACAAACAACAAAATTGTATAAAACATTATTGCATTTCAATATTCAAAATGGGATTTAACTGAACTTTTGACTTTATTTTAATTTATAAAAATAATAATAATTTATACAGCTGTTCTTTAAATTGCTAAAATTTTCGTTGCAATTTAGTTTAAAGAGCAATCATAGAATGCAACATTTTATTATTTTTTGTCAAGTCCTCAATTCAATTAAATGCAGGTTGGTTGCTAAATGCATTTTTGGTGCTTGACAAATAATAAATAAATAAAAAGTAAGCAGCAGAAGAGAGTGCTATTAAAGAAAAGAAAAAAAAATGCCAATACATATATGTATATTGTATGTATACAACACATACTAAGAGAAGAGAGATGTTTGAAAAGCAGCAGCAGCAGCAGGCAGGCTGAAATAGTAAAGCAAATGGCAAACGAGTCCATGTCCTTGGGCAACGTCCCACGCAAAATGTTGGCACAGTCAGCAAAGGTTACCAACACAAATAAACGCACAGCACAGCACACCCATATACACACACACACACACACTCATAAAAGCAATCAAAGAGAATGGTTGAGTCACACACACACACACACATACACTGGAACACAGACGCACTCAACGCGCCGACAAAGAGAAGAGAAAACAACATAAAAATTAAAGAAGCTTTAAGTATCCTTGATGCTGTGAGGGCAACGCCAACGCCACAGGAAATGTGCTGGCGACTAAGAGCTGGGAATCGAGGGAGAACGAATAACGTATGGTGAGGGGGTGGCGAGCCAAGGGGCTTCTACTGTCAGAAATTGGTTTCTCGGTTGTCTTCTTGTATTTTTCCTCTTTTTTATTTTATTTTTATTTTATTTTTATTGTTTATTTTTTTTTTTTATATATACATTCTTTTTCTAAGATTTTGCACGCCCGCCAAAGTTAACGCGCTCTCACGCACTACAGCCTGCTCTCTCTCACTCTCTCTCTCTCTCTCTGTGCGGATTGCGCACCTTAAAGCTCCCGCATATGTGTGTGTGTGTATGTGCCATGTATGTATGTGTGCGTGTGGCTTAGTGCGAAAAATATATAAATGTGCAGCGATTATGGCAAAAAGATCTTTGTGCCACTGTCACAGACACAGATACAGATACAGGCCTACAGCTGCACACAGATACACACAAATACATATGGTACACATACACAAATAAACACATATCTGCAGCTGATAAAAAATTGGTATGGATATTAAAGCGACAGCTTCAAAAACTCTCAGCTACATTAGTGAGATTGACAGGCAAAGCGTTTTTTTTTTTCGTTGTGAACATTTTTAGGCATTTTTAAGTTTTTTTTTATGAATTTTTTATTTATATATACCCGTAATCGCCAGATGAGTGCATATGGCAGCTTAGGGACCCAATAAAATTGCCCTTCCCTTTTTGTTTGTGCGATATTTGTGGTAAGATTTTGGTTATTATTAAGATGATGATAAATGTTTGGTTATTAAATATTTTTATATTGTAAAGAATTTGCCGATACAAATACGACAAACTCAACCGTAAACAACTAAAATTAGATGTTAACTCTTAAGCCATTCATTATTTTCCAAATAACAGCTGTATTAATATAAATCTTCAGCTCAATTGCTATTTTGTACAATATATGAAACAATTTTTATTGTTTTTTAATGCCAGTTGATAAATGGGCTTTTATTTACGCCGCTTATTAGATTGTCCTTGGTCAAGCAGTCATATCTAAGAGTAATCGAGTTCAGTCAAAGTTCATAACATTTAATTGTAACTTATTTTTCCATACATAAAAAATTGATAAACTAATCATATTTAAACGTTTTAAGCTTGATTTCATCTTTTTCATATTCAAACAGAAAATTATTTTATTATTTTATCATGTCATATTAAAGAAATCTGCAAAGTATATATTTTTTTTGATATATTTAATTAAACTTAAAAAAACATTTTTTATAAACAAAAAATTTATCAAAATTAAAAGAAAACTTTTTGCCGCTGAGTTTTAAACTTAATAATTGATAAGGTTCAGTGAAATTAAAAATTACTAAGCAACTTTATCATCTTTCGTCATACAGATTATAAATATTAAAATGTAAATCAAATACCAATTTTTTTGTTTCTTTTATTTAAACTTAATTTTCATAAAGTATGCATACAAATTAACAAAATTTCCAAACATAAAAACCCAATTTATTTTACAAATCGATCTTAAAGCACGACCAATGCAATCAAAATTTTAAAAATATGAAAACACATAAAAAACCAAAAAAAAAAACTACCTACACAGCACGAGACTGATCTCTAGCTAAGAAAGCTACAACAACCAGCATATTAAACGTATGGGAAAATGTTTCGATATTCGATGAGACCAACGTGGACCTTAGTGTGGTTGCTTCTTCTCTCGCTATCTTTTGCTCTCTCTCTCTCCCTCTATCTCTCTGGTTGTTTTTATCTCTTCCACACCATTAATCTCTCTTCATTCATTTTCCTTGCTATCTCTCTATATTCGATTTTTTTCCAGCGGTCTCTAAATATTTATGAGAAGAGAAAGCAAAGAATATAAGATAAGAAAAGGTTTTCCGTCTTTCAAAGAGAGTACGCTCGACCCATAATCTTTAACATATCAAACACATAACAAATGTTCTATATAAACAATCTTAAACACATTTATTATGATTATCTTAGCAGCTAACAATCAAAGTTTCAACTAACACAGCCCGCACACACAAACATATTTGGTTTGAACTGTTTCGCCCTCCTTAAGGAACCCATTCATCCACATCGATGGTCTTTTGGGTGTATTCGCACTTTAACACCTCCTCCTTGGGTTCGTTGTCCTGTGGGCCGCCACGACGACGACGATGATATGCTCCACCCAACAGACCCACAAAGACCAGCACAAATAAGACACCTGAGGCCACGCCCACAATTGGAATAGTCAGCGTATTCAGTTCATTGTCATCATCAGCGGCCTGATCGATGCTGAGCAGCTGTTCAAGCAAACCGCGACGACAGGCGAGTGTCACGCCCTTCTTTATATCTTCCTCCTCCGGCTCAGTCTCAACGTAGCCGTTCTTGCAACTGCATTTGCCCTGTTCGCCACAGATCTGATGCTGACCACAATCAGACTTGCGACAATCCTTGCCAGCGTTCGACTGCTCATTGCTCTCAAAGAGTTCGGGACGACATTCACCAGCGTAGAAAACAAAACCAACTTCACAGTCCGCAGCAGTGAGAGGAGGAAAGGCTGCCGTTGCTGCTGTGCTGCCCAGATAATCCTTAAGCTCTGTGACATCATCGTTGGACTCCTCCAGCTCGTTTGTGTTGGCTACACAGCTATTGATCTCCTTATTCCACTGATAGCCACGATTGCAAACACATAGCTCCGCATCCACACAATGTCCATTGGCACAACCATCGCCCAGTTGACAGATGGGCACACAGGGTGCACTTACTCCATCCCCAGTTGGTGTCAGTGGGCTGAAGCCTGCTTTGCAGGCACATGTATTGGGTGCCACGCATTGAGATCCAGGGTGGCAGCCACGTTCGCAGGTGGGCTCACAGTAGTGGCTGCCATCACGATGTGCCACAGCCGAAACATAGCCGCTTGTGCACTGGCAACGCTGTGGCGCCACACAGCTGGCATAGGCAGGACAACCACGATCGCAGATGGGCTCACACAAAGCCGACTCCACTTGCACATAGCCCGGGCAGCATTCAGTGACCAACTTATAGCTGATCTGCTCCTCGTGTGTTTCGTAGTCCTCCGTGATCTTTTGTGCCTTCTTCCACAGCTTCCACTTGGAAGGTTGTATGATTTTCGTACGTTGCTTTGTCACAGGCACCCAGCTGCTGACGGTCACATTGCGTTCACAGTAGTTGTCGTTTAGGGCAACACTTGTGCCCACCAGGCATAAAAACAAGCAAATGTTTCTCATAATTCAACCGATCGACTCGAACTTCACTTGAGCACTGAACTGGACAGGCAAACGTTGCTCAGCTCGAGAGCAAAATGAAAAAGAAACCCTCACGAACGAGAAATTAGGAAGCGTGAAGAGCGAAACAGAACAACAACACGAATAACATCCGCAGCTAGATAAGTTTCAGGGCGACCCTTGCTCTATTTGCTCGCACACACAAACACACACACAGAGTCAGATTCTCTGGCGACGCATCGCACTGATTGCAGCCGAGCAGAAGTGAAACAATGCATATCTTAAAATACACTACACAACAAAATGTGAAAAGTTAAAAGAGAGGAAAGTGAAACTAAACTTTGAAAACTAGTTTCAAATAACAAAGTGGACAAAAAGTAGTTAAGGAATTAACAAACATAAGCAAAAAGTTTAATTAAATGTTGCTAGCAATGAATGAAACAGTTTAGGCTCTAGTAAAATCAATTAGCAAAACTTTCCAAGCCAACAAAAACAAATTCTTTAAAATTTTTAACATAATTTGTAGAATTTTTTATTATTTTGATTATTTAATTTTAATGGTTTTCTTTTTTTTACATATATTTTGCTTAAATATTAACAAAAATCTGGTTGGTCAGTGTTATCTGAGACTGTGCCAATTGTTCCTCAACTGTTGCTGCTGCTTCTGTTGCTGCAGCAGACAATAAAATGCTGGTGGGTGCTTGGGTGTCAGACCTTATCATAATACCCGCTTAAAAAGTCGCTTAAGTCGCCAGCATAAAAATATGCTGATAAACTGCAAAATAGCTGCATCGGCACTAACTAAAAGATACATTTGTGTTATTCATTCAGATTGCTTTATGAGTCACAAAAGCGCCAGAGCGGAACTAAATGTTTTGCCTTATGCGGTTTGTTAATGCACTTATATATAAATAAAGAAGATTTAAAGCGTTGCGAAATTGTTCAATTTTATATAAAGTGAAAATACAGTGTCCTAGATATAAGAGCGTCTGGGCGATTCTCACATTTCTCTAATAAAGAGAAACAGGTTTGCCATGATTGCCGACATAAAAAATGCACTTTGTTCTTATCAACAGGATTTTGAAAATCTACCTTTTGGAGAGATCTTTACCTGTTTGTAGTTGTTGTTGTTTGTATGCATTCCACATAAATACAGGTCCGTAGTAAATTCAGTCAGGTAAAAAGAGAGTTTGCTTAGGATTGTTTTTTATCATTGGGAGAGTGTCAAACAATAAGCGTCAAAAGAAAAAGAAATTTTCTTTTTAAATTATAATATACAACTAATAAACAGCTCAGAAAGGAACACAAGACTCGTGTTGTTTCCAAAGAAATTCCCCAACTTGTTAAAACTTTTCCAAGAGGAACACTTTTCTAATGTTCGTTTTCAAGTAAACCACTTGGAAAAGTGGTAACTCGAAAAGCTTGCATCTTATTGTTATTTAAAATTTTATCTTTTAGTTGCGCATCTTAAACTAACGTGCGCTGGCAATGCCGAAACAATCGGCATCAGTCTTATACATGATACTAATTTTCTATAATTTTTTGTTGTTAATGCTTTAAGATTTTAGTTTAAATTTAAAGTTCCGATCGACTCGATATTAGGAACATGCCTTATAAAATTTGCTCTTGACTCGTCTAAGAAAAAGAACAACCCAAAAAAAAGTTAGCTAAGTGTAAAGTTTTCAATCAATATCACATGTTTCGATGCATACACCCCAAAAGAATGCCAATCTGAAAATATTTCATATGTGTGTTTTTTGTCAAAGTCTTTAGCTGTGCCGTAACACGCTGCGTTTTTGTGAGACCTTCTGTGACTTTGCCGAAGGGTTTCTGTGTAGCTGTTTTTTTTTCAAAGCACATTTACAGCAGCTCATGCAGTCAGATACACTACCACACAAACACATGTGCACACACAAATACACAGCTGACGAACACACAACATTCAATGCAGGAGCAGGCGTCATGGGGCGTCACATATCCTCTGTTCTGTCATCCAATTCTGACTGTCGCTTCTGCGAGCCAGGCAAAATGAACATATGAACGGATGAATGACGACTGACATAGTGAAACAAAAGTGTATGAGTGTGTGTGTTTGTGTGTGTGTGTGTTACACAGTCACATTATAATCTAAAATAATTAAATTGAAGTCAGATTGCAACTGATGCCTTGCGCTATTGATGAGATGAGAGATACACATACAAAAAAAAAAGATACAGCACGTTGAGACAGTGTTAAAAGTGTAACTGTAAGATACATTTTCAGAAGCAGCCTTGCTGTTGTTTTGCTTATTACAGCAACAAAACAAGCCCGCATGCACAGCTTTTATTTTCAAATTTCTTTGTTTAAGAAATGAATAATTATAAATAATTGCATATTTAGCTGTGTTGTGGTTTAGTTTACCGTGCCGTACCACTGTACCTGCAGTTTATTTTCACATATGCGACGCGCTACCTTTTCATAATTAATGGTTAGAAGAGTCGCTAACTGAATTTTGGTTTTGTCATTGTCACCCCGACCCTTTAGCCTCCTCCTACCTCCCACCCACATCGCAGCTGGCAGAGATTTTGCACGCGACTTGGCAACTGCAATTAGATGCTGGAACTTTTTGGGGGCCTAGTCGAAGTTCTCGTTCGGCTGAGTTATTGTCATGGCTTTGGTTACGATTCGCGACCTGCTAATTGCCAGCCATAAATTTACATTATCTCACGTAAGCTAAGCAACGTAAAGAGCGACAGAGAGAGAGAGAGAGAGAGAAGTAAGGAGAAAGAGAGAGAGCAAATAGGAATATGCTTAACATTAAATCCAACCCATACACCCCCATACTGCTTAGTTGTTAAATTATCTAAGTTGCGACCGGCGAAAAGTTTTGCCAACCCCATGTGACATCTGGTGCTCAATGCACAGACACGTAACGGCCTAAGGATCTAAGAAAGGGGAGGGGCACTGCGGCTTGGGGTTGGAGTGTGTGTCTGTGTGTGTGTGTGTATTTGAACAGACAGTTTAACTAGCAAAGTGTTGAGGTGTCTTAGCCAACTTTGAAAAAGCAAAAGCACATTGTGAGCAGTTCCCAAATGAATAGGCAATCGTTTAAATTATAAATTAGTGTAAAGCTCTCTACAGAGCAGTAAAAAGTCAAAAATTGCAATGTAGCAAGTGTCTAAAAGTGGGTAATATCATAATTGACACACAAATGACGCATAGCAAATTTAACCTAAGCATAAAAGTATGCAATAGAAAAATTGATACAAAATGTATGAACGAAGGAAATTCGAAATCCAGCAAAAATCAAATGAGCTTCAAATTTTTAATCACTAATGAGGTCGTAAGATAAATTGTTTTGATAATTGAAAAACTTAAATTATCATAAACCATGATAACTGTTATTTTTAACTATTATTGATTTCATTTATTATTGAAAACTATAAGAAAAAATTTATAAAATTTAAAAGTAACATTTTAACGTTATGAAAATGTCTTTTTCTTCAATTGATGCTTTTAAAAATATTTTCGTTTAGCTTGAGGCCACATTTCGTTGAACGTGGATTGATGAAAGCTTTTGAAAATGTCTATCAAGCTTGAGATACGAGCAACTATGACCTTTGCTTCCCTTTTAGGCACAATCACTGGGTTGACCTAGTTTTGAATATATAGTGTAGCAGCAACAACAATAAAAAGCGATTTTTTTAACCTTAAATTTCGAAAGTGTTGTTTTATTCTTATATTTGCGCGAAGGTTATGAAAACTCAGCGAAGCTTCAAAAATGTGCGCATTGTTTCCAAGCGGCAACAAACAAGGACAATAAGGATGCTAGCAGCATACGTGAGAAACTTAACAAATAGTTGGCAGGAAGAGCTGTGCCGCCGTCTGTGATTAAAAAGCAGCTAAGCCATTTTGTAGCCGCTTTTTGCACCCATTAAAATGTTTGCCGAGGGTATTATAATAATTTAATTATACATGTAACAATTTAAGGACAGTTTTCGAATTGCTTTTGACGTATTTTTAATCGATAAATGTCTTCGAGCTTAGGAAAAGTTTTGAACTTCTGGAATCGTATTGACTTTAAATGGGTATCTTCTTCTATCAAGCCAAAACAATTTCTTAGTTCCTTTCATCATCTGCTTCTTGCTCTCTATGTGCGTGTGTGTGTTTGTGTGTGTTTGTGTGTGTGATATGCGCGACCATTTTCATTTGCAGCAAAGTTTAAGGTCCTGCTCACATAAATAAGCGGTAAGCAGGCGGCGTCGCCTCAAAGTGCCAGGCAGCAGCAGCAACAATAACAACAACAACAACAACAAGTAAACGGACATGACACCCACTACAAAGGTGCTCTTCAAAAACGACCAGCGAACAACAACAACAACAAGGCGACAACACTCATCAAGAACAGCAAAACACGAGTGATAAAAACAAGCGCAACAAGGACTTGAGTCTCGAGTCTCTCTCTCTCACTCTCTCTCTCTCTTTTGGCCCAACAACATGACACATCACAGTCGCGAGTCGTCGTCGTTGAGCCTGACAGTTTGTGCCTACAAGTGTGCCAATGTGTGTGTGTGTGTGTGTGAGAATGTGTTAGTGCGTGTGTCCTTCCTAAGTTGCCAGTGTGGCATTGTGGCAGTCAGTCATGGCTCCGGCACATAATTAAGAACGTCGGCCAACAACAGTCAACAAATGAAAGCTAACCAAAAATAAAAAAAACTGAGAGACAATAACGAATTCTTGATTGCTCTAACACACAAAACAAGCAACCTAAAAGAGAGTTATTTAAAAATTTAAATCAATCTTTTCACTGTTGTCCGAAAGTATGAAATAATATATATATTTTATAAGGAAGTATAATCTACATATAAAATAACTAGAGTTTTGATGAAAATGTAAAATATTTGTATTATTAATTGAACGAAAATAATCTAAAACAAATTTCTCATTCACAGCAAACAATTTTTAATAAAATCACAGGCATTGTTATACTATATAATTAATATTAAAGAAAGAAACATATAAGATATTAGAGTATCAGAAATCGTCGTATATATAAATATTAAATATTTTATATTTAGCCATTGGGTTTTGATAAAAATCTAAAATATTTTCAATAACGCTGTCAAACAATTTTAAACATATTAATTAAACGAAAAAAAACCGAAAATTAATTTCAAATTCACAGCAAACCGCTTTAAATAAAATATTTAATACCAAAAAATATATATACACGTACATTATAGAGTATCAGAAATTCACATCCACACGAATACAAACACAGACGAATATTGCACTTTTGTTTTGTTGGGCCTCTTGCTGCCTGTGTTTGCATTTGGATTTGCTGATGTATCGCTATGTATGTGTGTGAGAGAGAGAGAGGGCTGCTGCATGAATGAATGAATGATGAAAGAAAAGGCAAAAAGACGTTGGCTGGCTGCTGTATGAAGGGTAGTGAGTGGGTGACGGGGTGACGGGGTGTGCGAGGACTAGAAGACAAAGCCTCAAATGAGCATAATGAGCATAAGGAGGCGTCAAAGCCAAAAGTGCTCTCAGGCGCAGCTGGCCAGGACAATGCTGAAGGAATTGTGTCATATTATTTATTAAAGAAAAAGAAAGCGGACACGTTTACGGAAGATAGGTAGGGGTCGGGGGGGGGGGGGCGCAAAAGAGAGTGTGGATTCAGATTTTTAGTCAGAGCCAAATGAGCAGCTCGACTGAGACAAGAAAAAAAAAAAAAACTGAGGCACTTTTAATATGCAACAGTCTAGAGTTCTGAGCTCCAGCTCTCTCGCTGTGTGTGTGTGGGGGGGTATAGGTGAGTCTGTGTGTGTTAGTGTGCGATTTTGCGAAGTGAAAATGAAAATCAAGCCCAAGACCAAGCCTCGGCACAACAAAAGCAAATAAACGCGCTGAACGAGCGTCAAGTTATTTATTTGGCAATTGTTTGCTGCTTTTTATTGTTGTCGTCAGAGTTGCGGTGGCTGCTGTTTGCTTTTGGGCATTGCCTCCCCAAAAACAACCCCACCCAATCAAACTAAACCATTCACCAACTCAACCATAGTTCACCCACTCTCGGCCAGCTGCGTATCAGCAGTGTGTATGTGTATGTGTTTGTGTGTGTATTTATTTGAATGTGCCCCGTTTTTGCCACACTGCGTGGTCGTCAAAGGTCAATGGAACAATTTTTGAAATGCTCGTCCATGAAGTGAGCCTCAAACCCTTAACAAAAGAAAACAAATGCCGAAGAAAAGCTAAGTCGAGCTGTAGCTGCTTGGGGACACACTGTGAACCTTGGGGGCAAACGAACTGTTTGGTGGGCTGGTCGGAGCATTTGATAAAATTATGCTCTGGCAAAAAGAGGCCGTAGCTATAATTTTGGTAGATATATCTTCTCTCTCTCTTTTTGAGAAATCCAAACACCCTAAACGAACTGTTGGGCTTAGAAAAATAATTTCTATGTTTCTTATTCAATTAAATATCTCAATGCATTTAACTTTTTAAATATTTGAAAAAAGAAAACATTGTTTAGTATAAGTTATAAAAAAAAGTACAAATAAATTATAAGCTACAAATAGAAGAATAATAAGTTGTTTTTAATTCTTAAATCTAAATTATTGAATAAATAAAATAATAATAAGTTTTTTTAAGTCTTAAGTCTAAAAAAATATGAGTTTTGTTTTTCTAAATATTGTTTGAGTCTTCTTTGAACATTCGTCAATGTTTGACACAAAAATTGTAAACAAAGTTAAAAAAAACGAAAAGTAGAAATTAAAATGAAGTGAAGTAAAGAATCATAACGAAAAATTCGAAAAAAATTTTTTTGAGAAAATCTAATTAATAATTTTGACTTGTAGTGCGTACGCTTCCCTAAAAGAATGAAATGAAAGGCAGTCTAACCTTATATTTTCTCCTTCAAAAATTCTATAAGAAATCTTTTTTTCTCTTTAAATAAGAACTGTTACCAAATCATGTGAATCTCGTGTTATATGCGAGTCTTGCTGACTCTATTCAGCTAACTCTAAATACTTAAATTAAAAACAATTTAGTTATACATTTTAAGCTTTCTAACATTGTATTTAATGTCAAACACAGTTTGAAATAAGTCAACTCACCTTTGTTCAATCTGTTAATCGAGTCAGAAGTTGTCGCTTTCCAAATTTGTTTGTGAATATGTATAAACATTTAGTTGAACTAGTTGAATACTATAAATATTCCATGTATGGTTTGGTATTGTTATTATGTTAAATGCTTTATCAAAGTTTGCGGAGTGTCGTCATTTGTCACATATATATATATATATATATTAGTATATATATTTTTAGTTATTATAAATATGAATTGTTATGTATTCATATAGGATAAGATGATTGAATGAATTTAATTGTGAAAAACAATTAATTGTAGCTCAATTGTGATTATTATTTCGTATTTCGTATTAAGTTTTATGTTTTGTTAGTTGCGATTATCGAATATGCTTATTTGGTTACGTCTCGAATGTTAATGATTGAAAATTTGTCTCCTTTTTTATTATTTATTTATTTTATTTTAATTATGAATAAATTTGCATGGAAAATGTTGTTGACGTCGATAATACATTCAATATATCAATCTGCAGCTATGCACCTCATAAATGCGGTCAATTGTTAATTCAAAAATGTTCTCGTTTCGTTCAAGTTGAGCAGTTTTCAGTTGCTTTTTAAGTTTTACATTTAATGAGATTATTTTGTTATTTAGCTATTAATATTTATTTATATGACGTTGTTTTCTATATAATAGAAAATGTTGTAATCAAATTGATTTTGGTTAATTACAATTAATACTAAAAACGTATCATTCAGCGAAAAATGTGGCCAACTGCTTTTTGTTTTTTGTTTTATATTTTTTGCTATTTTATTTTGTATATGTATTAAATGTGAAGATTTTTTTTTTATAGCTCTTAATATTTACAATAAATTTCGAAACTTTTTCTTGTCTTTTGAAAGATTCAACATTCTTCTTAGCTTGGTTGTGCTCTATCTTAATTTATTTATGTTCTTCTCCTTTTTTTATATACTTTAATTAAATAATTTGTCAATTGCTTCCGTAACAGTTTGGTTTTTTTTTATGATATTTTACAGTATTTTTTTATAGTTTAGTTTCACAAGCACAAAAAAACACATTATTATTTTGTTTTAACCGTGGTTTTTCTCACTCAATCATTAAAATATTGCTTAATATATTTAAAAAGTATTTTATATGCGCTGATTTTATCTATAGTGCCATTTGTTCAGTTCTAATATCCATTATTTGCGTCTGTTGCTTTTATTCACTGCAAAGAAATTAATGAAATATAAGTCAATTGCAAATATAGTATTCTCAAAAGTAAAAAATAATCATAGCAAATTTGCTTTATGATAAACCTTCAACAACAATTTAAAATATTCTTTTGCTGATTGAGAATTCTTGAAGAAAATTGGTTGTATCTGCATTCAGCTAATGCATAGCTTTTACGGACACACACACATCTACACTCTATTCATAAGCCATTTTCACAAGTTGTTCACTTGTTGACAATCTCAAAACAATTTCTTACAGTTTTATTTTATCGCCAAACGAAGAAAAAAACCAAAAAAAAAACCTGACACCAATGGGAGCATAAAAGATGCCATTTCCATTTTTATATTTTGGCACCTGTTATACACACACACACACACACATACATACAAAGAAAGTGCGACCCACACAGAACCTTGCACTTGACATGTATTGGTAAGATATATATATTTTTTGGTTTTGGGCCATGTCGCTGGATATGCTGCTGCTGGTGCTGGTGCAATTTGAAACATTTATTTGATGGTCAATTAGAAATTTGCCTGCCATTTGCAATTCGCTTTTCGCATTTCGTTTTTCCGCAGCAATAAAAAAAAAAAAAGAAAAAAAGGGAAAGCAAAAGCAACCAGTAAATAAAATACAAAGATGATGAGATAGAGCTGCCAGGAAAGAGTGGGTGGGACAATGAGGATGAGGCTGGGAGGGTGGTAGGGTGGCTGTGTAAGAAGAAGAAATATGTGTACAACAATGTTGCCAGCGCGAGCCCCGATGGTCATGATGACGACGATGATGATGATGATGATGCTGATGATGATGGAATTTTCACAAACACACGCACACACACACACATACACACAAATACATCGAAAGAGAGAGACTCGTGCCGTTATTTTTTGCAAAAAAAAAAAAAAAGCACAAGAAATAAGAATATCAATTTCCTGCTGTTGGAAAGCGCACAACACTAACACACACAATGGCAAAAATGTTCAATTCCACGCACACGCACACACACACACAAATACGCACTTTGTTATACACATGTACGTATATATATAGGAGAATATATATAGGTGCCTGAATAGTTTGTTGGGTTTATCCGATTTACCTGCTTGTGATTTTTTATTTGAGCTTCTGATTGAGCATCCTGCTGGTTGCTTAAATGTTGCCATGGATGTGTGATGTTGATGTAGTGTTAGTGTTAGTGTAGATTGTATTGTGGTGCACAATAGGCGAACACACGCACATACATATGGTCATATTGGCACTCACACATACACACGCACACACACACACTCACATCAAAGGAGACTCACGCACACATACTTGCTAACTTGCAAACGAACGCACACGATGACAAAACCCGCGCGCGCAGTGTTCAGCGACGACAGACAACAAACACACACACACAGTCACACACACACACTCACACGCACGCACATACACAAGACACAGTCGCAGTCGCAGACACAGACACAGGCACAGGCACGACCACGCTCGCGACTCCGCTTGACTCTGCTTGTCTGTGCAGAAAAAATCAACTAACAGCACAACCCGAAACCGGAACACCAACTGAATGCGCTGCCAGCCAGCAATTGGCAGCCAGCCGCCACTGGAATATGACTACTGCAGCAGCAGCACCAGCAGCAGCAGCGACACGAATCTCAGAGCTTCGGTAAGCTCTCGCGCACAAACACGAACATCTTGTGCAGCAGGCGATTGGATGGGCATCCGAGCTGGCTGCGTGGGGATGCTTTAAAAAACGTGACTGGAAGTCACGCGCCCGATTTTCGCTCGTCGTTACATCTCCTTTTTATTTGCATGCTCGTGTTTTCTGGAAGCAGACTTTGAGCGCTTGTGAGAGAGAGAGTTCTTAAGAGAAAGACTCGACTGGACTCTTGTACAGCATGTTGGCTTAGGCAGGAGCCGAGAACATTTATTCGTGTGTGATTTGCGAAAGGCTGTTTGTGAGAGAAGAGCGAGCACCATTAAGCTTTGCTTGAGGTAGTTACAGAGTTGTATTAGTGTTAGTTTATGTGCGGAATACAGGGTGCGAGATGAATGCTTATTTTGGCAGCTCACTCGATTGAGTATTGAGTTGGTGTTTGAGTGAGAAATTTCTTTACCAAAAACGAGTTTTGTGAAGATTGATAAATTTTTAAACACTTTTACATAATTTTAAGAAACTTTTAAGACTTTAATATCTAAAGAGTATAGCTTAAAAACGTTGCTCAAAATGTTAAAGTCATTTATTTGTGTTATCGTATATCTGTTTTTGATTATTAAAGTATTTAATTTAATCAATTGCAAATCAATTAGTTACAACATTTTCAAGGAATCTTATTTAACATGAAGTTTTTCCCATTCTTCTCCTCGAATATCTATTAAGTATATCACTAACGAGCATCTCAATTCAACAAGCAGCTGCTTAGGCTAAAATATTGATATCAGAGTAAATTTTTGGCCCGCAACTCCTTGACCCAAATGTTGAGAATCGTTCAATGCAATCGCAACTAACTCGAATATTTCAAAATTTCACGCACGTTCATTCATGCACATTAGCCTTTACATACACATACAAACATAGGCACACACATATGTCCTCTCGCGCTCACACACACACACACACACACACACACACACACACAAAGACGTACACAGAGAGGGAGCATTGCGCTGCGCGCTGCCCAGAGCCAAAAATGATTTATGACCCCACAAAAAAATTAATTTAAAGTAAATTCGCATGAATGAAAAATGGCTTTTACAAACGGAAAACTACAGGGAGCCTACACAGCAGCAGCAGCCGAGAGAAAGAGAGGGAGAGAGAGAGCTAACTCAAAAGCCAGAGAGTGAGCTAGGCCTAGGCAGCTTCAAGTTTTCGTTTCGACTCTTTCAAGCCACTTGTAGGCTGTGCACGCTCTTAAAATATATGAGCTTAAAGCTCTGTCTCTCTCTCTGCTTGCCTTCCATTGTGCTTATCCCTGATTGCACTTCCAGTAGCTCTCAAACTTTTCTCGCGCACACTAAACGTTTAGGCATGGGAAGCTGCTCCTGCTGCTACTTTTTCCCGGCTGATTTTTATTCGTGCTCGGTTCACCTCGGCCTCAGTCTCGGCTCTGCCATCGGTTGGTATCCATGAATGAAGGCTGATAATGGCAGATGGCGCAGCATTTGCGCCTGGCACACAGTGCAGTGCACATGGCAATATGTCCGGACACCGAAGGTGTCGCTTTGTGCGACAGGATCTTGCAAAACATTTATTTTCTTTTTTTGTTGCCAAATTAACATTTTTGATTATCCCGCTAGCCAGGCGAACCAAGGACACACATACACATGAACTCTCTCTTTCTCTCTCTCTCTCTCTCTCTCTCTTGCTCTCTCTTTCTTTTGGTAACTCTTGTGTTTCACATTGCGTACTTAGTGGCGCTTTTTTATTGTCTGTGCTGATTTGTGTTTGTTTTTGTCTTGTTAATTCAGTCACAGGGTAGGGGGTTAATGACTTTGTTATGGCGTTTATAAGGTTGAAAACGGTGTGTTTAAAAATTATTTATAGCCTTGTAAAAAATAAGTATTTAAAGCATATATGTGTGAGAAAAGTTTTGAATAAAATGTTTAAGCTCTTTTCACTTTTAAGGCATGAATTATCTGCTTGGCAATAGTTTAGACGTTTTTAGCTATTTTTCTTAAGAAATATTAAATCTAAAATGCTTTTTAATCAATCAATCAAACAGCTTTCTAAGTGGTAATAACCATAGCAAAAGATCTGATTAGAAATATAAGACTATAAAAATGAGAGTTTGAAAATTTTGCTAGTCTGTTAAAATTTATGTTTTGAACAGCTTATAGCTATTTGATTCCTGTTTTCTGATAAGGGTATTCCAACTTTTGTTTATATTTGAGTTCATCCTTTGTCGTTAGCTGTTCAATTGCTTTGTTTTCATTACTTACAGACACCAAAACCATAAATGTCTCTACCAAGTACGAGTATCTGCTTGTGTATCTATAAGTGTATCTGTGTACGTTTCTACCTTTTGTGGATGCATTGTGTTTAGCTTTTATATTATTACTTCCCCTCCGACACTGACAATTCCTTCTGGCTTGTGTGCATTTTATTTCATTTGCATTGAAATTGGTTTGTCTTCCTGTTTGCCTGTTTGCTTATTTGTTTTGATTTTTCTGTGTCTGTTATTAAATCATTTTCTTCTTTTGCTTGCACGAACAGCGAATCGGTTGAGTTTTTGGCCTGCAATTTGATTCAGCACGAAAGCCTCCTTCTTTTTTTTGGTTGAGGTCTTCAAGTGTTTTTGACCTTTGCCTTGCAGCATTTGACCGATGGCGTGCTTCAAGTGTATAACGACCAAGTCAGAAAAAAACACACTCATCAAAAGCCAACTACGTACACTTGCTGAAAACGCCAGTACAATGAACTGAACGTTAAAAGGCAACAAATCCAATTATAACACAATTGCTAAGACGATTCAGAATACTGCCGTGAAGGAGATTCATGCAAAGGCTTGGGATTAGTCCTCAGCGGACTGATACAAAGAACGTTCCTGGAAGAACGGAATATGCGACAGCTTCAATAGAGAGTGCCACACTGTGCATCTTCGAATGGCCAAGAGCCACCTATCTGCGCAGATGTTCCGGCTTGTAAAGAGTTTTTTGAAAATATTGTCTGTCAAAACTCTAGAAGCCGGAGTCCTCCTAGACAGTGTCCTTGGCCCAACCTAGTTCTGCATCTTCACTGCGGATATGTCAAAAACACAAATCACTCGACGTGATAATTGAGACATACGCTGATGAAGGCTGCATTTTCCATCCCCACGAGTGCTCTACAACAGTTCCGGACTGAGAAGTGGAACGTATTCAAAACTGCCCTGGTGTCAAAAATAACGAAAGTGTGCTAAATCACTCATGATCAAACAAATACCTTGGTTTCAACCTGAACAGAGGATTCAAATTCAGAAGACCTGTCAGCAAGCATTTAGGACTAAGCTAGTAAAAATGTTTTGATTGCTTGTAACTCAGGCAAAATATACAAGTTAATATTAGCTCGTGGCCTCTTCTATGCCATTCAGGCGTATGGAATTGCACTTAAATAAACTGCGAGTCCTGCAGGAAGAAAGATCCCAGGGTCTAATTGGTACATAAGAACCAGGAACATCTTGCATGACTTCAAGGTACCCAAAATTGGTGACAAAATATAGTTAAGAGATATAATTCAAGAAATGTTACGAGAGGCTGGACTTTCACCCAAACAGACTGGTTAGACGTCTCGGCAAGGCAGCTCACAGATTTGCTAGCCCGCGCACTAGAGCGTGAGGAAGATAAAGAAGTTTAGACTGTACTCTCAAGACTGGCTAGATTGGGTCTTGACTGAAAGTTTACTAAATATTCCCAAAAACCTTATCTGTAAAAGTTACACATTGCATCCCTCAAACTATGTGTTCCATTTCTGTTCGATTTAAATGTAGCCAATCTCTGATTAGATTAAGATGGCTTACTGATGGCAGGACCTAATCTGTAAATAAGTACATTTTCTGATTAGATTATCGGTTGGTTTTAAAGTTATCTATTTAAAACTTTATTAGTTTGTAGTTTATCCTAAAACAAACTGATTAGATCACAAACTATCCTTTGTTTAGTCGCCGATTCATTTTAGACCTTTAAGCAAAACGTGATCAAAATCAGAATGTCAGCCCAAAAAAGAAAAAAAGAAACACTTTTAAACATAATGTATATTTGATTTCTACAATTTCAATGTAAATAATTTTTTACACTTTTCCCTTTAAAAATATAATTTTAGGTTTAATTCATACAAACATTGCTTCTAATGAGTAAAAATCTATATTCGTTAATAATTTAACTTAATGTTTTTGATTAGCATTTTAAATAAATATTGCCCTTCCATTCTCCTTTTTGTTTTGCAGCACACTCTCATACGAATAAATCGGAACAATGTTATTTATAGCATAATCAGAATTGATTTGCAAATCTCAGCTAATTGGCGCATCAATTGAGCTGTCCAGATTTGTCACATGTTCGATTGATGCAATTGACCCATTTAAGAACAAAGTAACACCCCCCTTCCAAGGTTGCCACATTGCCACATTGCCGCAGAGCATGGTGGTGTTGGTTAAGAGTTTGCTTCACGAAGCATTCGGTTTTGGCACTGCTCAAATATTTATTCATATCAAGGTTTCGTCATTCATATTGAATGTCCTTCCGTTACGTCTGTCCGTTGGCCAGTTGGCCAGTTGGCTAGTTGGTTGGCTCGTTGGTTGCCACACTCGCTTCTTGCCGCATTTCGTTTGGTTCGTTTCACTGGGATCGTGTAATGAAATTTAAGCAGAATTGTAAACAAACTTGTGCAATAAAATCAACAAACCGCAAATAAAGTGCAATTTAGAGCAGACTCCCTTCCTCCCTCCAAAAGAAAATAAAACCAATGAAAAGCGAAAGAGAAGCGTAAAGCATAAAACACAAACCAAAAGCCTTTTCGTTTTATTTTCAGCTTTGCTTTTGGGTCCTTTTTGTCAATATGCCGCCCCAGCAATGGGCAAGTGCTAGGCCGGTGGGCCGGTGGGCTGTGGGCGTGACTGTGCTGATTTCACGAGCCATTGGCAAAGAGTCCTTCGACACAAACGCTGAAACGCAGAAATGCAGACAGGATGCAGGAGTCGTTGCAACGACGCGAAAATTGCCACAAATTGAAGCAAAGTCGACGAAATGTTATTGAAGCCGCCGTTGCCGCAGGGACCTTTTTGTGTGTGGTGCAGATCCTGTCAGCTTGCGACTTTCGAGAGCAACAAACGGTTGTCGCTTCATTGTTTCAATTTTGTGCAATTTGCTCTTTCCCCAATTGCCCGCTGATAATTTATGCAAATTCCAAACAATTTACCGCTCCATCTCTTCTTTTACTTCTTCTTCCAACTGTTTTTGCTTATTCACTTTGCCAATTGATTTCGTGACTCTCGACCGAAAGCTGTTGTGAAATGTGTGTCGAGGACACGAATGCCAAAAAATTAACAGCTGCCATGGTCGACAACTATTTAAATTTAAATGAACTGCAAAACTTTTTTAAGAATTTCAAGTTCTAATGAACTTTTCCTTGGCAGCTTCACAGGCAGCAAAAGCAAAAGTTTCAAGCACCACATGTCGTATACGTAATTGTTGGGGCTAGATTCCGAAAAGGTTATAGCTTTAGATTGATAAATAGATATAGACACAGAAAATAAAATCAGATTGCCATGAACAAGATAGAAACTGATAACAAATTCCTGTTCATAATCGAGAGAAACCTTCAGGACAAACAATTAAAAAAAAACACTCAACAATTGAGAAACAAATAAGTTTATTTGATATGGCTAATTGAGACATGTTTAATCACTGGCAACTAGTCAAAATCTTTGGAATGCTTTGGCAGTTGCCAAACTATTTTTTGGCCATGATAAT
Source organism: Scaptomyza tumidula (assembly GCA_035044465.1). Lineage (NCBI taxonomy): Eukaryota > Metazoa > Arthropoda > Insecta > Diptera > Drosophilidae > Scaptomyza > Scaptomyza tumidula. The sequence continues at coordinate 819,273 of JAWNNW010000595.1, read as the reverse complement.
CTTACCCTGTTGTCCTGTTGCACACGGCAATTAAGTGGCAGACCGAAAAGTAATAGACGGAATGCATTTACTATGCATTGAATCCTGGCCAGCGCCCAAAAATTTCTGACAGCCATAACAATGATATAGCAGCAGCAGCTGTCGCTGTGGCAAAAACTGCCTAGCCTCCCCAACCTGCAAACACATAAAAATGGCAGACTGTACACGCACACACACACACACACACACACACAAACATAATTTTGCAGTTGTCCGTTCTGGGCGCATGTCGTGTTGCACGCCAATAAATCAAAATGCGCCGGCTCGGAGTCGAGTCGAGTGTTGGCAACGTCAACGGCAACGCTAATGGTGCAATCGGTCATGTTATTATACCCTTCCGCAGGGTATTTACATTTTTGGCACCCGATTTGAGACAAAAAAAAAATTCAAAAATAAATAAAAGGTACATATTTGTATACCATGAAAGCCGAATTCAAATTTTACTGTTATCGATCGCATGTGTATATCGGAAACGGGTAGAGTTATCGAAAATTGTACTGTACAGCGATTAGGCTAGCTTATATTCCAAATCTGGAGTGTCTAGCTCTTATAGTCTCCGAGATCGAAGCGTTCATACATACGGACAGACGGACATGGCTATATCGACCCGGCTGATCAAGAATATATATACTATACGGGGTAGGAGATGCTTCCTTCTTACATACATAATAAAGAATGCCATTAATAAAAACAATTTCTACTGAAATTATAGATAGGTTAATAAAGTTTAATAAAAAATAAATGTTCCCTTTTAAACGGTTTGTTGAACTTTGTAAACTTAAATTTAAGCCAAAAAAAATCATCAAATTATCATAAATAGTTATCATAAATAGTTATGCAAAAGTTTTATTAATTTTAATTCGTATGGATTAACATATAAATGTTGTCAATCGTTGCATTACTGAATACTAAATTAAAATTGGTTTTTTTTTATATATATTCAACAATTACTGCATATAACTAAACTTAATTTAAAGTAAGATTAAATACAAATAGAAAAAATATACGGATAGATGGACATGGCAATATCGACCCGTCTGATCAAAAATATATACTTAATGGGGTCGGAGATGCTTTCTTCTGTCTGTTAGATACTTTTGCACTAAACCATTATACCCTTTTTAAAAATCATTTTATATCTTTCGTTATTTAAAAATAGAAAGATAATCTAAAATTATCTCAATTGATAATAAGATAAAATCAAGAATAGAGTTTTTCTTAGCTTTTCTGTATAAAACTAAGTAAAAGTTTCTACAAAAATTATGTTTGTTCTCTTTATTATTAATAGAAAATAAAGATATTCAACAAAACATTTTTTGTTTAACAACAAATATATCAAATTGAGGCGCTTTAAGCAGACGATTGTGAAATTTTGAGTAATTGTTTTCAGAATTAATTTCTACAACCTAAATGTCATTTGCAAGAGTATTTAAGTTTCGACACAACCAAAATATTGTCGATCTGGCTTGTTATTATTATTATTTGTGGCTGCTGTTGTTATTGTCGTTGTAGCATGTGCAACGACCGTTGGATGCAAGCAAGCAGCCGCTAGTACAGTTCGTTTCGCCCTGTTCCGTTGCAAGTTGACTTGTCATAAAAATTGAAATTGTTATCAACTCGTCCGTGCGTTCGACGTTGAGGATTATTGCATTAAAGTTGGCGCGTAATGGAAAATTGTGCAGGTGCCACACCCACTCAATGATAGAGCGCATCGAGCTGCACTTCCCGAACACGAACACGAACACCCAAGACCCCAACCACCTCTAACAGACCCATTTGCCAACCCTTTACAGCTACGTGAGATGCGGATTAAAGTCGACAAAGTGTTGCCAACCGTTGCCCTACAATGTGTGTACCAGTACCACTGTTAGTCGTTCGTGACACGCTCTACGTTTCCATTTCCCCATATCCCCTGCCTCCCTTGCATTTCAAGCGTGCGTTCTGTTGTTCTGTTGCCTGGCGGCGGCTTATCGACAACGTGGATTGAATCGAGCGAGCAGCCAATCGCCGCAAGTGCAATAAGCTTACGTGTTTCGGCATAAAAAATTATGCCAACCGTCGCTTATCACATTTCACATTTCACATTTAACAATTCGCAATGAGTGAACGCAACGAACGCAAATCGAATGTGCAACAAACAGCATTCAACACCATTCAACGTTATTAATTCCTCAGTGCACTTACGTATATATTCGCCTGCAAAGTTGTGTGGCTTAACAATAAATGAAAATGTGTTGCTCGGCAAAAGATAAAGACTCAGAAACTTTTCATTAACTTCATTCAATAAATATGAATTAAATGCTGTCAATCGATCGTTTTCAAATACATACAAATTAATAAAGAATTCCATTAATAAAAACAATTGCAACTGAAATAAAGTTGAATAAAAAAATAAATTTTCCCTTTTAAACGGTTTGTTGAACTTTGTAAACTTAAATTTAAACCAAAAAAAATCATCAAATTATCAGAAATAGTTATGCAAAAGTTTTATTAATGTTAATTCGTATGGATTAACATTTAAATGTTGTCAATCGTTGCTTTACTGAATACTAAATTAAAATTGGTTTCAACAATTACTGCATTTAACTAAACTTCCTTTAAAGTAAGATTAAATACTAATAGAAAACATATAAATTGATAAATAAATGAAAAAAAAAATCTTACATTCCTTGCACTCTAAAAACTATCAATCTATGCACTATAAATAATAAATAATGTGGCTTTAAAATAATTCACAACCGGTCAATAGAAGCCCTTTCACTAAACCAAGTTGCCTACCAAGACCACAAATCTAGTATAAGCCCACAACAACAAAATAAATATTCGAAAATATTTTCCATCTGTGGCTAGCTTTAAGGATTTGCATAGAAAATTATTTGGCTTGTGTGCAACGCTAATTTAATGGGAATGAGCAATCGTTACGAACTAAATTGGCAAATATGTATCTGTGCACGATTCCATTTCAATTAAGTCAGCTGCAGTTGAATCCCAAAAATTACATCGATTATTCAATCCGTTCACTATCTGGGCTAACATGCATTTAAATGCACTCGCATTCGTGTTGAAAAACATGACTCTGATTTTTTGTTAAAAGTTTCGTTGTCAGCACCAATTAAAACAACACCCGAAAATCCACAGAGCAAAAACAAAATATATATATGGACTACATCAACCAAAACCAAGCACAGCAAAAGCAAAAAACACACACACACACACACTCACACAAAAAGCGTGTGTCGGGCGAAAAACCGTCAGCAGCAAAAGCATCAGTCGGTCAACAGTTCACCACGATGCACAGCATAACGGTAAAATCAGTCGTCCATTACCTACCCTAACCAAACTCTGGACTATCTCTCTATCGCAGCAACTCTTTGGCTATACTATTTCGTTTTACATTCACATTTCAACGTTTATTGTTCACATGCCGAATTTTAGCAGCACACGCACATATACATACGCATACACACACACACACACACACACATTTATATATATATTTGGCAACATGTTTGGTTGAAAAAGGAAACACTAACTAAACGCAGTCCTGTGTTTCCTGTAATGAAAACTTTAGAAATTTTTGTTGCTGCCAGACGTCAAGCAAGAAATGAAAACCCGAAAGATCGAAAAACTAGCATTAAATAAAGGTCTTAAAAAGTCACTTTACTCTTTAAATACCCTGCAATTGGTTTGGCCATCAAAAGCGGTATTTACCCCTTAGAGATTATATAGTAAAGATATCTGAAAATCAATTTACAATTCGAAAGTTTGAAAAAAAATAAAAATAATTATTTTTTACATTAAAGAAAATATATTTATTACATATCTATACAATCCGTAACATTTCATATGTTTCTAACCATAAATTAAATTTATTTTAGATTAAGAAACAAATATATAGGAGAAATTATAGTAAAACCAAATAAGGTATTTTTGTTATTCATTCAACTTTTGTATCTATAAGATACCGTTTTAGTGATATCAAACATTTTCGTCAACTTTTATAACAATAATCCCATATGCCACATGTTAACTACCGAACTGAAGTCAAAACATAAAACAAGTTTTGTGTTATGCTCAGATGCTGCTTTTAAGTTTCTTTTTAGTTTTTTTTTCTTATGCTACTACTGTTGTTGCAGCAAATAAACCAAAAACTCTACTTTAACTGCAAAGCTAAGGCAGATAGATGCAGAGTCAACCATTTAGTAGATGTTCATATATAAATACATACATTTATATTTTGGCCAGCGTTGCAATTAGGGTTTAAAGCAACACGATACATGAGTGCAGAAAGCAAGTTGGTCAAGGAGCCAAAGAATCTTACAAAAAGTTGGACAATGCGCATTTTAAATAATTCATTGAATGCGCAAACAGGAGAAGAGTGCAAAATCTCAGCAGCTGGCAGTTGATTATGACAAAGCTCAAAAATAAATGTCAAATGAGCAGCTAAGAGGAAATAAAGTATATTCGTATAACAAACATAGTAGAAACTCGACTTACAAAGCTATATATCTATCAGCTAAGTATTAACTATGATTTAGTCTTGCATTGGTCCTTTCATTACCATTTAAATGAAAATCTAATGAACTGATGGGAAGATTTTTTCATTTCAAATAAAACATCAGTTCAAAGTAAAGTAAAGAAGGAATTTTCTTACGTAAGACCTTTTTTTCTTACGTTATACATTTTATACACCATTTTTATATTGATTGAACATGGATATAGATAAACATAAATATATATTTTATATATATAGCTGACCAATCAGAAAAATTACAATTTGAGTCTCTATTAAAACTGCATTAAAAACTTTCAAAATTAACTCGGGTTAATTTCAGCGTTAAACTGCTGTCAGATAAATAACACAAGATAAGTAAATATTATTGCACTTTATGTTCATTACAAACCAAAAAGCAAGCGCGCTTTAAATAATTATAGTTCAAATGTAAAAAGAACAAGTAAGAAGGCTTTAGTCGAGATATCCTGACTAGACGATACCCTGATCCCTATACTTTCCGCGTACAGTCAGTGCGTGCAAGTATGTGTGTGTGTGTGTACGCGCATACAGCATAGTGCATACAAAACTTCAATGTCCCATATCTCCGGTGTTTATTATCCAATTTTGATAAAATTTTCACAGATTGTCATTATTTTGTTTTATAATTCAAATTGCATCTCAAAGTTTTCCAAATTCAAGATTTTGTTGTTATCGATCCCATGTGTATATCGGAAACGTGAAGAGTTATCGAAAATCGGAAAGAAACTTGTACTGCCTAGGGATTAGGCGAGCTTAAGTTCCAAATCTGGAGTCTCTAGCTCTTATAGTCTCTGAGATCGACGCGTTCATACATACAGACAGACGGACAGACGGACGGACGGACAGACGGACAGACGGACAGACGGACAGACGGACAGACGGACAGACGGACATGGCTATATCGACTCGGCTTTCGATGCTGATCAAGAATATATATACTTTATAGGGTCGGAGATGCTTCCTTCTGCCTGTTACATACTTTTGCACAAATTCATTATACCCTTTTTTCCCATTTTTAATGGGTTCAGGGTATAAAAATAGCAAGAATATATACAAATGGCTTAAGGAAAAGGCAAATTTATTTTGCGGAACTAAATTGAAATAATTTTGGCAGCTGAAATATGCACAAAAATATTTGAATTCGAGAAATAGTAGAGAGCGAGAGAGACTTCAGACATGGAGCCAAACACAGACGACACGGATAGACTCAAAACGCTGCAGCCATATAAAATGTGCAAATAAAAACTGCTTAACAAGTGTGCAAAAGTTGCAATACCCCTACAAACGTCCCTCTATCGTTGCTGTTCTTTGCTGCAGTTATCTGGGAATGTGCTGCCTGGCTTTGAGCCTGGCACTTAGCCAAGTTTTCGTATTTTTGTTGTTTTGTTGAAAAGTCGGAACTGCGGCTGAGGCAATGAACAGCAAACAAACAAACAAACTAACAATAAAAACCGACATCAAGAGCTACATATTAAATTTGTCATTTTGAAGTCAAACTGCGGGCGTTGCCGACTTATCCGTGTTGTTTGTCTGTCTTTGCCTGTTGCTGTCAATTGCAGCGCAATTTATCAAACGCATTTCACAACCCCTGGTCATGAAAATTATATTACTCTTCACCCATGTTTTGTAGTCTAGGCAACAGACATGCAGCTACAATAACAACAACAACAAACCAGGCTTAACACATGTATCAATCCAAAAAAGTATTCATAGATGCACAAAATATTTAGATGTTAAATATTTTATTAAATAATATACTATACTTTATTGAAATATTGTCAAACTTTAAAGCTTTAAACTTTAATTTTTATTTTTATGAAAAATATGCAAGGATTTTCAATTTTGAAAGAAACATAAAAAAAATCATGACATGTGGCTAAAGCTGCTTTTAAGTGCCTAATGCACAATTATGTTTACCTCAAACGTTATCCATGTATTATTGAAAAGCGTACTACTTATGATTTCCTATCATCTTTTATCGATCTTAATAAACTTTTCCTCTAGTTTTGCTTAACTTTAACTTAACTTAAACATTCTGTATCTCTTCAACTAGACGTATTCTCATCCAGAAATCTTCTTATTTTTCATCTTTTAATTCAAAGTCATATAGAAACAATCTAATATATAAATCCTTAATCTAGATTAAAGCCATATGTTTTTAAAAAATAATGAACTTTATAAAAAAGAAAACCAAAAATTTTTTTTTTAATTTATAAATACAAAACCACATTAACAGTGCTTATCAGTTCTTATTTCAGATCGACAGCTATGTTTATGAAGTTGATAAGTCAACGTACCTCAGGAGAATTTATATTTTTGCAAAATTTGTTTTGCGTGTAACAGATGTTATTATAACGGTTTAAATGTGTTGAGTATACTCGACTTATCTCTTATGTTTTGTGATGTTATTCCATGCATATGTTTCTTATCAACTTCTTATCTATACTTCCGTTACAGTTTTAAAAGAGAAAAAATCATACCATTGATAGAGTTGATATTTGTGCAAAATTATTTATTTACATTATGGGTACACAGCAGTTTAAAAGTTATTTTTGATCAGCATCAACAGCCGAGCCGATACAGCTATGTCCGTCTGTCTGTCCGTCCGTATGTATGAACGCGTCGATCTCAGAGTCCATTAGAGCTAGAGATTTCAGTATTGGAACATAAGTACAAGTTTTTTTTTTTCAATTTTCGATAACTCTTTCCGTTTCCGATATACACATGAGATCGATAATAACAAAATCTTGAATTTGCAAAACTCGAGACGGCATTTGATTTATTAAACAAAACAATGACAATCTGTAAAATTTTTATTAAAATCGGTCAAAAAACACCGGAGATATGGAACATTGAAGTTGTGTATGCATTTAGCAGTATGCGGGTAGACACATACACACATACACAAATATAGGGTTCAGGGTATCAGTTAGTCGTGATTTCTCGATTAGAGCCTTCTTACTTGTTTAAATAGGTAATCGAAGCATAAATTTTATACACAAAAGTTTTTTTTAGTTGGTATTTGTTTAAGAAAGAAATTATTTCTTTGAAATAATTGTTCATGTAAATAATAAATAACAAGTAAGAAGGTTCGAATCGTGAAATCCCGACTAGACGATACACTGATCCTTATACTATACGCGTACAGTCAGTGCTTGCAAGTATGTGTACGTGTGTGTACGTGCATACTGCTAAATGCATACTCAACTTCAATGTTCCATATACCCGGTGTTTCTTACCCGATTTCAATAAAAGTTTCACAGATTGTCATTGTTTTGTTCATGCCGTCTTCGCTCACAGTAGCTGTGTAGAACGAATTTGGGATTACATTTTGGGCATGCAACGAGAACTCTTTTTATCCCATTCGTGGCCAGTGTCACACGTACACGTGTCGGGTGCCACACAGTGACCACGGATGCCACACTCGGGATAACAATCTGGCGTACAGGTGCCATTTGTTTCAGAGTAACCCTCTTCGCATTGACAAATATTGTTTTCGAGGCAGACGCTGTTGTCTCCACATTGTGGATTGCATTTTTGAATGCAGTCAGTTTTCAGTCCGATGGTGCGTATCCTGTAGCCCGGGTAGCAGACACAGTAATTGGGATGTGAGCAATAGCTATGTGGACCACATACGGGATGGCATATGGGTTGGCATTGCTTTAGAACCGCATCCCATTCGTGATTTTTGTCACAGGTACACTTCTCGGGTGCCACACATATGCCACGATCGTCACAACCGTGTGTACATACTGGCTTGCAGACGCCGTTCTCTTTTCTGTAGCCAGGGTTGCAGACACAGTTATTGACACTGTAGCAAACACTATTTGCATCACATTTGGGACTGCATATGGGTCGGCATTCCTGAAGAACCGCATCCCATTCGTGGTTTTGGTCACAGGAACACGGTACGGGTGCCACACATATGCCACGATCGTCACAACCGTGTGTACGTACTGGCTTGCAGACGCCGTTCTCTTTTCTGTAGCCAGGGTTGCAGACACAGTTATTGACACTGTAGCAATAACTATTTGCATCACATTTGGGATTGCATATGGGTCGGCACTTGATTTGATCCTCATCCCGTTCGTAATTGATCTCACAGTCGCATTTACCTGAAGCATTACATACTTGATGATCGCCACAACGTGGCAGACATTCCATCTGTGTTGAAGCAAAGTATATGAGTTTTAAGTCAGTTGGTTTTCGATTTTGTATACATATGAACAGCTCTTACATTTGAGATCTGAGACGATGTCACTGATATTGCCAGACTCATGTGGAGGAATGCAACTAATCCTAGGCTAAGGATCTGTAGAGCCCAAAAATGATCCATTTTAATATATTTGCGTATTCAACCTCCCAAAGCAAACTGAGCTTTTCATGGTCGATTTACTGGCTTTTTATATGCTCAGTCGAAATGATATCTCTGAGCTTAAAATTCTTTCTGTGTTTTTCACTGCCTTATCGCTGTGGAGTCAGTAAGAGCAATGCCCCGGGTTTTTAAACCCTGATCCCATTAAAAATGGGGAAAAAGGGTATAATGGTTTTGTGGAAAAGTATGTAACAGACAGAAGGAAGCATCTCCGACCCCATAAAGTATATATATTCTTGACCAGCATCAACAGTCGAGTCCAGATTTGGAACTTAAGCTCGCCTAATCCCTAGGCAGTACAAGTTTGTTTTTGATTTTTGATAGCTCTTCCCGTTTCCGATATACACATAAGATCGATAACATAATATCTTTGTAAAAATGTTTGTATGAATACAGTCAAGTTTTATTTCCTATTATTTTTGTAGACTTATTAATTCTTAATTTAAAATGCAGTTGAATCAGTTGAATTTCCAAATGGAATATGGGTACCCTCATTTATAATATTTATAAACTATTATTTTAAACACGTGGCTTACACACGCTTACTCTTATATGCGCTTATTCTGAAAAATGTATATATATATTTATTTATTTATACCTATGGTGAGAGATTATTAAAAGTATATTATTTGTCGGCAATGTTAATGCAATCGGACTTTAGTTATTTATTAGACTTTTAATGTAAAGGAGCTCCAATTTCAGTATGATTAAAAATTATAAATTGCAATATAATTGGATTATTTTAATACTACTTTCGCTATTAATACGAACTGTGAAATGTGAAACTGTATGCACCAAGTGGGTATATGGACCATCGGTAAGAATATATCACTTAATAAATTTGAGCAATGTGTCAAATAAAATATTTTTTAGGATGACTATTTACCGGATTTGTACGGCTATTTTGATTATAGTGACACTGAATGTCTAATCAGATGCGATATGGGTTGTCCGCCAAATAGTCACTGTGCACTACCGAATGTCTGTGAATGTAATCAAGGATACGAGACAGCTGAAACTTACTACTATTATAATTTTAAGGCGGTCAAAAGCTGTAAAGAACGTAAAACAGATCTTTTATATTGGTTTTTTGGCTTGTGTATCTTCATTGCGATTGTGCTTGCAATTGTAGTAATGCGAAAGCCAAAAAAAATATACAAAAATCCACCTTCTAACATAGAGTTGAATTATTAAAACACACACATATAAATTTATAAAGATTAGTGATTCGTCATATTTTCTTCGTCATTTTTTCGTCATTTTTACTTCGTGTTATAATTATGTTTATTTATATCTTTGTTTTATGATATTTATAAATGTATAATAAATAAATAAAATGCTATGCTATATATTTTATAAATTCAGTTGTTTGCCGAGCTTCGACTGTGCGAGTTGTAAATTTTAAGATAAATAACTAAGAATGTTTCGTGTTATACAAAATATTTTGTTAGCTGTGTTTCTTTTCGCAACGCTCAGTTCGTGTGAGAAAAATGAATGCGTCGTTATGGAATATGCGGTGTGTCAACAATATATTCTATATCATTTATGTTTAAGTAAAAACTTGATACAATTTTTCCTTTGTTAGAGCAATTCAGCCGATGTGGTTTTCAAGTGCAAAGACGGTTGCGAAGGTATCGTGCCCAACTGTGTTCCGGTATGCGATAATGGTTGCCCTGCAAACAGCCGATGCAAGAGCCCAAACGTCTGCGAATGCAATCCCGGCTATGTTTTAAACGAAACTAATCCAGATGTAGTTCAAATTTTGAAGAGCTGTAGAACCGCGTGCGATATCAAATGTCCCGACAACAGTCATTGTGCCTCCCAAAATACTTGCGCTTGCAATGAGGGTTACGTTGAGAACGATGTCAATTTAGATAGAGAGCCTAGTCTACAGAGCTGTAAGCCCCGATGCGACTTCGTTTGCCCAAGTCACAGTCACTGCGGCTCACTGAACGAGTGTGTTTGCGATAAGAATTATATACCCGATAGCATAAATAAGACTGCTGTGCCAAGTCTAGAGAGTTGTAAGGCTCAACGTTCTGAATCAACGACACTTTTTGTGAATATTTTTTTAATATGTTCTGTGGCTTTCTTAGCGATATCCGGTTTTTTAATGGTTTTCACGTACGTTAGGAAAGGCAATCCCGAGCCCCCAGTAAGTTATTCGCAGGAAGAAAATAAAGTTAACTATTTTAGAAATCCCTCCCATTAATGAGATAAAAATCTATTATTTTGTCAAAAGTTTTTTAAAATAATTTATAAAGAATTTACTCAAATCTAATAACAAATTTTAGAACTGAACTTATAACATTATTGAAATTGAAATATTGTACATTCTCATAGTAAAAATTTATAAATAAAGCATTTTGATTTGGTCAACGATTTTTTTTTCTATTATCCTTTCTTTCTTTCTCTGACAAACAAATAGTGCATATTATAAATATTTTTTAGTCATGCGGTAGAACATTTTGCTTTCGTCTCATTTCTTAGTCAGAATATGGCTTTGTTCATCGAAATGTAATACAAAATGGTTTAAGTACGTTCTTTTGAAAATAAATTGAGTTGAAAATTACTCAAAGGTGCGTTAAGGGCGAAGTCATATGAGACTTATATTCCTTCATTGGGTTTTTGACTTATAATTAAAATATTTTATTAATGTCAGATAGCAGAAAGCAGTAAAATAAAAGCTAATGGCAATAAATATAAAATATTAATTATAATACATAAAAGTATTTATTTATTTAGTTTTGACATTCTTTTGAGATAATGTGTAAATTAATTTGTTTTACTTAACACCTTACTAGACTACATTAATATCCATTAGAACTTAAGTTGAGTAATGATGAAAAACTATTGTTAAAAATATCACTTAAAGAGTTAGTTGACTGCTCCGTCAATAAACTGAAACTTTACTTTATTGATTGCAAAAATCTGCAGCTAATTTAAAGATAAATACATGTACGTGTTTCAATTAAGCTTACAGAATTTGTTCATAGATGCGTTAAAAATTGCAATTTACTCCACATAAAACTTGGATATTGTATCTCTGCTTTTGTGTATTTGCATTTACATGTACTTGGTTTGATGGAGTGTGAAATTGTGTGTTGGGTTTTACCTGCATTTCAGCCTCCATTTTATCTTATTTGCAAAATGCGGCTTCAGTTGAAAAGCCGCAGCGTCAAATGCACTTATCCAACACTGGCATGAAACGAGCCGCAAGCAAACAGTAGTCGGTAGTAAAGGGCAAGCGGGCGGTCTTTGGTACGGACAGATGCGATTATGACTATACATATTTGCTTGTTGCTGCAATTGTAATGTTTATTAATTTGGATTTTGAGCCAGTGCCAAGTCAGAGTCCAGAGTCCGTGCCCCGTTCTGGCCCGGCCTGGCCTGGCCTGGCCCGAAGCATGCAAAAAGTACGCCACAGACTAATTGAAATTGAAATTGATATAAATGGGCCAGCAAAAACAAGACCCAACTAAATGCCAAATATTCTGTTGCCATCAAGCGCATAAATTGCGCCTTTTGGCTTCCGAACATAAGCCAAATAGTACATATGAATAAATACTCACACAAATGAAGTAAATTAAAATGAATAATAATTGTTTGGGAGTTTGGCTTAATTTCAGACTGAATTTGGGTCACATCGATTATGGTTTGTATTGAGGATTTGTATACATTCGAGCTTTTAGTGATATTGCAAGATGTTTATGATTCAAAATCAATATGTTTGTATGTTTTCTTATAAACATTTGAAAATTCGACTATAAATAAAACAATAATGAATTTAAGACTGAATTTGGTTCACATGTTCAGCTTTGCAACATTAATAATAGTTTGAATAGTATTTCTTTCAAAAATTGTCATTTAAAATGTTATAGAAACAAATTACAAATCAATTGTTTATTGAAGTAAACAATTTTTCGCTTTGCAAATTAATTAAATTGGTTGAGAATATTAAATGTATTTTTTTCTTATGCATCAGAAATCATCAATTATAAAATATATATTAGTAAGAAAGTTAGTTAAGTTAGTTGATTTGTAAAATTTTATCAATTGATTTATTTTTTGAATGAGTTATTAATTTTCAAGATATTTTATTGACTACGAGCTTCAGTTACGCTTTTAGTTTAAGCAAGCGTTTTAATTTTAAAGTCGTTAAGTTTCTTTTTAGAACAACTTAATTGTAAGTCTAACATAAATACCTCAGTAAAGTTGAGATTTGTGCATCATATTTTCTTCACTTTTTTCGAAACTTTAACTTGCTCGATTTTTTAAATAGGTATTTGAATTATTAATTTAATACACAAAAGTTTTTTTCAGTTGGCATTTATTTTATAAAGAAATTATTTCATTGATCAAAATGTTCATATAAAGTTGATATTTGTGTAAAAATTAGCAGATATTAAAGTAATTAAAAAAAATAAATATTATAAGTTTATATTTTTATAGTTTCTTTAAAAATTTAAATAAATATCTTAATAAACTGTAAGGTTAAACTTGCAGTAAATGAGTTTTTAATCAGCTGAGCTCTAACTGGATTATCAATGCGTGATTTAACATGAATAAAGTTTATATATCTCTGTATTCATGAATAATATATATAACTGACTTTACAGGGAATTATTGCTCATTTAATAATAACAAAAATATATATTTAAATTTTCATCATATATTTTGATTAATGAACAATTTTTGATTTGACTTTTAATGTTATCAGTGTACAAAATTTCAGTATTATTTGAAAAAAGTTTTTTATTATGCAAAAAAACAAGAAACGGACGAATTTGAGCTTCCGCTTTAAAGTCTTATCGAGCATTCACATGCACATTTGTAGTACCAAGTAACAGTGCTATTGCTCTTACTAACACCACAGCGATAAGGCAGTGAAAAACACAGAAAGAATTTTAAGCCAGAGTTATCATTTCGACTGAGCATACAAAAAGTCAGTAAATCGACCATGAAAAGCTCAGTTTGCTTTGGGAGGTTGAATACGTAAATATATTAAAATGGATCATTTTTGGGCTCTACAAATCCTAAGCCTCGGATTAGTTGCCTTCCTCCACTTAGGTCTGGCAATATCAGTGAAGTCGTCTCAGATCTCAAATGTAAGATCTATTCATATGTATACAAAATCGAAAAGTAACTAACTTAAAACTCATATACTTTGCTTCAACACAGGTGGAATGTGTGCCAGGTTGTGGCGATCATGAAGAATGTAATGCTTCTGGTAAATGCGACTGTGAAGTCACTCACGAATGGGATGCGGTTCTAAAGCAATGCCAACCCATATGCCATCCCGGATGTGGTCCACATAGCTATTGCTCACATCCCAATTACTGTGTCTGCTACCCGGGATACAGGCCACGCACCATCGGACTGAAAACTTTCTGCATCAAAAATGTGTCAGCATTATCAGCAGTTTTCCTGTCAATATATGCTGCGTTAGTTAATACCCCATTTCAAATTGCATCATATTTTCCTAATTTTTTTCGAAATTGCTCGATTTTTTAAATACATAAATTTAATACTCAAAAGTTTTTTTCGGTTGGTATTTATTTAAGAAAGGAATTATTTCTTTGAAATAAATGTACATGCAAATAATAAATAACAAGTAAGAAGGTTCGAATCGAGAAATCCCGACTAGACGATACCCTGATACTTTACCTGTACAGTCAGTGCTTGCAAGTATGTGTACGTCTGTGTACGCGCATACTGCTAACTGCATACGCAACTTCAATGTCCCATATCTCCGGTGTTTCTTAACCGATTTCAATAAAAATTTAACAGATTGTCATTGTTTTGTTTAATAAATCAAATGCCGAGTTTTGCAAATTCAAAATTTTGTTGTTATCGATCCCACTTGTATATCGGAAACGGGAAGAGTTATCGAAAATCTAAAAAAAAAAATTATACAGCCTAGGGATTAGGCGAGCTAAAGTTCCAAATCTGGAGCCTCTAGCTCTTATATTCTCTGAGATCGACTCAGCTGTTGATACTGATCGAGAATATATATACTTTATGGGGTCAGAGATGCTTCCTTCTGCCTGTTACATACTTTTCCACAAAACCAATGATATGACTATGTGTAGTTCTGATGTGTAAGTTATGTTATTGGTTAGTTAAGTTAGATGTTTACAAAGTTGCAAAACATAAGACGCAAATTGTTTTAGCAGTTGTTTTTACTTAAGATAATTCTGATCTGCAATCTCAAAATAAATTAATTGTTAAAAAATTAGAAACGAATCAATTGAAAAAATATTAGAAATGCAAAAATTATATTTATCCAAAATTAATTTTTCTTATAAGGGGAATTTATAAAAAAACTTATCAGACTAAAACAAGTCAAGTTAAAAGTTGAATAAATGTTATGCGAAGGAAATAAAAAACACTCTTAACTCAATCGTTTTAAATGTATTTTATTTGAATATTCTACCCGCAATATACACAATGTTTTATGGCACGAAAATGTATAGCCTTTAAGTATGTTGATCAATATTAAGATATAAATTAGCAAATTGAGTGAAAAATATACTTTTATGGTATATTTAATACTTGATAGCTTAATAGTTTATAATTTCAATTCAAATCCGTGTAACCGATTTTATTTCTCGATGGACCAATTTTCAAATATTATCCACCATTCCCAATTGCCCACTTTGGCCATTGAGTGGTATTTGGTTGGCCAAATTAACACAGACATTTCCTAAATGAATAAACAGTTGCGTTTAAAGGGGCTGATTTGCATTTGCCAAAGAGGTACAAAAGGGAAACAGAGCGAGAGGAAGCGAGAGTGGGAAAGAGGGAGTCTGAACTTAGTAGTCGCGACTTGTACTGTTGACAGACAAATATTTAGTCGAGATATATGTATGTATGTATGTATGCATGTTTGTGTGTGTGTACGGTTGGCCAGTTGGTTAACTGATTAACTATCTCGACGTGCTGACAGGCGCTGTGCGCGGCTGCTGCATTAAGATAAGGCAATGCCGACAATAGTTACACAGCATCCGCTTGTTAGTCAAGTTAAGAGCCGCAGTCTTAAGCCAAATGTGTCGCGAAATGTTGTCAACGTTGCTGTTGCTCTCAGTGCTGTTGCTGATTTGTGGAGCAAACAGGTCGGAATCCTTGCAATTAAACAACAGCAATGCAACGCAGCTAAGCGAATTGAAAGATGTGGCAACGCTCAGCGAACTCAAATTACGCAACTGCAGTCTGTACGAACTTAAGAATGCCCTCTTTTTGCACTATGGCCAACTTTTAAGTCTCGAGCTACAACACTGTAAACTCAATGCTCTAGAGGATTATGCACTTAATGGGCTCGCGCGTCTTCAGAGCCTTTCACTCGCACATAATAACCTGAGCGAGGTTAGGTCCTGGACGGATCAGCCTCTGGCAGCACTTGTCTCACTCGACATCAGCTTTAATTCGTTGCATGGACTGCACTCGAAAAGTTTTGCACTATATCCGCAACTACAGCAACTGAATCTGAGCCACAATCTCATCGAACATTTGCAGCCAGACTGCTTTCACAATCTATTGCATTTGAAGCATCTGCAGCTGCATAATAATCGCCTGCGGCTAATTGAAACGAGCTTCTTTAATGGTCTACATCGTCTCTCCAGTCTGGCCCTGCAACATAATCAAATCAATCAATTGCAGCCGGCAGCCTTCGATAGCAATACACATCTACGCTCACTGCGATTGGAACATAATCAACTTACTAGCTTGCAATTTCTCAAGGAACGCGGTTTGTCCCGTCTTGTTCACTTGAATCTGTCAGGAAATGCATTGCAAGCAGTGGAGCCTTTGGCATTTTCGAAGAATTTCGAGCTGCAGCATTTGGATTTGAGTCAAAATAAGCTAAAGGAGCTGACTAATGACAGTTTGATAGGCCTAGAATCGTTGGAGGTGAGTTTTTATTGAAATGAACGAAGGAACATAACATAAAAATCTAATAAAAATATAAAACTAAATTAGATTGTTATCAATAAATTCAACGATTTTTACTTCTTATTCAATTTACAATTTCGAAATAATCTTCTTTTAAATGTTTTCTTCAAAAATCAGCAACCTTATACATAAAGTTTTTTAACACTATACAAAAATTCATCAACATACGAAATTTGCAATGTACGGAAGAAATCGTTATAATTGGTTGTATAGGGTTAAATAAGGATCTTTCAAAAGATCGGAATGCTTTTTTATCATTATTTTTTTAAAATAAGAAAGAGAACTGCTTATCTCAATAGATTCTGATATCATATCTTATCTTCTTATCCACAGCGTCTAAATATCAGTCATAATACTATAGCCCACATCGACGCGGGCAGTCTACATCCACTGAATATTTTACAGCAGCTTGATTTAAGTTTTAATCTACTACAAACATTGCCCGAGGACCTTTTCCACTCCAACACGCAGCTAAAGCAAATCAATCTTTCAAACAATCAACTTTACGAGCTGCATGCAAGTCTCCTTAGAGAATTAATGCACCTAGATATATTAAATTTAGCCCGGAACAAGCTAAGGGATGCCAGCTTGTTGGAGCAACTGGCGCCAGCTCTTAATCGCTTGGCCCTTAACGTGGATCTCAGTTCGAATCGATTTGAGTCGCTCAACTTGAGTAGTTTACTTTTTTTAAAGCACGTTAATCTAGCCGATAACTATTGGAACTGCAGCTGGCTGCTCAGTATTTTGCTAAGAGAGCCACCAGCAACGCTTAGCTTCGTACGCTCTTGGCCCATGCTAATTACCTGGAGCAGTGAGGAAATAATGAATGTTCGAGGCATTGATTGCTTCGACGGTCAACAGAATCGCTCCATTGTCCTGCTCGATGCAAGCTTTGTCAGGCAACAGGCAACTTCTAGTTGCAACTGTGAGGTAAGTCAGTGAATCATATATACATGATAATGAAGTAAAGTATCTTAAGATAAGAATTGTATTAAATGCTATCAGCAGCCAACGGATGAGCTAAGTCCATTGACTCCACCCCTGACCTGGCCCAAAATCCGTACAGATCGCTTCGATTCACGTTCGGTTATCATCTGGATGTTGGTGGCAATTGCGCTAGCATTTGCTGGACTACGTTGGGGTCGACGCTTTATGGATCGCAAGGAGACCAACAAGAAATTAATCGAAATGTATCAAACAGTAAGTTTGTGTAAAATGAAGCTCAGATTGAATTAACATAATGCAAAGTATTATCAAAAATCACATCACATTTTGCAGCACAATCATAAACTGGAAACGGTAGTGGAAACACAGCCTCTTAGACACGATCGAGAACGATAATCTGTATTATTTAAAATCAAGAACACAAAAATCTTATCTATAATATAAAATGATATGAAAATAAATCAAAGATGTAAAACACAATGCTGAATAATAATCGAATTGATAAACTTATTTGTAGAGACGCTCAATCAATGGAGCATACTTGGCATGCACAATATTGCGTCGTATCTTAAGGGTAGGTCCCAATTCTCCAGTCGCCAACGCGAACTCATGTGGAAGCAGAGCAAACTTCTGAACACACTGAGCATTGGAGATGGCTTTCTTATTGGCTCGCTTGATGCCCGCCTCCAGAGCGTCGAAGAGCTTCGGTTCCGCATTGATTTCCAGAGCGGCAGCCAAAGCATTTGCATCACTGGGCAACAGGAGATCAGCAGGAATGCTGAGCAGCTCCGAGAGATGCGTTTGATCTAGTCCCAAGGGCTCTAACCACTCGATTGTCTCCTCACGTAGCTCATCCAAAGGCAGACCCGTATGTGGATCGGATTTTGTTTTGAGTGCCAACAACACGGTCAAATACTTGCGATGATCACCAATAAGGAGAGCATTGCTTACGCAGGGTAACTCTTGCTTGATCAGGTTCTCAATGTGCACGGGAGGAATATTCTCACCGCCAGCTGTGATGATCAATTCTTTTAATCTGCCTGAGATCATCACATTACCATGCGTATCCAGGTAGCCCATATCTCCGCTATGCAGCCAGCCATCTTCGTCGATAGTATCTGCTGTTTTTTCCGGCTCTCCCAGGTAGCCCATGAAACTGATACGACCACGTATCACAATCTCACCCTGACCGCACGCATCGGGCTCGTGTATTTTGACCTCAGTGCCTATTAGAGGTTTACCTGAACTGTACATATTTGTGACGTGTTCGTGTAGGGTTATCGCTCCACTCGATTCCGACATGCCATAAACATCGGCTAGGCGCATATCCAAGCTCAAAAAGAAATGCTTGAGTTCCCCCGTGACGGGTGCACCGCCTATGAGGAAAGACTTGCACAGTTCCAGACCCAGCATTTGACGGATGGGTCGAATGATGCGAGAGGCTAACCAGTACTTGACCTGGCCATAAATGGAGATCCTTTCACTAAGGAAATTAAAAAAAAACCCTTAACAATATTGAACGTCGAAAACTTAATCGTAAAACTTACCCCGCAATTGTGGCAAGCTGATGTTGTGCCATAACTTCTCTGGCCTTGGACAACAGCAGGCGGGAATATGGTTTGGCCTTGGCCTCGGCTGCAACTAGACGCTCCTGGAACTTCTCAAAGACACGCGGTACACCAAACATGCGAGTAGGTCTTGCTTTCTGAAACGTTCGCACTAGGGTACCCTTGAGAGCATCTTTATCCGCAAAGTAGATGCAACCGCCATACTCCATGGCCAGATAGATGTCAAAGATTTGCGCAGCAACATGACTGAGTGGTAAATAACTGACAAAACGTTCCGCACCCTTAACGGTACCCTCCATTGTTTCAGCCACTAACTTCACATCGTAGATAATGCTATCATGGGAGAGCATTACAGCCTTGGGCATACCAACCGTACCCGATGTGAAGATCAGCAATGCACACTCATTTGCATAGATTGCCTGCTCACGTCGAAGCAGCTCCTCCTGCTTTTCAGCTTCGTAGATTGTCAGCTGCTCCTCCAACTTCTGCCAGCTGTAGTAATCCTCCTCGTGGTCCACAAAACTGTCAAAGGGTGCATGAAGCTGGATGACAGCCTTTAGACGGGGCAATCGATGTTTAATCGCTCTCAACTTTGCCATCTGCTTATCATCGTCGACGATACAAACTGTTGCCTCGCTAGTGATCAAAGAATGATGTACTGCCTCCGCCGAGTTGCTTGGATAAATGCCAGCAACAATGCCGCCAGCACGCAATGCACCCAGCTCGGCAAAAAACCATTCGGGACAATTGAATGCCAATACACCGACCGAACTATGCTCCTCAAGACCAACATGCAAGAGCATCAAAGCAGCCTGCTCCACTTTCTTGGCGTACTCTCCATAGCTGAGCGTTATCCAGCTCTGATTTTCCTTTCCAGTTGTTTCCCAAACCAAAGCAGGTAGCTCGGCATATTTCTCGCAGCTCTCGCGAAAGAAGTCCGGTATTGTCTGTACCTTAATTGTGTCGTTCTCATCCCGTCGCAAATTTACAGCCTCGTGTAGAGAGGTGCTCGTATAGCTGGTAGCCGATTTAAGCTTCTCGCTGCTCTGTTCCAAAACCACGTCGTTCATGTTTGCAAGCGTTACGTTGAATAAGCAGCAACCAACTTCATCGAACCGTATTTAAGGCTACTCCCTAGCCGTTGATAAGGCACAGATGGGTTTATGATGAAGCGTGGTCATTCGTAATCTTTTTCGTTTAGAGCTCGTTCTGACTCCCGATCTGACCTCACTTAGAAATTTCTTATTTCTTCAACACTTGAAAAAAAGTTTCTTTATTTATAACAAAGAAAATCTACCTGGCACTAACGGACAGTACATTCAAGTGGGCCAACGAGATACCAGGAATCAAGCATATTAAAATACTTGATGAAATACTTAAGGAAATTTATTTAAATTTTGAATAATAATTGTTTTGAAAATATACAAATATTCATACCTTAATAAAAATATTATTTTAAGTAGTGAAGAAACCTATATAGTTTTTCATTTAATATACTATATATCATTTGTACATATATTCTTTTAAAAATAATGTATAATATTAATTTCAATTAATGTTTGATATTTTTATTTTCTTTTATTTTTTGGTTTGACAACAAATACATTATGGATTATCAAACTCGTACCATAATTATTTACAGTGTAGTCTTATCGCATGAAGACTTTGATACGACCAGCCTCAAAAAAAAAAACCAAATATATTTCAAATTTTAAATCCGCCTAATAATTAAGCTTCATTTGTCGATAGGAAAATTTTTGTCTAGACTTTAAACACCCTAACTACAAGTAAATCTGTTGTAATAGACAGCAGAGATAATGAGTTATATGTATGCTTGACTGGATTAAGACAGATACAAGACGTATCGCTTACATATTTTCTGTCAAGTCATGCTTAATGGTGTGTTCTTCTGCTTCTTATATTTACAATATAAATCTTAAAGCTTACGTAAAATGACTTGCAAAAATCCCAACTCACGTCAGACTTGAAGGAAGTACACTTAGGATACTTGGGCTTATCTTCAATTTGACCCGTTTATTTTTTTTAGGTTATGTATTCCATTTTCATGCAAAAACTGTACAGAAATGTATATAGCAATAGGTATTGTAAACACACCTTATAATCCGCTCAAATCCATATGCGTACAAATAACAAAAAGTGACAAACGTTCACACCACGAAAAACTGCAGCCGATCGAAAAGCACAACTGAGCCACGAGGCTCAAGCGCAGGTCACTCAAAAAGATGTCTTAGATGTAAAGAGAGAGAAGGACTGAGCGAAGAAATTGTCAGGATAGGTAGCGGGAGCCTCATTACATTACAATAAAAACAAAATAGCATGTGTCGCTGCTGCTGCTGCTGAGTGTGTAACGGTTCTTTTTTACTCTGCTTTGCCCACCCACCTTCGGTCTGGTCATTCAGCCACGCTTTGCTCTCACATTACATGCGTTGCCTGGTTGCCAAACATGATTCACACACATACATACGCTGACGCATGCATAAATACATGTATACACACTTCTGCACATATATGTATACCATGCATACATTTTTATGTGCGTGCGTATGTATGTATGTATAGAAAAGCAATGAAATAGAAGCAGAAAAAAAAATACTCACACACCATGGGCTCGCCCCAGCTGGCAAATAACAAAAACAACAAAGAAAGAAAAACCAACAGCAAAGTCGCCGACAACAGAGTCGCTGCTAGCTGTGCATTGATGTGCGCCTGTTCGGCCAACAGTCATTTTTTGTACAAATTTATAATTTATTGTTTAATTTATTTTATTGCAAAATGTCAAACAGTGTGCCCATGTTTACACGCTCGCACACACACACGCACACATGTACCCATAAGCATGAATAAACATGTGTTGGAACAAGTGTTTGTTGGGTTGCAGCAGCAGCGCTGTCTATGTTGTATTATTAACCTAATTGTAATTGTTGCAATTTGCTGACTGCGGCTTATCATTTGTCATAGGCGCAACAACAACATTATTATGAAATTATTTACCAATGAACAGCAGCCCATGAATGCTTAACAAGTGTTAATATTATCGTTTCCCATGCGAACGTTGATGAGCGGGTGGAGGCATAGAGAAAGAGTGCGACAAAGAGAGAAGGCCATAAAAACTACAACACAAATATATGTATGTAGTTGCATATTGCGTTTTGTGTTTCTGTGTTTTACTACTCACATGCATAAAAAGAGATGTGAAGAATATGTAACGGTCATAACAAAAACAAAATAAATAAAATAGAAAGTGGGTAAAGTAGTCGACTATAGTGGGGAAATTTCATACATATATATATTATATATATGTATGTATCAAAACATGTGCCCTTATATATACAATTTATGGATGTATGCACGCAAACAAAAAAGTTACTTTAATGCTCTTTAGCAATAATGGCAATCAAATCAACAAATGCGATATGCCCAGCGAATATGTTATTCCATTAGGGTGGACCCAAATGGCAATAAAGAAATGTTTTAAAAAAAATTATACTTATGTATTTTCGTAAATTGTTTAAAATGAAATAAAATGTAGATTTGTTAGTAATAAGTTCATTTTTTTTTTTTTTTTTTGAAAGAAATTCTTTTTATAATCTGCATGCTGGGTCCAGCTTAAAGTCCCGCAGATATATAAAAAAATGAATATCTTTATTCCTTAGCATTAACTACAAAAAATACGTTCAATACATTCCTTCATTCACATCTTCAATGGCGCTATCAGTGCTATTATCTTCGAGAGGTTCAGTGCCACTGCCGTTCTGATCGGTCTTATAGAGCACCTCGAACATCCGATTACAAAAATCAACATTTTCGTTTCTGCTAAGAAATTCCGTGAGTAGTGTTTCAATCTTGTGCAGCTTTTCATAGGCCGCATCACGCTTTTCAATTGTGTCCGTAATCTTAATATTCAGTTCCTCAACTGTGGTTTGTAGTTCATGTGTTGGCTCCTCTCTGGCAATAGCAGGGCGTGGCCGGACAACAGGCTTTGGCTGCACAGCGTTGGCTGCCGATTTCATATTGTCCAGACCGGGCGCCTGTGCGTCGAAGAACTTTTTGAACCACTGCAGGAACTCAAAGTTATCCTGAAAGCGGCCCTTTATCAGGCGATCCAGCGGCACGGTTTTGTCCATTTTCAGGCGTGTAAAAGCGCCCTGGAAGAGCTTCATGTTGTGGAAACACTCGTGTTCCAGCTTTGCCGACATTTTGACACGCTTCATATTAACGCAGTTTGGCGAGATCATTTCCATCATTTGGCAATAGGCAACACCAGATGACATCTCTTCAATTTTCTTAAAATTGCCATTGACCATAGTGTTGACCCAGTCAATCATTTGATGGCGCGACATATTCTCTCCGCCGACGCTAGTTTGCTTTATATCACCATTCTTGTTCATGTTCGTTTGTGTGTGTGTATGTTTTTTTATAACCTGAAACTATTTAAAGTTGAAATTCTTTATCCACCTGGGCTTCAATTGATTTTCAAGAATAAATTGTGACTGGCAGCAGGTTATTTTAAAGTATATAACTTTTACTATTAATAAATAATTTGCATGTGAACCCGCACAAAATTAACTAGAAATAAAGTACAATAAATTCTTTGTTCTTCTGCGGTTGCTTCTCGACTGCGAGACAGTGACATGTATGCAAAAACGATATAACTATATAACTATAACTATATATATATTCCATTATCGTTGACATGTATGCACATATGTATTCTAACATGTTCTTAAGCGGAAGTACAAACCAGTGTACCCTATCCAGCATTACAAATCAGAAACGACAAAAAAAAAAGTTTCTTTCAAACATATTGTATATGCAATTCACTATCGCTCTCACACTATAATATATTAACGTACACATGCACGTCACTTAGCATATTCACACAATAACGAAAATGATATGCATGCTCTCAATGCTATCGTGCACACTCTTCTTTCTACTACGATTACTAAATTGTATGTGTAGTAAACATGTGTTGTACATATTTACACGCACGATAAGTTATGGTGCTGATTGGTTCGGCGGGGGGTTATGGGGTGTGCATGTGCATGTCTGTGACTTTTGTAGATTTGTTTGTGTACATATAGATATAGCAAAATAACCAGGCGCACAGCATTGATTAGCAGGCGCAAAAAAGAGCCACCGAACCAAAGTCAAAGCAAAAAGTTCATTCGAGCCAGTGAGCGAGCAGCCATAACAGCAACAACAACAACAATAAGAGCAACAAGTACACACAACAATAAAGAAACACATATTCATATACACCAAAACAACAGTAACAACAACTACAGCAACGGCAGCACAACACAAAACGATACACACACAAAACTACTCAAAAACAGGCAGAGACGAACACGACGGACACCCGAGACGGCGTCGACGACGGCGACGACGACAGATAAACAACATTTATATTCATGTACCCGCCAGTAACAAAAACAACACACACAAGAAGTGTGGCGCACATTCACACAAACGTACACAAACATTAAGAGGCAAGAGAAAAAAAAAAAGCGAAAATCAAATAACATATGTACATATTGACAAACAAGTGAACACATGTATGCACATACAAACATACGTACGTTTGTACATACATAAGTATGTCTGCCTGTACATACTTTGCGCCCCCTTTTGCAACTCATTCAAACTCATTTCTACTCTCATGAAAACAGAGAAGGCAGCGTCGATGTTAAAACGTAGCAGTAGCATATCGGTAGCATTCTCAGTAGCAGAGTTTCAACGTGGGTTGCGTCGGTTGACGGAGTGGATGGGGGTTAGCAAGTGAACAATACCAACAACCAAATACATACATATCATACAAACTTACATTATTAGTTGCCGGTGCTCTCTTCGTCTGCTTGTCTCCCCATTCGACCAGTTAACCACATAAATAGCAATTACATTAACAACCGGTATTTAAAACTGTTTTTAATCCCATCATTAGCACACTCGCACACACCACAAAACAAAACACCAGCCGTCAAAAATTTCAAAAGCAAAGTGCATACACCCACATGTATGAGAGAACATAAATACATAAATATGTATGTGAAATATCGTTATGCTGTTTATTTCAATGTGTGTTGTCAATGCTCACGCACTTTTTACAGTATTTTAATATAGTGCATAATGTACATATTTATTTGAAAATAC
Source organism: Scaptomyza tumidula (assembly GCA_035044465.1). Lineage (NCBI taxonomy): Eukaryota > Metazoa > Arthropoda > Insecta > Diptera > Drosophilidae > Scaptomyza > Scaptomyza tumidula. The sequence continues at coordinate 793,688 of JAWNNW010000595.1, read as the reverse complement.
ATATTTCGACTATTTTGTCGGGTGGTGCTGCAAACGACAAGCGTGTGAGGAGAGAAATGCTATCGTGAGAACAGCAGCTAGTAGTTAAGAAGCAGTTCTTAAGAGCACAATATAAACAAAGTAACATATGGGATTTGATTTGTTTTGATGCAGGACATACAAATATAGTATGTTTGTATGTTATTGGTATGTACAGGCAGGTTCATAATAAGAGAGCACATTGATTTCATATTTATTATTGTCTTAATGTGTATGTCATTTGCTTTTAAATATAATTCTTCAGTTTATTCATATGACTGTTATTTTCACAAGCGTTATCAGTTTTTCCGCAACGCAGCCAATCGCCAGACATTGCTTTATGGTTATTTTTCCGCTGACCGACGATCAATGGAAAATTCTCAAGGCAATGTACGGCTGATAACATTATGCCCCGTCATTATCGATATCATTTAATACATAGTGTCAATGGTAATTTTCAAGTAATTTTTGTGAAAATACTTTAAAACATATTTTGCGACACTTATTTGCCTCCCCAGACTGTTCATATCGAAGCCTGCCACTTTTTCAGGACGGCACTGTTAGCACGTCACTGTTGTCTGTGTAAAGCGCCGATAATCACACAAAATTAAGTTGTTGTTGTTGTTGTTAGTGGTGGGGGCTACATTTAAAAAGACAGCAAGAGTGATGTTGATGCCGACTGCGATGCTGTATTAAGTCAAGCCCGGGAGGTAACATGAGAGCTGCATTTGAGTTACATACAGAAATATTCACAGGTAAATATCAATACAAACATAAATATATATATATATACACATTGCCACGAATAGGTTTACACAAAGTGAAAATATTTGATATTTTCACTTTAGAGCTATATGGTCACCCTGGTTGTTGTTTGTTATTTTTTTTATTATTTTTTATAAGTTATTCAGTCAATTATATCTTAAACCTATTAAACATAACTTAAAAAACATTAACATTAACAAATAACAATTAAAAATGCTAACAAAGGCACTAAATTCAACTGCCACGAAAAGGTTTACACACCTACGTTTTTGGTGCATTTTCGTTGTAAAATTCGTATGAAGTTCGTATGTACAGTTACTTTTAATTAAATTAAAAATGCGCAGATCTATAAAAGTCCAAATTTTTTTGGCCAGATCGCTTGCAAATGAAATGAAGAATGATTGTGGAATCACCATAACTCGCGAATGTGCCCTATATCCATTTTAAGTACCTACCCTTAACCTCGAGCTGTACAGTCGGTGTAATATCATTGGTTTTCAAGAGCTGGCGCCGTTTTTTTTTTGGGTAGGTACCAAAACATTTTTTTGGCCACATTCGCGAGATATTGTGATTCCACAATCATTCTTCATTTCATTTGCAAGCGATCTGGCCAAAAAAATTTGGACTCTTATAGATCTGCGCATTTTTTATTTAATTAAAAGTAACTGTACATATGAATTCCACAACGAATTTTACAACGAAAATGCACCAAAAACGTAGGTGTGTAAACCTTTTCGTGGCAGTTGAATTTAGTGCCTTTGTTAGTATTTTTAATTGTTCTTTGTTAATGTTAATGTTTTTTAAGTTATGTTTAATAGGTTTAAGATATAATTGACTGAATAACTTATAAAAAATAATAAAAAAAATAACAAACAACAACCAGGGTGACCATATAGCTCTAAAGTGAAAAAATTCCCATTTTTCACATTGTGTAAACCTATAAGTGGCAATGTGTAAGTATGTATAAATGTTCATATGTATAAGAACATACATATACGTATACGTATACGTATACATATTTAAATGCTATCGCTCTCCACGTGTTTTGCTGTTGTTGCCCATTTTATTTCGTTTTCATGCCATTTCTGGTTTTGGCTTGAACTAGACGCTCTCACTTATTACAAACGTTTGTATAAATGTATGCATGTACATGCATTAACATACCGGCTAACATATAAACATAAACACAATTTGAGAACGTTGACGACGACGTTGACGACGACGTCGACGCCTCTGTTACCGTTTTAGCTTTGTGTTGAGCGCAGCAGCGAAAGCTACTTCTACTCATACTACATGTGTACATACGAAAACAACATCAACACTAAAAACACACATTGCCTACACATGGCTCGGTTGCTACGGTTGCCTGCTAATCATTTCTGTGCGCCTGCTTTGTGCTCATGTTTATTTGTATATATCGAGCAACACAAACGCACAAAACTCATATGCAAAAACCCCGCTACATACACAACATCGACAACAACATAAAAGATTTGCTACACATGTCGACATACATTACTTAAGCATACATATCTATGCAGTTACTACGAATGTGTGTATATGTGACTGCAGAACAACAGCAATGCCTTAAGTGAGCACAAATTCATATATGGAAGTTTGTATATTTTTTGTCTTTGCCTATTTACATTCGTACACTTGTCGGTTTGTGTTGTTGAGCCCGGTCTCTTTTGAGTGAATGGCTGCGAATTGGGCAATTGAGAAATATTATAATTAAAACTCAAACATTTGATTGAGTGCTTTGAAGCTTTTATCTCTTGAGCGAAACTCAAAGGAGAATTATATGCCGGAACGATTAGATAAAAATTCCTAAAATTGTCTTTGCAAACACAACAACCAAGCATATGCGGATCAACAACACAAAGAAATTTTTAATTGTTTTTTGCGAACCTACAGTGTTATGCTATTTATAAACCGACCCACATATTTGGCTCTTATAAGAACCACAATGACTGGACTTACTGTATTTATTAAGAAACAATATCCATTTGTTTGACCCTTTTTTGTCATGCCCTCAACCTATAAAAGGCCAATAAATCGACCGAGTAAAGCTCAGTTTGCTTTGAAAGGTTGGATACGAACATATATTAAAATGGATCATTTTTGGGCTCTACAGATCCTTAGCCTAGGATTAGTTGCATTCCTCCACATGAGTCTGGCAATATCAGTGAATTCGTCTGAGATCTTAAATGTAAGATCTATTCATATGTGTCCAAAATCGAAAAGTAACTAACATCAAACTCATATATTTTGCTTCAACACAGGAAACGAACTGTGAGATCAATTACGAATGGCTTGTGGATCGTATTGAATGCCGACCCAAATGTAGACCCAAATGTGGTGCAAATAGTTATTGCAAAAGGGGCGAAAGGCACCATAGGTGCAAAAGGCCCAATCACTGTGTCTGCTACACAGGCTACTGCAATCGAAATGGCGTCTGCCAGCCAAGATGTACACACGGTTGTGGCAACCATGGCATATGTGTGGCACCCGAGAGATGTGGCTGTGAAGGAGGCTATAAATGGGATGGCAAACGTTGCCAGCCGCAATGCAATCCACAATGTGGAGACCACAGCATCTGCCTCGAAAACAATATTTGTGAATGCGAAAAGGGATACATTGATGAAAAGGGATTTTGTAAGCCAGTGTGTATACCCGAGTGTGGCAACCATGGTTTCTGTAGGGCACCCGACAAATGTGCCTGTGAAGAAGGCTATAAATGGGATGGCAGACGTTGCCAGCCGCAATGCGATCCACAATGTGGAGAGAAGAGCATCTGCGTCGAAAACAATATTTGTGAATGCGAAAAGGGATACATTGGAGAAAAGGGCATCTGTAAGCCAATGTGTATACCCGAGTGTGGCAACCATGGTTTCTGTAGGGCACCCGACAAATGTGACTGTGAAGAAGGCTATAAATGGGATGGCAAACGATGCCAGCCGCAATGCAATCCACAATGTGGAGACCACAGCAACTGCGTCGAAAACAATATTTGTGAATGCGAAAAGGGATACATTGAAGAAAAGGGCTTTTGTAAGCCAATGTGTATACCCGAGTGTGGCAACCATGGTTTCTGTAGGGCACCCGACAAATGTGACTGTGAAGAAGGCTATAAATGGGATGGCAAACGTTGCCAGCCGCAATGCGATCCACAATGTGGAGACCACAGCATCTGCGTCGAAAATAATATTTGTGAATGCGAAAAGGGATACATTGGAGAAAAGGGCATCTGTAAGCCAATGTGTATACCCGAGTGTGGCAACCATGGTTTCTGTAGGGCACCCGACAAATGTGACTGTGAAGAAGGCTATAAATGGGATGGCAAACGATGCCAGCCGCAATGCGATCCACAATGTGGAGACCACAGCAACTGCGTCGAAAACAATATTTGTGAATGCGAAAAGGGATACATTGATGAAAAGGGCTTTTGTAGGCCAATGTGTATACCCGAATGTGGCAACCATGGTTTCTGTAGGGCACCCGACAAATGTGACTGTGAAGAAGGCTATAAATGGGATGGCAAACGTTGCCAGCCGCAATGCGATCCACAATGTGGAGAGAAGAGCATCTGCGTCGAAAATAATATTTGTGAATGCGAAAAGGGATACATTGAAGAAAAGGGCATCTGTAAGCCAATGTGTGTACCCGAGTGTGGCAACCATGGTTTCTGTAGGGCACCCGACAAATGTGACTGTGAAGAAGGCTATAAATGGGATGGCAAACGTTGCCAGCCGCAATGCGATCCACAATGTGGAGACCACAGCAACTGCGTCGAAAACAATATTTGTGAATGCGAAAAGGGATACATTGAAGAAAAGGGAATCTGTAAGCCAGTGTGTATACCCGAGTGTGGCAACCATGGTTTCTGTAGGGCACCCGACAAATGTGACTGTGAAGAAGGCTATAAATGGGATAAAAATGATGCTCGTTGCATCTACCAATTCAAGTGGTGGGTATGGCTTCTCATTGCCGCATTGTGTCTCATCATAATCAGCAGTGTTGCTGTCAGTATCTGCTGTTATATAAAACGTAGTCGCGATACTAGTTACTTTCCCGATTCGAGTTTTTCGGATACAAACCAACTTGTTCAATAAAGCTATAATGAAATTTGTTTATGATGCAATTTTGAAGTAAAAACTGTATGTAAAACATAACTTAAGAAACTTATATGTATGTATTTATGTACGTTGACTTATGAATTTCATAAATAAAGCTGCCGATCTCAAACCACAACTGATAAACACTGTAAAAGTGGTTTTGTATTAAAATTAATTATGGTGGTTTTCATATTTATACAAACGATTACTTTTACTCTAGATAAAAAGATTTCTTATAAAGGATTTATAGATTGTTTCTTTATGACTTTGAATTAAAAGCTTCAAATGATAGATAATTAACATAATTTCAATATTTATTGTAAATATCGGATTTATATAGCGAAAGAGAGTCGCATTATGCAGATGAAAAACAAGCGTGTGTTAATTGCGAGTAGACGACAAGGAAATACCCTGTATGAAGGGAAAATTCCCAATAAAATACTCACCATCAGCACAATAATCCTCTCGCAGCAACAACACGTACATAAGATATTGCACTCACACACACAGACACAAGAAAAAGTCCCAATAGGAACTTCTTAGTACTTTATGCTCTTCTTCTTTGTATTGCCTTTGCTATTGGAGAGTTAGCATATGCAAAGTGTCACGCCACGCTTAAAACAACAACAGCACCACATGTGAAAATCTACAAAAAATTTAATTGCGCAGCAGGCTGGGCAGGCCTGCATTTGCACAGAAAACACTTTAAAATCAATATCGCGGTTAATTTTCAATACGGCTAATACTTCGCGCACATTCGGAACACTAAATAAACACAATTCAACTATTTTTGTAGTTATACTCAATTATTATTGCACAATTTCATGGATAATTAAAATTCAGCGAGATGAAGATGCCCAACGGCCGACGCCAACTGACTTCTCTCCAACGATAGTTCCCACTCTCACCGAAGCTGCTCTCGTTGTTTGTTTTGTTTCGTTAAGTTTTTCGTTGATCATGTTCAGGTGTCCTTATGTGTATGTGTGTAGCAGAGTTTTTCTTCAGCTTCTCGCTTACTCGCAAAAATACGCTTTGCTTATTTTTTGACCATGCTGCAGGGTATACAAAACAAGTTAGAAGGCTCCAGTCGAGAAATCCCGACTAGACGATACCCTGATCCCTATACTTAACGCGTACGGTCAGTGCTTGCAAGTATGTGTGTGCGGCACGCGCATACTGCATACTGCATACACAACTTCAATGTCCCATATCTCCGGTGTTTCTTAACCGATTTCAATAAAAATTTCACAGATTGTCATTATTTTGTTTTATAATTCAAATTGCATCTCAAAGTTTTCCAAATTCAAGATTTTGATGTTATCGATCCCATGTGTATATCGGAAACGGGAAGAGTTATCGAAAATCGAAAAAAAAACTTGTACTGCCTAGGGATTAGGCGAGCTTAAGTTCCAAATTTGGAGTCTCTAGCTCTTATAGTCTCTGAGATCGACGCGCTCATACATACGGACAGACAGACAGACAGACGGACATGGCTATATCGACTCGACTATTGATGCTGATCAAGAATATATATACTTTATGGGGTCGGAGATGCTTCCTTCTGCCTGTTACATACTTTTGCACAAAACCATTATACCCTTTTTCCCATTTTTAATGGGATCAGGGTATAAAAATGTTAATTGATCTTTCAACTTGATGTCCTTTTCGAAGACTGTCTAGTAAAATATAAATATATAATTAAAAACACTCTTCATCTAACAATTAACTCTTTAAAATGGCTTATCTCAATTTAAGCTTGAGGCAAAACTTTCTTGGAAATTGTAAGTGAACAGGAATTGCTATTGAGCGTTATCGCGTAATAAATATTATTACATGACTCAAGCATGGTCAGCTTAAGCTTTGGTTCTCACCCTCTTATGGTCTCTCTGGATAAGTTTAGATGGGAAACATGTTTGCGAAGAAAAGGTTCCCAACAGAGTAGGAAACTTGGATGAAAAGGTTGGTAAGACAATCAATGAGAAGTTAGGTTAGCAAAGTTGTATATGATTGTATTTTTATATAAGATTTTCGTTATTAGGTTAAAGAGGCTTGTAAATTGATCTTAATAAGCTTTTAAATATAAAAAGTTTTATTTAAGATTTTTGGTATTAGGTTAAAGGGCTTAAAAGATGTCTTTATCAGTATATAAAGACAAGTGGAGAGTTAATGTTATGAAAAATGTCTTTTTTTCCAGATATACTTCAGAAGAACACTTTTGGAGCGCTGTAATTTAATTTACCATTGTTGCATTTTTCCAAACCTTTACCAAACTATTGACAGTAAGTTTGAGTAGGCGCTATAACACTCTATCTTAACTTGAATAAAAGTAGTTCAAAGTCAAGAATCTTTAACTAAAAGCACTTTTTATTTACAGTCTTAAACTGTTTACTACAAGTTTTTAGGGTCGTTAGTTCCGAATCCGTGATCAATGGCTCTACGGCTGATCAGGTTTTCGAGACAACCACTGGTAATGTCAAAAGCCTGATCTGATGAAGTAGAAAGGACCTCGGATTTGATCTAAGAGACACCAATAAAGTATTCTAAACATAGTCAGATCAAAAAAAATAAATTTTGTTATAAGTTAAATTTCAGTATCAATTAAACAATACATTTCTTGCTTTTCTTTTAGGATTGGATTGTACGGGAGGTTTGCTGTCCCGGCTATATGGGTATGCCTGGCAACTGTCAACCGCGTTGTACGCCCGGATGTGTACTTGCAACCAGGGCTACCGGACGGTTGGTGGCATGGAGTACAGCACAGTGGGTTGTCAGCCCAATAACTGTCGCTATGGCGATTGCATTGGGCTCAACTTCTCAGTATCTTGTGTTTGAGGAAGAGGAACAAAATTTGCCACAGCAATATGCTTGTGAGGCGTTCAGAAAAGTGGAGACGAAAGTCAAAGCAGTCACGAGTAGAACTGACAAAGTTGATAAGAAAGATCAAACAGAGTGGAGTGATAAAACAGATCGAACAGATTGGGATCCGGAGCTAAAGGAAGTACATTCAAAGGATCATGGAAATGATAAAAGTCGGAAAGTTCCATAGAATTGGGATCTTATCTAAAATGAAGACCAGTTAAAGGGTAAACATAAAACAGAAGCGAAACCAACAAAAAAAGACTTGGCACACATGTCTACATACATTACTTAAGCGTACATATCTGCATAGATGCAGTTACTACGATTGTGTGGATATGTGACTGCAGAACAACAGCAACAGCAATTTAATTGAGTGCTTTGAAGCTTTTATCTCCTGAGCGCAACTTAAAGGAAAACTATATGCGGGCACGATGATAAAATTGTCTTTGCAAACACAACAACCAAGCATATGCGGATCAACAACACAAAGAAATTTGTAATTGTATTGCGAAACTTCAGTGTTGTGCTATTTATAAAACGACCCACATAAATATGCTCTTATAAAAACCACAATGACTGGACTTACTGTACCCATTAAGAAACTATATACATTTGTTTGACCTTATTTGTCATGCCCTCAACCTATAAAAAGCCAATAAATCGACCGAGTAAAGCTCAGTTTGCTTTGAAAGGTTGGATACGAACATATTTTAAAATGGATAATTTTTGGGCTCTACAGATCCTTAGCCTAGGATTAGTTGCATTCCTTCACATGAGTCTAGCAGTATCAGTGAATTCGTCTGCGATCTCAAAGGTAAGAGCTGTTCATATGAATACAAAATCGAAAAGTAACTAACTTCAAACTCATATATTTTGCTTCAACACAGATGGGATGTGTGCCAGGTTGTGGCCTTCATCAAGTATGTAAGAATGATTCTGGTCAATGCGACTGTGATTTCAATTACGAATGGGATGAGGATCAAATCAAGTGCCGACCCATATGCAATCCCAAATGTGATGCAAATAGTGTTTGCTACAGGTTCAATAACTGTGTCTGCAACCCTGGCTACAGAAAAGAGAACGGCGTCTGCAAGCCAGTATGTACACACGGTTGTGTCAATCGTGGCATATGTGTGGCACCCGAGAAGTGTACCTGTGACAAAAACCACGAATGGGATGCGGTTCTTCAGGAATGCCGACCCATATGCCAACCCAAATGTAGTGGCAAAATGGCACATAGTTATTGCTCACATCCCAATTACTGTGTCTGCTACCCGGGCTACAGGATACGCACCATCGGAACGAAAACTGTCTGCATTCCACAATGTACTCCACCATGTGGAGACCACAGCATCTGCAACGAAATGAAAATTTGTGTATGCGAAGGGGGTTACTCTGGAACAAATGGCACCTGTACGCCAGATTGTTACCCCGAGTGTGGCATCCGTGGTCACTGTGTGGCACCCGATACGTGTACGTGTGACACTGGCTACGAATGGGATAAAAAGCGTTCTCGTTGCGTGCCCCAATGCACTCCCAAATGCGGTCTACACAGCTACTGTGAGCGACAGAATCATTGCAAGTGCCACAAGGGCTATAAACCCAAAGATCTAAAAAGTATAAATTGTTCCACGGCTATAAAATGGTGGGGTTTGCTTCTCATTGGCGTATTGACTGTCATCATAATCATCAGTGTTGCTGTCAGTATCTGCTGTTATATGAAACGTAGTCGCGATATTGGTTACTATCCCAATTCGAATTTTTCGGATACAACCCGAATTATTCAATAAAGCTCTAATGAAATTTTCTAATGATGCAATTTTGAAGTAAAAGCTGCATGTTAAACATAACTTAAGAAACTTATATGTATTTATGTATCGCAAACCACAACTGATAAACACTGTAAAAGTGGTTTTGTATTTTTAAATTATTAAAATTAATTATGGTGGTTTTCATATTTATACAAACGATTACTTTTACTCTAGATAAAAAGATTTCTTATAAAGGATTTATAAATTGTTTCTTTATGACTTTGAATTAAAAGCTTCAAATGATAGATAATTAACATAATTTCAATATTTATTGTAAATATCGAATTTATATAGCGAAAGAGAGTCGCATTATGCAGATGAAAAATAAGAAGTTTTTAGTATGATCATACGTCTAGTTGAAGAGATACAGGGTGTTTAAGTTAAGTTAAAGTTAAGAAAAACTAGAGGAAAAGTTTATTAAGATCGATAAAACATGATAGGAAATCATGTGTAGTACGCTTTTGAATAATACATGGGTAACGTTTGAGGTTAACAGGGTGCCATAATTGTGCAATAGGCATTTAAAAACAGATTTAGCCACATGTCACGATTTTTACTTAAAAATTGTTAAAGAACATATAACACATATTGTATAATAAAAAATTAACATTGATCTTTCAACTTGATGCTGTTTTCGAAGACTGTCTAGTAAAATATAGATATATAATTAAAAACACTCTACCAACCTCTAACAATAAACTCTTTAAAATGGCTTATCTTAATTTAAGCTTGAGGCGAAACTTTCTTGGAAATTTTAAGTGAACAGGAATTGCTATTGAGCGTTATCGCGTAATAAATATTATTACATGACTCAAGCATGGTCAGCTTTAGCTGTGGTTCTCACCCTCTTATGGTCTCTCTGGATAGGTTTAGATGGGAAACTTGGATGAAAAGGTTGGTAAGACAATCAAATTTTGCATAAGTTTTTGGTATGAGAAGTTAGGTTAGAAAATTTGTATATGGTTGTATTTTTATATAAGATTATCGTTATTAGGTAAAAAGGCTTGTAAATGAATATTAATAAGCTTTTAAATATAAAAAGTCTTATTTAAGATTTTTGGTATAAGGTTAAAGGGCTTAAAAGATGTCTTTATCAGTATATAAAGACAATTGGAGAGTTAATGAAATGAAAAGTGTCTTTTTTCCAGATAAAGTTCAGAAAAACACTTTTTTAGAGTGCTGTAATTTAGATTTTTAGATTATTGCATTTTTCCAAACCTTTACCAAACTATTTGACAGTAAGTTTGAGTAAGAGCTATAACACTCTATCTTAACTTGAATAAAAGTAGTTCAAAGTCAAGCAAGCACCTTTAACTAAAAGCACTTTTTATTTACACAGTCAATAAATTTCGTTAGTTCCGAATCCGTGATCAATGGCTCTACGGCTGATCAGGTTTTGGAGACAACAACTGGTAATGTGAAAAGCCTGATCTGATGGAGTAGAAAGGACCTCGGATTTGATTAAAGAGTAAACATAGTCAGATCCAAAAAAAGAAATTTTGTTATTAGTTAAATTTCAGTATCAATTAAACAATAAATTTCTTGCTTTTCTTTTAGGATTGGATTGTACGGGAGGTTTGCTGTCCCGGCTAAATGGGTATGCCTGGCAATTGTCAACCGCGTTGTACGCCCAGATGTGTACTTGCAACCAGGGCTACCGGACGGTAAGGCCCATTGCTTTGGGCTGTCTTGCAGTCGTATTGGTTGTTGTATTTGTCGTTGTTCTGGCTTTTCTTTTCAAAACTAAAAGTCCAGTTTCACAAGAGCTGGAGGAATGTAATTACAAAAAAACTTTAAAAAATTTCTTAGAATAACTTTTAGTTCGATCCTTTCTTCAAGTTTGAGACATTAACGCGCAAATAAGAAATTGATAGAACTATAAATTATTTTAAATTTCAAATAATGTAATTATAATAAGAAATATTATAAGTTTTGTATGTTTAAGGTTTCTCCAAAAATTTAAAAAAAAATAGCTAAATAAATTTATAAGTCAATCTTGTAGGAAAAAAAAATTATGATCTCTAACTCGATTATCTATGCGTGATTTAACATGATTAAAGTTTATATATCTTTGTATTCATAAATAATGTTTATATAACTAACTTTACTGGGACTTAATGCTCATTTAATAATAACAAAAGTATATTAAAATTTTTATCTTTATATTTATTGATGATTTGTTATGTCACTTCCAAGAGTCTCTTGATAGACTTTTAATGTTCTCAGTGTACAAAAATCGGTTATTATTTGAAAAAGGCAAACTGAAGCTTTTGAGCATCCACTTTGAAGTCTTATCGAGCATACACATGCACATTTAATTTGTAGTAACAAGAACCAGTTGCAAATGCACTCACTGTAACCATAGCGATAAGGCAGTGCAAAACACAGAAAGAATTCTGAGTTCAGAGTTATCATTCTGACTGAGCCGCCAGACAGGAAACAAAAGAATTGTGCTTTCACTTTTATCAGGGCGCTTGTGAAGTGAAGACTACGCCCCAGACTTATAAAGTAAAGAAAGAAGTAAGAAACGAGAAAAACGATGCTAGCATTGTTATTGTTGTTATTGGGCCTGGGTCAGACACAGACACAGGCCATGGCCATAACGAACGGACACTGCCAGAAGAACATTAGTGTTAAGTACCAGGTGCCGGTATCCAAGACACGGGTGCTCCAAAACGCCAGCTCTCCGGCAGTGGAACAGTTTATTGTGTATGAGGAACGCATCCGTTGGGACACGGTACAGATGTGTTGTCCCGGCTATCGCACCATTATCTTCGGCTTCTGCGAGCCAATCTGCACGGAAGCGTGTCCGGCTCACAGCTACTGCCTGGAGCCAAACAAATGCCATTGCATGCGTGGCTACGAGCAATCGCATCATCACAACAACAAACAACATCACCTGATCTGTCGGCCCATCTGCCAGGGCGGCTGTCCGGAGCACAGCCATTGTATTGCCCACAATGAGTGTGAGTGCCGTGTGGGTTTCAAGGATGTGAGCAGCTGGTTCAGTTTGAGTCTCAGCTGTGAGCGCATTCAGTGTGGCCAGGATCAGCGTTATGATCTGCAGCGACGCGTCTGCGTCAAGATCGAGATGAGCATGGAGGAGCTAATGCAGCGCGTTGCCGATCGACTAGCCAAAGGACTTGAGACTGATAGTGATCTACCCGTGGAGGAGCAAGTAGAGTGACAAAGACATTTAACTTTTAATTGTCTATTTTATATACTTTTTCTATTTATGTGTTTAATAAAATTCAATTGGAGTAGATGGAATACAAACACTGATTAATGGAAAATCTGACCTGAACCGGAAAGAGTTGAGGCGATCAAAAACACAGATCGATAAGGGCTAAATAGCTAAGGTGTCAGAGTGTCAGTAGATAGGTTCAAGGAGAAAACAAAACTAGTTAGAAGGATTTAATCGGATAAGCTCCAAAAGGAGATACCCTGAGCCCCAGGGTATAGACATAACCTTAATCTCCGATATCTTCTGTGTATCTCAGCCCATTTCGATTCAATGTTCACAGATGATTATGATTTTATCTATAGTTGCTGAATCAAGTTGAAAAAGATTCAAAATCGAGATATATACGAACTTAAATTCCAATTGTCAAGTCGGTGATGAGAGAGGGGCAGGGAGAGAAAGAGAGAGTGACGTTTGATATACAAAAGAGAGCTTTGAGAAAGCTCGAAAACAGTCACTCACACAAACTCATTGGACACTTAACATAAGGATCAAAATCCTTAATGACTTACTTGAATTTTTGAGAATCGCGTAGAACGGCGATCTCCATACACAAAGTTAAATTATTGTTTTTTCATTATCTTACCTATTCCAAGTTTTTCAAATTCAAGACACAGACTCGGCTGTTGATACTGATCAAGAATATATATACTTTATGGAGATGCTTCCTTCTGCCAGTTACATACTTTTGAAAAAAACCATTATACCCTTTTTATCGATTTTTAATGGGTTCAGGGTATAAAAAGAGTCTTTCTAATATTTTGATTCGGATTAGTTTAATTTGCAACTTGTGCTTAAAAACTTTTGAGATATATATATAAGATAAAATATATTTAAAACGGGATAGTTAAAATCTAATTGAAAATTTATTGTGGTAATTCAAACAATAATGGGATAAAAATGTATTCCTTAGCGTTTCAGTAAATAAAACAAATTAACATACAATTTAAAACTTAATCACTAATAGATCTATAGTTCAATCAATAAATCTATATATATATATGTGTATAGTCGTTAACTTCATCATCAAAACAATCAGCATTAACATCAACATCGTTATCGTTTTCGTTATCGCACTCGAATTAATTGAGTGGCGGCGAAAAAAAGTGGTAACTATAATTTTGCTATATATAGTATAGTAAGTAGTATTTGTTTTTGTTTTCTTTTCAATTTTAAAATTTGTATAATATGTATATAAGCTGGCACTTAATGGCTTGTAAGTCCGTTTAAATTCATTTCATTTTAAAGCTCAAGTTCCATAGCTCTGGTATATAGTAAATATTTTTTGGTTTCACAGCCAAACATAGCAAGTGGATAACTAGGCATAAAGAGTCTCAATCAGATCCGCATACATCTTGTTAACCTCATTACGCTTGACCTTCAAAGTGGGTCCCAGCTCTCCAGTGACAATGGAGAAATCGTGTGGCAAAATTGCAAACTTCTGCACCTTTTGCGCATTTGAGATGGACTGTTTGTTGGCCCTTTTGATGCCATCCTCAATGGATTTCCATACCTTTGGACAGGGACCCGCATTTAAGATTTCTGACAGTGTCTTGTGCTCAACACCCAGAGATTTCATCCAAACCGCCGATTCGTGTGTGAGCTCATCCAATGGAGCGCCAGTATCTCTATCTACCTCGGTCTGAAAAAATAAATATATAAATCGATTGAATATTAAAAGATTTTCAGAAACACATACACTTATTTAAATATAATGCACCTAAAATAATTTATCAAAACTTAAGAACTGATATATGGTTTTGAATAAGAAATGTATGTAAATTAGAAAGATTTTAAGAACAACTAAGAAGATTGCTGATGCAAAAATAAACCAAAGTATTCTGTACTAGGTCTAAATTGCATATGAATGTTTTTTTATATAAAAAGTTAATATGTAAAAAAGTAAATTAGATATTTTCTAATGTACTCGAATTTATCTAAATGAAATTTCGTTTTTTTTTGGTTCAACTTACCTTAATGGAAACCAGGACGGTTAGATATTTGCGCTGTTCACCGACAAGGAATGCATTGGAAATGCCATCCAGTTCCTTTTTGATAATATTCTCAATTTGGACAGGCGGAATATTCTCGCCGCCAGCTGTGATTATGATTTCCTTGGAGCGGCCCGTAAGGCAAACATAACCCTTATCATCGATAAAGCCCAAATCGCCGGAATGCAGCCAGCAGTCATCGTCCAGCGATTCCTCTGTCTTCTCCTTATTGAAAATATATCCCATAAATACGTGACGTCCACGTATACACAGCTCACCATGTCCATTCGCATCCTTATTGATAATCTTTGACTCGCAGCCAGGCAGCGATTTGCCAATGGAATTCAATAGTGTAGAGTCTGCCTGGCAGAGGGTGTGGCAGCCAGCCGTTTCGGACATGCCAAAGGCATCCAAAATCTTCATATCCAAGCTGAGGAAATACTTCTTTGTCTCTGGTGACATGGGCGCAGCGGCACTTACCAAGCTGAGCACACGATCGAAGCCAAGGGCAGCCTTCACCTTGGAAAGGATAAGCGATTTGGCAATCTTGTAGCGGAAACCTCCACTGTTCTTGCTGCAAAGAAAGTTTTTTTTAATTGGAAAAGTTGATTAGTTTTGACCACACAGAAAGTTGTTGATTATTAAACGGGGCCAAGGATAATGGACTTTACTTTTAAAGTGTGGCATTGTTAAGGGGTTTGTCAATGTGTGTGTGTGTGTGTAGGGAGTTGCACAAACATCGTCGGAGAGAGACACTTTCAATTTAAGAGCTTCTCATTATAAAAGATAAAGACAGATCCAAAAATAACTTAAGATTATAATTAGATAAAAGTAAACTGGGTTAACAATTAAAAAAAACCTTCAAAATATATTTGATAAATTTTCATCATCAATTTTTACTAAATCCTTTAAGCTTTTTGACTTTCGATTAGAACGTAAGGCAGGGAATTTAACATTTTAATAAACCTTCAATAATTTTGCTACCTTTTATCACAAATGTTTAATTTGATATGCGTTAAAAACAAACGTATAGCTATTTTTATTGGAAAAAGCTAAGTGGGAAAATTAATTGCACTTATATTTAACGGAAGTATAGGTTGAACTGAGATTGTGATAAGTAACTTGATAAGTAACTCAAGAGTCTATGCAACTCTAAATCTAAAAAACTTGAACAAGTTGAAAGTTCTTAGGCAACTGTTTGGAACATCTTTTAAAGTCAACGGCTAATCACTGCCAAAGTTAAACTCATGTCACGAGTTTCCAGAAGCTACCCGTAGACCAAAAAAATGCTTCACAGACGTGGCCCGCATGCGGTAGCGACAGCGACAGCCAGAGTCAAAGTAACAGCCACTGTTAGGAGTAAGGAGCTGCAGGAGCTCCTGCTCTATCTCTCTCATGCAATGCCTTCGTGTACAACCTGACGTATGAGCAATGTTGTTAGCTGTGATTTTGAGTTTGTCTTAAAAGGGGAAGAGGAGGACAAGGAGGAGGAGGAGAGGTCGAGCGTTCTATATTTCTCCGGGGTTTGCATAATTCAGCGAACCAAACGCGGCAAATGCCTGGCAGAGATTGCTTTCAGGTTTTTAGCTTGCAGGTCGTAGGTCGCAGGTTGCAGGCTTTTAGCTTTTCAGCTAGATAGGGAGCTGCAGCCACTTTAACTGTGCATCCTTCTTGCATAATTTATGCACACACAAAAGTTAAAGTTGAAGTTTCGTGTATACATTTTTTGTTTTTGGGGGGAGGGGGGAGGGGAATGAGCTGTTGCAACTTACCCTTGACTCTCCATATAGTGCTTGAGTGTGATGCCCTTGGCCCAGCCAGCGAGCATTCTCTTAAAGCTGCCACTCGAGCTGGCAACGGCAACCATGCGCTCCTGGAATTTCTCAAAGACACGCGGCACGCCCATAAAACGCGTCGGCTGTGCATCCTGCAGAGATTTGACCAGTGTGCCCTTAAGCGCATCCTTGTCGGCAAACCAAATGCAACCGGCCATCGCGGCAACCGTATAGATATCCACTGTCTGTGCAGCCACATGCGACAATGGCAAATAGGACACCAAATTTTCTGAACCCATCACAACCTTTTCCAGACTCTTGCTAATGGCGCGTGTATCGAATGTGATGTTGTCGTGCGACAACATTACGCCCTTTGGCATGCCCACTGTGCCTGAGGTGTAGACCAAACAACAGCACTCATTGATGGCAATGCGCTCCAGACGGCGTTTAAACTCATCCTCCACATCGCTAACATTCATCGACTCAATCTCGGACCACTGCAACAAATAAATACAGCAATTAAAGAATGAATACAAATTTGAGTTTATCTAATGCTTACCCGATAGTAGCCATCCTCCTTCTTGAGATTGGGTGCATAGGGCTCCTGGATTTGTATGGCCGCTTTCAGATTGGGCAGCTTGTCGCGTATGGAATGTATCTTCTCCATTTGTTTCGCATCGTCGACAACAACAATCTGTGCACGTGAATCAGCCAGAACGTGCTGCACAGCGTCTGCCGAGTTGGTCGTATAGACGCCGGCGATGATGCCACGCGAGTGAATGGCACCCATGGCCGAATAGAACCATTCGGCACAGTTGAAGGCCAACACACCCACCGAATGATGCTCATCTAGGCCCAGTTTAATGAACGCTTTGGCTGTTTGATGCACCTTCTGCTCGTACTGCCTAAAATGGTTTGCAACTTGGGTTAGAGTTTGGTTTGTGACAAATCCAATAAGTGATAAACGAATTTGCGGCGAGGCGTGCTAATCGAAATGAACCAGCTTATTGCTGGAGACTAGACTACTCGAGATTAGAGATGGGAGCGTGTTGGACACAATTGAAGCACGAAGCACAGAAAAATACAAGCAAACAAATGTAAGCTAATTTTTTTTAAGGAATTTAAATATTTATATATAATATTTATATTTTCAGTGTGAAATTAAATTTAAGAATATATTGGAATTTCAATTAAAATTGACTTTCTTTAAATTTATATAGAATCATGAAAGACAAATTAAAACCTAATCAAAATAAAAACATTTAAATACAAATTTAATTCAATGACCTCGAATCGAAACCAAATCAAAATAATTAAATTAAAATACAAATTTAATTCAAAAATAGTTTCGAATGTTTTTGCTTAGTATGAGAATGTACATATGTTAAAATAATATCAATTTGAATTATTTATGTGATATATTAAATAAAAACTAACAGACATTATATTTAATAATGCGATTAACTATAAAATTTGTATGTAAATATGAAATGTATTTTAAATAAATAAACAAACATATTTGACACGCAGCCATCACTAGTTGATCAACCTACGGTCCCCTCTTTCCCCGCACACTTACTTGTAGGTAACTGCTGTGTAGCCATTTTTGCCATTCTTGGTACGCAACGCCGGAAAGTCGGGATAATTGTTGACGGTGCGCTTGAGCAGGCCGGGTATGGAGATTGGTTCCTCGGCACCGAGCCCCTCCTTCTGCATGCGTATATTGACAGCCTCCTCGGGATTGGTGGTGCGATAGACCTCCGATTCCCTCAGGCGATTGGGGCCGGGGCGATTAAAGAGCGCTTCATTGGGATTCGCGGCCATTATACTGTTAAGCAAATTGACAAGTTATTAGCTAAAATTTAATTTGAATTTTCATTTAACCAAAGCATATTTCTATTTATTATAGTCTTAAACGGTTTAGTGGCTAAACCTTATCGTCATGTTCAAATTATGACTTAACACCTGATTAGGGGCGGCATGAGGTACTCATATAACTACATTATATATAGATCTGAATTTATAGCAGGCAGCGGTTTAAGAACAAAGTTAACCAAAACATGGAAGTTTTTTCTTTATTTAAATTTGATTTATTTATATTTTTAGATATTTTTTCAAGTATTAATTATTTGAATCATTATCAAATATTATTTATTTAATTTGTATAGCTTATTTTAAATTTTTTACTATTTAATTGAATATTTTCAGATTCATATAAAAATGTTAAAAGTCTGTAGTGCTTGGCTAGCGTATCTTTCAACGATAAATCTTGTATGTATCAAGCTAAAGAAATTCGTAGTATTTCCTGTCATTAGTTGTGTAAGCATTTAGTTCTTTATTTCTTTGGCTCTTATCTAACATATGATAATGCTGTACGCTTCCGAAGTCTTGACTTTTCCATAGTAGCTAACACACGATTTTATATTTTTTGGGTACAAAGGGCTACACTTTGCTGTACATACTACTAGTTATCGATATCTTTCTATGTGTTGTACACAATGTTCATAATATTTTTTATTAATCAATAAACTGGCAAACAGCCTCAAGTGATAAGTGATAAGAACAAATGCCCAAAATGAACAACAAAACGTATTTTTCGGTTAAGAATGACAAAAAACAAAAAAAACAACAAAATAATAATAAAAATAAACCCAAGAAACAACATATGAGTCCAAAGTGTGTTGCCAAGGTTAAACAGCTGATTTTTGATGTTTAGTTTGAAAAATAGATGTAAATACATATATATTTTGCAATCTGGCGATTTTTAAATGTTTCGCCTATGATTAGCACTGATTGATGGTTGGAGGCGCCCCTCCGCAAAACGCAATGCAATTAAATGTGGGAAACAAATTGCATGATTGACAGTTGGCTAAGGCACACGCGATTAATGATAAAAACAAATTGTATCTGTTGTAAAACAAAATTCAAAGTCCGGTAATTGAAGATGAATTGCGCTTGTAAGATTTCTCTTACATCATAATAAAGTAGATTGTATGCAATTTTTGTATTAAATACAAAACTAATAATCCAAGTTTGATCTTTATTACGGTGGAACTTGAATGATAAGAACAAAGTTTTCTGCTTAGCAACGCAACAAGTTTATTAAAATATGAAATAATCAATCTATATGTACAAACATACATACATTTATATATAATGCTAGTTGCGCTTTAAACGGAAACAAATAAATTACTTCATAAGCTTCAGTATTAGAACAAATATATGTACGTACTTATATATTTAAAAAAAAGTGTTTTTATATGCTCATTTGTGTGTCGTATGTCAATTTGAATAGCGACCTGAGAATAGAGGAAACCGGCTTTAAATTCTGATTAGAATGGCAGTCAAGACTACTTTTGTCAGTCGTACGATCAGCATCGGAGCAAAGCAAAAAAAAACTTGATTAAGTTTTTTGCGAATTGTTTCAGGCAAAAAAACTGTGTAAAAGAGAATTTTTACATGCGATCTAAGAAGCTGCGTATAAAAACAAAACCGATAATGAACAAATCTAAAAATATTTTGCCATGTGTTTCTCTTTATTTTTGGCCTCAAGCGATTGCCATAAAATGAAATATGAAATAAAAGAAAGAGAAAGAGAATGGTTTGTCACATAACTGACGAACTGAGCATACATATATATTTTATGCTTCGAAAGTGGAATAAACACACAGATGGGCGAAAAAACTGTGAGCAAGAGCGATGGTAAGAAAGTAAAAAGAGAGAAGCGAAAGCTAGTTGAGACGACGAAGACGATGGTTAGGGTGACAATGAACTCAAGAGGACAGTGCACTGACCCACTAAAACAAAGCGAAATGGGTAAAAGAACGGCAAACAATATAAACAGCCGGTAAATTGTTAGGGGAAAAGACACACACACGTGTTTTTGGTTCTTTTTTAAAAACTTTTGATAGAGGAACGCACTTGATTTGTGTTTCGTTTTGGGTTAACTTACATAATTTTATTTGGTTTTGACGTTATTTTTGTTATTCAGCGCGACACTTGTGTTTCTTTATGCTTTTTTTGGTTGTTCTAGTTTTTGTGTATTTCTAATTTATTTCTAGCACGACAATAACGCAGACGACCGCACGCAGCAAAGCCAAAGCGTAAACTGAAAGCAGAACAGGATCGGATGCTATAGAAATTGTCGATCGCTGCCGTTTCAGTTGCTGTCGCTGTCAAGCATTTGTTGTTGTTGCTGTCGATAAGTCAAGTTGTACGTTGAACGTACGTACGAAATATACGCTGGCTATAAGCTAGACTACTTACGACTAACGACTTACGACGACAGCTACCTGCTACCATTTCGCCTCTTATCAGTTAGTATAGGGGCTCACATTGCGCGCTCGCTTGCATTTGCTTGAACTGATTAGAAAATTGAATTCGAACCGGTCTTACAACATTTTCAATGTAATGCGCATGCCTAGCCGAAATGAACGAGGAAATCTGTTTTGATCTTTGTTTAGGAAACCATACAGCACATAGTTTGTGTGCTTATCAGTCATAGTTTTTGTTGGTGGTGTGAAAATGTTGTACTTTAGTTAGTTGATTTATTGTGCATTTTGTGTTCATTTGAAAATTTGATAATGCTGAGGAGGAGGTGCGGGCATATTATTGTGTACTTAACCTTTTTTTTTAAGGAAAGTTCCAAACACTTAATAATCTTTTCAGCTGATATTTCCTGAGTTATTACTAAATTTTCAAAAAAATAAAAATTTTAATAAATTCTTATTGATAATTAATTTATTTTAAGCTGCAAACAGCTTTCAGTAGCTTTTTTTTCGAACACCCCCAAACTACACCCAACAAATAATAATAATGAAAACACTTTTAATGATAATACGTTTATTTTAAGCTGCAAACAACTTTCAGCATTTTTTTAAGTATATAGTTTATTTACCATAATAACTTACAGTCCGTAATGATTTCTTTCAAACACCCCCAAACTACACCCAACAAATAATAATAATGAAAGCACTTTTAATGATAATAAGTTTATTTTAAGCTGCAAACAACTTTCAGCATTTTCATAAGTATATAGTTTATTTACTATAATAACTTACAATCCGTAATGATCTTTTTTGCTCATGTATTCTCTGAATGTGTTCAAAGTTTAAAAGTGTTGGACATATTATTGTGTACTTAACCCTTTTTTTAATGACAGTTCCTAAGATATGTAATACGCATGTACATTGTATATATATATCAAACTATCGCACCTAATATCTTTTATTTTTTAGCTGATAATTCCTGAGTTATTACTCAATTTTTAACAAATTTAAGGAACACCCAAAAAAATAATGAATGCACTTTAAATGATAATAAGTTTATTTTAAACTGCAAACAATTTTCAGCATATTCAATCGTATATAATTTAGTTACTATAATAACTTACAATCCGTAATGATTTTTTTTTAAGAGCTTATCACCTTAGAATGACATAGGAGCTAACTGTATGTACTCAATGTAATCATTGTGTTCAAAGTTTAAAAGTTTTGCTTAATATATGTTAAATGGATAGTAAAACTGGATAGACAGTTAGTTGATGTGCCCTTTGCATAGAGAATGCAAACTAAATAATCGTGTAGATAAATTTTATAATTAAAATGTTTAGAGCAAGAAACTTAAAAATGGATACTAAAAATGGATAGACAGTTAGTTGATGTGCCCTTTGAATAGTGAATGCAAACTAAATAATCGCGTAGATAAATTTTATAATTAAAATGTCTAGAGCAAGAAACTTAAAAAAGTTTTTAAAAAACAAGTAAAAGAATCTATAAGCTAACATGAACTTGAATTAAAAAGATGGCTAAGTCGTGTATTTAGAGTAAACTGTAAAGTAAAACTAATCGAAATTTATTAATATTCTAAGGAAATCTCACATTTCTTATCCACCACTTAAACAGAAAATTCTGTGAAGAAATTAATAGCAAAAACTAAAAATAAATTTTAGCATAATCTATTTTGTTTTTTCACGCGTCATTTAACGCTTAAAAATAAAGTTAGAGATAATACCTGACTTATCTGGCTTAGCAAAGGCTTAGCGAATAAAGTAAATCCCAATATATATAGATATATCTTTTCTATTTCTAGCGAATAAAGTAAACCCCAATATATATAGATATATCTTCCCCCTTTTAATTGGAATCACATGATCCAAATATATTCATTAAATGCACAAAAATAAACTAAAAGATAATACCAGACTTATCGGTTAGTCCCAAAGAAGTCAAACACCTGATGAATTGCTTTAGCAATAATAATTTAAATACGTTAATGAATCATATATAGATAATAGATTATAGCTGAAGGTAAATTCATTTCGAAAATTTACAAATTATTATCAAAAATTCTTTGAAACAAAAGATAAAATATATTTTAATTGTTGTTTTACCAATATTTTTTCATTGACGTGTTGGCCATATCTTTTGATATATGTATATGTTTGTGTGTACAAACTGTATCAAGTGACCGATTCGAAATATCTTAAAGAAACACAATTTTTGGCTGTTGCCAATTGTTGTTTTGCCTGCCGCTTATCAAAATTATACAATATGCTGGCCGCATTTTATGATTTGATAAATACAAACGAAGCAGCAGTTTAAGCTCATAAACTGCAGTACTATATTAATTCATATGTACATACAAATGTATACATGTGTGCCGTGTCGGCAGATCTTTTTAATACTATTGACGTCCAACTTTGGGCACACTTCGAACACAGTCTTATCTTGGACACCAACCTGAAGGGGCCAAAGGTTTGAACATAGGTTCAGCTGACAGTACCCTGAATCACGGCGGGAATCGAATGCAGCTGCCCGTAACGTAGTGCCAGTTGATAAGATATACTCTATATAGCTTATATAAATCACAGTTTAAGCATCTTTATGACACTCAAATCCGTAGGCTATTGTGATTATCTCTACAGCGTGTACAACACTTCAAACAAAAATCCGTAGGCTATTGTGATTATCTCTAAAGCGTGTAAAACACTTCAAACAAAAATCTATTCATTGCTTTCGTACCTATACAAATTTTGTATATATGTATATATGGCCTGACATAATCAACAATAATCTTTTTAGTTACTTTAGTATAATACTTCAAAGTATATAGTTTAACACATTTATTATATATATTTATTTGTATTTAAATTCTTGAGTTTTTTAGTCTTATCGGTTGGAAAACACGAGCTTTGATTAGATGTGATTTTTGGCATCAGTACGAAAGGTTCTCAAGTGCCAGAGGTTTGTATTGTATTTGTAAAGTTAGTAACAATCTAATATTAAGTAATCCGTTGTTGATAATGGGCTAAAAATAGTCAAATATATAAGAAATAGATTAATTCAATCATCAGGACAACACAAAAATAAAAAATCTTTATTTATTTATACAAATATATTGAGTAAGGATTGTAATAATAATTATAAAAATAAAAACAAATAAATATAAAACATTCGAGCGAAAATGAAAAGCTTTTATGAAAGCTTTTACGTAAAGTAAGGTTTACAACCAAGTTAAAGCTTCAGCGCGTAAAAGCTTTATTTTGAATTCGCCGCAAAGTTTGTTCACAACACACAAAAAAGGAATTTATTCACATTAAATACACACACAATGCAATGACATACAGAAATACATCACAGTATTTATGTGGATCTGTGACTGTCTGCTGGGATATCAATTTACCAAGCATTGGTTAACATTTTAGCCTCAATGAATAAAGATGGCTTTGCATTGCATTGTGCATGGTGGCTCATAAAAAAAAAGAATGCATTTCAGAACACTGACAGTCATCATTTATATGCTTGTATCCTAAGTGCTCTTTATATGACAACAGAGTCCTGTCAACGGAATGAAATGAATATTAAGTTGAGCTCCCGTTGCGTTATCGATGCCAGAGACTTCGATTGCGATGCGGATTTTTGTTGTCATATTAATGAGATTGTCGTCAAAGCTGTCGCCAGAGGAATCAAATCACATGGCACAAAGTTGCTGTTATTGACGCCAGCCACACGCCCACATATACATACACACACACAGCCACGCCCACATACTAAACGTATGCAAATGATGTGATTATGTGTCGAGAAGGGCGTTGACTAAAACAGGCGGTAAAAATAAACTCGAAAAGCATTTAAGGACAGGTAAACGCAATGAACCTGTTCGGCATAACGATGTAAGCGGGAATGTCAGGGGGTGGTGGTCCTAAGCATCCTACTGGGCAAAACAAGTGTTTAGCTAATTAGCACACAAAGCCAGACAATGAACCGAACTGAACTGCATATAATTATCTTGCCACGCCCACCTTAATACAGTTCAGTTGATGGGCAGGATAACAGAAGTAGTAAGCCGTTAAGTTCAACTCTTTAGAATTGACCAATAAACGATCAAACTTTATACGCTTGTGTATGTTTGTATGTATGTACGTACGTAAAGCTTTCGTTGTGATGCGTTTAATGGCACTTGAAAATATCTTTTGCTCTGATTGTGATTATAAAAATTGATACCAAATGGCAAATCAATGCGAAAATAAAATGGTTTAAGCAGTCAACAAATGATTTTTGCGATTAGCAGGATATAAATAAATACAGACTTATAATTCAATACAAATTAAAAGATTGTGATAAGTTATGTTTAAAGCTTATACGTGGATTTTTATAAAGTTTTTTTAATTGAAGCTAGTTTGAATTTAATTTAAAAAAATATTTTAATAAAATCTCGCATTTTTAAAATTTTCATATAAATATATATAATAAAGCTAAAAACAAATTTATTTAGTTATTTTTATTTATTAAAATTTATTATAAATAATTTATATTATTGATATTCTTAAAGTGCACTTACTTAATATGAGTCAGTTTAAATAAACTTGAAAAATATACAACAAATATTTTTTATATTTCTTAAAAACATTTTTGCAGTATTTTATTCATTTTGTTTTCACCATATTTTATTTTTAAGTTTATTTCTTTTCACTTTATTTTATTTGAATAAAGCAATGATTGCTTTTGGTTTACATGCTGACTGCCAAGAAAATAATTTCATTAACATATACATAACAATCTAAATTTAAATCTAAAAATACAGCAACACCAAAAATGTGTCCACACTACGTTGGACTTCGTTTGTGCTTTGTAGCTGTGAGCTT
Organism: Scaptomyza tumidula; assembly: GCA_035044465.1. Lineage (NCBI taxonomy): Eukaryota > Metazoa > Arthropoda > Insecta > Diptera > Drosophilidae > Scaptomyza > Scaptomyza tumidula. The sequence goes on along the minus strand of JAWNNW010000595.1, from coordinate 767,968 downwards.
AAAGTTTCTGAATAAATTCGCTGTAGACAATCGGTTCTATGGTGTAATGGTTAGCACTTTGGACTCTGAATCCAGCGATCCGAGTTCAAATCTCGGTAGAACCTAGTCTAAAAATAACTTTTTTTCTTCGTTTTTTTTGTATTCTTAGTGTTCTCTTTAAAGTGTTTTCTCGCAGCCAAAACAATTAGTTCGCTCATAAATTTAGGAATGCTTCAAAGTACGCAGGAAGAAGCGTAGCAGCTTTTGCCATGCATTTTAGCCTTTGCAATTAGCAGTTGTTGGCTGGTGGAAAGTTTCTTTATCTATTTAACAGCGCACACAAATAGACAGGGACAGAAACAGTTGCATTTGCATGTGTCGATTTGGCTTTAACTACTGCAAACAGTTTGCCTGCGCTAATAAAATGCTATTGGCCATAAAAGCGAATGGCACAAAAGGCAAAGAAAAGACAACAATTTCAGAAAGAGAGACAACGACAACGTAGAATTAGAGATTTTGTGAGCGAGATAGAAGTAACTGGATGATAAAATACTTGGGCCACTTTGGTTGGTGGTAGTATTAGCCACAACAGTGTTTTTTGATTAATTTGTGAGGCAAAAGTCAAAGCCTTAAAAATCGCATCTTTAAGTTACGTTCATGTTCAGCGAATCTGACACTAAGCTGACCAGCTATTTCAAATGCAACTTGTTTTAAGCTTTAAAGATAAGCTGATAAGCGGATTGCTCTAAAGCTTCTACCATTCAGTTGGGTTGCGACTAGACTTTGATTGAAATTGGTTTATACATCAAGTGTGAACTTTGCACCCACACATTCAAGATTCCTAACGCGTAATTGGCTAAAAATAGCATTTGGTGCTAAATGTGAATGAAGCCAATTTTGGGGGCAACATAATCAATAATCGATAATTGACAAATTAAGTAACAGACTCGGAGCAGCAGCAGCAGCAGCATTTGGCTTTAACTTTGTGCCTCAAGTGTCGCAATGTCAAAGCTAATTAATCGAAAATCTGAAACACAAACTCAAAAGCTGGAAAAACTGAAACTCAAATTGCAGCTGGCCACTTGGCGACTTGAACATTAGCATCTCTATCATAAAACTGTCTCAGTTCACTTGTCAAATTTCAATAATTTAGCACACGAATCTGTCCAGACAGAAGCTGTCAACCAGACGAGCAACAAAGAAACAACACCAAAAACAGTTTACAACAAATTTGCTTACCCTTAGACAACAGTTGTTGCGACACTATAAAATGCGTCCATTCACTTTTTACAAAGGAATGCTGCATTTTGCATACTTAATGATTAATGGAAGTGTTGGCTTCGTTGAAGGAGTTGAAAAGACTTCTTTTTTAGAAGTTTAATAGACGTTAATGTGACACCTTGATATAACTTTACTTATCGGAATATGTTAACAAATTATTATAGTTATTTTTCATTGTTTGTTTTTTACTTATTCCATTGTTGTAGGATTTTTTTATCTTATAACGAAATATTTTGTTGGAGTTGTTTCGAGTTTCTTGTTTTGTCAGATGCTTAAAATAGTAAATTAATAAAAGCAAAGCAAAAATAAATAGTTTTATAATTGTATCTACTTTTGTTACAACATTTTATTTAGTTTAATAAATGTCTTGTTATAATTATTTTGAGTATTTTTTATACATAATATTTATTTATACGTAAACTTTTTTTTTAAAGTGACTTTTCATTGTTATTTATTAACTTATTACTCTATTGTAGGATTTTTTTGTCTTATGAGCAAATATTTGGTTGGAGTTTATTTTAAGTGTCTTGATTAAAATAATAAAGAAATAATAGAAAAACAAAAAAATAAATAATTTTATAGTTGATCTACTTATTTTACAACATTGTATTTATTTTAATATTTGTCTTTGTTAGAGTTTTTAAAGCGCGGATTTATTTTAAGAAAGGTCTGCACTTGATGACAGTACAAAAAGAAGTGTGGAACTACAAACTAACAAAAAAACGGAGAGAATAATTTATTGCTCTCGAATGGTGTTGCCAGATCGATAATATTATCGCTTACATACTATCGAATATAAATCAAATTATATTTCAACAGTCTTGATACATTTGTTTTAAATATTCTTAACTTTGTTATGAACCGGCTTTTCATTCCCAACACTGTATCGATAGCCAGCTAGCAAATCGGTCACTCAGGGATGGATGCGACCTGGATACAGTGCTGGCCGGTGTAACAAAAATGTATATTTTTTTTCGAACGAATACCTAACAAAATAAACAAACGGGTGAATAGTAAATCTTTACAGATTCAGACAATTATGGGACATACAAGGGTAAAAAGGTGGAATCATTAAGTAAATTCCCTTATCCATTCCACCATTCCCTTATCTTCGCATACACTAATCTCCAACCCTCGTTCGACAACCACAGCCTTCGATAGCACATCGCCGACCATAACAACTTAGCAAAGCCAAACCATATAACAAAAAGCTTAGAAAGCGTATTTCAGTTGAGTTATTAAAGATTTTTTGGTTTTTCTTTTGTGTTTTTTGGAAATTCTAAACGTAAAATTAAACGAGATTCGTCTTGTGGCGAAGCAATAATAATTACTTTAACCCAATTGTTTTGCGTATACTAAAACTTATATCAATCAAGTCAAAGTGAGCGATGACCTATAAGTTAACTTTAGCTGAAACTTTTATAACTATTTGTTTTAAAGACGTGTTTCAAACGTGTTTTCTTTTCTGTTTAAGCTTTCCTTTCAAAATCAAGTCAATTTTATTATAATACGCCCACAACTTTAAAACAACGTTTTTAAAGAAAATGAATTTGGATATGGAGATGGAATCCGATGTCCTGCCACCGTTGAATAATCATGTGGCAACAACATCCTCATCATCATCGTCCCTTGGTGATCCATGCGATAGTGCTGAGAAGAGGTCGGAATCAAATTCTTCGGCATGCGCAAAATTTCCACTGTTCAAGTGCGTCTATTGTGCCCAGTTGTTGGGACTCAACGATCGTCCCAAGCTGTTGGAATGCCTGCATGTGGCATGTGGACAATGTGTGAACACAAAGTTCTCGGAGCTGGATCGTTCATTGCCAGCACTAATCCATTGTCCCGTGTGCGACAATTATTCACACAAGGAATACATTATTGAGAATCAGTTCCTGATTGAACAATGTGCCGCCCGCGATAGTGGCGATGGTGGCAATGGTTCCGGTGATGACACAAAGAACTCACACACAGCAAATATACAATGCAGCAGTTGCGCAGATGGTGGTGTGGCGACATCGGGTGTGTGGATTGCTCGGATTGCTCAGAGTATATATGCGATAGTTGTGTGCAGGCGCATCAGCGATTCAAAACTACCAAGAAGCACACGATCAAGCCCAAGGACGAGGCCAACAATGAACAGCTAGCCGGCACAGTGGTGTGGAAAAGCTTCATATGTGTCAGCTGCATACACAGGAAAAGCTATCGTTGTTCTGTGAGACATGCGACAAGTTAACTTGTCGCTATTGCCAGCGTAGTTATCATCGTGATCATAAATATAAATTTGCACATGAGAATGCCACTGAATCGACACAAGCTTTGTCTACGCTCGTCTCGGAGATCAACTACAAACTTTTTCTGCTTTCTTCGGACACAGAGGTGATTGATGATCGCCAGCAATTAATTCATGTCAAGAAGGATTTGAAAAAAAAAATTACAACCATGGTGGATAAGATTACCAACACAGTTAATATGCGTGGCAATCAGTTGGTAATGCGTCTCAATGAGATTTGCGATAGCGAATTGAAAGTCCTCGAGGAGAAGGAGACGCTGCAATTTCTCTCGGACAAAACAGATCATGTCATTAAATTCATGCAGAACGCTCTTGAGAAGGGCAGCGATTTTGCCATTTTATCCAGCAGGAAATCGCTGATGCGTCAGCTACAAAAACTCAAATGCCAATACGCTGATATACCAATCCAGAGATTCCCGTTCGAATCACAGTGCAGCTCAATCAGGTCGCCGAAGAGGTGCAAGAGCTGCAAGAGGTCATCTCACAGCTGGGCCTTGTTGTCGATGGCAAGCCATATCCTCTGGCACCGGCGCCCACAAACGATGGCCCACAACCACCGCCACCACGTCAACCACCAAATCCGAATATGGCGCCACCATTGCGTCCGGGCTTGCCGTCCGGCATGACCGCTGGAATCTCACCAAATGGACCACCTGGTGGCTTTGGTGTACAGACTGGACCGCAATTGTACAGCAGTGCGGCAGCGCAACAGCAATTCAACAATCTTCAGTCCATGAGTCGTTCCTTTCCAGGCGATGGATCAGTGGATCAGAATAATCAGGCGGCGCAAATGCAGCCCAAATGCTCATCTGGCTTTTAATGGCCCGTCCAATTGTTAATGCGCCTCGTTGGCTTCTTCCATTAAAATGCGCATTCAGTTTTGCTCACATTCAACGCCACAGAGGTGACATCGAGGTAAATTGTTATTACAACAATTCCCCCCGTACCCCCCGTATAACCGCGAACCCATTATATTATGCAATAAACATTCGCGGTCGGACATCAGAATAAGCGGCAAGCATAAAAGCGCGAATAGCTCAAACATCACATGGGCTATCAAATTTAATCACAAGACTCTCAGCTGACAAAACGGGCATGGATATGGAAACTGGATTGCGATTGTTGAACAAAAGAATAAACCTAAATCACAAACTTACAAGAACAATGGCTAAATGGAGTTGCATTAAAGAATTCTTTGACTATTTGATACCCCACCCTAAAGTACATTAAAAATCGAACTAGCTTACACATTTATTTGATTGTTCACAGAGTTTTCATTTAGAAGTGGTAGGTGCCAAGCGGTTGCAACATTATTCCCGTTCGAGATGTTGGACAATTGCTTTCGGTACTGGTCCATTAACACAGGTTGGAAAGTTAGCTGGACGCAGTCGACGCGATAATTCAGATTGCAAAATGACTGCATTTTGTTGCATTCTGCGTCGATATTCCGACTGATACAATGATGCAGAGGAAATTTCATAGCATGTATAGTTGCCGTACTTAGAAAGTACGTTTTGGCAAAGCATTTTGAGTTTACCTATAAGGATTACGAATAGACTCGGCAGTGTATTGATGAACTCTTCCAGTGAAAAATTCTCCCAAATGTCAGCGATGTAAAAGTATGCCGTTGACAAATGTGAATTGTTGAATACTCTCAAGGCCATATCTTTTAAGTTGCCAATAAGACCGTTTAGTAAATCCTCCCAATCGATGTTTGCCATAGAATTATCGTCCGTTTCCTCTGCCGAATCGTTGTGATCATGAGGAGAACCTCCGGAGGGCACCAAACCAAAATCATCAGTGTTTGTATTATGCGGCAATATCCGAGAATAAGCTGTAGTTACGCAATGCATTGAGCTCGGTTCATCTAAGCGATACCGTGGCATTACCGCAATCCTTGGGGTGTAACGCGAAAAAGTTTTTGTTTCATGCAGCATCACTGGTGGTGGCATTTGGGGATTGGAGCTTGCCAGGAACTTGTCGAGAATATGCAATGAGCATCTTTGATCATGCTTAGGTAAACTGGCTGCAGACTGATTCTGATGTAAAATCGATGTATGCGTCATGTCGTTCTGCAGCGCATAGAACCTTTGTTGCTTGTTTGTACTGTTCACCATTGGCTCATACGATGGAGCATTGAATACTGAAGCCATCATTTTAATGTCGTCAAGTGGGAATGAAAATATTTAAAAAAAAATATATATATCTAAAATACACACATAAAATTTTGGATTGAAAGATTTCCAAACGCTTTTTAACAGTTACGAAATAAAATTTTTATAAAAAAATCTAGTCCTAGCGGATTAAGGTTTCTATAAATTTCCAAAAATGAACAGAAATGTTTGAAAAATTGTGTGCAAAATCAAAATCGTTGCCTACTAAGCCAAACAATCCATCGTATATCGATTTTCTAGGGTATCTCAAGTTCTGTTTAATTAAATAAAGTTATTAATACTTTGTTGCCGTTCGCTTTGCATAAAAAAAACATTTGTGTCCAGCAAATATCCGAATTCTGCTCAGACAAAATTTCAGTTTTCATTTCATGTTTTTTGCATTGATAAATCGTTGAGATTTCTTTATGAAACGAATCCAAACGAACACCAAATGGGTGAGAAGAAGTTCCCAAACAAAAGTCAATATCAAAATGCACAAAAAAAAAACAGTTTTTGGTTTTTTTTTTGTTTTCTTTTGTGTATTTTTGAATTTTTGGCTGCTTTCTGTGCGCCAATAAAAAATGACTGCCAAAAATGGAGTTTTTTATTTGTTGTTGGCTTGGTTTGCTCGGCACTTTGAGTACATGTAAGTGAATGCATATGAATAAATATTTGTGCGATTTTTTTTTATGAAAATTGTTGTTGGACACTGAACTTTGATTGCCAGAACCGGGTGCTACAAATATTTACTCAAATGTGTTCCTAAGGGGGCACTGATCTACTTTAAGCTTAATTTAAATTTTTTGTGCATTTACTTTAGTTAGTTTTAATTCGCTTGAGTGCTAACCAAATCTTATATACTTTGATCTTCTTATTCCTTTGCTTGACCCAATTTGAATGTTATTCAGCTTTTCGATATCTTCAAATCAAATACTAAACATGCCACAAAGGACGCAAATAAAATTAATTAATTCAAGTTACAAGATAATCAGCGTGACAAATTTAATGCTCTGATAAGCTCGAATAAGCACATATTAACCAAAGTTAAGGACGCAATTTTATTTTTCTTCGCATAATTTATCAAATAATTAACGCCTAAACTAACTTCTGCACTTGAAAGTCATAAAGTGCCGCAGCTAAGAATAATGAAATGAAAAAATTGTCGTGTCATAAATTTGAGTGCCAACGAATGGAAGGGACAAGGTCAATGGCCAGAAGCTAAACAAAAAACAAAAATGGCCCAAACATACTCTAAGCTGCTCGGAATCCGCGTTAAGTTCTGACCGCAACAATAACAATCAATATTCGTCCTGGCAGGCTAAAAGAGAGGCAAGGAGAGATGTCCGTTAGGCATTAGGAGACAGTTGCCTAAATCGGTTCAGTGTTTGCGTGTTTGACATGTCATTCGAAGCCGCGCTGGATAAACACAGGACACGTTCTCTTGTGTGCTGGTCAACAGGAAGCACATTAAGCATTGGTTTTATAGTATAGGAGCAGTCGCTGCTGAATAGCCAAGTTTTGCCTGGGGCGAAGTCCACATTTAACAAGAAAACGGCCTATGAGTCAAGAGAGTTTTTATGCCTGGCTGGCTTTAGGCTATGAATGAACTCGAATGGCACACGGATCATGCGGAATGACCTCGAATGAATGGTTCCAATCAGTTTTATCTATTTTAAGTACAGTTTGATTTAAACTTTAGCTAAAAAATGGCTAAACTTTTTTGTTTTGCTTAAGCGTTTTTAAACCCATTAAAAATGGGAAAAAGGGTATAATGGTTTTGTGCAAAAGTATGTAACAGGCAGAAGGAAGCATCTCCGACTCCATAAAGTATATATATTCTTGATCAGCATCAACAGTCGAGTCGATATAACCATGTCCGTCTGTCCGTCTGTATGTATGAACGCGTCGATCTCAGAGACTATCAAAGCTAGAGACTCCAGATTTGGAACTTAAGCTCGCTTAATCCCTAAGCAGTACAAGTTTGTTTTCGATTTTCGATAACTCTTCCCGTTTCCGATATACACATGGGATCGATAACAAAAAAATCTTGAATTCAAAACTATGAGACGGAATTTAAAAAATTAAACAAGATAATGACAATCTGTGAAAATTTTATTGAAATCGGTTAAGAAACACCGGAGAAATGGAACATTGAAGTTGAGTATGCAGTATGGAGTATGCGCGTACACAGACACACACATACTTGCAAGCACTGACTGTACGCATGAAACACTTCTTTCTTGTAACTATATTTATTCATTTATATTCTTCTCACAGATATAATTATATTTTAACGTGCAAGGTATATCGTTCATTTTATAGGATCCATCAAAATAAGGTAGGTGAACGCAATGTTCATTATCATCCAAATGATTAGGTTCTCCTGAATGCCAATAAAGGAACTTAGCTTTTTCTCCCGTTGTCAGCGAATAGAATTCCTTTTCCTCGCCCAAATCATTGATGTCCAGCCAATAGAATTTTGTGTGTAAATTTGACGCCAATGCATCAAACTCTTCTCGATTCTGCAGATTAGCTAAACTTCCGCCTAATGTGCGACATTTGTGAGCAGCTTGGAACCAATTGAGTTCCTCATGGTTTTCAATATAATAATATTTGGATTCGATACGTTTGAATGAGATTTTCTCATTAATTTTTATTTCTTCAGGTTTCTCCTTTGGGTTCTCCCTTGGTTTCTCCAATTGCTTCTCAAGTTTATCAATCTTATCGCTTAGCAAACGTTTATGGGAATCCATTTTGTTGAAAATTTTCGATAACTGTTTGTTTTCGTTATCATCAACTTGTTGTTGCAACTTTTTTGTATACTCCAAAACGGGCTTAACAACTTTAAAGCAATATTTTCCACATTTCGATTCGAGTTCTCGCGAATCTTCACAAGTTTGCTAGACCAAATGAACAACAAATAAAATCTCTATAGCTTTTCAAAATAAATTTATATTTAACTTACTGCAGAACTTTCTGGCACAGCGAAAATTGCAACTAGTATAATTATAAAAATAGAATTGTTCATCATTGCCGTTCAAAGGTTTTTCGTCTACTGAATAATCCCTAGACATCTCATCTTGAATATATAGATTGCATTTTCATATCAGCTTTAAAACCCAATGTCAAAAGGGTTTTTCGTATACTAAAAAATCCCTAGACAGCTCATCTTGTTAATGTGCATTCTATTTTGTTATCACTTTTAAACTCAATGTCAAATGCCAACGACTCTATTCAAGAACTTATCGCCTAGATTTATATTTATTCAATTTATTGCTATATAAGTGCACTTAAATAGTTAAATATTAATTTGATTACTGTTTATAACAATTAGCGAGTTAAGTTAAGTCAAGTATGCAGTATGCGCTTACACACACACACATACTTGCAAGTATGACTGCACGCGTAAAGTATAGGGATCAGGGTATCGTCTAGTCGGGATTTCTCGACTAGAGCCTTCTTACTTGTTATCTGTATAAATACTCCAAACATTAGTTGGATGTGTAAGTTCACAGGATTGCGTAGCCACAATTTCTACCTATTTCATACTCCAGATCTGCGATTAAATATAAATCTTTTGCTGGTTTCACTTTTTTGCTGGCGAAGGCAATTTATATGTAAAATGTTGTGGGCAATTCTAAGAGTTATCTCGATTTTGTCGGAAATTTCCTTTACAGCATTTCCTATTTGCTTTCATTTTGAATTATGAGCAACAGAAATTGCCAAACACGCACAGAGAAGTAAATTAAAAATGTTCATCAACAAAAAAAAAAACCGAACAACACAAAATAACGAAATAAATAAAAGCTTAAAATGAAACTAAACAAAAAACTGAGGTCAAACTTGACATGCGTGGACTCTGATAAAAATTGTATTTTTGTAGCCCAAAAAGGGTTCGTTTGTGGGTGAAAAACTTAACAAAAAGTTGTCAGTGGGCGCGTGGCAAGTTTTTCGGTCAATGAACCGAACTGGCGATTAATGAACGCTGCTTGAGGGTAAAGAGAAATCAGTTTAGGGACACTTCATGATTTATGAACTAGTGTTTGTATGAGTTTTGACCTAAATATCTATTTAACAATCGTTAAATTGCGTTGCTCAATTTTAAAGTTGTAGCTAATCGCAAGGTGTGTGTGTGTGTGAGTGTGTGAGAGTGTATTTGTGTAAATAACATGTCGTGTATTTAACGTAGTGCCGCAGACCTGGTTACCGACTCGCATTCTATTTGCATATTTATCTAATACCGTTAACTTGGCCAGGCGGGAGCAACAGCTGGTGACAGCGTTGCAGTCCTTGTCGGATTTGCTAAGGGCAAAGTAATGGCAGTTTGATGAGTTGGTTAGGGAAGGGAAGTACTTGGTTTTGCAAGCGAGGCTCTCTCTCTTTCTCTCTCTCTCTCTATATATATATATATATAAAGTCAAAGGTGCAGCAGGCAGCGTGAAAATAACGGTGGATTATGTCGCGCCAGTTTCATGTAGTTGCTGCTAACTGAACCAAAGCACTTAAAACACTAATACACTTAGAAAACTTGTTGACCAAATTTCAATTTCAATAACCCTATTAAATGTACATAAGTTAATTTCGAACAAAAAGACACATATGTTAATGTATTTATATATTTAAAGATCATGAACAATATTAAGGTAAAGTTTTTTCCATTTAAACCTAGAAATAACCCACAAATGAGTGGTTCCATATTAACTAAAAAATGTAAAAATAATATATTATTAAGGTAACTGGGTAGGGAAAAGTGCGACTTTGCAAAGGCTTACAAAATAGGCGATTAAACAAAAAACAATTAGAGATATTTACAAGTTGATTCTTTTATTTAATAGCTTATTGATTTTATTGGAATTTAGTCTTTTGTATAAAACAATATTATTAATCTTTAAAAACACAAATTGAAGAGCGATCAATTTGATTCAGCGTTTTTCTTACAGTGCATACAAACAACAAAAACTAAAATCAAATATTTGTGCTACGGCTAACTGTGCGGCAGGAGTTGTCGTCGGCAGTCAGTGTCAGTGCTTTGGGGATTGCAGAGACAATATCCTTAGATTGGTTTGTGCTAAAGCGCGCCAGGAACGTGGTACAAGAAATTGGCACACAACAGACATGACAAGCGGCGGGCGATGGAGGGTGGATGGTGAGAGCTACTAACCCGTCTTCTAAATGGCGGGCCATGCACAACGCACAATGCACATTGCCATTGGCAAACAGGATCAACAGGAATTTGCATTTTATGGCGTCTGCGAATGCAGCAACTCACCAGCTAAATTGCTTCAACTGGCCCTGCACAAGCTGCACAATTTTTTTTTTTTTTTCCTCTAATTGTTTAAATAATGTTGTAAAAACTGCGAGCTGCAATTAAAGCCAAGTGAAGCAACTGTCTGCAAATAATGTGCGTCACTTTGTTGTCCTTGTGGCAGAAGGAGAAGGAAAAAGTATCCTTATTGTTCTCACACGCTGAGGGGCAATTAAAATGTCAAAAATATTATAAACACCAAACAGCATCAGACAGGACAACAGAGAACAAGGACAACTAGGACGCTAGAATCTCCGTATCGCTTTACACTTTTTAATTGTCCCTGACAACGCAGCTTGTTTATCTCTTATCTTTTGTGTGTTAAGAGGTGAGGAATGGTGGGGTGTGCGCAAAAGTTCACTGGTCAACAGAATGCGAATGATGGATAATAATGTCCTGTGCACTTAATTTATGTGCCAAAAGTCGTTGCTCTAAGCAAAGACAGCGAAGAAGTAAGTCTGTAGTGGAATTCTCATTACTTTAACGTTAGTTGAGATTAAGGCGCTGTGATGTTTTTCTAACTACTATTGTACCATAAGATATGTTACGATTTGATTATCTTCTGTATTTAAATTCTGCTTGCCGAAATTTACGACAAATTAGTCTGATCTTTTTTTACAGTTCACTTTGAAAATGGCAAAATAAGGAAATTAGGATGCATTTAACACGGATGTAAAATAAAAACAGTAAATTCCCTGTAATCCACCATTTAATATTTAATTATTTTTATTTTATAAAAACTATAAACTTTGTACTACCTTAAGTATTCTTCTCAAGAAATACACAGTTCCATTATATCCATTTAATTTAATTCCACTTTTTGTTAACTCTCCCTTTAGTGAAATTGATTTCTTCGAAATGTCACGGTTCGACTTATGGCTGGATCATAAAGTTTGTGTCAAATAAAATCAAAATGCAGTTGCTCTGCTTTATCTTCATCCCCTTACTTGCCCTTGATCCCATAACTTTTTGTTTTTTTCATTTCTCTAGCCATGAATTTGCTGTAATTTGAGTTTCATGCAGTACTTGACATGCAATTTTGTGTGCGACTTGTGGTTGAAGCTTCTTTAGTTACAGTTCTCATTTTCTCGGTCCTTCCCTCTCCTTCCGCCTAATGTCAACTGTCGCACACGCAAAACGAATGTGCAGACCAAATGCTGCCATCGATATATTAAACAGAACTGCAACCCTAACGTTGCGCCAAGGCATTTCGAAGTAGGTCAACAATGTCAACTTCAACTCTCTGTGTTCGTTTGCTAAATGAGTGTTAATAGTCTGTTAGGTCTTTTAATGTTGCTGCTTTATATTTTATACTAAGGACTGACTTGTTAGGACTTTTTGCTCATTGAAAGTTATTAAGTTAGACTTTTAAGTATTTATAACATTTAAAATTTAAGCTTCATTTATTTATAATCACTCTCTGAAAATCAATAAGGCAATAATATAATAATAATTACTGAATTTGAATTTGTAATTAAGTTTCTAATAATTATATAATAATTTGATATCATATGGATATCATAAAAATAATTTGTCAAAGATAAACATAAACATGAAAGTTCATCAATCTAGTGTGTAAATCATGCTTTTCCATCTTTATCAATCTTTAATTTTTAAAATTTTGCAATCGCCCTTTTAAAACGACTTATGCTCTTAACAATATGACAATCCATTTGTTTCTCTCTTAGCTTACAAATCAATAAAAAACTTATACGTTTTCATATAAATTTAGATACAATATTAACAAGCACTTTGGGAACTTTTTATAAGAGATATATGTTGCGGAATTTAATTCGATTTTGCTGTTTGTCTTTGTTCTCAGTGTGAATTCGGTCATTGCCTGAGGTGGAGGTGCCGAAATATTCGTGCAACGATCTCGCGAGCAATGCAAAATGATTTTGTGCTGAGAGTTTGCTTTCTGCTGTCATTGCTAACCGTACAGCTGTCATCATGTTCTTCAAAAATCGCGGTCTGTGGCGATGATGAAGATGAAAAACCATCAAATAAACATCTGTCGGATGTTAAGTGCAGGACCCGATTGCAAATTCCAGCCAACCATATTATAACATGATATTGTGGAGATTGCGCAGAGGGCTGTGACAACGATAAGTATGGACGATGTACGATCTGTGCACACGGCTACAGTCGCAATGAGCACCAAAACTGTGTTCACTGCCCTAGAAATGGTGAGAGATGGTGTCGCTCGCTTCATAAATGTATCTGCCTGAAGAATTATCAATGCAACGCAACCGATCATTGTGTGCCCTGTAAAGAGAACGAAGAATTCGATGGATACTCAGGCTGTGTGTGTATAAAGGATTTTGGACGTGATGAGCATTAGGTTTGTGCACAGTGTCGCAAGCACGAAAAAGTCGATCACAATACCAAAAGATTTGTATGTCTTACCGATTATGTTCACAGTCCAAGGGTTGGATGCTTTATCTGTTCAGATTCAGAAATATTGCAGATCAGTAGAATATGAATGTGTGTGCGACAAATACTTTGAACGCAATAAGCAAGGGATTTATATGTCCAAGCAGCTTGTTGATTTCAACAGATTTGTTATTTGGATTCTTCGCGAGTGCCTCTTCGGGATTGGTGTGTGGTTATTTATAAAGACGGTGTTTCAATAAATCTTAAAACTATCAATACAACAAATGATTTGTTTTTGTTTTGTTCAACTTTTCGATGAGCCTGGGTACGTATTGTCCTTAAAATTGTGTATTATGTTCTAGTAATTATTAATAATCAAGTAATCAAGCTAATGGTCTTGTAAATAATTTATGTCTGGTACATTTCGGTTAAGAGAACAAAGTGAGTTGAAATGTGGGGTAAGTCGGTTTACATTATACTATTATCGCCTAATAGCTTTATTTATTATTTACAAAACCTAATAAATAATACCCATTAAATCATTTAACTTAACATACAGAAAGGAAGTTCTGTAAATGTTTTCTTTTGCTTGTTAAGTTGGTAAATGAAATAAAGATGGATGGAGAGATATGATGAGAAAAATACTTGCTTTAGTTGAAAACTCTTCCAGTTGTTTCTATAATTAGTGTTTCTGAAGGTGAGTACAGCAGTAAAAGTACTTTACTATTATGACGTCTAACAGACTGTAATACTTGTACAAACTACTTCAAAGAACATGCTGGCAAAAGCAAATGTCCTTACAAAATTATAGTTAGACAGACACACACACAGGGATTTAGTGTGTGTAAATATTTTGCACTCCATGCAAAGCCCAAATGCCTGAAGCGGCAGCCAAGCGAAGACCCTTAACATGAAAGGTCCTGGTCCTAGTTGTCGTTGCATTTGTTCTTTGTGCAGCATGGTCAGAACTCATGTTACGAATACGCCCCATCCACCAACACACACTCTAACTATCTTACCCACTCTTCACACTCTACTCACCCCGCTGTCCGACTTGCGCGCCATTTGCTGTAACTTCCTTTTCCGCTTTGCTGGGTGGGTCATTGGGTTGCCTGTTGCATATGTGCATGTATATGTATGTGTGTGTGTGAATGCAACTATGGAAACTACTACTCAGCATAGCAGGCTTCTGTAAAATTTACGAGTATGCCACACGCTGCATTCTTCAAATTACCGACACGCATATTTTATATTGGTAGCCTCGCATTAAAGTTCTAAATCCAACATTTGCAGCCACATATATAGTACACAGTAGCTGGTCCATCGCGTTTCTCTGTCGCAGCTATCTCTTGCAATTTGCGGCGCTTTTAATTAACGGAAATTTATGCATAATGTTCCTCCCATTTGTCGCCCGAAGCCTTGTGTCCCCACAACCCCCATTCCATCCCCCAAACATTTGCCATTGCCGCCAAGTTATGAGCCGTCAGCGAAATGCGAAAATTTGCAAATGGAATACCAACACCAAAAAAAAAATAAATAAAAATATATATCTATGTGTAAGAGATTCAATTTAGTGTCGTTTTATATCATAAAAAGATGGTTAGAGGAAAATTACAAATTCTGTTGTACGCAAATTAAATTATTGGCAGATACTTAAGAGCAGCTAAAATATGTTCAAAGCCAAATCAACAACATTAACAGTGATTGGAAATGTACATTTTTATACATTTTTGGCTTGTGAAACATATTTCTTTCTTCTATTTATTGAAAGGAGACAAAACCGTTCGATTTGACAGTAAGTTACATACTGACATCATCGACTAATTAGAAATAATGTCAGCAAGCTATATTCATAATTTGCATGGAGCAAACAAAATTAAAAAACTATTTCCATGGTTTTTGCTTTAGTTTTTCACAGCCACAACCACAATAACAAAGCGCCCATCATAATGAATTTCAATTATCAGCTGTCAATTATGCGACATTTCTCACATGAAAATGGGCAACCAAAAAAAAAACTATATATAAATAGCATAAAATATGATAAATGGGCCAAAAGAATGTGTTATTATGTGCTTTTAGCTGATTTAAAATATAAAAAAATGGAAGGAAGGAAAAACTTGTATGTTTGGGTCGTGTAAAAAGTTTTTATTGTCAGGAGCTTTGGGGAGGGGTTTGGAGGTTGGAGATATTTAGGTGCAGCAGCCGCAACAGGTGTTCCGGTGCCCACTCAATGAATGGAGGCGTAAATCTTGCATTAAGCACACTTCGTTTAAGGACCTCAACCATTTACGAGCCACAGGCTAAAGTTGCCAGCTTCAGAAACTTTGCAACGCGCAGACGCTGCAACATGTTGCACAAAAACCTGGCCAAGAAATAAAGTATAAAATATTTGGCTTGTTGATTATAATTATTACTTTATAGTTAAGTTATTTTTGAATCAACTAAAGTTGTAGCTAATTATTTTCAGTGCAAATAAATATTTTATTATTATATTCTATCGAATTAAATGACTGCACTGTCATAAATTTAACATTTTATTTTACTTGGATAATTAGTGAATTATAAATTATTTGCGTAGCATGCAAAGTTAATAAAATGACTTTAGCAACATTGAGATGTTGCTGGCAACATGACAGCATATATGTTGCTGACACAGCTGCTGTTGCTGCTGCTGCTGCTGTTGTTGCTGTGAGGCTCCTCCAAAAAATATGGTCAACAGTTGCGAGTTCAGTACGCTTTGTGCGTTCGACGCGTGCGGTTCATTAACGGATAAATAACTTGCCAATCACTTTATAACGGATAACTTGGCTTAGAGTTGTGAGTTGTGTTATTTGAGTTGCTGTTTTTGTTGTTGTTGTGCGAAAGGTGCCGCAAGTTTTGTAGGCGCGTGAGCTCGTTACGCATAAATTACATTTTTGACCGAGTTTCAGTTATAACTGATCACCAGCAGCAGCAACAACAATACCGACAACAAGGCGTGCAAATTGTTGCAAGGAGTCGCCAACAGTTGTTGCAGCTTTCCTTGTTGTTGTTGTTGTTGCTGTTGGTTGTTGCTATTGCGGTTTTTATTGGCATTAAAGGTCGTTTACTTTTTGGCAACATCAACAACTTTTGTTGTTGTTTTGATTTTCATCTGCCTCTGTCATATATGTGTGTGCGTGTGTTTAAGTGAGTGAGTGTGTGTGTGTGTGTGTTTGTTTGTTGTGCGTTTTAAAACACACTTTCAATTTTCAATAAAAATTCTCGCGCGCGGCTGCTGCTGCTGATCGATGACGTCGATTTGTTTGCATTACTCGTGACGATTTATGCCCCAGAATCGTGTTTGTGATAGCCCATAAAAAACAAAATAAAAAAAAAATAAAATTAAATTATATATACCATATAAATACGTTTACAGCTGACATACTTATATGGCACGAGTTTTCATATGGCCAATTCATATTTAGTTATTTTTCTCCGAACTGGCCATTAATATGGCTTTTGAGAGCAAGTGTTAAATTCATTATATATGTATTTAATTAATTATTTTATTCGTGCGTGCAAAGCTTTGACAGAAAAAAAAATTACCTTTTAAATGTGTAACGGCAATTAATTTCGCAAGTGCAAAGCAAATAATCGTACATAGTGCATATTTATGTTTTAGCTGATATCTAAAATGCATAACGAATTTTTTGTTTGCTATTTGCGGCTGAGCAAGTAAACTGAAAATACATTTAAGAGTTCTTATGTATGTGCATTAAACTTGAATATTTTTTGAAAAAGTTATAGTTAAAAATATTAAAAAAAACTATCCCAACGGATCATATTTTGTATTTAAAAACTGAAGTGATGTTGCCTATGAAAGCTTTATAATATTAGAAGATGCAAAACAAATTGTTTCTAGAACAAAAATAATTGGCAATTGTGTAAAACGTGAATGATAAAAATCGAAGAAAAATAATTAAAATACATACTTAAATAAAGTGCGCTCCGTTTAAATAAATGTTTAAAAAAACAGCTTTACAACCGATAAATTATGCAAATAATTCATTCATTGAAATGTCTATAAAAATTGTGTGTTCAAAAATTTGAATATTAAAAAGAGTTTACAAAGTATTTTATTTAATAAAGTGTAAATAAAACTTCGACTTTTATATGCTAACAATGCAAGCAAGAGTTAAAAAAAAACTATAATAATTAAGTGCAGCCAGACTTAATTAACAATAAGACACAAAATAGCACTAAAAATGTCAATGCACCCAAATAGTGAAACGAGACTCGGCAGCCAATCGAAAAAGTGAAGATCTACCGTGAAGCACGCCCCGATTGCAATGACCAAACCAAGTAATTATGTATGCCGATGTGGTAGCAAAATGTTCATAACACTTTGGCGTGAACGAAAAAATATCAAAAAGCAGACGACAGACATCGAAATCTCTTGCATTCCATTACGATTGAACAAGTGGACAAGTGGAGAAGTTTTCGGCTAGCTAGGAACCTTGGGTATAGGGTATCGCCACCCACTGACTAAGTGGCGCGTGTTTGGATTTTGATTTAGGCTTTTCTGAGAGCTGAGAAATTCCCCAAACTTATTTTTTGTTTTCTTGGGAAGCACCTTTTGTGAATAGTTAATCAGACCCTGAGACCGTTCACCGAGTTCAACTTGGTCTTTTAAACGTTTCTGGCCGTTGCAATATATCAATTTGTAATCCATCAAGAAACCTTTTTTAATTTTTTTTTTTTGCTTGTGAGTTTTGTGTTGTTATTTTTCGACGCTTAAAAGTCTCGAGTTGCTTGGGGCGTCATCAATTTTGGCAAATGTTCAGCAGCTGCAAATATTGCAGCCAATTGTACGGAGTATATAGAATGAAAAATTAAGCCTAAGTGCATATCCAAGGCGATCCGGACCCCAAGTTGCCTATCTGAATTGTTTAACGAGCTTTTAGAGGAGGCGTCTGAAGTTGGAGAATGAGTGGAGAAGATGGCGGGGGGCAGGGCACACTAACGATGACGACAGTTTATAAAAATTACGCATAGTCAACTAATTTTCATTATGAAAAACAAGTAAAAAATAAATTCAACATAATAGACGAATATAAAATGCTCTTGCTTATGCGATTGCCTTTGTGACTAGAAGTAAAAAGTAGCCATATAATTACTAAGAATAAATAAAGTGATTGGAAATCAATTTTTTAATTCTTGGTGTCCAAAAGTTCTTCTCATTAGGTTCTAATAAAAACAGAACTTTAAAATTGTAATCTTAATAGTTCTCGAAAAGAGTAAACACTTTAAAAATTATATAAAATTTCCCCCAACGTTGCCTAAGCAAATCAAATTGATAACATAATGTAACCGAAAGCTATTTGATTGAAAATAACTTAAAACTTAAGCTACTTTAAGTTGTTCAAACTTATTGTTTGCGACTTGTTCAAATCTGCTGTCTCTATACATCAAGCTATATAGAATAACGATGCCGTTGCTGTAATCCCCACTTATTACAGCTTAATCTTGCACACAATCTGCGATAATCCCCATGATTTAATGACGCTCTTCTTGTTTTTTTCGTTTCTTCGTTTTTGTTGGCTGTCGATGTTATGCAGCATCTGCTTGCATGCGCGAAACGCAGTACTCAACTGATTGAAAGCGTATTTTTTGGTGTAATGCAAACAAGTCTTGCGGCATTGCGAGCGTTTTTGGTAGCGCGAAAAATAAACATTTTCATTAAAATTTTATATTTATTGAATGGCTGGCGACACTTCTTTGATATGATATGTGGTGGTGTGTGGTGTATGGTGGGTGATGATAGGCCAGCATCTGATATATGCAGACGTGTGGGCGTCACAGCGTCTGAGGCGGCTGCGGAAATCATTTACTTAATGCTTGTGGAAATTGCAACGCAATTGACATGATTTCACAGTTATATATACGCATATGTATCTTTTGTGTTGCCTTGGTTCGCATCAAAACAGCGGAGGATATAAGTTTTTAATGATGTTGCTTGCCACTTTGACATAATTAGGCAAATGGGCTAAACGGCTAGGTAAGTGGCGGGGCAAAGGAAAAATGAAAATCGTTCAAGTTGAAAGCAAAAGTTTGTGAGTAAATGCAATTTGCGACACATGCCGCAAATGGAAAATTTTCTGCTTCGTCTGGTCTGTTGCCAGTGAAAGGTGTGAGAGTTCAGCTAAAATTTCATTTCATTCGATTTAAGTGTGTTTTGGCAGACTGATTGATTGGAAAAGTGAATGCAATGAAGATTCCTCTTATAAGAGTTATACGCAATGCTGGCTTTTTTTTGCAGCATTATAAACCCTTGGGCACATGTCATGATAGCTGTTAATGTCACTTGAAAAAAAAGGTCTCATTTGTTGTTTCTAAGACAGACAGACGAGAACGGCATACAAAAGTCTGGCAATTATTCCACAAAATGTTACACAAAAATCTCAATAAAACTGAGAGCGAACAAATGTCCTGCAAATGCTTGCTTGACACTCAAGCCCTGCCTTGCTATCTACTCAATTGGCCTCGGCTCATAAAAATGTCTGCACAGAAAGGAGATAAAACAAAAACAACGACATTTTCAAAAGTTGCTAACAAAACGCGCTCATTACTCTTTCCCCCACACAGAAACTATTGTTATCTACACATACAACAAACACATATAAAGAGTTCGTGGTCTGCGTGTCGTATGTATGTAATCAATTGTTGCAGCTACTTTGGTCCAGTGGCCGCTACTGACCTCTGGATTTGTCACCCATCTACCACAGACTTCTTTTTTATTATTTTTACAGTATTTTTGGCTTCTGCTTCGGTTGCGCTTCATTTGCGTTGCCCTTAGAATGAGTGCGTTTCTTTTTTTGTGCTCCTTTTTGATATCGCTTTTGTCACAATTACTACACAATTTGCTTAATCGAGTTTTGCACACATTTTCAGGTCAGTTGGCAGCGGCAGCCTTTGTGTTCCTTTCGGATCTCAATTGATTTTCAACTGTCGCCACAGCTGCAACTAAATTGTTGATGAAAAAAACAGAAAGAATGGTATTCAGTTCTCTTTGCCAAACAAATAAACACAAAGCAGTACACAATCCATTTGCTGCTTGTTACCATAAAAAAGAAAACGAACAAAAATATGTATTGTAAAATAGTAAAATTTATGAGAAACCCGAGCATTGCTGGCAAATGGTATTACCAATGTGGATTGAAAAAATGTTGCAAAAATAAATTTCTCTTTGTGTTTTTCTAAAAATAATTTTTGTAGCTTTCAAGTCAAAGAACATTGCTTAAATGTTTTGAAAATCTTCTAAGACAATATAACAATACTACCTCATAATTTTATTTATCTTGTAAGCAACGCTTATAAATTGCATTTTTAAAAATGATATTCCACAAATTCGTGTGAAGCACTTGAACAGCGAAAGAACCAAAACATTTCAGACACATTTCATATGCCAGACAATTGACCCAAACTGCCAATAAAATTGAGTAGCAAGAAATGTAAATAAAAAGGCTGCGCTAATAGCCCGATTATGATGAAGGTGTTGGTGTGCTTGCTTGTGTGTGTTTGTGTGTGCGATGATGACGTTGCCAATTTAAGAGATCTGCTCGCTGAGATGAGCTACCCAACACATCAAGCCAATCCGATGTAATGAGAAAGCCATAAAATAAACAGTTGAATAATCAGCAATAATATGATTGCCTCGGGCTAAACACGAAATCGATTCAAACAGCAACAAGAACAATAATAACAACATTTGTTAACGTATCGAACAAAAGAGACAAGAGAGAGAATAAAACAGAAACAGTTCAGTTCAACAAGATCAAAGCGTACAAAAGTGGACGTCGTTCGTCGGATCGAATATTGTGTTTAAGCATTCGCTAAATGGCTGCAAGGTGTGAACTTTGATGTGGCATTCGCCACTTGAACGCAGCTGGCAAACACTTTTCCCCACATTTTCAATATTTTCTTCAATATTATATATATCTTTTGACCAACCAAATAAGATATGATAAATGAATTGATTTCCTCATCTTTTCTTTAATTGTTGTTGTGAATACTATTTTATTGAATAAATGTTCCCTTACATTTCTTTATTTTTCTAACATTCAAATTTGTTGCCCAAAACAGAAATCACATTTAATTATTTAACTCCTAAAAGTCAGCTGAGTGCGCCAAAAAAAAACACTCTTAAATTAAAATAAATTATGCAACAACTGTCATTAATAAAGTCGAGCGAAAAAAAAAAAATCCCACAATAAATGAAGGTCAACATAAAGCAGCATAAATGCAACAAAAACCACAACAACAACTGCAACAGCGCCAGCTAAAATAAAGTTGCATTTTGTGTTGAAATACCAGTTTTTGTATTTGGTGAGCTGCACTTGAAATTAAAGCGAAAACATCAACTTGTTATGATCCACTTGACAGAGTATACCGTTTAATCAGGTTCAAAAACGTTTAACTCCAAATTGCAAATGGAAAATTTGTTTATTATTATAAAATTCCAATTAAATAAATATTTTTTTTCAGTTTTTATGCTTCTTCCTTTGAGTAATACCTCTTTAAACGTCTTATAATTTAAAACAGGGTAAATATATATTTTATAAAAACATACAAAATGTATTGAAAAATTGACGTCGTTCACTTTCAGTGCAATTTTTGTATTGTTGCGTTGTCGTTGCGGCATTTTCTTTGGCTTTTGGCGACTGAATTGAAAATGATTTAATCAATGCGCCAGGCCCCAAAGCGTAGCTCGACACCTTTTTGAGTTTCAGTTTTCGAGCTGTTTCACGATTTTTCACCAGCTATTGATTTGGGCGCATAATAATATAATGTTATATGTGCGCAATATATATTCTTTTATGTCAATATCAATTTTAAGCTTTATAAAAAATTTGCCTTGCAGTTTGAATTTCAATTCATGTTTTCCAGGGCGTGGCTGTCTCTAAAGATATTTTTTAATTAATCGCCGGCTGTGCAACAATTTATGGCATTTTCATGAAGTTTTGATGCCTTTTGAGTGCGTGTGTGTGGGTTGTACTCAAGCTGCGTTCCAAAGTTTTGTTTGGCATTGAAGTGCGTACAAAAACAAAAAACCAAACACGTGTGTCTCAAATAAATTCTCATACACATAGGTGTGTGAGTGTGTGTGTGCCCATAAAGTGGCCATATATCAATTACAGTCATAGTCACAACAAATCGTGTGACAATTAAAAATTGGCATGCGTTCAACTGTAATAATTTGCATATGCCATGAGAGCGGCTTAGATAAAGCGCTTACGTAGCTTTCAATACGATAGCTACTTAAGCACTTACTTATATATCTAATAGCTGTCTTCCACTATTTAGAGATTTATAGCTGACAATCGCACCAATCAATGTCATACTCAATATGGCAGGGAGCCTTTAAGCAAGAACTGCAAGGAAATATTTTTCCGATGTGATGTGATCTATGGATCTTTGAAGGCATTAAAGCTAAGCGATATGTTAGACTTTGAGTGATGTACAATATATTTTCAGTGGCCAGCAAAGTAGGAAGATTATGCTAAACCTATGTTAAAGCAAATTGGTTGGGTAATAAAGTTGACTTGATTGAAGTTTCTTTTAAATATTCAGTTTCGAACACAATTTCACCACTTTATTTTATCACTTATTTTATCACTTCATTAGCTTTTGTAAAAGTAAGACGCTAGAAAAATCTGTATTTTAATAAGTAAGCAGGCTCTAGTCGTAATACCCCGACTAGACGATACCCTGAACCCTATACTTTACGTGTACATACGGACAGACGGACAGACAGACAGACGGGTGGACAGACGGACGGACGGACATAGCCATATCGAATCGGCTGTTGGTGCTGATCAAGAATATATACACTTAATGGGGTCGGAGATGCTTCCTTCTGCTTGTTACTTACTTTTGCACAAAACCATTATACCCTTTTTCCCCATTTTTAATGAATTTAATAATTTAATGAATGAAGGATTTTATTCAGCAAAAGTTGTGGTAAACTAGTAATATCGTGAATGAGAACCTTCTATAACTTATCACAATCTTAATTTGACATCTGCTTTAAATTCAATGTGTCACAGCAAAGAACCAGTCAAGAACCAACCCAAACTGAACTGCCAAAGTCCGTAAACAGCTCGTACATGCATACATAATATAATAATACATACAAAATTCTATCGAGAGTAAACCAAATCCTTTCGGCTATTCGGTTATTATTGGCATACAGCAGACAACCCAAAAGTAGACAGCACTTTGCCACAGCCGCTGTCAGACGAGTTATGGGAAACGTTTGCAGGAACACCGCCAAATTGGAACCAACCAAAACAATACACCAAAATCACCCTAGACACGTGTGTGCGCATTTGGATGCTATTTCGGAACTTTTGTGTTTGTTTTGTGTTGATTTCTCTCTTTCCACTTTTTTTTTCCTTGTTTCGCACCCACTCAACGGCAAAGTTCAACGTAAATATTAACATTTTGCGGCTTCGGTTCGTTTGCAGTGAACTAAAAAAAGAAAATAAAAAATGTGATTTTATAATATGTATATTTGGCAGTTGTGTTGCCACGCCAATTTTTTAGATTCGATGGGCTTAGTAAGCACAAGAGCTTTATAAAGTTAAATGAATATTGAGAGAGGTTGGGAAAATTAGGTATATTTTTATACCCAGAACCTTTTAATAGTGTGAAAAAGTTTAAATTGTTTTTGTGCAAAAATTTGTAACAGGCAGAAGGAAGCATCTCTGACCCTACATAGCATATATGTATATTCTTTATCAGCATTAACAGCTGAATCGATATAGCCATGTTCGTCAAGAAGTCTGTCCGTCGTTTTCCATGAGAGTAAAAGACTCCAGATTTATAACATAAGCTTGCTTAAGTCCTAGGCGGTATAAAGCTTGTTTCAAATTATCGATAAAGCATCCTATTTTCGATATACCGATGCAATCGATTACAATAAAATCTTGAATTTGGAAAACTTGAGAATGACGTTTAGACATAGACGAGATAATGAAAGAAAAATAATTTTACTTCTTCCCTTCTACGCGATTCTCAAAAATTGAAGTAAGTCATTAAGGATTTTGATCTCATTAGTTAAGTGTACAATGAGTTTTTGTGAGTGACTGTCTTTGGGCTCTCTCAGAGTGCTTTTTCGTATATTTAAAGAGTATATCAATGAGTTTGTCTTCATTGAAATCGGTTGAGACGCACCGAAGACATGGAACATTGAAGCACTGACTGTATGCGTTAAATATAGGGATCAGGGTATCTTCTAGTCATCTTAGTTGTTATATTTAGCAATGAGTGGCAAACAAATATTCGTAGTTCAGCAGCTTGTCGCCAATCTGTGGAAGCTCTTTCAAAAACTCATTAAGCAACATGCCAAAATATTTAGTGTGTATAATGCATAATCGTAGCGTGTAAATATACAGATATTTCGAAGATTGTTTACATTTATCTGGCTTATTTATGAATGAATCGAAGCTAATAAATACTAAACAGATTGAATATTTGTTTCGCTTTGATACGATTCAATTCGATTAGGATGGCAATCAAAATGATTCCACCACTAACATAATATCAACTAGCCCTAGATGTATTCGTTGCTCGCTTCTTGTTGTTGTTTGCTATGATTTTTGTTGTTGTTGTTGTTGTTGTTTTTTAACGGTTGCCATTGTGCGAGGTCAGCGGCACATAAACATGCCATAAATCATCCAGTGAGAAGTGCGAGTTAAATGAAGGCGCGTTGTCATGGATTCAAGATGGGGAAATGTCTTCTGTTTCCGGTCTGTGTGTGTGTTCGTGTCCGTGTTTTCTGACTGACTTCGCCCAGATAGAGTGACAAAAACACGTACATAAAACGGCTTGGATAACTGTAAGAGAATTTTGTTCATTCTCACTCTCTCTCTGTTTCGCCGTTCCATTAATAATAAGAGGGAAAGAGAGAGACGTTTGATATACGAAAGGGAACTTTGAGAAAGCCCGGAAACACTCTCTCACAAAAAACTCAATCAAAATCCTTAATGACTTACTTGAATTTTTGAGAATCGCTTAGAAGGGCGATCTCCATACACAAAGTAAAATTATTGTTTTTGTGCATATTATCATTGTTTCAAACAGCAGCACATACACACACACACGCGCGCACATAAACACACACACCAAAACACACAGAGAGAGAGAAAACACATGCAGCAATAAATAAAAATAAAGCTCAACATTTAATATCATGACATTTGTGAAATATTTGCAGTAAGTAGTTTGCTTTGCCTTTTTTCTTTGATATGATTTCCAGGCATGTGTGCGTCCTATTCTTGTTTTTGTTTGCTCGATTTAAAGAGAGAAAATTGTGAGAATTGAAAAACTGTCCACAGCTTCATTAATTTCAGTCTGTGCTGCAGCTTGTGTTGAGCAATGGGCGTAGTAGCTGTCAAATTTGTCATTCATCAGCTGCGCTTTGTTCTCGCTGCTCTGTCCTCGCCACAGCTACTTTTGTTCCTGACAGCCTGATGGGAATTGGTCACTAACTGGCTAATTTTGCACTGGGATGTTTGCTTGACATATTTGAGTCTTTTGTGCTTGAATTCTTTGAATGAGACACAAACTATAAAGCTTATTCTGTGATGGAGAGAGTGGTATAAGAATTATGAACTTAAGATTATTCATATTGAAATTTGATTAAACAATGTAGAATTACTTGCATATTCATTTTGAATATGTAATTTTCATATGTATTCCTTATATGTGTATTATTTGCATATAACCTATTTGATTTGTTTATTTTAATCAACTCGTTGACATTAATATATATACCTATGTACATAAATTGTCATTTAAGCCCCACTGTATAACAAACAGCATCAATCCACATGCAATTGAAGAACTTTCTCAACTATTGCAAAAACGGGCTGCAGACAACTTAACAAGAGACATCGAAGTTAAGCGAAGCAAACGGATCGACAAAGCCAACAAATTGCAAACACAATGAAATGCAACTGAAGCATAAAGTGAATGTAAATAAAATAAAATAAATACAAATCAAAACACACAAAAGTGAGCGAAAAACGGCGGTAAAAGCAACAACGTGCAAACCAACAAAACCAGCAACAACAGCGACAACAACAAATATAGCAACAACAAGGAGAGCGAAAAATCATGAGCGAGAAACGAATTGCGCACAAAACTGTCATCAAATGACAAATGCTTGACAGCATCAATCAGCAACTGCGACGACAACGGCAGCAGCAGCAGCAGCAACAGCGGCAGCGACGCCGACTAGAGCAGAAACGATGGCAGCGCATTGCCGGCGCCGCCGCAAGCAACGACGCAGCGACGCCGGCAGAACAGCAACAGCATCACCAGCAGCAGCAACGAAAGTAACAACAACAGCGGCCGGTTTACGGCAATTGCTGCTGTTGCTGTTGTTGCTTCTGCTGCTGGCGTCGCTGTTAGTGCCGGCGACAGCAGCGATGTCAACGCCAAAGCCGACGACGAGACGTCTAAATGCAACGGTAAATGTTGCCAGCTTAAATGAAACCAAAGAGATTCGCGCCCCAGCCAAACAACTTAGCGCAATTAGTGTCAATAAAATGCCCGTCACGCCCACAGTCACGCCCACCGTCACGCCTACTGTCAGCACACCGACTGGCATTAGAGAGAACGTTATGCTGCCCTCATCAGATCCCGAACGTGAGGCACAAATACTCTACGAGAAATCCCTCCAGGAATATCATGGCAGTCAGCGTGCTGCCGATGAATCGGCAACGGCTGCTGTCAGCGTCAGCAACAACAATGACGTCGGCGGCAGTAAAACATCGTCTCGCACTCAGCACACTGTCTGTGAACTGTGGGTGCAAAAACATTGCCACTGCAGTGGCAGCCTCGAGAACCTTAAGCTTAGTTGCCGCAGCATCGGAATCCTTGCCGTGCCTGTCAACTTACCCAGCGAAGTCTCAATTCTGTGAGTATTCAATTATTAAAACACTAACGAATACTTAATCTACTGTAGAATGTTGAAAATGAATGTTGTTTGAATTGGGTTGTATGAGAGCTTTCAATTTTATCAGCCATTTTCAAAATGTGATGAAAACTTGATATGAAATATTATTTATTGTTTCATTTAAATTCAAGAATCTTAAACAACTCAATAAAGTAAAAAATTTGGAAATTGTATTTAATAAGCAGCTTATTAATAAATCAGAGAAACGATATAATATTGAATTAAAGTATTTATTTGTTAGGCAATTACTTATTTAATAAACTTTAGTATGTAACTTCAAATGCTTATCGTTTCTAAAAGTCTTGTACAATACATATTACAAATTTCAAAAATAGTAAAATTCGTTTTCTTAACATTTTAAAAACTTAAAAGTTTTTATAAAAATATATTTATAATATATATATATACATATATTATTAATATTCAACATGAATATTAACTAAGTAAGTTCTTAAAGTCAAGCTCAATTTGGTTTAATGATTTCATTACCTGTTCGACCAGTTTAGCCTCATTAGATCCATGCAAACGAGCCAAAGGTAAATGGCTAACTGTGTCGCACATTATCACAATTAATAGTAAGCTGATATTAAGCGTTATTAAGCGATTATTGCTTAATAAGGGGGGATAAGAAGAATGAGATAAAAGCATTCGGTTGCGTGAATTCTTCGTATTCCCCATTCGTATAATTACAAGTCAATTTCGCAGTTTTCGGTTCTGTTTTGGCATGCGGTTTAATCTAATTACACATACGCCACGTTGCGCGACGTTTCACAATCGTTGCTCGAGTTTCGCGTTTCGAGTTTCAGCTTAAGTTTGCTGTCTTGTATGTTAGTCACGTTTTCTTGCCGCCAAAAACCTCTCAAAGGAGTTGGGCCTCGTTTTTGGTGGCCATGCAGCCGCAGCAACAAACAAAGCGACTGATTAATGGCCAAATCAAACAGGCCATAAATAAATATATATATGTATTTATATATATTATTTATTAATTAACGCTTCGCTTAGAGACATTCAACCAGACATTAGTCATGGTCTAGCGAATCCAGCTTAAATTATGACTACCTCCAAAATACAATGCATATGTGGCACGTTGCACACTGTTTGCATTTCCAATTGTTGCCGCAGTTCATCTTCATTGTTATGCCATTTAGCTGTTTGCCTTCCAATATTTTCCCTTCTTTTTTTTTTGCCAAGTTCACGCAAGTTAGCTTAATATGTTTATTTAATGCCTTTTACTATTTGATTGATGGCCTGCCTACAGTGAGCTTCGTGCCCCACTTCTGTGCCGCAATTGGCAACGTTTAGCAACCTTTTCTATTCAGGATAATATTTTATTTGCCGTGCAAGTAGCTTATTGAAGTTGATAGATGGCCATCTTCAAATTATATTTGTTTATTTTTTCTACGTTTCATTGCTGTTTTCTTTTTTTTTTGTAATTCATAGAGATTTGGGCAACAACAATTTAACCAAACTGGAGGCAAATTCATTTTTCATGGTGCCACATCTCGAGGAGCTGTAAGTATAACTGGAGAGATGCAAGTAAGGTTAACCACAAAACTTTGTTATTAATGCTTTAAAGTTTTTTTTTTTAAGAAGTTGTTAAAAGGAAATTGCAGCAAGAAAACAATTATTTAGGGCAGGTCGAACTTTTTAGATCGCAATCCACCTGCTGAGATAATTTTTTTGTTTTAAGTATGGCGTTCTGATATTCTCAATGACAACAAAAGATACAAATAAACAGCTTATAGGAATTTTTTTCAGTTGAGATCATTTTTAAAATATTGAAAAATTAAATTTATTAGCAAATGCTAGCAAGTTTATTAATTGTATTCAATTTTTCCAACACCCACCACAAATAACGTAATTTTTACCGAAGACCGAGAATCATAGGATAAAGTAATATATATTAACAAAATACTTAGACACAAAGTAATGATATTCTTAGGAGCTGCTTAGGAAAGAATAATCACTTTGTTCTGTAAAGTATTTTTTTTTTATCTTATTCAATCAAGCAACAAGCTCTTTAATCCATCTAACAAAAACTGGATATTATTAATGGTTAGTTTTTTTTAGACCCGAACCCTTATCACAGCATTTTTCACACCACACCCACGGCCTGTTGTGTTTTTTTTTTCGAGCTTTAACCACAAGTCATTTCAGTCAGACACACTCCTAACCCACATTTTTAAGCTGTATACTAAGCAGCGAGCGATTGTTGAAAAACACAAAAATTAAATGAAAAACAAAAGCGACAACAACAATGCCAAATAACAAAAAACTTTCATTGTTGCCTGTCATGAGAGCTGCGACTCATTATTCAATTTCACAGCAAGCCCCTAAAAAAATCACAGTGGTCAGTTGTGGACATGGTATATGCAAGGGTATAGGTCAGGACAGTGTTTCTGGGCTATATAAATTACTTGATTACGTTGCGTACATATATATATATATATATATAATTAGTAAGTTTTGCAGGATTAATTACTTGCAATTTCCTTGCACTTTCGATGTCCAGCGAATTTTGTTGTTGACGGAGGGTTGGTTTGTTTTTATTTGCAGAACATTGTCGGACAATAGCATCATTAATATGGATCCGAATACGTTTTACGGTTTGGCCAAATTGAAGCGTTTAAGTTTGCAAAATTGCGGCCTTAAGGCCTTGGCGCCGCATTCATTTCAAGGACTCAGTCAACTAGTCAGCCTGTAAGTATGCAACAAGGAGTTCTATTTGTTGTTTGTCGTCACTATCTGTGTATGTGCGTGTGTGTGTGTGAGCGTGAGTGTTTTTTAATGTTTGCTTTTAAGGGTTGCCAGCAAGAGTGCAAAAAAAAAGAAAGTATGGAAGGATGCAACCGAAGTCAGCGACAGACGCCTGAAGGATCAATTAGTTCGCTTTAGTTTGTTCACTGCACACACATACACCTAAACACTTACACACCAACACACACACATATAGCAGCACTTGCCAGCAATTACACGCTATTTTGCTCATATTTTACGCTTCTCTATTTCTTTCACTCGCTTCGATTCGCAATATATATATATCTACACGAAACATCCCCGCACTACACCAACCCGCCCCCGCCACCGCCCCAACCCGAACCCGAACCCTTAGTCAATTGAATGGCAACGCCCTGGTCAGCCTGGATGGCAACTGTTTGGGCAATCTGCAGCAACTGCGCTCCCTGCGCCTCGAGGGGAATCTCTTCTATCGCATCCCAACAAACGCTTTGGCTGGACTCCGAACACTCGAAGCACTGTGAGCCTTTTTTTATTTTTTGATTTTATTTCTTTCTCTACAATTTGCATGTTTGAATTTTATACAATTCCCCGTATCTTTATCGATAATCCCAACTTGTTGTGCAAATTAATTATTCATTGCAGTTGTGTCTAGTTTTAAGTTTGTTTATTCTTTGTTTTTTTTTTTGTTTTGCATAATTTTACATATGCAATTAGCAAATTTGCTTTTGAGCCACAAATGTGTAAATGTGCGGTTTTAGCTGTAAATATTTGCGGCTATAATTAAAATGAACGCGCCAAAAGAATCGCGTTATAATAATTAATGCAATGATAATGAGTTGACCAAAAGTCAAACACTTAAAAATCAGTAAATAAAACTATTTAAAAATATGTTATTGTTTTTTTTTAAGTCTATAGATTAATGTAAATTGTTAATTTATAACTTAAATATTGCTAACGATTTATCATCCTAAATAATTTATCTTCTACAACTTTAATACGCATGATTTTACTTATAACTTGAAATCGAAACTCTTCAACATTAAAATTGTTCTTCGCTTAAATACTTTAAGAAATTGCTCATCGACTATTTGTGGTCCATAAAAAAAAAAAAAAACTGAATAACAATCAAAAGCAGTTGCTCATAAAGTTTCGCGATTATTTATTATTACTCTTTTCTCCACTTACATCAATTATGCGACCTCATTTATGGAAACGAAATGTTTAGCAATTTGGGCAGCAATTTGTTGAACATAATAAACGACGAAGACTTTCCGCGAATGCCAAATTTGATCGTTCTGTAAGTATTAACTGCTAGTTAATGTATGTTGAATATAATATATATGGCTAACATGGTCTGTTCTGTTTTTTTTTTATTTATTGCTTATTTAACAGTTTACTGAAGCGAAATCAAATTATGAAAATCTCAGCGGGCGCTCTCAAGAATTTAACGGCTTTAAAAGTTCTGTAAGTAACATAAACAAAATACTTTGAAAACTTAACACAAAAACACATGCATGACATTCTTGACAGGACAGGACAGAACTGAACAGGATGTAACGATTTTTTGGACCAACAAACAAACCATGAAACGACTTACAAAACTTTAACTAATGTTTAAATTAATTCAAAAGTCTAAAAACTGTATTAATTGTGGACAAAGTATTGAAACAACATATCGCAAATATACACAAAAATAGTTGTTTATTATTTTGATAAAAAAGGTTTAACAATTCAAAAAAATTTTGTTGTAAAAAATTTTAGGAAAGATTTTAATAGTTGAAAATTTTATAAGATATACAAAAAAAATCAAACCCTATCTAAAAACACCTTTTGCTGTAGAGTTCCTGTACAGTTAGATAACACACACACACACATACATAAACCGACCACACACACACACACCGCACACTTCATATGTAAGTTTCAATACTTGAGTGCTTTACCCAGAGAATGTAAACAGCGGCAAGTTGAAGTGCAAGTGGAAATGGTGTTTATCCTTTTCATTCTTTTAGTTTGTTGTTGCTGTGGCGCTTGGCGCGAATAAATTTCAATTTTTTGAAGCCAAACTTTTTTTTCTAAGCTTTTGTGACAGCTTAAACTGTCGTCATAGCGACGCCGCTGCTAGCGTCACAATCGCAGTTGCGGTCGCTGTTGCTGTTTATCGCGTTTACCCATTGCGAGGGCTGCAGACGATAAAAATAGATTTTAATTTTCTTAGCATTTTTAGCATTTTAAAAATTACAGCCAAAAATTATGCTAGCCCTTGGCTGAATCGGCAGGCCAATAACGATCAACCCCCAATAATTAATTGGACACCAAGATAAAATCTCTATGCATAAAAAACACTTATAAAAACCAAGCTGTGCCTAAAAAAAAGAAACGGCAGTTTTTCTAAGAATTCTTTTTAACTAAAACCATTGCATACGGCATAGGCGGTATATTAAAATCAATCAAGTGCATAGTGCTGATTTTTTAATTAATTAAATTCGTATGAAATTAAGAAATAAATTTCTAACATTTACATTAACCTGGGAAGAACGTGATTCGATATGATAATAAATTCGGCTTAAATATGGAATCCAATTAAATAAGAAACCTTACAAGCAGATCCCTTTTTAACATTTACCTTAACTGCGAGAAGAATGCATATATGCAAATTTATGTTGTGGCTGACAGATGTGGGAAGTAAACTAAACAGACAAACTATGCGTGAAGTGGCAACATGGGGAAGGGGCGATAAACGTGCAACGTGCAACAACTGTGTCAGAAGAGGAATGCATCAAGTGAAAGTGAAAGAAACTTTTGCCGTGCAACGCGTAAATCTGTGTTGAAAGTATATAGAAAATTTTCCGTATGCATTTCTCGAGAGATTTATGAGTTTCTTTTTTACCCAGACTCCCACCGGACACGCCCCAACAAGTTGCGTGTTTGTAATGTGTTCGCCAAGTGAAAGTTGCACGGGTTTTGTTTTTAATGCCAGTCACGCACATTGAAGGATAGGGAAATGAACAAGTGATAGCAGAAGCTCAATGGGAGGTATTAAATATATATGTACATATATGTGTTGGAATGTATTTGTATATATATTTGGAAAGGGTTTCATATGTTTTAATTAAATACCCAAGTTTATGCGAAGGAAAAACTTATTCATACCATATTTTTATATTATATTTAAACAAATTATTAATGAACAAGATGAATGTTAGATATTTAAGGGAAAATATTTGTTGATATACCTAGTTTTTAGATTTTTAAGCAAAACTTCGATGAACAGCTTTAAAAACTATATGTGGAAGAAAAAAAATAATATAAGCATCCAAGGGAACATTTATTCACTGAATAACATACAATCGAAGCGAACCAGTTTTTAATATATTTTTTTTTTAAATATATTTTAACCCTCACGTATAATTGAAATCAATGCAGTTTGTTAGAAAACTAAACTTTATGTTCATGCATAAATTTGCATCGAACAATATAGTAGTTGGGGTTGTCCAGGGTCTATCCAATCAGAGTGTTGCAGCTACGTGCGGACACGTACGACTCACAAAGACTGGACCCTCGAAATGTGAACCGCAATGAAACCCAACCGTATGCAAATACGCATGCCATGACTCACAAAACGAATCACAATATTTGTAAACGTTCTTCAAAATATGCTTTAATAATAATACATTTTTTATGTTCGTTTTTCTAGAGAGCTGGATGATAATTTGATAAGCAGCTTGCCGGAGGGACTTGGAAAATTGCCGCAGCTGAAGGAGCTGTAAGTATATGTAACCAGGTGTTTGACAAAGATTGGCAAAACAAAAAAGGAAAGGGTGAAATGTGGCGAGAGCGGTGGTTAAGGAATGTGTTGTATAGTTGTTAAGACTTGCTACAATTTTCTATTGCATTGTCAAGTTGGCAGCACAACATTTTTCCTACTACTTTGCCAGGCGGCAAACAAGCGGAAACCAAAAATCATAACGCATCATTACTTTGCGAATTTACGACATAGCCTTTAACACCCCCTCACCCTACCATTTAGTATCCACAATCATCTTGCAGCAAATGCAACTGCCGTTGACTTGAGCCACATCCTATCACCATAGCAAATGCATTTCATTTTATTTTTCTTGATATGGGTATCTCAGCTTTATAAAGCAGCTTGTTAATTGACGTTTACATAAGTGGGGAAAAGTCTATTAAGGTTGTTTCTATTAAAATATTGAAAAAGAATTTTTTTTTTTGTGGGCGTGAAGCAACACAAATCTAAGAGTATATCATATTCGTTTGTGCTTAAATAATATTGTCATTTAGTTGCTATTTCATTTTGTTTGTGCCACACGCACTTCCTGCGAGTGGCAGCTGCGACAACGGCGGCAACAACTGGCGACTGTCATTGCGAATCGTTGACATCGTTGCAACGACGGTTTTTTTTTGTTTGTTTTTTTTTTGTTGCCTTTCTCAACGTTGCTCAAATGTGTCCCCAAGGAAATTCAATTTCTGGTAAACAGGATAATTATGAGCATGTTTAATGTTGCGATAAAAGCCACGCTGCGATGCACTCAGCGATGCGACCCAGCCGAACCATTGCCATCTTCATGATTGGGGAATTAAACTGGCAAATAAATTCGCTTTAGCGATGGCAGAGGCGGGATTGGGGTGATGGGTGTGGCTTTAGAAATCTTGCACTTTTTCTCGGCTCACATGGGATGTGGTTTATTTTTATTTTGTTTCTTTCTGCAACTCTCGTACAAGAAAAACAAATTTAAAAGGATTAAAAACATTTTGTATCACTGGCAGTTGGCTCAGCAAAGTTAACGATTTCTTAGAGGGAAGAAGCTAACCAAAAAAGAAAAAAAAGAGAGTCACAAATTAAAAGCGATAAACACTGAGATTTGGTATAGAGTTAATGAAGTGTACTAAAAGAAATTAAAGAAAAAGTACTCGAAAACTTGCACAAATAATAATAAACTGCAAAAGTAGATGGAATATATTAAAGTATTTGAACAGACATATTTTTAAATTACATGTATATATTTTGAAAAAGTTATTTAGTTTCGAAGCTTACTTTCTTATAATACTATTTATTTTAGTTCCTCCAATTTCACACTTTTGCCCCAATATTTAAGAATTTTGAGTAAGCTCGACCCTAAATGTTGACCCACAAACGTAAAGGGCTGTTAAA
This sequence comes from Scaptomyza tumidula, assembly GCA_035044465.1. Classification (NCBI taxonomy): domain Eukaryota; kingdom Metazoa; phylum Arthropoda; class Insecta; order Diptera; family Drosophilidae; genus Scaptomyza; species Scaptomyza tumidula. The sequence goes on along the minus strand of JAWNNW010000595.1, from coordinate 732,688 downwards.
GTACCTCGGATATGTTCACATGCGCATTTCCTGAATGTTGGCCAAGAAAAACCATAAGACGATAACAAAATGTGCGCCCAAAACGTAGTACATAGTATAAAGAAACTGATTTTATGCGAGGCAGTTGTCACAGTTTTATTTTGGTTGCTAGCCAACTTGACTTTCAAATGCAGCTGCAACGCGGCAAGTGCCACTTGTCAGCATAGTGAAACTTAAAGATACAAACTAGATATCTTACAGATAGTTTTTTTTGTATCTTTTGCAGTTCCATGACTAGCAATCGTCTGCGCTGGATAAATGATACGGAACTGCCAAGAACAATGCAAATTTTGGATCTGCGAGCGAATCCTTTGTCCACGATCACATCGAGTGCCTTTCGAGGCATGTCCAAGCTGAGAAAACTGTAATGAAAGACTTTTAGCTTTTTTTTCTTTATACTTTCTTAACGTTATCATTTATTTAGTATACTCTCTGATGTGCGCACTCTGAAGAGTTTTCCCGAACTAGAAGGTTGTCATGCATTGGAGATACTTAAACTAGATCGGGCGGGCATACAGGAGGTGCCAACAAATTTGTGTCGTCAAACGCCAAGACTGAAGAGTTTGTAAGTTACTAAAACCGAAATCAACTGAACAAATCTATTAACGCATTTTCTTTTAGAGAACTTAAAACTAATTCCCTGAAAAACATCCCAAATTTAAGTAGCTGCAGAGACTTAAGGCTGTTGTAAGTATGCGAACGTTTTAAGCAAATTGAATAGAAATTGTACATTATTTGCTTTTCAGAGATCTATCGAGTAATCAAATTGAATCATTGCAAGGACGACCATTTCATGGGCTGAAGCAGCTACATGATCTGTTGCTTTCCTACAATCGCATTAAATCCTTGCCACAGGACGCTTTCCATGGCATACCCAAACTGCAGCTTCTGTACGTAAGCTTCCTACATCTGCATATGTAATACATGTTGTAGGCCGAAAATTGCACTACAGCTGATCCTACACTTTATCTATGCCGATAGTTGTCGTAGCATTGATCAATGATTATCAATGACTATGTAATATTGAGACGCGAAATTAGGTACCCCTTTTTTAACAGAAACGATAAAACCTGAAATAAGCACCTGGGGAAATGAATTACGATCTTGCTTCGCCAACTCCGGCAGACAGAAAAGTATAAGCAATGAAGAAAAATAAAAACCTAGTTGGGAGAAATATGAAGGGAAAATAGGTGCTATTGTACAGCGCGCGTTTACTAACTGTAAAAAAGGGGTACCATAATTTCCAGTCTTATAGATTATATCGTTTTTGTATCAATACAATCAATGTTGATTGTGACGATCTCACTATCGAGTAGATACAAGTAAACCGATAATTGTATAAAAGCGACGCGCATAAATATTATAAAAAACGAAGAGAATAATACAGCATTAAAATATATTAAAGAACTGGCCACACACAATTCCTTATAGATTTCTCTATAATCCCTAGTGATCTGGAGGGCAATGAGATTGACTCTATACACAAGGATGCGTTTGCGGCGTTCACAACTCTAGAGGATCTCAATTTGGGCAATAACATATTCCCTCATCTACCGGAAGCAGGTCTGCGCGGCTTGCTTCATTTGAAGACATTTAATAATCCGAAACTGCGCGAGTTTCCTCCACCCGATACCTTTCCACGTATTCAGACTCTAATACTGTCCTATGCCTATCATTGCTGCGCCTTTTTGCCCCTGGTGGCCATGTCTGCTCAGCGCAAGACCTCACAGGTTCAAGAAGCGGTTCTATTTCCCTCCGACGCAGAGTTCGATATGACTTTGTGGAACAACAGCATGATGAACATTTGGCCACAGATGCGTGAGTACAAATATTTAATATTTATGCTTTTTGTAAACCAATTTATTGCTAAAAGCTGTTCATACCACCGTTATTCAAATTGACTAAATAATAATTCATATTGTCTTTTCTCAGATAATCTTAGCAAACAGCTAGGTGCCGCAATGCACGATCTGTGGGATTCACCGCTCAATAACTATAATATGAATGAGGATCTGCAGCAGTTTCCAACTGGTAGCCAATCGCCCAGCAGCTTTATGGAGGAGTATTTTGAGGAGCATGATGTGAGTGGACCTGGCACCGGCTATGGCTTTGGCTCCGGTCTATTTAATGGCATTTCAGCGGATGATTTGCAACCAGGATCAGTGCAGTGTTTACCAATGCCTGGTCCCTTTTTACCGTGTGCAGATCTCTTTGACTGGTGGACGTTGCGATGTGGAGTTTGGGTTGTCTTTCTGCTGGCACTGTTAGGCAATGGAACTGTAGTCTTTGTGCTAGTCTGCTCCAGGTCTAAGATGGATGTGCCTAGATTCCTAGTGTGCAATCTTGCAGCAGCTGACTTCTTTATGGGCATCTATTTGGGCATATTGGCCATTGTGGATGCAGCTACATTGGGTGAGTTTCGTATGTTTGCAATACCCTGGCAAATGTCGTTACTCTGCCAGCTGGCTGGATTCCTAGCAGTGCTCAGTTCGGAGCTATCTGTTTACACGCTGGCAGTGATCACGCTGGAGAGGAATTATGCCATAACCCATGCGATCCATTTGAATAAACGTCTATCGCTGCGACAGGCTGGCTACATTATGAGTGTGGGTTGGATGTTTGCCCTGATGATGGCATTCCTGCCACTTCTGGGCGTCTCCGACTATCGCAAGTTTGCCGTCTGTTTGCCCTTTGAGACGACAACGGGCGTGGCAAGTTTAACGTATGTGATCAGTCTGATGTTTATCAACGGGTGCGCATTTCTTACACTCATGGGTTGCTATCTGAAGATGTATTGGGCCATAAGGGGCAGCCAGGCATGGAATACGAACGATTCGAGAATTGCCAAACGGATGGCTTTGTTGGTCTTTACGGATTTTCTTTGCTGGTCACCCATTGCCTTCTTTTCGGTAACGGCCATCTTTGGATTGCAGCTCATTTCGCTGGAGCAGGCGAAGATCTTTACAGTGTTTGTGCTGCCTCTGAACAGCTGTTGCAATCCTTTCCTCTACGCCATTATGACCAAGCAGTTCAAGAAGGATTGTGTTACACTCTGCAAGCATTTCGAAGAGACACGTGTGGGTGGCGCCGCAACAGCTGCTCGTGCGGCGCGTGGCGCCGGTAAACGTGGTGCAGGAGGCGGAGAATTGCCGCCTCCCTTGTTGCCCGCAGGCACGGGATTGGCACATCCGCCAGGCTGTCGCTGCCTGCGCATGCTGCCCAGCGAGATGCCCAACTGGCACAAAATGGAACGAGAGCCAACGCTGTGGCAGCGTCTCAAACGCTTCTGCTGTGGCAAGCCACGTCGCAAGCAGCGACGCCAGCCACAACAGCGACGTCAGCGCGCCTACACCGCCGCAGCAGCAAATCCGTATCAATATCAGTTTGCAGAGTTGCGACAACAGCGCAAAAATCGTGCGAGTTCCATTTCCAGCGAGAACTTTTGCAGCTCGCGCAGCTCCAGCTGGCGGCATGGCGCCAATTCATCAACGCCTGCACCGCAGTCGAACTGCGGCATGCCACTGAAGCTTATGGAACCCGGTCAGAGTCATGCGCATGGCAGACGACGTCACTCTGCCTGGCTAATCACCCGGAAAACCTCACAGGACTCCAATCTATCTAGTTCGCGCAATGACTCCTCTGCATCAGCCACTACTGCCAGCACCTCCACATTCCGTCTGTCGCGTTCCAGTGCCAGCAGCAGTACTCCACTGCCTTCAATAATAGGTGAGTTTAATGACACTTGCTAAAATATATACAAAATTTTCTTAAGAGCGAAAACCTATGAAAAAACAAGTCGACTAAGTTGCGGGTACATACAGAGATCAAGTTCTTAAAAAGTAGACTTAAAGAAATGAAATATAAATTAAACAAGTAAGAAGGCTCTAGTCGAGATATCCCGACTAGACGATACCCTGATCCCTATACTTTCCGCGTACAGTCAGTGCTTGCAAGTATGTGTGTGTGTGTGTACGCGCATACAGCATAGTGGATACAAAACTTCAATGTCCCATATCTCCGGTGTTTATTATCCGATTTCGATAAAAATTTCACAGATTGTCATTATTTTGTTTTATAATTCAAATTGCATCTCAAAGTTTTTCATATTCAAGATTTTGTTGTTATCGATCCCATGTGTATATCGGAAACGGGAAGAGTTATCGAAAATCGAAAATAAACTTGTACTGCCTAGGGATTAGGCGAGCTTAAGTTCCAAATCTGGAGTCTGTAGCTCTTATAGTCTCTGAGATCGACGCGTTCATACATACAGACGGACGGACGGACGGACAGACGGACATGGCTATATCGACTCGACTGTTGATGCTGATCAAGAATATATATACTTTATGGGGTCGGAGATGCTTCCTTCTGCCTGTTACATACTTTTGCACAAAACCATTATACCCTTTTTTCCCATTTTTAATGGGATCAGGGTATAAAAAGTAAGGAAGTAAGGATATACACTTGCAAAACACAAGCATAGGTTAGAAAATATTGAATATTTTCTGTTCTGTTTAATAATATTTCATATTGTGTGTATGAAATAATTATTTAATATGATAACAAAGTCAAACAAATTTTAAGCTCAAGGTGAAACATTTAAACATTATTATTTTTTTTATTATACCAATTTAGAAATCCAATTTAAGCAAGTGTCATTAAAAGATTTTTTTATCATATTAGCTTAATATTTAATTCTTGCGTTGCAGCTCACAATGGCAAACAGGCACATGAGCCATTAAGCAAGCCGCGCCTTGTGCGCCAGGAGGCTGTGCAGGAGGAGGAGGATTCATCGCCGCCACGTTTGGGAGTACGATTTTTGCCCACCATTCCCTCAGCCGCCGACAGTTCAGTTGTCATGGAGGATGGCGACTCGGCAGGGGGTGCATTTATGGGTATGCCATTGCCTGGAGTCTCAAGTGGATTTCTGGTGATGCACACGCCACCGCCAGCAGCAGCAACAGCAGTGTCAGCCCAAAAGCAGCCAGAGAAGCCACCACCAGCGCCAAATGATGCACAAACGCCACCATGACCGGGCAGCTCCCAAGTGTTTTGGGGCAGCTGGCATCGGGCGGGTAAAAGTGAAATAGATGGAAGCCTAAAGGAGACCTTCCTGTAAAATGGGGAACAGAAAGCTCACTGTGTTCATAGATTGTATATTTGGGGCATAGTGTAATAATAATATATATATATATTGGAACCATTACAAAATAATCTTAAGTAGTCAATTTGTTGAGTTCGAGTCAAGGATTCCATATTCACAATATTTCATCGAATGGATCTAAGCGAAAGTTAAACACGAGTATTATGTACTACATAAATGTATGTAATTTATTAATAGATGTACGCTTTAGTTACGACCACTATATATAGGTTATTAGTATATTCAGCGTATATGTATGTATTTAGTGTGTAGTTTAGCTTAGTTCATAATGCATATACATATATATATATATATATCTATATTTCGATATGCTAAGCATTTGTCGACAACTAGTTCTATATACTACACATAGAAAACAATTGATATGAAACCGAAACCAAGCCATAAAATATTAAAGTTTATCTATTTGCAGTAAGTTTGTTTTCTCGTTTTTTTTTTATTGAAGAAAGACTTTCAGCTAATATTATAATATTATATATATAAAGAATTGCCGAAAATTGGTTGGTATAATTCGATATTGTGTTGTTATTGAGTATGTTTTTAAATGTGTTTTATTAAAATTATAGAAAAGATTTAAGTAAAAATCAGATTCATTAAACTAAAAGTCACACAAAGTTAAACATTATTCAATATCTGTTTAAGACATTAAAAAAAATATGCATTCTATATATTCCACTGTATTTATTTATATATAAACATATACAAGCTAACCTACAATCACAATTATAATATAACTTTCTTGTCTTTAAAGCAGCGAGAAAATATACAACGGACGCATCAGGTCAATATTGCTGCCCTCATCAAATCTTAAATCTTATATGTATATGAATTCATATTTGAATTTTTTAAAAACCTTTCCTCTGAGTGTTTCATTTTAAACCTCAAGCTTAAGAACTTTAAAGTTCAATTGACAATATTAACTGACTAATCTCCGAGTCCAATTTCCTGTTCACTGGGTAGATCATCGCTGGTTGCCAAGCAGACACCATAACTGGGATTTTCAATAAGATGCACCTGCTGTTTATCTTTCCGAGCTTGTCGACGCTGGAGAAACTCCCGCATAAGCAGCACTGGCAACATCACCAGACACACACAGAGCACCACTGCCAGACTAAGTTGCGTCCAGTTGGAAAAGCCACCAGCACCACCTGCAGAGAGTGCGCGAAATGTCCGCTGCTCACAGATCTCGGGTGCCACACAGACACTATCCAAATCACAGGACTGACTGCAGAAGGGAGCACACTCTGTGGTGCTGCCCTCGATGAAGCTATAGCCAAAAAGACAGGTGCACTCATCCGGACGCAGGCACTCGGCATTTATGCAGCGCTCCTTGCACTGAGCACGACACAGCTGTGGTTGACTCGAATTAGTTACCGCAAATCCGTCGTTGCATACACAGCGACCCGGTGATGCACAGCGTCCATTCTCACAGGCCGGACGGCAGCTGGGAGTGCAGATATAGTTATGTTTGGTATCCTCATAGCCCGACCAACACTCGCAAATGTTGGGTTCCACGCAGTTACCAAAGTTACAGCTGGGCGAGCACACAGGATCACATATTGAATTGGAACCAGCCCGCAGTTGATAGCCCTGGTAGCAGCGACAGCGTCCAGTGGCACCATCACACCGACTATTGATGCACTTCTGGGTGCAGTGGGGCTCGCAGGTGCCGGTGGGCCAACGTTTTGCATAGTTACGCTCACAATCACAGATCTCCGGAGCAATGCAGCGACCATGACCACAATCCTCACTGCAGATGGGCTCACACACGTACGGATCATGCGCAGTGGGACGATGTCCGTTGAAGCAGCGACACTTATTGGGACCTACACAGCTGCCATAGATGCAGGAACGACTGCACTTGGGCACACAATACCAGGAAGTCAACGCTTCGTAGCCCGCCAAACAGGTGCATACTTCCGGCTTGCTGCAGATGCCATTGTAGCAGCTCTTGGCACAGTAAGGTTCACAGTGCTCGGAGCTGCCGTTAACTTTCACATAGCCCTCGTCACAGGTGCAGGTATTGGGTGCAGTACAGCGTGCATTGTGTCCACAGGCGGGCTGGCACTCGGGACTGCAACGATGTGGTGATATCTTCATGTAACCCTCAAGGCACTCACAGCGACCCGGTGCATTGCAGTAACCATTCTCGCAGCCCTGACGGCAGCTGGGCGTGCACACGTGGGTGCCGTTAAGAGGCACATGTCCCTCCTGGCAGCGGCAGTGATTTGGTGCCGCACAGGTGCCATTGACACAGGCTGGCTGGCAAACTGGCTCACAGCCGGCCGAGATGCGATTGTCCACATGCGTATAGCCCAGATTGCACAGACAACGCTCCGGCTCCAGGCATAGGCCGTTGCGACAGCCACTGCTGCACACAGGATCACAGCGCAGACGCGAAGCATGATCCCAGTGCAACTCATAGCCGGCATGACACTTCATCTCGTTGGGACCCACACAATCGCCATGCTCCGATTTGTCCACACAGATGGGCATGCACTTGCCGAGCGTCTCGTTCCGCTGATAGCCCACATGGCAGACACACTTTTCCGGCTCCAAGCAGTGTCCATTTGTGCAATCCACATCAGGACCACATATTGGCTCACACACATCCTGACTGTCGTTGCGCAAACGAAATCCCTCCAAGCAACGACACACACCGGGCGCGGTGCATTGTCCATTTATGCAGGGCTCACTGCACTCCGGCAGGCAGACGCTGCGATTCTTTTGATTGTTGTAGCCCTGACCACACAGACACAGCTCTGGCGAGACGCATTTTCCTCCGGGTCCACAATCGTGACACGTGGGCAAACACTCGCTACTGCCAAAGAGAAAAGAAATACCCAAAGGTGTAAATTGCGTGTTAAATTTTTTGGAATTTTCTTTAGCTTTAACTTACTCTTCATGCTTGCGCGTATAACCCTCACAGCAGACCAAATCCACAGACATGTATGTCTATTAGGGAATTGAGAAATATAATATTGATATAAGTGCATTATACTTTAACAGTTCTAAGAAGAACGCACAGAATAGTCAGTCAAGTCAATAGGAATGTTTTATTTCAGCTTTACCTTAAGAGTGTCATAAATCTAGACTCTCATCGTATTCGTTTTAGGCACTTTGAAATAAAACATCTCACGCGTTGAATACATACCTCTTTGATAGGTCGCACCACCAAGGGTCCACAGTCGTGAGTGCAATTGCCCAATGCCTGATATTTTCGCATGGTCACTAGACTAAGTCTCATTTTCATAACCCTAACGAAATGTATTGGGTTAGGTAAGCACTTCATTAGGATATTTGAATATAACTTACGGTGCACGTTCTACACAGGCATCGATTTGTAGCCAGATGAGACCCATGCTAGCCAGACAAACGATAAGTAGTCGCCACATTATTATTATTATTATACTTATTAGTCGCACCACTCGCTTTAATGCACAATAAGCAAATGAACTGACAAATAATATTTCAATTGCAACTGACCGGACTTCTGTGCTTTCGCTTATCAGAGTGCTATGAATATATACTGTATTCGCTATAATAGGTTTGTTGAACCCACTGTGTCCAAAACAACGACCTCTTCCTCCTCTACAGCCAGCTGGGTGTTTGCGATACGAGTCGAGTTGCCGAGGTCCTTAACATTGAATATGCAAAAATGAATATCATACATTTCGCTTATCAAATAATGTCGCACAAAAGCTACAGCAGATCTTCTATACAAAATCAAACCAAAGTAAAAGACTATTATTGCATTTGTTGTGTTTATTTATAAATGCATCAATACATTGTTAGTACTCTCCATCTGGGACAGTGCTTAAGTTCAGAGTGCAATCGTTGTAGATTGATAAAATATAAATAATATGGAAAACGAGTATTAATAAGTACAGTATTAATTATGTTCAAGTTCGTACATTTTTCTGTCTGAATTAATTTTGTTCTTGATTATGAAATTTTTCTTTTGTTGCTTACTGTAAAACATCTGAATAGCTCCAAAATGTGCAAGCTCAGACATGTATATATTTAAATTCTTAATTTTTTTGTTGCATTTGATATAAATGCAAAAAGGTTTTTTCAGTAATTGACATTTAATAAACCTGGCTTATTTGAAATTTAAATAATTTTTAAATCTTTTACCCATTAAGCAAGTAGATAAATAGTGTGACCAGTGCATATAAGCAAAATACACATTACAGAACGTAAGTGAAGTTGGCTGCACTTAAGATCTATGGTACTTACGAAGGGCAAAAAGTATTTAAGTACAAGAGAAGAAAATAGCCGCCCCTTTTTGGTATCGATATAACGGGTATTTAAAGCTCGTGGGAGAGGAGCAAGCGGAAAAAGTACCGCTTCTGCTTTGTCAACTCTCTCTCAACTCACTCTCAACTCTCTTTTAAAGTTTGCGATGCGTGAGACAACAATAGTGATCGGCAATACTTCTGTTTACTGTGTGTGGTAACCAAAGTTGAGATTGTCAATTTTCGACTTTTGGTTCCATCTGCTTGCTAATGCCTAACATGGGGCGGTACTATAGACTTTATATGTACTTTGTGAAATTGTATGGCCCAACGTGAGATACTTAAATATGACTTCCATTATATATGCGTATATATATGTTGGAAAAAAGGTAGAAGATTATTAACTTATTGAACAGGTTTAAGATGACTTAAAGCCAAATTACACAAACCATAAAATAAACGCTTTTTGTGTTCATATACCTAACCTTAAATGTCCTTTTATTAAATAAATATGTATTAAAAATTGCATTGACATTAATTGAATATTTTAATAAAGGGTATTAAAAGAACATTGTGCGGCTGGTGCGTTCCAGTTTACGACACCATCACGTGTTGTTCTTTGTATTCTTGCGTTTTGTCTATTCCTATTCCCGGTAGGCGCACTCATATGCATACACACAATAACGGGCTTAGGCCACCTGCAGCCGTTTTAAAAATTGGTGAAAAGAGTATAATGGTTTTGTGAAAAAGTATGTAACAGGCAGAAGGAAGTATCTCCGACCCAATAAAGTATTTATATTCTTGATCAGCACTTACAGCTTCGATCAGGCATTGAAATTTAGTAAAGTATGCAGTAAATGCGTACTCACACACATATATATGTATAAACTTGTAAGCACTGACCGTACGCGCTAAGTACAGGGCTCAGGGTATCTTCTAGTCGGGATTTAATGTTTTGTCATTTTATACTTGAGATTTCAACAGAAGCGGTCGTGATTTTTAAAGTTACAAATATTTATATATATACATATATATATATATATATACGTATAAACATACGATTTCAGCCACCCAAGCAATGCAAAACGAACTAAACTAAACAGCGCCATATTACTCAAATCAAAACTAACCATTCAAAACATGAGTTGGGACAATTCATTGGCATGAGCTCTAATGCATACATACAGTCATATGTACATATGTACATACATACAAATGTAAGTACTTGCATATTAGGTTTTCAGCAAACAGACATTACAATTTTTTAATTTTTAACTTGACTTGACTCGCTGCAAAATGGGTCGCATCAAGGTTGTTACGCATAATGTTGACAAAACCTGGTTGTCAGATTCTCGCAGTTTATTTTAAAGATGTTATTAAGAATACCATATCGAATCTTCAAGTAAAAGTCCTAATTGGAAAATTTGCTTCTTCTTGCTTTCCAGCAACGACAACCATCACGTGTTGTTCTTTGTATTTTTGCGTTTTGTCTATTCCTATTCCCGTTAGGCGCACACACAAGCATACACACAATGACGCGCCTATTCCCGTTAGGCGCACACACAAGCATACACACAAAGACCGGCCTAGGCCACCTGCAGCCGTTTTGCCTTCGGCACATCAACAATAAAGTAAAAAAATACATATGTATGTACATATGTATGAACACATATAAGTATGTATTTTATTAAAAATGAAATAAATGTATGAATAAAATAAATATATAATTTATACATTGGCAAATCATAATTTTTTAATGAGCATACAAACACAAACATACATGTTCACACTCAGTAAACGGCAGCAGCAAAATTTTAAACTACAAGAAGGCTCTATTTGAGAAATCCCGATTAGAAGATGCCCTAAGCCCTTTACTTATACTTGGCGCGCACTGGCAGTGCTTGTAAGTATATGTGTATGCGTGTGAGTACGCATTTACTGTATACTTTACTTAATTTCAATGACTGATCGAAGCTGTTGATGCTGATTTGAATTTAAATATAATTTATGGGGTCGGAGATGCTTCGTTCTGCCTGTTATATACTTTTGCACAAAACCATTATACCCTTTTCACCAACTTTCAATGGGTGCGCGCGCAAATTTTTTCTTTTGTCTTATTTTTCTTTGTGTATTAAGACTAGAAACAGTGTAAAGCTAAGAACAAGCAATTAAATAAGAAGCGCGGGCATACATCAAAGTATCTGGATGAATCCTGCATCGCAGATTTATGAGCGGTTGCTCGCAATAAATATGGTCAAGCCAAGCTCAAACCCCCGTAGTCAAATATTAGTTTTCTAATCTTTTTTTATTTTAAAGTTTTTTTTTGCATATAAATGAATAATTTATCTACATTCTCATAACATACTTTGCATATTCAAGTTTTTTCATATTTGATAGCTGCAAGAAAAACTTCTAGAAAATAAAAAATTATGATTTGCCAATGTATAAATTATATATTTATTTTATTCATACATTTATTTCATTTTTAATAAAATACATACTTATATGTGTTCATACATATGTACATACATATGTATTTTTTTACTTTATTGTTGATGTGCCGAAGGCAAAACGGCTGCAGGTGGCCTAGGCCGGTCTTTGTGTGTATGCTTGTGTGTGCGCCTAACGGGAATAGGCGCGTCATTGTGTGTATGCTTGTGTGTGCGCCTAACGGGAATAGGAATAGACAAAACGCAAAAATACAAAGAACAACACGTGATGGTTGTCGTTGCTGGAAAGCAAGAAGAAGCAAATTTTCCAATTAGGACTTTTACTTGAAGATTCGATATGGTATTCTTAATAACATCTTTAAAATAAACTGCGAGAATCTGACAACCAGGTTTTGTCAACATTATGCGTAACAACCTTGATGCGACCCATTTTGCAGCGAGTCAAGTCAAGTTAAAAATTAAAAAATTGTAATGTCTGTTTGCTGAAAACCTAATATGCAAGTACTTACATTTGTATGTATGTACATATGTACATATGAATGTATGTATGCATTAGAGCTCATGCCAATGAATTGTCCCAACTCATGTTTTGAATGGTTAGTTTTGATTTGAGTAATATGGCGCTGTTTAGTTTAGTTCGTTTTGCATTGCTTGGGTGGCTGAAATCGTATGTTTATACGTATATATATATATATATATGTATATATATAAATATTTGTAACTTTAAAAATCACGACCGCTTCTGTTGAAATCTCAAGTATAAAATGACAAAACATTAAATCCCGACTAGAAGATACCCTGAGCCCTGTACTTAGCGCGTACGGTCAGTGCTTACAAGTTTATACATATATATGTGTGTGAGTACGCATTTACTGCATACTTTACTAAATTTCAATGCCTGATCGAAGCTGTAAGTGCTGATCAAGAATATAAATACTTTATTGGGTCGGAGATACTTCCTTCTGCCTGTTACATACTTTTTCACAAAACCATTATACTCTTTTCACCAATTTTTAAAACGGCTGCAGGTGGCCTAAGCCCGTTATTGTGTGTATGCATATGAGTGCGCCTACCGGGAATAGGAATAGACAAAACGCAAGAATACAAAGAACAACACGTGATGGTGTCGTAAACTGGAACGCACCAGCCGCACAATGTTCTTTTAATACCCTTTATTAAAATATTCAATTAATGTCAATGCAATTTTTAATACATATTTATTTAATAAAAGGACATTTAAGGTTAGGTATATGAATACAAAAAGCGTTTATTTTATGGTTTGTGTAATTTGGCTTTAAGTCATCTTAAACCTGTTCAATAAGTTTATAATGGAAGTCATATTTAAGTATCTCATGTTTGGCCATACAATTTCTCAGAGTTCATATATATAAAGTCTATAGTACTCTCCCATGTTAAGCATTAGCAAGCAGAACAAAAGTCGAAAAATAAAAATCTCAACTTTGGTCGTCACACAACACCAAAATGAAGTATGTACATACATATGTATGTATAGCAACAACTAATCTGCGTCACACGCATCGTACTCTTTCCCCACGAACTACGTTCAGCTACGACCTGTTTTAATAAGAAGAGAGATCTATTTTGCTGGCTTGTATAATTCGATAGTCTTTGTTAACGCATTCATGGCATGGAGAGAGGTTATCGATAGTGGGCGTGCCAATTTCCACTCATGTATATACTCATTGACGAAGGGAGCTCAAAATTTGAGCCTCAAGTGGTCTATTGCATAATAAATTTACTTTGAGCGATATCATCCGCTGGCGTTTAGTCCTGAATCAGTTATTAAAAGTAAAGAATAATATAATGGCATAAACATAAATGTGGCGGTGTGACGATCTCACTATCGAGTACATACAAGTAAAGCGATAACTGTATAAAAGCGACGCGCATAAATATTGTAAAATACGAAGAGAATAAAAAAACATTAAAATATATTAAAGAACTGGCAACACACAATTCCTTATGAATTTTTATTTAATTCCTAGTGATCTGGAGGGCAATGAGATTGACTCTATACACAAGGATGCGTTTGCGGCGTTCACAACTCTAGAGGATCTCAATTTGGGCAATAACATATTCTCTCATCTACCGGAAGCAGGTCTGCGCGGCTTGCTTCATTTGAAGACATTTAATAATCCGAAATTGCGCGAGTTTCCTCCACCCGATACCTTTCCACGTATTCAGACTCTAATACTGTCCTATGCCTATCATTGCTGCGCCTTTTTGCCCCTGGTGGCCATGTCTGCTCAGCGCAAGACCTCACAGGTTCAGGAAGCGGTTCTATTTCCCTCCGACGCAGAGTTCGATATGACTTTGTGGAACAACATGATGAACATTTGGCCACAGATGCGTGAGTACAATTATTTATTGCTTCTTAAGAGAAATTGAAATTAATATTTATGATTTTTGTACAAATCAGTTGAAAAATTACTTTAAATTGGTTTGGCAAGCCGATTATAATTAAACCGACATTATTTAGAAAATAACTTTATAAACTATTTGTTTATAAACATTTATGAGCACACGTGCTTGAAATGAATGAATAACTAATGTTATGTTATATTGCAAATAAGCGGGTTCTTTTTCATTCAACACCGAACATATTAATCCCGAGCATTTCAATTATTACCTCTGACGCGATAATCTTAGTAAGAAGCTATACAAAGTTTAAAATATAATTAGGAACTGCACACAGTCAATTGTGGCTTTGTGGTGGCTTATAATGACGACTTGAAGCTATAAAAGTCACTGTACCTACCACTCTGAATCAGTTTTATTTCAAACTTTAGAGCATAAGCTACAAGGATTATTATTATTGTGAAAATTAACTTAACGAAATGACTGGAGTTGGGCGTCAGTTGATTTTAATATGCATTTTTCTGGCATATTTGGAGTACAGTTTGTGCTTTAATGACCACAATCTGACCTGCATACCAGAGCCAGTTACCAAAATCGTAAATGTTTATGAGCCGGTATCTCATTATCGAATAGATACAAGTGGTAACGTGCGCGAAAGGAAAGTCAAAGAAAATGTCAGCGTTCCCATGGTATAGTTATTTGAATGCAAATATGAATATATATTCATAAGAGAATTTCTCATGCAGGTCCGTTACGAATATCCCGATAATTGCGCCCCGCGTAAATGCAAACCCAAGTGCAGTCTGAATGCGGATTGTGAGCAGCGTGGACCCAACATGGAACCCGAATGCATATGCCATAAGAGATACACTAAAAATTCCAGGATGCGCTGCGAGCCACAATGTACTCTTAATTGTGGATCCCATACATATTGCAAAAGACCAGGGGCATGTAGCTGCTTGCATAACTATAAGAGATCATCGAAGAACGAAACAAACTGCGAACCCATTTGCCATAGAGACTGTGGAATTAATGAACACTGCTTCAAGCCAAATAGTTGTAAGTGCAACGAAGGCTACGAGCAGAATGCACTGCGCGTCTGTCAACCCATTTGCACAAAATGTCAGGATAATGAAGTTTGTGCTGGCCCTGAGATATGCGATTGTAAGCCGGGGTATAGACGAGATGAACAGAATATTTGTCAACCACAGTGCCTCAAGAAGTGTGCCACGAATAAATACTGTGCACGTCCAGAAATATGCGAATGCCGATCTGGTTACCAAGAGGATCAGTTTGGCGCATGTCAGCCAAAATGTGAACATAACTGTGGCCCAAATGAGGAGTGTAAAGAACCCAATCAATGCGATTGTCAGCTGGGTTACAAGAGAAATCAAACGGGATTGTGTGCGGCACAATGTCAAAAGCCATGCCGCATAAATAGACACTGTGCCAAGCCGGAGGTGTGTCTTTGCAACGTGGGCTACGAGGAGAATATTCTGGGTGTTTGTGTGCCGATTTGCCAGCAGCAATGCGGCCAGCATGCAAACTGTGTAAGGCCTGATGTCTGTGAGTGCGACAAAGGCTATCAAAAGGATCAAAATGGCAACTGTACACCCATTTGCAAGAAAGATTGTGGTGCAAATGGTTACTGTTCGAAGCCCGGAATCTGTGCTTGCAATACCGGCTATCAAATGTCTGATAATAGCATCTGTGAGCCCATTTGTGGGAATTGTGGCAATTATACACAATGTACCGAGCCTAATAAATGCGATTGCCTTATCGGTTATTATCGATCACAACCAGAGAATCACGATTGTCAACCCAGATGCGAGAAGACTTGTGGCATCAATAGCTATTGCAGTCAACCGAATTTATGTGCGTGCGAATTCGGCTATCAAATGAATTCGGATGGCAATTGTGAACCCAAATGTGCTCCCCAGTGTGAAGACCACAGTTATTGTTCGAGTCCAGGTAAATGTGCCTGTAGATCAGGGTATTTGGGTGAGGGTAATCACTGTACGCCACAGTGCAGCAACGAGTGTGGAGACAACAGCTACTGTTCCCAGCCAGAGATATGTGAATGCGTTGCCGGCTATAAGGCAGATGACTTAGAAAGTCGCAACTGCTCCCGTATTATGGCCCTGTCGGTGATTTCATTAATGGGCTTCGTTGGTATTTTAATACTTATTGGTTTTGGTTCCTGTGTTGCCTTTGTGTTTACCAGGCGGTATAAGGAACCAAGCTACTCCTCGCACACAGATAAAATTAGCACTGATCTGCGCGTTGTTGATCTGCACGATGTTGATCTGCATGATGTTCATCTGCACGATGTTGATCAGCCCCAGTGTGATACGCGAGTTGAAGGCATTGATAATACGTCCTATGTGTAAAGATGCCGCAAACAGTAAACACAATTTGTTTAATGTACTTAACACCACTTTCAAACAATGCAAATTTTTATTTTTGTGACGCATACAAATTTATGCGAATCTCAAATGCTATAAATAATATTTGAGGTTTGCAGTTTGTTAAATCATCGATAATAAATGCCAAACTAATTGCTCGCAAATAAATTACTTTACTTCCTGTTGTTAATATTTTTCTTAGTAGATTTTGGATTTGCTTAATAATAATTTTGATGAATATATTATAATATAAAGTTTAATCTGTTTAAAAACGAAAATAAATATTCACAACTAGCAAATCGTCCAAGTAGTTTTTATTTTCCAATTGTGCAATTAGTTCAAAATTTATTTGCATTTATCTTAAGTGGTTTTATTGTTCTTAGTATATTTGTTTACATTCATTTAAAACTCAAGGTCTTTTACATATTCTCCTATCGAGCAACTTATCGCCTAAGCTTTTCAAATGCAGCCGAATAAAGCTCTAATAAAAATATGTGTCTTTATCACAAGCTAGTGTAATAAACGGATGTGTGAAATACACAATATGGCAAGTTTTCATATGATCAGAGTCTCAGTTGAATAACAGACGCGTTCCTTAACAGAACTAACAAAACAATTGCTTTAAAATAAGCATATATATATGTGTTAATCATGAATATCTCTTACTGGGCTTTTTGGGCTAGTTTTTTTATATTTTGTAACCATTTGTCGACTGGAAGTGCGTACAGACCCAATGTGTGCACTAGACTTAATTTCCTACCCTTAAGCGAACATGATCAGAAGGATGCATATTGGAATTGGTTTTATCACGATTATTCAAGTCGATATCTACCAAAGGTTTGTTCCGAAGCAAAACTTTTTGCAAAGTTTTTCAAGTTTTTATGATAAATATCTCTGCATAAAATCATATCGTCGTATATCCGCGAAAGTTAAGACTGTTCTTTCTGCTATTATATGCTTAAGTTTTTACGAAATATTTCAAAGATAATTTACGTCATGGCATTTAAAGTTTTCAGCTAAAGTTATGTACCAGTTGATGCGTTTTGAGTAGTAGAAAAAACTTATATTAGAATCTCAACTTCGACAAAAGTGAAATACGATATCGATAATCATACAACTGGTAATATATTAAATATTATTGACTTAAAATTGTATACAACACAAAAATCAAGTACTTTACTTGAGTAAGACTTAAGCCTTTTGCAACTTTTTTAATATTTGATTTGTTAAGTAATTTGATTTCTGATTGTAATTTTGTGTGGACTTTGCTCCCACGCCAAATGCACACTCACTACAATTAAACTTTTATACAATTCATGTATAATTTTTGTATATTGCGTATCAAATAAAACGGATGTACTTTCATACTTGCAAATCTGTAACTTAAAAAAAATATGTATATCTCAGCCACCGCTCAGTTGAGTTTGGAACGAGCTATTGAAGTGACATTTTAGAATTGCCAAGTCTCAAAATTAATAATATTTAAGGACTCGGTAATGAAGTTCTTCTACTTTTGGTTATGTCTGTTGATAGCCCTTGTTTTCTGTTGTACAACAACAGCATTAAACGCAAATGTGTGCAGTCGATTGGAAAAAATTTCACATATTGAAATGGTGTCAAAACTTGTGACGGTAACGTACAAAAAGAGATATTTTTTTGTCTGGCACATTAAAAAGAGGACCGAAGTTCATAATGTGCCCGAGGTAAGACATCAATTAATATCAAATTATGACATTCAGGACCTGGTTTTAGTTTAAAATATATATATATATAGTTAATAATATATATAGAGTATATAAATAAAGATGACAGACATTCCATGTTGCTTAAAACTGGGATTATGTTAGTTAATCTGCTCAACATTTACTTAATAGATGACTCAATCATTTTTAAAATGGGTAAAAAATATGTATGATGACTAATGTTGAAACTTTTTTTGTGTGAAGGTCCGCTACAAATGGGAAACACAATATTTCTGCTGTTATGGTTACGAAGGATCAACAGACGACTGCAGACCCGTTTGCCATCAAGGTTGCTTCGGGAATAGCCACTGCGCCGCTCCCAATCGATGTCAATGTGATGATGGATATGCGGGAGCAGATTGCAGTCCCGTTTGCAACGACTGTGGCAAGTACAGCAGCTGCCTGGTACCCGATATGTGTGTCTGCCACGATGGTTACAGTATTATCGACAACGATGTCGATTGTGTACCAAATTGTTCTCAGTCATGTGGAGATCATAGCTTCTGTTCGGCACCCAACACCTGCGAATGCGAAGTGGGCTATGAGAGATCCTCAGCAGATGCCTCTTGTCAGCCTGTGTGCTCGTCCAGCTGCCCAGAAAATAGCATCTGTACGCAACCCAATCATTGTGAGTGCGCCCAAGGATATCAAAAAAATATGGACAAGTGCATTCCCATCTGTGAAGCTGGCTGTGGATCACACAGCTCCTGTGTATCACCAGACGAATGTCAATGCGATGAGGGTTATAGTTGGAATAATGGCAGCTGCCAGTCTGTTTGTACTCAACCATGCCCGGAGCACAGCAGCTGCCAGAACCCGGAGCAATGTGTATGCCATGCTGGCTATGCGCAAAGGAATCACAACTTATGTGAGCCGCAATGTCCAAGGGGCTGCGATGAATATGCGAAATGTGTGGCGCCGGATGTGTGTAAATGCTATGAGGGTTACGAGTTTACCGAATCGGAACAAAAGTGTCGATCCAAGTGTAGTCAGGGTTGCCCGCATGGCTTTTGCTTTGCGCCTGAAGTGTGCGCCTGCAATCCGGGTTATCTTATGGGCCCCAACAATAGCTGCGAGCCCCAGTGCACTTCTAGCTGCATTCATGGCAACTGCACTGCTCCAGAGACTTGTGTCTGTGAGCCTGGCTATCGTTTTGCTCTAGAATCTCAACATAAATGTGAGCCTATTTGTGATCCAGCATGCGAGAATGGCGACTGTTTGGCGCCACAGATATGCATTTGCCATTTGGGTCATGAGCCCAAAGGTGAGGATGGCAGTCAACATGTGTGCAAGCCCAGCTGCCAGATGAATTGTGTAAACGGAACTTGTGTGGCCCCGGAACAATGCAGCTGCAACGAGGGATTTGTACCTGCTGATGGCATTATAAACAACACGGTCTGCATACCCAACTGCAGTCGTGGCTGTAAGAACGGCATTTGCATATTACCGGAAGTCTGTCAGTGCTCTGCTGGCTATTTACTAGTTGATGATGATTGTGTGCAGGAGGTTAAAATGACTACTGAGATAGTGGCAACAAGTGCCTTACCGCCAGACCCGCTGCAGTTGCCCATTACGAATTGCACTGACAACTGCAACTGCTGGCAAGAGTTAACTGATTCGGATATTGATGGAGCACCTATCAAGTGCATAAACATTTGCATAGACGACTCTGATCAGCCGTGCGTAGAAATCAATCGGTGTCACTGCAACAGTGAGTCATTATTGCTCTGTGGCATTGAGCAGTTGCAGCAACGATTTGTTTGTAAAATTTTCAAACAGCTTAGTCCAGCAATCAACAAGAATCAGCAGGCGTTGGGAGAGGCGGCACTTAATTCCTCAAAGACAGCGCCAAGTGCTGCTAAATGGCCAGCGATTCTTGCTTGGTGCTCTGGATTGTGTCTCCTGTTGATGGTCCTAAGTGCTGTGACGCATTTCTACTTCAAGCGCAAAAGACAAGAGGCGTTGGCTCGGCAAGCTGATGCAACAAGCATCATAAGTTGTGAAGATCTTTAAAAATATATAAATTACGTTGTTATCATTATAATTAATCCCTATTGCTCCGATATATATAGCGGCATAAAACAGAACTATTATGAAATAATGTACGTATAGAAAGTCCACTGGAATTATACTTTTCTATTAATTTGCATACATATTTATGTTAGTCTTTGTAAAGCAGACATTATTATTTTAAATTTTTATATTCACACATTTTAACATATTAAGATAATTTTAACTTATATGTATGTAATGGTATGTTTTTGACCTTAAATTCAATTATTATGTTATGCAGTATTATTTAATCAAAAGATATAAAATCATTCGGAAAATATATTCAAAACTTTCTATCAAATTATTCTTTTGAAATGTTAAATCCATCGTGTATGCAAATATTTATCCACTTTTATATTTTTTAAACACATGCATCTTTAATATCTGGATGTGGTTATGTTAGTCAAGTTTATAATGTCAGCCAGTTTTTTACCTATTAACACAAATATATGATATGTTTTTGTTGTTTATGCAGTAACATTTATTTTGTAATAATTTTTTGTTCAATAATGCTAGCAAGTTATTATCAATATAACTTTTGATTAAACGGGTACGCACATCGTGGACTGCTCATGATATGTAAAGCCGGGATCACAGATGCAACGATTGCGACTCACACAGATTCCATTATTGCATTTTCTGTAAATTTAAAAAAACTTCGTTGAAAATATAAATTTAACTTATGATCAGACACCACAAGCGCCTCTTGAATATGCTTAAATTCTAATAAACAATTGAATGTAAAATCGATGAAAAAGATATCTATAAACTATATTTACGATATGTATATAATTGTGTGTATACTCACTGATAGCAATCGCTTTGGCAGACGCCATCTTTGAGTGTGTAGCCTGCACCGCAGTCGCACTCATTGTTATCCCTGCAGAGGCCACCAATGCCGCAGTCTGGATCACAACTGGGCTGGCAACCTTCGTTTGTCAGCTGATAGCCGTTGGCGCAACTGCAGATTTCCGGCTCGGTGCAGTTGTGCCGTGGATTGTTGCCACATCCGCTGCTGCAGATGGGACGGCAAAAGCGACGCGTCTCATCCAGCATATAGCCCGTATCGCATTGGCAACTGCCGTCCAGATAGCAGCGACCATTTTGACAGCCAATTGGACAACTAAACACACAATCCCCATTGTCATTCTTCACGAATCCCTCATAGCAATCACATTCACCGGGTACCCGACAGCTACCATTCTGGCAGCCACAAATGGGGCGGCAGACCGTCACGCCCATGAGACGGGTGGGCGTGTAACCGGTGCAGCAGACCTCAATTGTAGAGAGCTTTTTGGACATATCTGTTTGTATGTGATTCGCAAGCGGATACTTGGAAATCGACTCTGCTCTAGTGATAACAGATTACAGATTAATGTGGCTCAGTATACATTCTTATATCGAGTACAACTTACGGCACCCAAATTCGACATTTGTGCAGTTCCCGACTGGATTCACTCTCGTGATTCCGCTGCAAATACTTTCGTTGCCTTGGTGGCTGCACTGCATTCGCTTCCACTTCGAAGTTTGGCCCACCAGGACGCTGATAGAGCGACTGAGGAGCAGTTTGTTGTTGCCTGTTGGGACTTGGGTAGCGTCGCACTTCGGTATTGGAACGCCTATTATCAAATCGCATCGGTGCATCATATTCCGATGCCTGATAGTTTGGCACATAAGCAGCAACGCTGGCGAGGCACAGCAGCAGAATTAGCTTTTGGCCAATCATTTTCACTTTTTGAACTTGAGTTGTTTTGCGCTGTTTGCAAACCACTTGCTTAATTCAAACTAAATTCTCAAGTTTTACTGGCGCTCTACTGCCCCAATATAATACCACTTAATGCTTATCAGTTGTTTTGCTTTTTACAACACGAGCCGATTTCGGGCTTGTGCTCAATACCATTTCAAGTCACTCAAAATAAGCTTGCTAGAAAAGCATCCATAGCTTCAAGTGTTTATTGGAATTAATTATTAAACTACTGTTAATTTTTTAATAAACAATATAAAATACAAAATTCATCATAAACTCCATATATCTTCATATGTTGTTATTAATTTTATTCTAGATTTAAACCAAATTTTTATAAGACAAAACCAAGAGCTTTTCATTTTTTGTATGCTTTAAACACATTTTCCCTAATTTTTGTACTTCCAAATTTTTGTTGTACATCACAATCAACATAATGTTTTACATTATTTATAACGCAATAGCTTGCAATATATATTTAAGTAG
The DNA here is from genome assembly GCA_035044465.1 of Scaptomyza tumidula. Classification (NCBI taxonomy): domain Eukaryota; kingdom Metazoa; phylum Arthropoda; class Insecta; order Diptera; family Drosophilidae; genus Scaptomyza; species Scaptomyza tumidula. The sequence goes on along the minus strand of JAWNNW010000595.1, from coordinate 709,989 downwards.
AATTTTCTTTCTCTGTCTTGTTGTTAGACCGCTGAAGTACTCTTAATTCCAGTGGTCTCTCGCTAATATTTTAATTGAAAGCCCTGTTCGCTTATCGCTGCGCTTCCCTCGCAGCAGCTGCGATTAAGCGCTGACCCGTTTCTCCAACTCACACAGTAAACAACTGGGACTTGAATGCGTTGCAGTGCGACCAAATAACGCGCTCAAATAACATAATATTCAAACTAGGAACATTCAAACACGGAGAAGGAGCAACTTAATCCATGTCCACAGTGCTACGAGCGGTGGCTCTGCAGGCCAGTCTGCTGCTCTTCTACTTTTGTGTTATGCATGCCTTGGAATTGCAGCTGCATGAACAGCAACTGCAGCAGCAACTCCTCGATGAACAGCTGCGTCTGCACCAACAACAAAAGCTGCTGCAGCAACAGCGGGAGCAACAGATGCAGCAGAGACGCTATTCCTCGACGACATCCACACGCAAGCCCTACATAATACCACAAGGATTATCATTGCCGCAACGTGGGATCTATCCAGAAAAATGCTATCGGGAAGTGCCGTAAGTGAAAAAACATAGTAATTCTGTCTTATTTTAAGGAAAATTCAATTGAGAATTCCAAGCTATTGAATATTTTTTCCAACCAATTTTGTTAACTTCGGAAATCTATTAATATAATAAACATTAATTTAGTATAAAAGATTAATTGAAAAATTTACAAATATACTTTCTTACAATGCTTTCTGTTTCTTAAAAGGCATTCTAATGCTTCTTTAAAACCAAATTTTTTTTCTTCAGTGCTGTATTCTTTCAGTATGACAAAGAGGTTAAGATCGTTGGTAATAGCAGTACAAATCCACACTTCAATGTCATCGAGGTGTGTTGCAAGGGCTGGAGACGCTACGAGTACGAATGGACAAAATGTGTGCCAGATTGCGGTGAACGCTGCCAGGAGAATGGCTTCTGTCTGCCAGGTGGACGCTGCCAATGCTTCGATGACTTCGTGCTCAACTATCGCAACAACTGTGTGCCCATCTGCCCGCTGGGCTGTCCCCATGGCCAATGCTATTTGAATGGCACATGCCGGTGCGACAAGGGTTTCGAGCTGGATGGTTCAAAGCGCTTCTGTCAGCCACAGTGTAATGCCACGTGTGGCCACAATGAGGTGTGTTTGGAGCCGGGTAAATGTGTCTGCGCCGAGGGCTATGCTCGAGGGCTGCGCGAATCGAATGCTCTTGGCTGCCAGCCCATGTGCATTCCAGATTGCGGTTATGGACACTGTGTTGCTCCCAATCAATGCGAGTGTTTTCCCGGCTTTAAAAAACGCGCGAACGGCAGCTCCTGTGAAAGCAATTGCTACATGTAAGTATAAATCGATTAAGGACTCAAGTTTGATGTAATGAATCTCGTATTCGTGTTCTTAATTGATTTATTTTCCCTCTATAGGCGCTGTGAGAATGGCTTCTGTGCGAACCAAACCACATGCGTTTGTCAGAACGGTTACAAGTACGACTTTAACACCACTAGCTGCTTGCCCGACTGTGGTGATGACTGCTTAAATGGGGTTTGCATCTCGCCAGGAAATTGCCGATGCTTTAACGGATATGCCAGAAATCGAGAGCGCTGCGATGCAGTCTGCGATCGAGGCTGTGGCTTTTATGGGCGCTGCATAGCGCCCAATATCTGCGGATGTGCAGTGGTGCAGGGTCCAGAGGAGAGCTATCAGAAGTGCGAGAATGGTTACTGCAATGCGGAGGGTCGTTGTCGATGCCTGGAGGGTACGACGCGTTTCATCGACAAGTGCATGTCGCCAGATACGGTGACTACCTATGCCTCTATTAATCCCTTGCGGGTGAATGCTTCACTGATGCACGAGTTCGATCTGCTGCTGGGCAGGCATCTAATACTTGGCTCCGCTGGCATGCTTGAATCCAACAGATGGTGGGTGTGAATTGGCTGATAAGAAGTTAAAACAAAACATTTAAATATAAATACTATTTACATTTTCGATGTCAAGCACAAAGAAATCGTCGTCTTGAAATAAACATCCATTGCGCTGCTTATCACTAAGCCAGTGGCGTGGCAGCAAGAGGATTGCTTATCAAAACTCTTGTGGCAATCCAGCAATTATATATATTTTTAAGTGTACCTGCATATGTATTTTCGTGGTTTTATAAGCTTCTCCCTTAAAGACGCCACTGCCCATTTTGCAAATATAAAAATCTATTAATAGTTACACATAGCTTAGAATCATTTCCTTCTATAAAAGTAGTTCTCAAAACGAGAGCAGCTCAGTTGCTCGTCTACATTCAAGCAACGCGATTGCGATATTTCTATTCGTACTTTCAGTGAGAAATATAGAGGAAGGGAGAGGAAGTGTGTGTGTGCGAGAAAGCAAGCGAGATAGAGAGAGAGAGAGCGCAAGCATTTGAGAGTGTACAGCAAAAATGCTCTCCCACAGCAAATTATTTGCATTTGTGATCGTGTGCTTAACATTGGAGCTCCGGCCCACGCACACATCCGGAGCATTCTGGAAGAACGCTCTGAGCGAATTTCAAACATGGGAACGTGAGCAGTTGGCGGGTCGAGAGTCCGGCATATGTTACAAGACCCAATAGTAGATACAGACAACTGAACTGCATTACACTGAGAAAATTGTGTCAATATAAATTTATATTTACAGCGCTAAAACATCTAATCCGGAGTTAACGCAACGTCAAATTTCCTACTGCTGTGATGGCTACGTGAATCGCGGCAGCTCCAGAATACTGAAATGTGAGCCCATCTGCGCAGAGAATTGCAATCATGGTGTTTGCCTCTCGCCAGGTTTCTGTGAATGTGCCCCTGGATATTATAGGGAACAGGCGCTTTGTCGCAAATATGAACAAGACTGAAATAACGCAGCTAATAAAAATGGTAGAGCTCCACTCAAATAACAGTTTGTTCGCAAACGTATTTATTCCAAATTTCAGAGCGTACCACTTTCTAAAATAAATCACATTTTATTTATATTTAAATAAATGATGTCGAAAGAATATAGAAAAGTTAATTATTAGCAAATAATATTTTTTATTGATATTTAAAGTGGTACATTCAAGAGCAGTTAATATTTGAATTAAATCAAAATACTTTTATAAAGTATAATTCTAAGTATCAGTTGAGTTTCATTCTGTAAATACATTCTTTAAAAAATCTCAATTAACACTTGCCTTTGTGCTCTGTGAGAAGTTTAAACTTTGAGTATGTATGATTGTCTGTTTATACTGTATACAGTGTCTAGATAAGTTTTGATAATTTGGCACAATGTGTTCTTAAATATCAATGATAAATAAATAATAAATATTAGAAAAGTTTTATCATAAGTTTTCTCTATTTTGTTATTCGCCAGGAAAACAGAGCATCTTATAATTTGGATAGTTGAATTACTAAATGCTCACTTATTGTTATTATTTGTATATATATATTTATTTTATACGTGATTGCATCATTAATTTCTGGGTAATTCGTTAGCGAGCAAAATAAAGATTAATCAATCTCGGTGAGCGTGGCCTAAGCCCTCCTACAACAATAAGAACAATCAAACAACAAACATCAAGCCGATGAGAGAGTAACCTTCATTATTATTGATAGGCGCAGTGTGAGGTGCTGATTAGAAGCAAACGGCTCGCCTGAGGCTACAAATTGGAGGCTGGAAGTTGGATTCGCGACTCGCAATTGAATTCACGAATTGCCAAGCAGTTAGTTAAAGTGCAGCAACTGTGAAGTGTGGACGTGTTCAATTCTTCGAGATTGTTATTAAAATTATTTGACAAGTCTTCAAAGCTAAGTGACGTCAGATTATCATTATGAGCTCATCGTGGCAGCTGCTGAAAGTGACAGCGCTGCTGCTTTCAGTCTGCGGTGTTGTTGAGTACAGTACAGCACAGTACAAGACGGCTGGCATCAAGACCCGCCAACCTGTTGCAGGTAATCTGCAGTTGTCCAGCAATGCCACCAGCGAGTTTAACCAGACTCAGACTCAAACACAAACTCAGTATAGTAGTTATGGCACTTACCCCAGCTATGTGCCTGCCGAAACTTATCAGGGCGGTTCGGCATATTCGGGACACTATGTCCAGTCTCTAAACCATGTCACCCGTGCTCCACAGATTCTGGATGATACAGCGCTATTTATCAACAAGACCAGATCTGCAATGGCCAGTGGCATCTGCTACAAGGAAGTCCCGTAAGTAAAAGTGGGAAGAGTGAATAACAATTGAGTACTGTGTACGTAAAAACCCATTTTGTAAGCTGGAATTATTATCGCTTAGTTTTTAGTAATTGAAAATATGTCAGCTGAACATTGAACTAGCGACCTCAACATCCTCGACTCACTTGATAATGAAATGCGTCTTGAAATTGAAAATTTCATGTATACATCTCGAACATTTAGTGCATATACTATATTCAGTATTGAATTTTGTGAACAGAAGAGAGGATAAAGTGGTATTGGTGGAATTGGTAAAAAATTCAATGTTAATGGAATAGCAACATAGCTCAACCAGAAAGGCATTGTAAACGTCAATTTTGTTCGTATTAAAAAGTATCACAATTCATCATTGGTTTTTGAAACACTCAAAAGTATGGTTTTAAAAATTATTTGACTAATTTTTTCTGCAATAACTTCAAAAAAGTTAATAGAAAAATTGGTTTATCAGCTAATTAAAATATAAGTTGATATAAAACTCATTGAAATACATTGCTTACTTAATATTTGAATTAGGATATGCACTTTTAGTTGTTTTATTTTTATACCCTGATCCCATTAAAAATGGGAAAAAAGGGTATAATGAAGTTGTGCAAAAGTATGTAACAGGCAGAAGGAAGCATCTCCGACCCCATAAAGTATATATATTCTTGATCAGCATCAATAGTCGAGTCGATTTAGCCATGTCCGTCTGTCCGTCCGTCCGTCCGTCTGTCCGTCCGTCCGTCCGTCCGTCCGTCCGTCCGTCTGTCCGTCTGTATGTATGAACGCGTCGATCTCAGAGAGTATAAAAGCTAGAGACTCCAGATTTGGAACTTAAGCTCGCCTAATCCCTAGGCAGTACAAGTTTGTTTTCGATTTTCGATAACTCTTCCCGTTTCCGATATACACATGGGATCGATAACAACAAAATCTTGAATTTGGAAAACTTTGAGATGCCATTTGAATTATAATACAAAATAATGATAATCTGTAAAATTTTTATTAAAATCGGTTAAGAAACACCGGAGATATGGGACATTGAAGTTGTGTATGCAGTATGCATAATGCGCGTAGACACACACACACATACTTGCAAGCACTTACTGTACGCGAAAAGTATAGGGATCAGGGTATCGTCTAGTCGGGATTTCTCGACTAGAGCCTTCTTACTTGTTTATTTTAATCTTTTGTTTCAGACATCGATCGAAACATTTGTATCAATTAATATACTAGGTTAAAAGAATCATTATTAGAAATCGGAGTAATAATAAAATTATTTGAAACAAAACAATTTAATTAGGATTAAAGAATATACAAATTGGTTTACAAATTCAATAGATTTAAATTGAATTGCTGAAGTGTTTACCTGGTGGTTGGTATTACGACTGGTATCCGACTCGAGCGACCGACCAGAATGTGGAGTGTTCAGTTTATTCTATTTTTCCGCATCCAAACTCCAAGATATACTTTTTATTAATTAATCACAAAACACTTTCTTTGTCATGTTTAACACTGTTATTATTTATTATTATTAGATTAATGAGATCAACTTAGATTTTAATTAAATCATTTGACGGCGCGTCCATTCGTTTTGGTCTTAGTTTTTTTCGGAAATTTTTTTAGCTATCGATCATGTTAAAAAATATCGGTTCACCCATTTGCGTAATTCAATACATCGAGTTAATTTTATTACATTACATTCTTTTGCTTATCGATAGCAAAAAAATATATATATATATAGTTAAATATTCTTTATAAGAAATATTCCCGATAACCTTTTTATAGAACCGCCTCATTGTTGCACGGCTCCCGGGACAATGTTGACGGCAACGGCACTTCGCCGGACCTGAGTCAAATCCAGGTGTGCTGCGAGGGTTATGAACGTAATCCGCATATTTATCGTCGCTGTGAGCCGATCTGTGAGGATGACTGCCCCAATGGTATCTGTACGGCGCCCAACACGTGTGTCTGCATGCCGGGACATGTCCAAACAGGCGAGGGCAAATGCATCTCCACCTGTCCCCTGGGCTGTGGCAATGGCGTCTGTGATGATAACAATGAATGCCGCTGCCGCGATGGCTACTCCCTCGATCCCGTAAGCCGCAAATACTGCCAGCCGGAGTGCAATCCGGGCTGTGCCAACGGACGTTGCGTTGCGCCCAACAAATGTGACTGTCTGCGGGGTTATCAACGTGCGGCGGATGGCAGCTGTGCGCCCGTCTGCACTCACTGTGAGAATGGACAATGCACTGGGCCAGAACAATGTAGTTGCCACAGCGGCTACCAGAAGCTGGACGGACGCTGCGAACCCGTTTGCGAACAGTAAGTACAGATTCAAAATTCAAAAATTACTGAAATTTAGCTAAAAGGTATAAAGCTGCATAGGAATAAATAACAAACTGAATCGTTTGTGTTAATTACTTTTATGTCTAGCGAAGCGTTAACTTTATATAACTTTTTCGCCCTACAGACCTTGCAAGAATGGCGGACGTTGTGTGGCGCCAAATACCTGCGAATGTGCACCTGGCTACGATTGGGAACGGAAGAGTGGACAGTGTGTGCCGCACTGCGATATGCCATGTTTGAATGGAGTCTGCATTGGCCAGAACCAGTGTGAATGCAAGCCTGGCTATGTGCTTGATGATCATCAGCGTAATATTTGCCAGCCCCACTGCCCGCAAGGCTGCCCCAATGGCTTCTGTAGTGCGCCCAACTTTTGCATCTGCAGGCCCGGCTTTATCAAGAGCGGCATTAAGGGACGCCAGAGTTGTCAGCCTGTTTAATCACAATTGCAACTTTATTTTCGATTATAAAATTATGTAACTTAACGCTACATCCAATAAAATAGACGACCAATCAGTGCATTGAACTCGTATTTAAACTCCTCATTATGTTCCCTGCGTTGCTCCTTAGTGTTCAACTGCTGTTCAATGTGCTGCGGTTGCACGCAACGGCCGACGTAGTGCGTCCAGCCAGCGGCACACTGGCAATGTCCATTCGCATCGCAGCTTCCATCCACACAGTGCTGCTCATCCGGCCCGCAGCCGCACAAGTTTGGTGCCAAACATTTGCCATAGTGACCGCAGCTGCTGCAAAAATCGAAATCAAGTCGTTTTAAAACTATGTACGTGTATGTATATAAAGAAAGGTTTCGAATTTTACAACAAATTTAAATCCGCTTCATCTAGGCCTAACAGATCTGTATCAGCGTTAGAGTTTTCGTTATAATTACATAAACAATCAAATAAATAATCCAATAATAATAATAATTATTAAATTAAGAAAATAATAAAGACATTTAACATTACCATTAATTGTACTTACCCATCGCACTTGGGCTCACAGCTACTGCCGCGCAGTTCGTAGCCCTGAAAGCAGCGACAGACGCCAGGTGCAATACAGACGCCATTGCCATGACCACAGTTATCCTGGCAGATAGGCAGACAGCTGGTCGTATTGTCATCGAATCGATAGCCATCGCGACAATGGCACTTGAAGCGCGACTCACAGAAACCATTCTCACAGTTGCTGAGGAATTGAACGGTCAGAAGAATTAGTATGCCAGTGTAATTAGCAATTAATTATCTTAATATACTTACATATAGCACTCGGCCTCGCAGACGTTTCGCTGCGGTCGCTTCATAAAGCCCGGAAAGCACTCGCATTGATTGGGTGCCACACACTTCCCGTAGCCACAATCTGGGGCACAAATGGGCTGACAACCCAACTCCGCAGTGCGTCGATAGCCAGCGGAGCAATCGCATTTGTCTGGAGCAATGCAATCCTCATGAGTGCCGCAGCCTTTGGGACAATGGGCGCGACAAAAGAGACGCGTCTCGTCGTCCAGCGTGTAGCCGGTTTGGCAGGCACAGGTGCCATTCAGATAGCACCTTCCATGCTGGCAGGCAATGGGGCAGGTGTGAATGCAGGCGCCCTGCTCATTCCGTACAAACTCAGCAAAACACTCGCAACGCTGCGGTCCACGACAGAAGCCATTGCGACAGCCGTCCGGCGAAGACTGTTCACAGTCCGGCACACAATGACCGTTGTATGGGTCTCGGCGATAGCCCTCGCAACACAACTCAATTCGATGATAATAAATCGTCGAGCCATTGCCACGCACAGGTAAGTTCTTATGTTTCTGAAAGAATATTGCACTGTTGCCAAAAGATTAAATCAAATTATTGGAATACAAATGAACTTATACATTAAAGGAAACTGTTATTTTAATTACAAACTTAACCTAATAGTTTGAAACCATATCCATTTCGAAACTAACTACTTGAACACCCTAAAAGTTTGAATAAGTTAAGTCTCGTCAGTAAACACAGTCTGAAATCCATTTAATGAGGAAACATCTTTGTATATGAGTTACAATTATTTCTATTTTATTTTGTTTACATAAACTTTTTTTTACTTTTTTTTACTTTGTTTACTTCTTGTATTTATACATAATTAGTATATTTATTGCTAAAATTATTTTTGAGCTGTGTTTTTTAAACATTTATGCAGACATTTGTGAGTTTTGACAACCCCGTCTTGGTAAGTTACTTACGGCAGTTCGCGCTGACAGAGATGTTGCTGCTGCTCTCGTGTCAGACTGAGTGATTCAAATTCGCCCGCCTGGTGTATATCGCCATAGAGCTCAATTGCCGCTGTCGAACCTGCAGCCGGCGTTGACGTCGCCGCCAGAAATAGCAGCAGTCGTAGCAGCCGCCCCTCAGCGCTGTTCCAGTTCCAGTGCATGTCGCTCCAGATTCACAAAGCGAATGAGCAATCGAAAAATATGACTCTTGCCAAGGGAACCTTATCAGTAACATCTTTCTCTCTCTTTCTTTCCTTAGACTGAAGAGGCGATGCTCTCGAATTTCTTTGAACATTGTTTTGAAGCAGGGTTACTGGAAAGAAGTGTGAAGCTTTGGCTTATCTCCATTTCTGTTATTTCGTTTGCAGCGTCAATGCTTGTCCAATGGTGCGTTGCGCCCGAAAGTGCGCAGGATTAGCATCTCTAAACACAGATTCTGGCGATCGGGATCGTCATTGCCATGATCGATCAAAGAACACAGCCACGCAGCTGAGTATTTATTCAAAACGGGTTCAAGGAAACTGCTTATTTTGGTATGTGGGTATGTCGGGCGGGGCTGGATGACGGAAAGGCGCTTGGAAACGATTCCAAAGCGTCGCTGCTCTAGTGCAGTGGCAAATATTGCCGATAACTAATTGCAATCATGATAGAAAGCCGATAGGCTGATAGGAAAACTTTTAATCTACGCTTTAATCTAATAACCGTTATACGCCTTATAATAAGTAAGTTATTCAATTTTTATACCCTGATCGCATTAAAATTGTTTGATTTAAAATTCAAATTTAAATTTCATTGGTTGAAGAGTCGCCTTTACTTATTAAAATGTTTATTGAGATATAAATGATTCATGGTTACTAAATATAAATTATACTACATATTGAATCACAGGACAGAAACTTGAATCATTATTTTATGTGATGTTTTTTAGCTATGAATAATATATATTATATAATTATAAAATAAAAGAACGTCCCATAAAAACCATTATACCCTTTTAACCAATTTTTAATGTCTGCGAGTAACTAAGAAGAAATAATCAAATTGATTCGAAAAATAAAAATTATTACCACGTATCCCATTGGTGGTGATGCTGGTGATTCTATCTTGCGCTATCGATGGAACTGGAGATGGAATTTAATCAGATGAGCTGGAAACTAATTCGACGACATTAAATGCAACAGCTTTGAACGTGAAGCCGTATTGCCATTGCAATTGTCTGAGTGCATGGGCAATTGCAGGGATTGTACTTGGCGGTGTCTTTGGAGCCATTTTGCTAACTTGCATCGTGGGCAATGTGCTGGTGTTTCTGGGTTCACGACATACTGAGTAATTTAAGATTCAATTGAAATGCAATTCTTATTATCAACAAACTTTAATTCAATCAACACATGAATCATTTTAAAAATATTGTTATATTTTGTGTAAGATTGTAAGATGACAGAGAGTCAAAACAAATAAAAAGCTGAATAAATATTGATATGCATAAACAACATCTAATAACTTGATCCACTCCACAAAAAGCTAAAATAAAAGAAAATAATCAAATACATTTTAAGATTCGCATGTATATTTTTTAAGAATTCTTATCTTCAGCTGTTTGCATGAGTTTAAATAAATACTGCGGGTTTCCATCCCCTATTTATTAGCAAACCACACAACAATTTCGATATAATTACGGATATTTTTAATGTTCCAGCGAAACAAATGAATAAATACCATTAACACATACTTCATTCGCCGTATAAAAAGCACAGCTCTTTCATATTTATGTTTAGTTTTGAGAGCAATCCAACCGAGACCCATTGCATTGAAAACATAAAAATGAAGTCACATTTAATGGTAAGCACCTTGCTGGTGGTGTTGGCTTGTTGCTTTCTCACTGTCCGGACGGAAACTGAAGAGGTTCGAAAGTGTGACGTAGAATGTACGAGCACCGAACAATGCAAAAATGGAAGCTGTGTTTGTCTTGATGGATATTACAAATCCGAAGAAGGTGATTGTAAGGAAGACAAATGTGAAAACCCATGTAAGGTAAATGAAATATGTCACAACAGCAAATGCATTTGCAAGGAAGGTTTCGAAAACAAAGGCCCGCTTGGAGGTGATATAGATTGTCAGAGTATAAGCCAAGATCTTGGGCAGGCAGCACCCCCGGTACAAACAAACACGACAGCCAACAATGCAACGAACGCTCAAACAACGGCTACGTTATTAACAACAACGCTACACCCAAGTACCACACACAACGGGACAACAACAAAGCCGAACCCAACAACAACAAAGCCGACCCCACACCCAACACCCAAAAAACATGGAATGAGCAAATGGACAATCGCAGGAATTATTATTCTGGTAGCGGGCATCGCAGGATTCGGTGGCTTTATGATCTACAGGCATAAGCAGCGCAGCGCTTACAGAACTACTTCTACAACAGTTCGATAGTGTTAACAATTATTATCAGAAACCGAAAGAACGATTATTTAATTTTAATTGCAAAATAAATTTGTAAATTTCTTATTAAGTATGAATTTATGTTGTATTCAATTTAAACGCAAAAGAAACAGGTATATCCGATCAAACTTCTTAGCTAAGTTCTATTATTTTTACGATTCCATTGTAACAATTCGATAATGTTAGCAATTATTCTACGAACAGCGAAAAAACGATTAAGTAATTTTAAATGCAAAATAAATTTGGAAATTGCTAATTTAATATGAATTCATGTTGTTATATATTAAGTGGTAATATTTAAAAATGGGAATAATCATCGACCAAAATCACAGGGCAGTTGAGTCAACTTTGTGTTTATTAAGAATTTTTTCCCGTATTTGACTAAATTTCATATTCTTAATCATACATGTACTCATACCCGTAGATTGACAGCATTAAGCTTCCCTTATTAAAATTTCTGGAGCACATTTACATTTTCATTGGTCGGCAATAACAAAACTTTTAAATAAAACAAACGTACTTAGTTTAAAAATGAAATAAATTTATGATTAATAATACATCATTACTTTTTATTTTCTGAGCTGAGCAATGCAAAGCAAAATAACCAACAACCCACCAATTGCCCTTGATAAATTTAAAATCTTCGTCATAGTTCATTAAATAGTCATTGGTATAAAAAGCACAGCTCTTTCATATTTCTGTTTAGTTTCTAGAGAAATCCAACCTGGATTCATTGCATTGAATACATAAAAATGAATTGCCATTCAATGGTTAACACCTTGCTGTTGCTTGTGTTGTTGATGGCTTTTGGCTTTGTCATTGTAATTGTACACCGTTATGTGTGGAAAATCAATGATGTGATTCCAGCAGATCCTTTTGAGAGTTGGGTTGCGAGAACTTAGGTTCGGTAGTGTTCTCAATTGTTACAACCACTGTTGGGCTAAAAGCACCTTCGGTACAAACAAACACGACAACCTCGAATACAACGATGACTACATCAACGCCTTCGTTATTAACAACAACGCCACACCCAAGTTCCACACAAAACGTGACAACCAACAACAACCAAAAGCCCAAAGCCGAACCCACATCCATTACTCAAGAAATCTGGAATAAACAAATGGACAATCACACGAATAATTGTTTTGGTTGCGGCCATTGCACGATTCCGAGAGCTACTTCCGCAAAAGTTCAATATTGTTGACAAATATTCTATTAACATTAACAAAATAAATTCTTTTATTTTAATTGCAAACTAAATTTGGAAATTGCCAATTAACTTTGAATTTATGTTGTATTAAATTTGTACGCAGGAGAAATAGGTATATCTGATCTGAACTTCTTAGCTTAGTTTTATTATTATTTTTACGATTCCAATGTAAAACAAGTAAAAAGGCTCTAGTCGAGAAATCCCGACTAGACGATACCCTAAACCCCATACTTTACGCGTACAGTCAGTGCTTGCAAGTATGTGTGTATGTATGTACGCACATACTGCATACTGCATACTCAACTTCAAATTTCACAGAATGTCATTATTTTACTAAATTTTTCAAACGCCATCTCAAAGTTTTCCAATTGCATGATTTCGGTGTTATCGATCCCACATGTATATCCAAAACGGAAAGCGCTATCGAAAATCAAAAACAAACTTGTACTGCCTAGGGATTAGGCGAGCTAAAGTTCAAAATCTGGAGTCTCTACCTCTTATAGTCTCTGAAATCACCGCGTTCATACATACAGACAGACGGACATGGCTATATCGACTCGACTGTTGATGCTGATCAAGAATGTACATACTTTATGTGGTCGGAGATGCTTCCTTCTGCCTGTTACTTACTTTTGCACAAAACCATTACACCCTTTTTCTCCATTTTTAATCAGGGTTTAAAAACACATTCGAATTGTTCAAGTTGTTTATACATAATTATAAAAAGTTATACAAAAGTAAAGATTTTATGGCAATAATATTATTAGTGTTCTAATTTCTGCATTTGCGTGACTTGGGCGAAATGACAGAGTATAGGGATTCCTTTCTAGTATAATCGTATCATACAGTTCAGGCAAAGATGCTGCAAGGATTTAAAGAATTATGTAACTTTGATATTGTACTTGGCTAATACGATGAATAACTTGATTGCACACTCAACGTTTCATCGAACCGCCCACTTAATAAGCGGGCGACACTTACATACCCTCGTTCGTTTGGGTTTGATTAGACGCTTGTATGGGTGGTGGCTTAGGTAGCGGACTGTGAAAGATTTTTGCTGATCACAACTTCGGGATTAGAATGTCCTCCAGTGTTAAGGCAATCATTAACATCAGCAGTATGACATTCACTGTGCTCAAAAGAATGGCATCGTTCTCATGGGCGCTTCGCCTCGGATAACTTTCGCCGAACAGCGAAAAAAAGATTATTTAATTTTAATTGCAAAATTAATTTGTTTTATTGTTTTTACGATTTTAATGTTAAAATGTACCACTTTCATTTTTGGCGAAACAATATTTCTTACAAGCAATGAACAAAATGCGTGTGTCACATAATAATAACATAAAACATTTCATTTAATCTTCTGAAAACTAAGTTCAAAAACCTTTAGAGGCTATGAAAGTTATATTTAAGTGGTAATATTTTAAAATGGGAATAATCATCGACCAAAATCACAGCGCAGTTGAGTCAACTTTGTGTTTATTAAGAATTTTATCCCGTACTTGATTGAATTACATATTCTTAATCATACATGTACTCATACCCGTAGATTGACAGCATTAAGCTTTCCTTATTAATATTTCTGAAGTTTTAAATATTGGCCCAGTCTACAGTTAAATCTTAAGGGAAGCAAACGTTCCATTAAAAAGGAACAGCATGCCCCATAGGGTATTTGGACTTCTTTGCAGCATCCTATTGTTTATAACTGCTATCACAGCCTACCAATTAGATACGGTTAAAAACGATGTTGATGCATATCATCGACAATGCATAAATCAGTGTGTTGAAAATACCGCAGAATGTCTGAATGGACAATGTCTTTGCCCGGACGGGTATAAAAATGATGGGAACTGTGTCAAGAAAATTTGTGAGTCGAATTGTGGCCAACTTACAAGAAGGGAAATGAGACCCTCTCCGCAAACAAGAATACCAAGAAGACCATCGAGACCCGCCCGTCGAACAAGGAGACAGCCAAGACCCACCCGTCGAACAAGGAGACCACCAAGACCCACCCGTCGAACAAGAAGACCACCAAGACCCACCCGTCGAACAAGGAGACCAACAAGACCCACCCGTCGAACAAGGAGACCAACAAGACCCACCCGTCGAACAAGGAGACCAACAAGACCCACCCGTCGAACAAGGAGACCAACAAGACCCACCCGTCGAACAAGAAGACCACCAAGACCTACGCGTCGAACAAGGAGACCAACAAGACCCACCCGTCGAACAAGGAGACCAACAAGACCCACCCGTCGAACAAGGAGACCAACAAGACCCACCCGTCGAACAAGGAGACCAACAAGACCCACCCGTCCAACAAGGAGACCAACAAGACCCACCCGTCGAACAAGGAGACCAACAAGACCCACCCGTCGAACAAGGAGACCAACAAGACCCACCCGTCGAACAAGGAGACCAACAAGACCCACCCGTCCAACAAGGAGACCAACAAGACCCACCCGTCGAACAAGGAAACCACCAAGACCCACCCGTCGAACAAGAAGACCTACGAAACCCACTCACCGCACCAGACACCCAACAAGGCCCACTCATCATACTAAGAGACCAACAAGACCCACGCATCGAACACCAAAACCAACTCACCACACGAGAAAAACTACTCGAACCACACACCGTACCAGAAGACCAACGAGGTCTACTCATCATACTAAGAGGCCAACTCATATAACAAGAAGACCCACGAAACCCACTCACCGCACCAAACACCCAACGCGGCCCACTCATCATACTAAGAAACCAACAAGACCCACACAACCAACGCGAAGATCCACTCATCACACAAGAAAAACTACTCGAACCACACATCGTACCAGAAGACCAACGAGGTCTACTCATCATACTAAGAGGCCAACTCATATAACAAGAAGACCCACGAAACCCACTCACCGCACCAAACACCCAACGAGGTCCACTCATCATACTAGGAGACCAACAAGACCCACACAACCAACGCGAAGATCCACTCATCACACAGGAAAAACTACTCGAACCACACACCGTACCAGAAGACCAACGAAGTCTACTCATCTTACTAAAAGGCCAACTCATACAACAAGAACACCCACGAAACCCACTCACCGCACCAAACACCCAACGAGGTCCACTCATAATACTAAGAGACCAACAAGACCCACACAACCAACGCGAAGATCCACTCATCACACAAGGAGGACTACTTGCCCCACACGAATACCACCTACTCCTCCAGCACCAACTCCACCAGAACCCACTCCACCAGAACCCACTCCACCAGAACCCACTCCACCAGAACCCACTCCACCAGAACCCACTCCACCAGAACCCACTCCACCAAAACCCACTCCCCCCGAACCCACTCCACCGGAACCCACTCCCCCCGCACCCACTCCACCAGAACCCACTCCACCTGAACCCACTCCACCAGTGCCCACTCCACCTGAACCCACTCCACCAGAACCCACTCCACCAGAACCCACTCCCCCCGAACCAACTCCCCCAGAACCCACTCCCCCAGAACCCACTCCACCAGAACCCACTCCACCAGAACCCACTCCACCAGAACCCACTCCACCAGAACCCACTCCACCAGAACCCACTCCCCCCGCACCCACTCCACCAGAACCCACTCCACCAAAGCCCACTCCACCTGAACCCACTCCACCTGAACCCACTCCACCAGAACCCACTCCACCAAAACCCACTCCACCAGAACCCACTCCACCAGAACCCACTCCCCCCGAACCCACTCCACCAGAACCCACTCAACCAAAACCCACTCCCCCCGCACCCACTCCACCAAAACCCACTCCACCTGAACCGACTCCACCTGAACCTACAACAACACCTGAATCCACTACACCATGTCCTACAACACCAAATCCGCCTTCGACGTCTTCTACGCAGCCTACGACGACGCCAACCACAACACCACTCACAACAACACTTAAGCCCACAACTCCCGAACCAACTACTAACGAGACAACAAAACCTACACCCACAACACCGAGTCCTACAACATCGAATACGACATATACATCCACAACACCAGATTCGACTACGAAGCCTTCTACAACTACAGTCACCCCAATTCCGTCAACAACACCACAGACATCAACAACAAATTCAACAACCCTACCTACAACCAACTCAACAACTATACACATAACAACCACGACGCCAACCACAACACCACTCACAACAACACTTAAGCCCACAACTCCCGAACCAACTACTAACGAGACAACAAAACCTACACCCACAACACCGAGTCCTACAACATCGAATACGACATATACATCCACAACACCAGATTCGACTACGAAGCCTTCTACAACTACAGTCACCCCAGTTCCGTCAACAACACCACAGACATCAACAACAAATTCAACAAGCCTACCTACAACCAACTCAACAACTATACACATAACAACCACGACGCCAACCACAACACCACTCACAGCAACACTTAAGCCCACAACTCCCGAACCAACTACTAACGAGACAACAAAACCTACACCCACAACACCGAGTCCTACAACATCGAATACGACATATACATCCACAACACCAGATTCGACTACGAAGTCTTCTACAACTATTCAATTCAACAACCCTACCTACAACCAACTCAACAACTGACCACATAACAACCAATTCAACAAATTTACCAACAACTAAAACTACAACTCTACAACTTCACCAACAACTACAGCTTTACAAACCACCACCAACTTTATCAACAACTAACCTATCAACTTTCCCACAATAACCATCTTCACAACCCTATCATTTACAACCAACTCTACACACCAACAAGAAAATTCTCTAACACCTCAAACAACATCTCCGCTAACAACACAGGAAACCATATCGACATAAATGGTGATAACTCATAGTACAAACATTTTCCATTATGTTTCAACAATTATAGAAAAAAAATTACACATTCGAGTATTGTTAAAATTGTTTATACATAATTATACAAAGTTATACAAAAGTAAAGATTACATGGCAATAATATTATTGGTGTTCCTTTTCTTGAACTCCTATTTCCAATAGTGTCTTCAGATCTATACGTAAGATGTTCATTTGCGATGGATTCTATTAAACTCAGATATGATCTAAATTTGTAAACAACCCTAATTTAAAGGAGCTTTGTGTTTGTTCAATTTACAAATGAGCTATTTTGTGTGTTGTTATCTGGTTGGGCACCTGCAGAAATTTGGAGTTCTGTGGCGGTATGATCAAGTGCGTAATATGTGAACCCCCTGAAGTACGCTGGTGGTGTTGCGCTTGGTGGGTTGCATGGCCACTATTTTGACGGGGCAAAAGTGCAGGCGGAGCCGACAGAAAGGCAGTGGCTGTGGTTGAATGCTGATATCGGTTCTGCGAGGAGGTATGCGGTTGGTGTGGTTGATGTAGATGTTGTTGTTGCTGCTGCTGCTGCTGATGATGGTGGTGGTGAAGGTGCTGGTGGTGGTTGTGCTGTTGAGGTTGTTGCTGATGATAGTGTATCTCGTCATAGAGATGAGAGTCGAGGCTGCCTTTGCGTGACTTGGGCGAAATGACAGAGTAGAGGGATTCCTTTCTAGCATAAGCATAGGGCGGCGTGACAATTGAAGAGTTATTACAGGGCGTATCATACAGTTCAGGCAAAGATGCTGCAAGGATTTAAAGAATTATGTAACTTTGATATTGTACTTGGCTAATACGATGAATAACTTGATTGCAAACTCAACGTTAAAAGTTGTAGATATAAAAATCTATATTTATAATATTTTCATCATTTATTAGCTACATAACTAAATTACCTGATACTTCCAAAGAACTTTAATCTGTGTGAGTTCAATTTGTTTGTTGTAAGACATCATTTAGAAAGGTTTGTTTTTTTTTTTGAATTTTGGGTTATTCTAACACATAAGGTACTTAAGGTAATGACGATTTTTGTGTTTCTCGCAACATTAGAACAACTCTTCGAATATCAAGTTATTCATCGAACCGCCCACTTAATAGGCGGGCGACACTTACATACCCTCGTTCGTTTGGGTTTGATTAGACGCTTGTATGGGTGGTGGCTTAGGTAGCGGAATGTGAAAGACTTTGCCCAATGTGCTGGAATCACTGATCACAACTTCGGGATTAGAATGTCCTCCGTGAGTGGTGATCGTCCCATTGGCATTATAGACAACGGCCTCTTTTTGGACATTATAACGCCTATAGACATAGGGAAAGCCCAGTGTTAAGGCAATCATTAACATCAGCAGTATGACATTCACTGCGCTTAAAAGACTGGCATCGTTCTCATGGGCGCTTCGACTCGGATAACTTTCGCCGAACAGCGAAAAAAAGATTATTTAATTTTAATTGCAAAATAAATTTGTAAATTTCTAATTAATTATGAATTTATGTTGTATTCAAGTTTTTCGCTAGAGAAAAAGGTATATCTGATTTGAAATTCTTAGCTTATTTTTATTGTTTTACGATTCCATTGTAACAGCTCGATAATGTTAGCAATTATTCTACGAACAGCGAAAAAACGATTAATTAATTTTAAATGCAAAATAAATTTGGAAATTGCTAATCAAATATTTTTACGCAAGAGTTTAGTTAGTTAGAGCTTATTTGTATTATTTTTACGATTCCAGTGTAAAAATATACCACTTTCATTTTTGGCGAAACAATATTTCTGACAAGCATAATAATAATAATATAAAACATCTAATTTAATCTTCTGAAAACTAATTTAGAGACTGTGAACGTTATATTCAAGTGGTAATTTTTACAAATTGGAATAATCATCGACCAAAATCACAGCGCAGTTGAGTCAACTTTGTATTTATTAAGAATTTTATCCCGTATTGATTATTGATTGAATTACATATTCTTAATCATACATGTACTCATACCCGTAGATTGACAGCATTAAGCTTCCATTATTATTATTAATATTTCGGAAGTTTTAATTATTGGCCCAGTCTACAGTTAAATCTTAAGGGAAGCAAACGTTACATTAAAAAGGAACAGCATGCCCCATAGGGTATTTGGACTTCTTTGCAGCATCCTATTGTTTATAACTGCTATCACAGCCTACCAATTAAATTCGGTTAAAAACGATGTTGATGCTTATCATCGACAATGCATAAATCAGTGTGTTGAAAATACCGCAGAATGTCTGAATGGACAATGTCTTTGCCCGGACGGGTATAAAAATGATGGGAACTGTGTCAAGAAAATTTGTGAGTCGAATTGTGGCCAACTTACAAGAAGGGAAATGAGACCCTCTCCGCAAACAAGAATACCAAGAAGACCATCGAGACCCGCCCGTCGTACACGGAGACAGCCAAGACCCACCCGTCGAACAAGGAGAACACTAAGACCCACCCATCGAACAAGAAGACCACCAAGACCCACCCGTCGAACAAGGAGACCACCAAGACCCACCCGTCAAACAAGGAGACCACCAAGACCCACCCGTCGAACAAGAAGACCACCAAGACCCACCCGTCGAACAAGGAGACCACCAAGACCCACCCGTCGTACAAGGAGACCACCAAGACCCACCCGTCGAACAAGGAGACCAACAAGACCTACCCGTCGAACAAGGAGACCAACAAGACCCACGCGTCGAACAAGAAGACCCACCCGTCGCACAAGGAGACCAACAAGACCCACCCGTCGAACAAGGAAACCACCAAGACCCACCCGTCGAACAAGAAGACCTACGAAACCCACTCACCGCACCAGACACCCAACAAGGCCCACACATCATACTAAGAGACCAACAAGACCCACGCATCGAACACCAAAACCAACTCACCACACAAGAAAAACTACTCGCACCACACACCGTACCAGAAGACCAACGAGGTCTACTCATCATACTAAGAGGCCAACTCATATAACAAGAATACCTACGAAACACACTCACCGCACCAAACACCCAACGCGACCCACTCATCATACTAAGAGACCAACAAGACCCACACAACCAACGCGAAGATCCACTCATCACACAAGGAGGACTACTTGCCCCACACGAATACCACCTACTCCTCCAGCACCAACTCCACCAGAACCAACTCCACCAGAACCCACTCCACCAGAACCCACTCCACCAGAACCCACTCCGCCAGATCCCACTCCCCCAGAACCCACTCCACCAGAGCCCACTCCGCCAGAACCCACTCCACCTGAACCCACTCCACCCGAACCCACTCCACCAAAACCCACTCCACCTGAACCAACTCCACCTGAACCTACAACAACACCTGAATCCACTACACCAAGTCCTACAACACCAGATCCGCCTTCGACGTCTTCAACGCAGCCTACGACGACGCCAACCACAACACCACTCACAACAACACTTAAGCCCACAACTCCCGAACCAACTACTAACGAGACAACAAAACCTACACCCACAACACCGAGTCCTACAACATCGAATACGACATATACATCCACAACAACAGATTCGACTACGAAGTCTTCTACAACTATTCAATTCAACAACCCTACCTACAACCAACTCAACAACTGACCACATAACAACCAATTCAACAAATTTACCAACAACTAAAACTACAACTCTACAACTTCACCAACAACTACAGCTTTACAAACCACCACCAACTTTATCAACAACTAACCTATCAACTTTCCCACAATAACCATCTTCACAACCCTATCATTTACAACCAACTCTACACACCAACAAGAAAATTCTCTAACATCCCAAACAACATCTCCGCTAACAACACAGGAAACCATATCGACATGAATGGTAATAACTCATAGTACAAACATTTTTCATTATGTTTCAACAACTATAGAAAAAAAAATTACACATTCGAGTATTGTTAAAATTGTTTATACATAATTATACAAAGTTATACAAAAGTAAAGATTACATGGCAATAATATTATTGGTGTTCCTTTTCTTGAACTCCTATTTCCAATAGTGTCTTCAGATCTATACGTAAGATGTTCATTTGCGATGGATTCTATTAAACTCAGATATGATCTAAATTTGTAAACAACCCTAATTTAAAGGAGCTTTGTGTTTGTTCAATTTACAAATGAGCTATTTTGTGTGTTGTTATCTGGTTGGGCACCTGCAGAAATTTGGAGTTCTGTGGCGGTATGATCAAGTGCGTAATATGTGAACCCCCTGAAGTACGCTGGTGGTGTTGCGCTTGGTGGGTTGCATGGCCATTATTTTGACGGGGCAAAAGTGCAGGCGGTGCCGACAGAAAGGCAGTGGCTGTGGTTGAATGCTGATATCGGTTCTGCGAGGTATGCGGTTGGTGTGGTTGATGTAGATGTTGTTGTGGTTGCTGCTGCTGCTGATGACGATGGTGGTGATGGTGCTGGTGGTGGTTGTGCTGTTGCTGTTGATGTTGTTGTTGTTGCTGATGATAGCGTATCTCGTCATAGAGATGAGAGTCGAGGCTGCCTTTGCGTGACTTGGGCGAAATGACAGAGTAGAGGGATTCCTTTCTAGCATAAGCATAGGGCGGCGTGACAATTGAAGACTTATTACTGGGCGTATCATACAGTTCAGGCAAAGATGCTGCAAGGATTTAAAGAATTATGTAACTTTGATATTGTACTTGGCTAATACGATGAATAACTTGATTGCAAACTCAACGTTAAAAGTTGTATATATAAAAATCTATATTTATAATATTTTCATCATTTATTAGCTACATAACTAAATTACCTGATACTTCCAAAGAACTTTAATCTGTGTGAGTTCAATTTGTTTGTTGTAAGACATCATTTAGAAAGGTTTGTTTTTTTTTTTGAATTTTGGGTTATTCTAACACATAAGGTACTTAAGGTAATGACGATTTTTGTGTTTCTCGCAACATTAGAACAACTCTTCGAATATCAAGTTATTCATCGAACCGCCCACTTAATAGGCGGGCGACACTTACATACCCTCGTTCGTTTGGGTTTGATTAGACGCTTGTATGGGTGGTGGCTTAGGTAGCGGAATGTGAAAGATTTTGCCCAATGTGCTGGAATCACTGATCACAACTTCGGGATTAGAATGTCCTCCGTGAGTGGTGATCGTCCCATTGGCATTATAGACAACGGCCTCTTTTTGGACATTATAACGCCTATAGACATAGGGAAAGCCCAGTGTTAAGGCAATCATTAACATCAGCAGTATGACATTCACTGCGCTTAAAAGACTGGCATCGTTCTCATGGGCGCTTCGACTCGGATAACTTTCGCCGAACAGCGAAAAAAAGATTATTTAATTTTAATTGCAAAATAAATTTGTAAATTTCTAATTAATTATGAATTTAGGTTGTATTCAAGTTTTTCGCTAGAGAAAAAGGTATATCTGATTTGAAATTATTAGCTTATTTTTATTGTTTTTACGATTCCATTGTAACAGCTCGATAATGTAAGCAATTATTCTACGAACAGCGAAAAAACGATTAATTAATTTTAAATGCAAAATAAATTTGGAAATTGCTAATCAAATTTTTTACGCAAGAGTTTAGTTAGTTAGAGCTTATTTGTATTATTTTTACGATTCCAGTGTAAAAATATACCACTTTCATTTTTGGCGAAACAATATTTCTGACAAGCATAATAATAATAATATAAAACATCTAATTTAATCTTCTGAAAACTAATTTGAAAACCTTTAGAGGCTGTGAACGTTATATTTAAGTGGTAATTTTTAAAAATTGGAATAATCATCGACCAAAATCACAGCGCAGTTGAGTCATCTTTGTATTTATTAAGAATTTTATCCCGTACTTGATTGAATTTCATATTCTTAATCATACATGTACTCATACCCGTAGATTGACAGCATTAAGCTTTCCTTATTAATATTTCTGAAGTTTTAAATATTGGCCCAGTCTACAGCTTAATCTTAAGGGAAGCAAACGTACCATTAAAAAGGAACAGCATGCCCCATAGGGTATTTGGACTTCTTTGCAGCATCCTATTGTTTATAACTGCTATCACAGCCTACCAATTAGATTCGGTTAAAAACGATGTTGATGCATATCATCGACAATGCATAAATCAGTGTGTTGAAAATACCGCAGAATGTCTGAATGGACAATGTCTTTGCCCGGACGGGTATAAAAATGATGGGAACTGTGTCAAGAAAATTTGTGAGTCGAATTGTGGCCAACTTACAAGAAGGGAAATGAGACCCACTCCGCAAAAAAGAAGACCATCGAGACCCGCCCGTCGAACAAGTAGACCACCAAGACCCACCCGTTGGACAAGGAGACCACCAAGACCCACCCGTTGGACAAGGAGACCACCAAGACCCACCCGTTGGACAAGGAGACCACCAAGACCCACCCGTCGAACAAGAAGACCACCAAGACCCACCCGTCGAACAAGGAGACCACCAAGACCCACCCGTCGAACAAGGAGACCACCAAGACCCACCCGTCGAACAAGGAGACCAACAAGACCCACCCGTCGCACAAGGAGACCACCTACTTCTCCAGCACCAACTCCACCAGAGCCCACTCCACCAGAACCCACTCCACCAGAACCCACTCCGCCAGAGCCCACTCCCCCAGAATCCAATCCACCAAAACCCACTCCACCAAAGCCCACTCCACCAAAGCCCACTCCACCTGAACCCACTCCACCCGAACCCACTCCACCAAAACCCACTCCACCTGAACCGACTCCACCTGAACCTACAACAACACCTGAATCCACTACACCATCTCCTACAATACCAGATCCGCCTTCGACGTCTTCTACGCAGCCGACGACGAAGCCAACCACAACACCACTCACAACAACACTTAAGCCCACAACTCCCGAACCAACTACTAACGAGACAACAAAACCTTCACCCACAACACCGAGTCCTACAACATCGAATACAACATATACATCCACAACAACAGATTCGACTACGAAGTCTTCTACAACTATTCAATTCAACAACCCTACCTACAACCAACTCAACAACTGAACACATAACAACCAATTCAACAAATTTACCAACAACTAAAACTACAACTCTACAACTTCACCAACAACTACAGCTTTACAAACCACCACCAACTTTATCAACAACTAACGTATCAACTTTCCCACAAAAACCATCTTCACAACCCTATCATTTACAACCTCATCAACACACCAACAAGAAAATTCTCTAACACCCCAAACAACATCTCCGCTAACAACACAGGAAACCATATCGACATGAATGGTGATAACTCATAGTACAAACATTTTCCATTATGTTCCATTATGTTCCAACAATTATAGAAAAAAAATTACACATTCGAGTATTGTTAAAATTGTTTATACATAATTATACAAAGTTATACAAAAGTAAAGATTACATGGCAATAATATTATTGGTGTTCCTTTTCTTGAACTCCTATTTCCAATAGTGTCTTCAGATCTATACGTAAGATGTTCATTTGCGATGGATTCTATTAAACTCAGATATGATCTAAATTTGTAAACAACCCTAATTTAAAGGAGCTTTGTGTTTGTTCAATTTACAAATGAGCTATTTTGTGTGTTGTTATCTGGTTGGGCACCTGCAGAAATTTGGAGTTCTGTGGCGGTATGATCAAGTGCGTAATATGTGAACCCCCTGAAGTACGCTGGTGGTGTTGCGCTTGGTGGGTTGCATGGCCATTATTTTGACGGGGCAAAAGTGCAGGCGGTGCCGACAGAAAGGCAGTGGCTGTGGTTGAATGCTGATATCGGTTCTGCGAGGTATGCGGTTGGTGTGGTTGATGTAGATGTTGTTGTGGTTGCTGCTGCTGCTGATGACGATGGTGGTGATGGTGCTGGTGGTGGTTGTGCTGTTGCTGTTGATGTTGTTGTTGTTGCTGATGATAGCGTATCTCGTCATAGAGATGAGAGTCGAGGCTGCCTTTGCGTGACTTGGGCGAAATGACAGAGTAGAGCGATTCCTTTCTAGCATAAGCATAGGGCGGCGTGACAATTGAAGAGTTATTACTGGGCGTATCATACAGTTCAGGCAAAGATGCTGCAAGGATTTAAAGAATTATGTAACTTTTATATTGTACTTGGCTAATACGATGAATAACTTGATTGCAAACTCAACGTTAAGAGTTGTAGATATGAAAATCTATATTTATAATATTTTCATCATTTATTAGCTACATAACTATAACTAAATTACCTGATACTTCCAAAGAACTTTAATCTGTGTGAGTTCAATTTGTTTGTTGTAAGACATCATTTAGAAAGGTTTGTTTTTTTTTTGGTTTTGGGTTATTCTAACACATAAGGTACTTAAGGTAATGACGATTTTTGTGTTTCTCGCAAAATTAGAACAACTCTTCGAATATCAAGTTATTCATCGAACCGCCCACTTAATAGGCGGGCGACACTTACATACCCTCGTTCGTTTGGGTTTGATTAGACGCTTGTATGGGTGGTGGCTTAGGTAGCGGACTGTGAAAGATTTTGCCCAATGTGCTGGAATCACTGATCACAACTTCGGGATTAGAATGTCCTCCGTGAGTGGTGATCGTCCCATTGGCATTATAGACAACGGCCTCTTTTTGGACATTATAACGCCTATAGACATAGAGAAAGCCCAGTGTTAAGGCAATCATTAGCATCAGTAGCATGACAATCACAGTGCTCAAAAGACTGGCATCGTTCTCATGGGCGCTTCGACTCGGATTACTTTCGCCAGCAGCAAATCCCGCTAGATTTAGCTTTGGTGGATGCTCGTGCGACGCACTGCTGCCAGCATTAGTGATTACGTGAATAACCTCTGGAGCTGGCACACCTGCAGCTGCGGCTGTATGCAGATTCTCCAACAAGGCATTGCTCGATTCGTGCAAAATGATCTTTGGCGTGTGTGTGGATTCCTTGATCAGTATGACTTCGGGCAATGGACTGGGCGTAGCCTGGACATTACTGCCATCGGACATGCTGCCAATGCGTTTGGCAATTTTATTAATATTGTGCGTTAAATTTGCCATTGTCGAGTTAATGGTCTCCAGCACAACATGACTGACATTGACACCAGAATTAATCCGATCCGTACTGACACACTCACCGGATTGCGGATGACAGCGTTTGTTAAGACATTCACAGGCCTTGCGACACATGACGCCATGAGTCCCTGCCGGACATGGCTGTTCGCAGCTGCAATTAAAGATTAATTAGTAACAGAATAAATTAAATATATTCACTGTTCGTTAGACTTACAATTGACCTGCCCAGCCGGCAATGCAATGACAGACGCCAGTCTTATTGTCACAAACGGCATCATTGCGACACTGGCACGAATTCTTGCAGTCCAAACCCCATCGATCATGATGACAACCTTCAGCACATTTAATAATAGTCAAAAATTCCATAATGTTTTTGTTTTTTTTTTTTGCTATACTTACGCTGTGTGCAGTGTTTGCCAGTGTAGCCCTCCTCGCAGCTGCAAATATCGGGTATTTGACAGTTTCCCCGCCCACATCCGCCGCGGCAGATGGGCTTACAGCTGGCCTGGCTATCGGAGAGATTGCCCTCATAGCCCTGGCAGCAAAATCGAACCATTCGCGTTTTATTAAGTCTCTAAAAACAAAAGAAATATATAATGTGATTCAGACGATTGTTTTTTTCTCGAATAACTGACGAATAATTTTAAAATGCTTCTCAAGCCGAAACTTTAATTCCTTATCAGGTTAAATATGATGTCATTATCCATTATCCAAAATATAATAAAATTTGCAGAGATTGAGTAATTTGTTGCTCAAACTTAGTATCTTGATTCTGCAATGAAGATGAAGTACTTCTAGTGAGAACTCCAATGCATATTTAGCCAGATTTTAATATGTTTTAATGTTTCTTTATTCTGTGCGTTCCTTACAATATATGTGCGCGTCGCTTTTACTCATTTAAGATACCTTGGATGAACATTTAGATATATATATATTTGTCGCACAAATTAAACCCATGCGATTTAGTCTAAGAATATTTGAATTAATCAACTAGCACTTCAAAAGAGGGTAGTCATGCCCTATAATAAGCTCACCCTTAGTGCTATAGCTACTATCGGCTTCATATAATAAACTAAATGGCGTGTAATTGATGTCTTTTATAGTTTGCAAGTTATGTTTGGCTTATGCCAGTACAAAATAAGCTGTGAGTCACTGAATGCCATTTTATACATAAACGGGATTTACAAAAAAGTTCATTATAACGAAATATGTTTTAAGTATATAAATGTTATCAAACACCACTTCCTGTTGCGACCAATAACTTCTTCAGAAGCTTTGTCGAAATTTGCTCGGTTTTCAGTACGCAAGTAGCTTACATACGCAGCGCAGTTGATAAATATTTCGTTAAAGAAGTCAAACTAAAAATGCAGGGATTTAAGTTTTTGAGTTTTTTATTTGGTTTTTCGTTTTTGCTCGTTTTTATGCTAGCATCATGTACCGTGTTCGCCGATATTGAGATTATGATTCAAAACGTTGAAGCAGTTCCCATTTCGTCTACCTCTGATTTACCCGAATCTACATCTGCAGCCACATCCTCATCTGCGTTTGCATCGGATACTGAAACACCAACAGCACAACCACCTAGCTCCACCGATCTAACATCTACGACAACAACCGATAGACCAACGCCCAACCCACCCAATCCACCGAGGCCAAACAAACTCTTCGAAATTGCAATAGTAGTTGTGACATTGGTGTTAATTGTGATTTTTGTTGCTTATATAATTTACAAGTTAAGAAATCGAAGATCCTACAATGTCTAGATGTCTTAATCAGGATAAAACTCTGTTTGGCTTACCATGTGCTTTGAATACGTTTTCATTAAATTTGGTGTGGATTAATTTTTGATTAAATGTTTAAGTGTAAAATTCCTTCAATAAACGGTTCAACAACATCGGTTCTTTCTTGATACAATTGTATATGTGCTAAATACATGAAATTTAACAGGAATTCTTTAGATCATTTTATTAAGTATTCTATTGATATTGTTTTTTGTTTTAATGAAAATTGTATATTACTAATCCTCTTTACACTCAAAAAGTAAAAACAAGTTAGAAGACTCTAGTCGAGAAATCCGGACTAGGTGATACCCTGATCCCTATAATTTACGCGTACAGTCAGTGCTTGCAAGTGTGTGTGTTTGTCTACGCGCATGCTGCATACTGCATACACAACTTCAATGTCCCCTATCTCTGGTGTTTCTTAACCGATTTCAATAAAAATTTCACAGATGATCATTATTTTTCTTAATGTGTTAGATGCCGTTTTGCGAATTCAAGATTTTGTTGTTATCCATCCCATGTGTGTATCGGAAACGGAAACGGACATGGCTATATCGAATCGATTGTTGATGCTGATCAATACACTATATGGGGTCGGAGATGCTTCCTTCTGCCTGTTACATACTTTTGCACAAAACCATTATACCCTTTTTCCCATTTTTAATGGGATCAGGGTATAAAAAAAACTATAATGAAAGACAAAAGGAACCGATTTTTTATAGAAATTTTTGAATCTTAAACTTAAGTTCAATTGAATTCAATCCAAAAAGCTCGCCACGTTTTAGTATTGTATTTGTAAATAAAATTAAGCCGAATATTATGCAGCAGTTTTTTTTACAAATCACAGTTCGTTTTGGAGAATTAAAAACAAAGAAGTGGGAATATTGAAATTGGAAAATATCCAGAAATTATAAATTGACAAAATTTATTCATTCATACATAGAACACCCATAAAGCATTAAATAAGTTTTGACTCTAATCTAAAAAGTATAGAGTTGAGCACATTGATGCAATCTTGCTTACTTACTCAATTCAATGTCAACTCATTGAACTTTGTAACGCTGCTCAGTTTTGTATAGTTACTGAAGCTAAAGTTCTGATTATGGTAAATCTGAGACATAAGCTCACGCACATACACATACACACGCACACCCCTTGAGTTGCCAATTTAAGTGAATGAACTGAATGCTTCTCACAATCATTTGTGCACAACGATTCAAAGCTTTTCCACTCTTTCATTGAGTCAAATCTCCGTCCGACTTACGCATTGTTCTCTCCCTTGTTGTTGATGAGTTTGTAACGACAGCTGTGTGTATGTGCGTAGTATAAATTAATAAGGCGGAAATTTTAATATAAACACTGATATTCGATTCGAGTTGTGTCAGTTCCATTGTAAGCATAATTAAGCGCAACTTTCAGCGCAGCCTTTTATCCAATGTTCATCGTAAACGAACGGTTATTTGAGTAAAATTCATCCGCTTTGTACTTGCTTAGTAATTGAATACGCGTTGAGCAACATTTTACATATGCCATATATCGCATTACGACCACAATTCATAGAGCTTCCAACTACTTGACTTGCCATCCGCCCCACCGCCTGGTAGGAACATCAATCATCAAGACGCCTGCTTTTATATAATTCACTTGAAAATCTTTCGGCACTTTATAGCCGTTACTAATGCCTAAGTATGAAACTAGTTTTCAACTACTATTTCTTGTCTCATATATGGCTTTTTGGCACTCCTCATGTCATTTTTCGTTTTCTTTTTCCATGTTAATTAATTAAAAACAATTGGCAATTAGCGATGGTATTTTTTAGCTCTGTCCAAACATTGTTTCTTGGTATTTTTCGGGCGTTTTTAATTGCCATCAACCCAAAAAGGACACAACTTCTGTGTACCTTACAAGCTAAGCTCAGTGTCTGTGGAAACTAGACTCAATATTATGTTGAACTAATTGTTTTCACAGTTCACAATTCGATTGGCTATAATCATTAAATTTTTTATGCATTTGCAAATAAAATTTCCCGCTTTTTTTCTTGCTTTTGATCTTTTAGTCATCGAGTTTCTGTGATGAAATCTCAAATAGTTGATGTATGAAATTGATTTGCAACGAATTGAGCAGCAGCAGGTACAAACATTTTTGTGCTTGTGTGTGCACATAATTAAACTCGAAACTCTTAACTAAAACTAAAACTAAACCAAAACTGGCTGCATCTTATGGCCAGTTTTGAGAGCGTGTTGAGGTGATGCAATCAAAAGTGTGTCAACAGCTTTGGCGTCAACTGCAACAGTAGCAGCATTTGATCTAAACTAACGGAACACTTAATGTGGTTGCTGATTTTTCTGTTCAGTCTAGCTACAAATTTGCACTGGATTTTCTTTATTTCATATGCACTTTTCACCACTGACACCATGACATAATTATTATTTTTCATAAGCAGCAAAAGCAAACAGACAAAAAAAATTGTTTGTAAAAACCAGCCAAGCCTGATTAGGCACCCGAAACAGTCCGGTTGACTGTTTATAACCATATTTGGCACCCATTTGATTTTCTCGACTTTTCTCGCTTAATTGTAATCACCATTGAGGTTATAAATTAAAGTATGCAATTCGCAAACGAACGTGCTTTAAGTTTGTAGGAGGATTCAATCAAGATTATTATATTTATTAGTAATATTAAAATCCATGAGATTTATTTTAACATTGTCAATGATTAAAAACTTTTTGCACTTCAAACTGAATTACTTAATATTTTTAAGTAAAAAGTTTTCGAACTGTTTGACTTTTTGATAGATTTTAATTTGATTAATTATTAGCTTAAGATTTTTAGTTGCTTTAGAAACATATTTTGTATAGAACTTCTTTATTATTTAGTATTTCAGTACTCATAGAGCATTATAAGTGGATTGAAAAATATACATAGAGAATTTGTTGAGAATTGGGAAAAGTTAAATTCCTAATATATTTCAAAAGTTGTATGTAATATCATTCTATTCTTTAAAAGTTGGAATATATTTTCCTTTTGATTTACTTTTGCCTACTACAATTTTTTGTTAGAGGGTATCTACATCTTTTTAGCACTAATACAATTATCACGAACACAACGCGGGTGCATAAAAAAGTTCATAGAAACTCTGACAGCCAAGGACGTTACCTGTGCTTGGCACTTGGGTCAAAACCGGTCGCAATTATCCATATGTCTCATAGATTTTTTTTTATTGCTGCACAGCTGCAACTTCCGCAGAGTTTCCTCTCGGCGCTTGCGCAACACTTATAAGTCAGCTATAAATTGATAGATATTTTGTGTGTGTTTTACAGAACCCACTTAGTGGGGCATAATAATTAAAGTCGTACAATTTATGGAAAATCGCGGCGAGCGGCTTCCTGGTTGTCGTTTTGGCTGAATGTGGCAAATGAAATCAGGTTTGTGGGGCAAGTGGCCAATATTGGCCAAGACTAGAGGTGTTGCCACTGATTGGCATGACGCAATACCTGGTCGGTAAGGCAGACCAGGCAGTGCCAAACACCTGTTCACACATGTACACTCTTAATCCATTTTAAACAGCACCTACCTGCACCATCATCACCTCACGCATTTCCGTCTTAAATGAGGAGCAGCGCGGCGGTATTTCCATGCACCAGCTGGATGTGCGCACCCGCACCGGTTGCATCTCCGGCACTTGCACCACCTCCACGTAGGGCTCCTCGCGTGTGCAGATGTTGCCGATACCCTGTATCGAGGGCAGTGCCATTGCCGTTGCATTCACATCCTTAAGGTATGTATTCACACGCAGGCTGCTGTTTTGCCCGCATATGCAACTTAGTTGAAGCAACACCAAGAAAAGCGGCAACTGAAACTGTATCTTCAATTCCAGCTTCATATTTACGTTTGTTTAATAAAATTGATTAAACTGTTTCTCAAATTTATTTAAATAAACTTATTCACTTGAGTGGGCATTATTGTATATATATTTATTTAGTCGATGGTTTTTCTTATCTGTTTGTTTGATGGAATGTATGTATATGAATATAGTAGTTATATTTTCTTAATGAGCAAATTTGAAGAACTTATTTATTTTTATATTATATAATTAATTTACTTTTATGAGCTTCTTGAAATCTCCAAAAACAAAGTTTTTTTTGCGTTAAGTTTCTTTTTTATATGTTAGGCGGAAGGTTTAACTCTTTTTTTCCTATCAAATCATGTTTATACTTATTTATAAATACATATATAGAACTGATAAAATTAGCACACGCGTTATTCATTAACAATCGATTTTTCCGAAATATTGTCCTTTGATAAATAATTATCCTCGCACAGAGCAGAAGTAGCTTTGATCCTTTTGTTGGTTTTTTCTTAAAGTGAAAATTTTCTATCACTTTCGTTGAACTTTCGTTTGATTTGCTTTTTAGGATTCTGATTCTTTCCGCTCTAATTGTGATGCGTGTGCGCTTGGAACGCGACTCTGGTAGTGACTGTTTTTTTCTCTCATTCAACAACTTGTCTGGACGCGTGTTCCTTCTCCAAAAACAGTGAACAGTAAACAAATGTGGAAAGCATATAGACATACATATAAACATGATTGTTGTCATTGCAAATTGGCGACGTCGACGACACTTTTGTCGAGTTAATGAAGGCCGCTGTGCGACGAAAGGGGCTGGGGGTTGGTGACGGGGCGGAAATACGCACTGCACAGTTTAATTCTACAATGAAAGTGAAATGTGCGACACATACACATACACACACACACACGCACACATTCAAAAGTCTCCACTGCAGCTGAACGCGAAACTCCCCATATGATCAAATCTCGTTCAGGGCACCCCATTCCATACCCCTACCTCTTGCCACTCTACTTTTCAGTCTGTGGCGATGACGATGATTGCATCTAATTGAAATGTTGATAATGTCCTTAACATGCTGTCGCTTATTGTTGTCGTTGCTGTTGCTGCAGCTGCAAGGCAAACGCGCTTTTGTTGTTGCATTTGCGCTTTTCTGTTCAACCGGGTGACAGTCACAGTTACAAACGACAGTGACGAAACGTGGGAGAATGCATAAATTAATGCAATTCCAAGATTTTGAAAAATGGGCATTAATAAGCTACACTCAATATTTATACAGATTGTATTTAATTTAAAGTTAATTATGTTATTAATAAATTCAAGCTTAAGAAACACATATAAATAATAATTTGCATGTTGATAAAAAAAGTTAGGATGTGTATGAAAGCCGACAATCCCTTCAAACATTTAAAGACAATCTAAACAGAAAAAATAGTAAAAAATTTTAAGTAACTTGTTAATAATATGCAAGTTAACGTAAAACGTAAAGAAATAATAGCAGGGAAAAAAGATTATTTCCAGTACCCATTTTTAATGGGTTCAGGGTATAAAAAACATAACAAAGATCGGCATTTGCTTTGCGTTTTTATCATATGGCAACTTAAAACCTGTCAGCTATAGACTTACCCATTTGATTATGTTATACATTTGATCAACAAGTTATTATATCATTAAAAAAATAGTCTGGATAAACGTATTTTCATTCATTTGTTGTTTTGATGAACGAATCTAAGTAAACAAAATACTTGCCACAAAGTTTGCACTGCAATTGTCATAAGTTGATGATGATAATGATTTAATATCCTTTGCGGCACTTGTACAAATCCCACACTGACTCGTTTATATCACTGATTGTAATGGGTTTGTAAATAACAAATAACCCCACCATCATTCCACCTCCCCCATTTGAAAAACTCCATAGCTAGATAGAAAACTTGCTCTGCACTTACATTACTCAAGTTTCTGATGTCTTAGACAAACTTTAGAACAATGACACTGAGCTGAGTGTGTTTGCAGTTTCACAACGATACAAAATGCCGACTTGCCTCGCCCTCGCCCTCGCCACCGTACCACACTGTCCAAGAGACGCCCCGCCCTGCCTCTCGAATGGCAAAAATCGCGTTGATTTTCTTGTTTACACTGAAGTTGCAGTTGCCGTCGTTTGTGGCTTGCAATTTATTAAATCAAATTTACAAAAACCATTTGAGAACTGCCGCTGAAAAACGAATAAGGCAGAAACTGCAATTGCAGTCAGAGTTGTGTTTGGTTTATTATTTTTATTACTTGATTAAATTATAAGCCAACAAGAACAACAACAACAAAAACAAAGACAACAGCAACAGCAATTGAAATGTGCGTGCGACGATGGCGTTCCAATGACCCGCATCATAGCTGCCCCTTTCCCCCCATCCAGTTATCCCTAATAAACGGGTTTGTGCTTTACCTTTTTGTTTTTTTGGGGTGTGTGAGTTTGGTTTGTTATTTTTTATTTGGTTAGACATTTATTTAGAATTGTTTTTGGCATTGATTCAAGTTCAACTGGGCAATTGACGACTTGAATAAGCGGAAATGAATATACATATACATAAACATATTCGAATATATATCGAATATACGTTTGACTCTTAGTACATGCTAGGTAAGAGAGCTAGATAACACAGCCAGCTGCTCAGGATCAGAAGCAACAGACTAACCTCCCGACCCGACACACCATTGTAGTAGCCACCAAAGACCTGGAGTCCAGCAGTTTCAATGCTTCGCTTGCAGTAATCCCCATCATAGTTCCAGCCCACATACTCATTTGTGCGCAACGCCTCCAAACGCAACCATTCCTCCAATGGCGCAAAGTATTCACGCAGCGCACTGCCATCCAGGCGACCCTCGCCCAACGTCTCCTGCAGCACCTCCTGCCATGGTTGTGAGGCGCCCTTTGCCATCAGTTCTCTATAAAACAAAGTCAACAAAAATCAGATTATTCATTATTAAAATGTGTAGAATGAAAACAATAACTTACACATGTTATTTTTAAATGTTGATAAGAAGGCTGCTTTTATAATATTAAAGTTAATTCAATTACAAAGTAAATATTTTACATATACGTGAAAGTTAAGTTTTCAAATGTAGATAACTTAATAATAATATCAAAAAAATTTTAAGTAATTTTTTAATTTGGAACTGAACTATAAATCTTTTCAAGCAATTCTCATATAATAGATCAACATAGTTTAATAACTTTAGAAATACTTAAAAGCTTCCTTCTTGAACAATCCTCAATAATATTTTAAAACTTACTTTAACATATTACCAGCGGCTGGCTGTCGATAGATGTCGCATTTGTGCAGCGGCTTGCGCGGATCGTTGGGCACATATTGACCGGCCGCGCGGCACATGCCGCGATATAGCTGAAACTGTAGTACCGTCGAGAAAAAGTATCTGCAAGATACAAAACAAGATATGGTATATGGTTAAAACATGACATTTAGAATGGCAACGGTCACGCTTATTGACCACATATGTATATGGTAAAAATTGTCAATTGTGTTTTGCGGTGAGAGTTGTACAAAAAGCTTCAAGACTTGTTATTGTTGTTCTTGTTATTACTGCTGTGGCTCAAGGTCGTTATTACATTATTGCAACTAAACCAGAACGAATTACATTCGGTTTTGCATTGCGCAATTATTCTAAAATTTGTTTATTATTCGGAAATTATAATTTGCACAAACTTGTTCTTATGAAAATGCCAATGCATAAAGTAAATTTAAGTCTATTAAATTGGATTATTGTATTATTAAAGCTTTTAGGTGAAAATAAAAATCATTATTTACAAACAAGTCTACTTTAAAGTATGCAGTCAAACTTATCGTTACTTAAAAAAATTTAAATATTTTTTCCAGAAACAGTATGACAAAAATAATCAATGCGATTTTTGAGCGTTAAAGAATTCTGTTTGTCAGCGAAAGCAAGACCTGGAAGCCAATTCAAATCTTAATTTGCAACCATGTTTTTAAGCGCTTTGTGAAATCTATAAAGTATAAAGCTCAGAGGTTTCTTTAAAGCAGTTGGCATTTCGTTGCTTTCGTTTATGAATTCTTTCTACTTTTTTTTATCTTTATCACAAACTGTTAAGTCATAACGAAATTGAGTTTTGTTTTTTATTATGCAATGTTCGGCTGATCAACACAAAAATTAATTAGACGATTTTTGACTCATCGTAAAACTAGTTCAATTTATGTCTTTTTTCGCAAAGAATATTATCAATAATTTTTTTATGTGTTGTTTTTTATGTAAATTATGCTACAACCAGTTCTTTAGAAAGCCTTAGAATAGTGCTGAAGTTTGAAGACAATTTATCTGTTGTTTGCGGGGGATTTACCGATTTGACCAGTCGCTATTATTTAAGGTCAAAAACAAGCAAAATTTATGATCAATATTTGTCTAAAATATATTAAAGTAAACTAAAAATAGCATTCGTGTCTGTTTTGATGTTTTGTAATTTTTAAACAATCGACTATTGATTGAAAAAATAAAAATAAACCATTTAATAACTGCATGTTTTGGCGCTTAATAAAGCAGCAAAAAGTTTGCGGATAAAGTCTTTTGATGCGAAATCTCAAATAATTCAATTGCTGTGTACGTGACGCAGTTGCAATTGCTTTTTGTCCAGCAAAATCTCTCAGTTGCTAACTTTGAAGTGCAGCTCCACTGCAGAGCAAATGGTTATGGAACCATTCATTAACGCTGAGCAGTTTAACGACATTGCTCATACGCCCCGCAGCAGCACCAAAGCAACTGAAGCATAATTGGAGCCGTTTTGTGAGTGGCTTTGAAGCATTACAGAATTACAGATTTTTCAAATATTTTCACCCCTGCTTCTGCAGTGTTTGCGACGTAAAACACATGTTTCATGTCCGAAGCGAAGCTGCTATAAAAAAAAGAATTTTCGCAACATTTAATTTTAGCTTCGAAAAAAAAAATCAGAAGAAAAATTGGACTAATTGCCGACAATGTTTGGTGCCGTTTGTCCATCTGACTGTCTGACTGACTGACTGATTGGACGGGTGGACGAGTGCTGAACCCGCAAAAGTCAGTGTTTCTGATTGAATGATTGAGTGGCAGTGGCAACTGTCGAGACACAGACACAGTACCAGGCCAAGTAGCAAAAAACAACAGCTGCCGCCTAATCCCTGTTATTGGGTCATGTCTAAGACATAGTCTCGCTGTCTTTCAGTCTTCGGCTTTTGGTCTCTTGGTTTGTTGGTGTGCGCGTCTCTGGGAAAATGTCTTGCGACGATGTGGCAACTGCTGCCAAGTGCCAAAAACATAACACACCACACAATGTGGTTGTTTTTGTTGTTGCTGCTGCTGCTGCTGGTGCTATTGCTGATGCACTTAATGGCACTTTGGCACGTTGTTTCTGTAACTTTAGCTGTCAAGTCGCGATCGAACATTGTGAAAAAATGTGCATTGGAAATTATGTTTTTTCCTTATCTCAAACGCTTATAGCATTCTCATTGGCAAATAGGTCACGAATTTGCGAAAAACAAAAAAACAAATATGTGACAAATGATAAGTATATAAATACGAATAACTACGACTTAAATGGATTGCGGTAAACAAGACATATAACAGCATTTTGTGTAATAATAAAGATATGTAAGCTGATAGTTGAAAATGTCGAGATATAAGCAGTTAGTTTCATGTAAGATGTAGGAACTCTTTACAATTTCGTTAACATTTATATTCAAAACCGGGATTTGTAGTTTGAAGCAACTGCCAGTTAAGAATTTTTACTAAAAAACACTGCAGTGGTTCCACATGTTGTACTTTAACAGCAACTTTATTGCCAGTATCACTTAATTTAGGTGTAAATTTATGTTGTTGTTCGACAGATCATCTTTTACAGAAAAAAACCACAACAACTGGCTTCAAATTAAATAACAGCATGTTCAATTAGTAATTAGAAACAGACGATTCTAACAAAATTCACGTTTCAAACAATCCGACAACACATAAATGTTATCGAACGCCAATCAGCTGCTTGGCTTGAGTAAATTTAAGGTGCTGTTACATAAACCAAGTAAGAAAATATTAAAACTCGTTTGTTTTATCGAATTGACCTATATTTAATCTTCTCAGAATTTCAAGCGATCATTGCCTACTTTTGTGAAAAATAATCCATTTATGTATAAGTATGCCGCGTATGCTTTCTAACGAAGTAAAAGTATGCAGTGTAATAATATGCTACTATTTTTATTCGCCTGGTAGTGCAAGTAACCCAACGAGCGAAATACTACTTTGAAAACATTAAAATAATATGCAAACACGCTTTAAAGAAAACTAGTTTAACAAAAGTTAATTACGTTTTTTACAAACAAAAAAAATATTTATATTATATGTCCGTTGGTACATCTACGTCCAATAATAATAAAAAGAAGAAAGCGACATAAACGCGCTCCTAAACGCTCTATTCTTAAAATTGGAACGTTCAGTTTTGAGTTCTTGAACTGGATGATGCTTTTTTCTTATGAAATGAAGTTCCAATCAAATATTTTTGAATTTTCCGATAGCTTTGCCATTAAAATTTGATAACAAAACATCGCCCAATTGCCACAGTAGCTAAAAAAAAAGTTACAAATGTCAAGGCCAAGTTTTAAAACAATCGAATAACAAACACAACTTTTTGCTTTTTCAAGCGCAACAGCGTGAAAATATATGACAATAGAAAAAACCATAACAAAAAGAAAAACCTAAATTTAAAGCAAAAAAAATAAATAAATTTGTGTGTCAAACCACGAAATTACATGCCCAAAATGATTGGATATGTCAAGATCTTGGTTGGTGCCCAACATTTTGAATCTTGTCAGACGCGTCCAGTGAAACGTTTGAATGCATTCGCTGGCTAGTCGCTTGGTTAGTCATTTTTTTTAGTGGGTTAGTAGTTGTTGGGCTGCTTGGCGGCTGCTTTGGACATTGAACCACATTTGTGTCTCGGACTGGCCACAGCAAAAACAATTCAAATGACCTTATCGTGTTAACATTAACGTGACATTCACAGCACACAAACATAAACATATTTGAGTTGCAGCTGATGTACGATTATGCATAGCAATAGACATCGCCATCACCATCACCATTAAATAAAATGGCTTAACTGAAGTTGTTGCTAAAATGTCTCATAAAATGAATTCAGAACATTTATGATACTGCTGTGCATAAAGATAATTTGAGTGGCAACTAAACAAGAATACGTATTATGCACATTGAAGAATTAAAGAATTTAGAATTTTAAAAAAATTATTCATTATATTTATAGCAATACATTTTCTATTTTCATAATAAGACTTAACTTAACATTGCATTTTGTTAATTTTAAATATTTACATGATTTTGTATTTATTTTTTACAGCCTTTTCTTACATCCTGTTTACAAATAATAACATAATAATTTATATGAACAAGCCAATTTTCTTGCTGTAGACAGATTATCAAAAACTAATATGAAATAATTTAGTTGGTAAGTATAATTAGAACTGGTATTGCACTATAAGAGAAAATTAGATCAAGTTCGAGCGTTGTGCTCGACTTTTTATGTTGACTGCCTTCAGCGCATTGTGGAACATGAATTCAAGTCAATTTTTATTCTGATTTTATGATTTTTCTTTTTTTTTTGTTGGCGCTTTGGAGAACGAGACTGCAATATTATTGATTTATGCGCACGGATCTTGGCACGGATCTCGAGTCAACTCAAGAACAGGGCAACTGCCAACGTTATGAACTCAAATTAGATGCTAATTAGATGGAAAAACTGCAAAACGTATCTGGCACAACAATAACTATAACTAATGATATAATTAAAAACCGAAACAAACTAAGTACCGCTGATGGCTGCCAATAATTTTGTGTCACAGTGCTGAAACTGAACTCGAAATCGCGAAACACGAAATTGAAAGTGCATTCAAGTTGGTTGGCTGGTTAGTTGCATTGTGCAATGCACCGCATCGACTCAGCGACAACAACAACAACAACTTTAGCTCTATTTATGGCCAAGACAACAAACCGGCCCCAACTTCTTGTTTGTGACTGCATCCGCAATGTTTCTAAACGGCCGAACCGGCGACCAAAAACAGTAACAATCATAGCATATTTATATATATATATATATATACATATAAAAAGCCCAAATACTATAAGGCGACGTCTAAAGGAAGCTGTGCTCTATATTTTTGCACCAATGCAATGTTGATGTCGTTTATTTGAGCTGGTTTTTGTGTCTTGTTTAGTTTGCACGCCTATGGCGCTTAAATGATTTGCGGCCATGCGCAAATGGCCAACAGGGCGTATGTTTAATGCCTAACCATATAAATACATGCATGGCTTGTACACATACTAATCTACATACACATATACGTATATATAGGCTGGTCCGATCGATCGCTTGGTCGATTGCTGTTGCTGCTGCAATATTGTGGCATTTTGACATATCAACTGAAAAACTTAAGCGACTTCCGACAAGCGACCAGTTTTTTTTCTCTTCTTCTGCTGTTCGACTCAACTTTTTGCCTAAGCAAATAATTAAAAGACTAAACAAATAAAATAATCACTTTTAAATGCGCATAGATTAAACATCAAATTAAAATAAATTGAAAATTTGTGTATTTAATTAACACATGAGAAATTCGAAAATAATAAAAGTTTAACCCAATAGATATGGTACATGTGTGAAGGCTAATCAAAAGCCTGACACTAAATGATATATATTTGTTCCTACTTCTGTATTTGTATGAAGTGCGAGATTTAGCTGGAGGGATTATGTTTATGGCGATAAATGATTTTATGCCGCATTCGTCACTTTGTAATTTTTTTAAATGGTTTGTCAATCAATAATACTAATTGTTTTATTGACAGCTCTCTTAATAATTAATTTAAATGTTTTTCTTACTTATAAACATAGATTTTGAGTTATGA
The DNA here is from genome assembly GCA_035044465.1 of Scaptomyza tumidula. Taxonomy (NCBI): domain Eukaryota; kingdom Metazoa; phylum Arthropoda; class Insecta; order Diptera; family Drosophilidae; genus Scaptomyza; species Scaptomyza tumidula. The sequence continues at coordinate 668,927 of JAWNNW010000595.1, read as the reverse complement.
CAGCTGCTGGTGTTTAGGTTAATTGTTAAAAATAACACTTGAGCAATTTTTAAAGACAATTTATTCTTAATTTTGGAAATAAAACCCAGATTTTATTAATTATTTACAATAATGTGTCAAACGTTTAAAAATACCTTAATTCGTTTAAAATCAGTTGAAGAAATAAACTTATTTTATTGAAATCAATTATCACCAAAGAAACTTTTGCCAGTAAAAAGAAATTTCAATAATTCTACAACATGCTAACTTTCAATTGATATAGTATTATCCTTTTAATAAATGATAGGCACATAAATTCCCATATACATATAATTTATAACTTAACACTTTTGAACACTTTCCAAGTGTTTCAAAAGCAACATTTACTCAACACTTACTAAAACTTACACTTAGCAGAAATTTAAAATTCGCATCATACTAAGTGATATCTATAACAATTTGAACCTAAGTATGTTTTTTCCACACGCTTGTCAAATTCTCTCAAGACTATTTCTTAAGCGTTGATGTTTGGCTGCAATCCACAGCCGATCTGTATGCACCATGTAAAGTGCTGCAGTGTGTGGTACAATTGTGGGAATTATCGCATGGCAGCAAGACAATAAGAAACTAACTAGCCCACAAAATTGAGACTATAGACCTTTTCGTCGTCTGTCAGTTTCTCTTGTGGCTTTAATAATCCATAATTATATTAGCTAATTTCAGGCCGTATTTTCGCATATTGGATTACAAACGCAACCAATCGACTGATCAAGTGGTCAGGTCTTAGAAAAACAATCACAAACAAACTTTAACACACACAAGTTAACATGTGCAGACAATTGGCTATAAATCAACAGTTAACAAATGCTCAGCATGTGGTGCAGTGAGGAAGAGAGAGAGAGCGAGAGAGAGAGGTTGGGAGGAGGATAAATGTGGAGAATACTCCATTGCATTGCATTTATTGTTGTCGTTATAATCAATGAATTACGTCGCATCGGCTGCATCGGTTGACCACAATTTATGGCGATGCCAAACATGAGAATCCGAAATGCGAAGCACAAAAACTGCAAATGCAATTGCAAGCTGCATCAGCAGCAGCAGCAGCAGCCACACGAGTGCGGCAACTAGAAGGTAAGCAATGAGAGAGTGAGAAAGACAGTGGTAGGGTGGGGGGTGTACTGCTCAGCGCCGCCTGAAGGGGAGTGGCTGTAACGAGCAGTCGCCTAGCTTTTATGTTGCAATTCGGAGCGCATGCAACAAAGCGCCCAAAGTCGCATGCCAAGACACAAACAGCAACACTGCCACCGATATCAAGCTCCACATCCACCACTGCTTCCACCACCGCCGCATGCCCCGGTTTGCTGCCCCAAAAACAAAGCCGGCATCTCTCAATTGTAACTCGCATCTGTTGGGTTTGTTGTCTGACAGAATCGTAGCATTTGTAGCTGTTGTTGGTGCTGCAGTTGTTTTTGTTTTAGTTGATGTTGTGGGCAGCTGCACTGGTTGCTTGAGTTGTTTTTGGCTAGTTCGTTCCATCTGGTCGAACATAGAAAACGACACATTTTGCAAAAGTAAAAGTTGACCACTTTGTTCACTTTGCGCCTTTTAAGTGGATGCTACCAATGCGAGCACACTCTTGCAAAACTTTAAAATAAATTCACCTTTTATTTTTGAAACGTACTCAACACACAAATAAGCAAAATGAGATCTTCTATATTTAAATGATACATACTATGATATATTCGCAAGAATTTTATTGCAATCAATTTTATTCTACTAACTGCAAACCGAAACCAGAACAACTAAAAATATTTAATATATTTAATTGTACTGAAAATCGGATGAACAAATATACTGTTAATTCTGAATAACACACTTTATTAACTTAATTCAAGACACATAAGTATCGTTATATTTAACCAAGATCTTAAAAGCTGTGACTGTAAACTATTTTATGATGATGGGTATAATTTAAAATGTTCTTGCTAACATTCTGTCAGCTTGTTAGGTTCCAATCTGATATGTTAATAAGATATTAGATGAGTTAACATATTATGAACTGGAACGAAGAACCACTTTACTAATAAACATGTTATTTCATTAACAGTGACGAAATTGACTTCCGTAGCCCTGTTTAAGCAAGTAAGAAAAGCTCTAGTCGAGAAATCCTGACTAGAAGATACCCTGAACAATTAACTTTTCGCGTACAGTCAGTTCTTGCAAGTATGTATGTGTGTATGTACGCGAATACTGTTCCATATCTCCGGTGTTTCTCAACCGATTTTCATAAAAGTTTCACAGATTTTCATTATTTTGTCCAACGTTTCAAATGCCATTTCAGTTCCAAATTCAAGATTTTGTTGTTATCGATTCCATGTGAATATCGGAAACGGGATAAGTTATCGAAAATCGAAAACAAACTTGTTCTGCCAAGGGATTAGACGAGCTTAGGTCTGGATTCTCTAGCTCTTATAGTCTCAGACGGACATGGCTATATCGACGAGACCGTTGATGCTGATCAAGAATATATATACTTTATGGGGTCGGAGATGTTTCCTTCTGCCTGTTACATACTTTTGCCCAAAACCATTATACCCTTGTTTCCCATTTTTAATGGGTTCAGGGTATAAAAAATATTTAATTGATGAGTTCTTATTATTGGACCATAACAATAAATATATCGATTATTGCGAAGTAAAAAAGATAACGTCAAACAAACTGAATCCTAAAACAGTGAAGGTTTATTGTCAAAATGAATATCTTTTAAAAATCAATCGATGCTTCTTATCAACCAAACCTTTTGGCTAACTTGCTTTAAAGTTGAAGCCATTAATTACGAATCAGATCAGATACAACTTGATTGAATTCATTTATATTCAAAATGTGAGCATCTTCCACTTAAAAAAAAAAATTAAAACGATAGCATTCTGATTTTGGAAAGTTGTTTAATACGCCCAACAAGGTCGCTTTAGGAATAGGAATCGTATTGTTCTTCCTGTTAGATATTCATTATTAGAATATTTCAAATAAGACAATAGAAAATGCTAATCTTAGTTTATGTGCGCATTATCCCAAAACTGATACAAATACCAACAGGTTATCAATTTTGTACTGCGTCAAAATATTGAAAGACAAATAATGATGCCAACAATTGCCAAATCTTAGCAAAGTATCTGATATCTAATCTCATCTATGCGACCTATAAAGGCCTTTCACTTTTACAGCACGCATTGCAGCATACAATCCTCCTCCACCTCCTTGGCGACTCAACCGCCAATCAGCCGCTGTGGCAGCTTCAGTAGCTACTTACGACTGTCAGCCAGCCATCCAGCCAGATACGCTTGCAAAAGAGTGATTCAAATTAGAAACACGATCTCTTATGCTGCCTCATGCCACATGATTATGTGTTATATTGCATTCGCAGTTGCACCACATCAATTGCAACGACAATTGCAAAGACTTCCCTAGAGTGCGTGGAATGCGCAAACAACAAACATCAAATGATCCTATGCCGACAGCCCTTTTCACATATCCGTAGAAATGTGAGCTCAAACAGCGTCCGCTTCCTCTTTGTCGCTATGTCGAAGACCAACACTTACAGAAAAGTTCACATCTTTTCAAATATAGACACATCAAAACTCAGCGCAATATTAACAATAGGTTTTCAATAGGTTTTCCAGTTGCTCTGAGATGTCTGATTTATAATGAATAATCGAACATGCAACGACAAGAATACCATAAGTTTATAGTCTATATAAAACATTTCTCTTTTATTTATGTATTTTGAAAACTAAAAAAGGATTTTCAAAAAACGATTTCTTTGTTTTAGTGTAAGGGAAATGCGTTGATTAAGGCATAATTGAGTGAAATTCATACTGTATATCCGCAGCTCTCAACAGGTTGTATCAGTAACAGCAATTATGCAATAAAAGTCAACGTTTCGAATATCAAAATAAGATGAGAAACGTGGGAAGACTATAACAATTTTCAAACGAGCTTTTAAAGAGCATAATTTACCGTGTACATTTAATCTCTCAGTATGAATTGTTTGGTTTATTTGCATTTAGTATTAGATTTAGTATTTATTGATATTGATATTATATTTTGAAGGCGCTATAAATCTGTCAATTATTTTGAATAGAAACAAGACAATATGATTTTATAGGCGATTGTGGGTTTTACCATCTCAAATGCAGTTTTAATCTGGTTTCCATTTTAAAACCAATTACCAAAACCCGTACGAAGTTTAGAACCAACCATTGACATTTATATAGATACGACTATTATTTTATATTTATTTTTGTTTGGTGTTTTGCGTGCGAATTAAAAGTAACTTTCAACACAAAATAAATGAAACAAACATGGAACAATACATTAAGGAATTTCTCTGGAATTCCCCAGAATATATAATTTTGCTAGTTGAAGGTAATTTATGCTTGACGTTGAATATTTTAATGACTCTTAACTTGATCAATTTCGAAAATCTCGAAATTTAGCCATCGCAAAACCAACACAACCACATCTGAGCGGTGCTTGCAATGGTATTAGTGCTGCGAATTGGTAGTGGTGGCCGCTTCCGCTGGAAACTTACCGAGCAAAACGCACACAAGCAAATTGCACTAACACAACTAAAGCTGAACCCAGCCGGCGAGCTTTGAGGAGAGCGCAAAGCGTCTCTTTCTCTCTTTTGCGAAAGCTTTTTTATGACGGCTCTCTTGGCTTGGCGCGAAATGAGTTTGGCGGCGTTTTCAGTCTCGTTTTGACACAAAAACTCTTTGGGGGTATAAAAGTGCGCCACTGACCACAGACAGCATCCAGTCAAAGGTTTGGAATCGTGTGTGATTCTACAATCCTTTCAACATAAATTCTGCGTTGCTCGTAAGTGTTGGCAAACGATCAAAGTTTCCTCGAATGTTTTTCAAAGTTTCTGTGCTAAAGTTAAAAACTAAACTATAAAGTTATTAAAAGTGATTTGATTTGTTTTAAAGTAAAGTACAAAAAGCTTATAAAATAAACAAAACATTTAAAAATTCAATGTGTTTCATTAATATTTTGTGCGCTGTAATAAATAAATCATGAATGTTTACCATTTATTAATATTCAAACATTTTTTTATCTATTTATTTACAGCCTTGGCGAGTCCCAACACACTTCACAATGAAAGTATTCGTAAGTAACAATAACAATAACATATGTCTAATTAATTATGTGCAAATATTGCGATTGAGAATCAATCAGTTAATCATTAACATATAGTATATGAGAAAACTAGACTTGTTTTTTTTTTTTATTCGATTGTTAATCCATTAAAGTCAACTCCCACATAGATTAAATCAAACATTTCTAAATAGTTTGCATAGACATGTGTAGATCATAGCAATATATTATTTATGAGCAGCTATTTAAATAGTCTTTGACTTTGGGTGCTTGACCGCCCCATTCACTTCCTATCCATAAATTGCATAATACAGACACATGGCCAAAATAGCAAAACAATGACAGACTTCAACTTGGCAAATCATCGGCTAAAAGCAAATAAATGATAAATGCTCACAGTTAACCAGAGACTATAATCAAAGTAAGCCAACAGCTAATCAATTATGACTAACGGCAAATGCGTGACGTATACATACGTATGAATGTTTGTATTTATGGCATTTTGTCATGTCTGTGGGCGTTGTTTTGATGGGGCAAGTTTGCAGTAACGCATTACAGATGCGAAGCACGCACGATTTTCACTTGACCATTTGAAAGCGAAATGTCGTCGCCACAATTTGTGGCCAATTGGGCGACATATCTTTTGTTGAGTAACTTTCTAATCTGATTACCTAATTCAAGCGCAACTCAATTACATAATCTCTATTCACATAAGAATAGAAGAACAAGTTGCGAATTAAAATTCAAAAATAAAAATGTTTGTTGTTGTTTTCTTTTACCTCACTTTAGTTTTGCTTAGCCGCTTTGCTGGTGGCTTCGGCTTGCGCCACCGATGAGGTGCCTCTGGAGAAGAAGCTGGACAAGCGCGGTCTGCTCGATCTGGGTTATGGCTATGGTCATGCTGGTCTAGATGTTGGCCACATTGGTCATGGTTCCGTCGTTGGCCACTCTTATGGACACTCTGCACCCGCCGCCATTGCTGTGGGACACAGTGCCCCTGGCATCTCTTATGGCCACAGCGGTGGTGGTATCTCCTATGGCCACAGCGGTGGTGGTATCTCTTATGGCGCACCCGCCGTTGCTGTGCACTCTCATGCCGTGCCCGCTCCCTATGTGATCAGCAGACAGGCTGAGCTCCACAAGACCATCTATGTGACCAAGGGTATTCCCGTGCCCGTGCAAGTTGACCGCCCCTACCCTGTTGTGCATGAGAAGCGCGTGCCCGTTGAGGTTAAGGTGCCCGTGCCACAGCCCTATGAGGTCATCAAGAAGGTTGCCGTCCCCGTTAAGGAGTACGTGAAGGTGCCCGTCCCAGTGCCACAGCCCTACGAAGTCATCCGTCACGAGAAGGTGCCAATCCATGTGCCCGTCGATCGTCCAGTGCACGTTGAGGTGCCCAAGCCATACCAAGTGTTCGTCGAGAAGCCCTACCCCGTCTACGTCGAGAAGGTCCAGAAGGTTGCCGTCCAGGTGCCCGTCGATCGTCCCTATCCCGTCTATGTCAAGGTGCCCCATGTCTCGCACTCCGTTGTGAAGCACGCACCCACCTATGCCGTCAGCAAATTCCCCATCACCGGCTACCCAGTCAGCGGTGTTGGTCATGATGCCAGCGTCTATGCCGATCATTCTGGTTACCACAAGTAGAGCGGTTCGCGGAATCAATCGGAGCCAGGCGGACTTACCAGATAACACCCATGAGCCGAATCAAATTTAGCTACATTTTTTTTCTAAATCTGTCCAACAAATATTAAGAAAAAGAAAACAACACTCTCTCACACGGTCTCTGCGCTACCAACATAATTTCCAAGAGGTTCTCGAAGGACTTCCACCCTGCCACTCTATTAGCTTTTAAGTTTAAAACAAACCCCACAGGAAGAATAACAAAAGCCTTTTGTAAATTATTTCCAAGAACCATTAAATGGACCGTTGTTATGTATGAACTTAAAGTTTGCGATAATGCCCAGCTAAGTGTTTGTAAAAGAATTCTACAATTTTATAGACATTTTAGCTGTTGCTATTTATCAGTTAAAGGTTTCAACGAACAATGAATGAAAAATGTATAAAAAAATGATGTAAAAACTGTTTAAGAAATAAAATTGTATAAAATAATCCAAATGGCATTCTAATTTAAGTTATTTTTAGCTGAAGTAAAGTTTTCAATTTCAATAAAGGATATTAATAATAGATATGAATTTTTAATATTTTTAAACGTTAAAGATTTTTATAGAAAAGTTATTTAAAGATACAATTTAAAGCAAATGGAACAGAAAATATATTAAAACATGTATGAAAGGCTATCTTCGGCATTTCGAATATAATATACACTTACAGAGTCTACTTGTTTATCATATTAAAGTCTTATTTCATTTATGATATGATGTCATACTTGTCCGATTTTAAGATGTGATCTAAGTGCAACAAAAAGAAGACCTTGAGCAAATTTTCATCTCGATAACTCAAAAACTAAGGCCCTACTTTGCATAGCAGACGGACATAGCTATTCTGCCTCAGTTCACGATGTCAAGTTATATATCTTGTAAGGGGTCGGATATGCCTCCTTCTACACATTTCATGAAGAAATTAATATACAATTTTCAAGTGTATAAACAGAATATTATAATACTAAAAGGAATTAAATTAAATTAAATTTTTTTAAAGAAAATTTTATTTTTATCATATTCACAATTAAATACTATTTTGCGTTATGAAAAACTAAAATTTAAAAAAAAAGCTAAAAAAATTTACGAAAACGTTACTCAATAAAGAAATTAACAAAGAACGAATGAATGTACGAAATAAGTGATTTTTACGCTCCGGCTGACATTTTAAATGCATTTAAATCTTATGATACCTTTTAGAGATCATAAATAATTTTTGATGCTCGTCAAATGAAAATCCTCTCACTTTAGTTTAAGCAAAAAAAAAAAAACAGATACCAAGCGAACAATTTAATTTGACTTGTGTACTGACCCAGTTTTCGAAAACATGAATTTGATCGAGGAACTACATGTCATTGCCGCTGAGGGATTAAGTATATGTATAGCAAGACGATCCATAAATGATAAGGTGACACGCGTGTGTCGCGATAACTCCAGTATCTTGATCGTAATTGCAGTTCATCTGACAGTTGCAAGGTCGACACCAGTGAAGATACAGCTCCTGGTTAAACTAAAGGTCAGTAAGCAGAAACGACTACTCTAAACGCTCGTAAATTTTAATAACACATAATAAACACAATGAAACAAGACAAAACGGAGAAGACGCAGTCAGAGTCACAGACACTTGTCATGATATTTATGGCAGCTGCCAGGTTTTTCCTGAAAAAACTTGCAAATACCAAAAACTCAACTTTCAAAAATGATGCCAAGTTCTAAGAGTGAAAGGGAAACACAACATTTTTAATTGACCATAAAATTAAATAAATTTTTTAAATAAAAGCAGCTGAAATGTTTGTTTGTTTTGAGTTTGATGAATTGAATCATTTAAAATTTAGGGCTGCTTTGCATTTTCCACATACAAGCGAGCAATTAGAAGATTTTAAGCAAAGATCTTACCAAATTGAAACCGGTCCAATTGAAACAATTTTAATGGGCGGTAAAAAGAAGCGCTTTTGTAAGCAAGTTGATCATAAATCAAGCATCCAGCGCAAATTTTGTGGCTTTGGCTTATCAAAGGGTCAAAGCCCGCGTCAACGGCCTCTTTGCGTATGCTCAAGGACTTTGCTGACGGAACTAAAACCCAAACAACTTTCTAATAAAAAAAAAAAAATCAACACACGCCGATTAAATTTCTGATTTAATTTTCTTTCTATACGTTAGATCTATCGATGCCAAAGTGCTGCCAAGAACTCAGAACAAGAACCAGTTCCCATGGCACACAAGAATTCATATCAGCTGAAGGTCATCGGCTTTACAGCACTTACTGAAAGGGGGCGTGGTATTCAATTTAAGCCACTAGCTTGTTTGCCACTGCACTTACATACACACATGCGAACACCTACGATTACTTATGAGTATTACTCGTATTATTTGTTGACGTTTGCTATGTTTTACCATCATTTGTTACGCGCGCTCTCAAAGTCTTTGTCTGACAGAGTCTCGTAGGTGTTTTGACTTGTAGTTGTGCTTTTGGGTTGTGCAACTGTTTCAGTTGCTGCTGCAATTACCAAGCGGATCTTTCAATGCTATCTAATTGCAATACAAATAATTTTGTAGGGTTTAATTATAACAAATTAAATAGTACAAGAATGCAGTTTGTAATTAAATATTATTAAAATAAATTGAACTAGAAGCGAGCAGCAGCAGAGCTAGGTCGGCTTAAGCTTCCAAAACACATAAAATAATGCTTTTAGCTTTTGTTAAATACAATTACTTAAAATATTTTCAATAAGTTAAACTACTTATGCTTATGCTTCAAAAGAAATCCTTTTAATTAATGTTTGCCCTAAATACGAGTACCTTCCCGTATCTTCCAAGTTGATCGATTTAACATCATTAAAACAATACTACTACGCGAATTGCTTGTAAATGCAATATAAATCAATGCAGAGTTAACTTCTCTGGAAAAAACAGAGCCTGATTTCTCTGCATGGATGATTGCGGCATTTACGCAATGTTGATTACGGGCGGGGGCAGGCAGAGGCCACCCAAAAATAAAAAGTCTGCAGAGTCTGAGGCAAGCAACAAATTGCGGCAATCGGATACGAAGCTATGCGGTGTAATTAAAACAATATTTTTACCTTACAATGCGGAGCAAGGGGCGTTAGAGTAGGCGGTTCGCGGGACATACGCATATTCGTTGGAAATTAATTAATTGCAACAAAATGACAGAAACGACGACAACAACGACGCTGGCAAGGCAAATGAACAGCTCGAAATGTAATTTTTCGCAATTTTAAGCTGTGTTTTTGGTTTTTTTTTTTATGTTGTCTGTGTGTGTTTGTTTATTTAGCTTTGTTTTGTGTCTGAGAAAAAAGCTCGGAAAGACGTTGCACATTTTGCAAGCTCGACTTTTGCTCTAATGAGCGAATACGACTATGCGACGGTATCGGGCTATAAGTTGATCTAGACAGCGACTTTTGGAGGTCATCGCCGTTGCCGTCGCCAAGCTGTCCATCCAATTGAAGCTAAATGTGTTAAAGCTGTTGTTGTTGTATTGCGAAATGAGTTTGGCTACATTTATGGCCAAAAAATGCAACGACAAATGCATCGCATAAGCGCGTCAGTTGGCAGCCAACAAGACCAAAGCAACAACATGCACCAGTTTCGACCAAAAAAAAAACCAAATTCAAAACTTTAAGCGATACGAAAACGTTAAAACGTTAAAAAATCAACGTAATCGAAATCAGCCTCCGCAAAAGTATTTGCTGCAATTCCATTGCCTCCTCCTCCAAGTCAAGTGAAGCAGCAAGCAACAAACTGTGGCAATTTGAAAATCCCAACTAAGCCCCTCAGCTCCCCATCCTACATAAATATACATATGTACAAATATTGTTTCTGTGTCGTCTTTCGAATTATTTCGCTTGCCCAGCATTTGGTTTTTATGCTTCGCTTGGCCAGCATCGAGTGCTGCAAACTGTGTCTTTAATGTACGACTTTTTATATATATTTTTTATGGAGCAATTAAAGTCATTGACATGGCAAAATGCCACAAAAGTTGAACTCTGTAGAGCGCAAAGAATATATTTGTACTAGACTTAAGATTTATTTTGGGTTTTATTTTTAATATGTAGGTGTATATTTATTGAGTATCTGATGTATTTTTCATTAATATTATTAACGTTGAAATTTATTTTGAGTGTTTTTTTTTTTTAATCTCGCGAACTTCGTATCGTATAAATATTCAATTTTATATGCTTTCTTTTTTATTCAGTTTATTTTACAATAGGTACATACTTCAAGTTCAGATATATTATAATAAGTACATTTGCATTGCCAACGTTTAATCTCGTTAAAGTCTATTAAGCTAATGGTTAACTGAACTGTTTGACCTCCAAGAGGTCATTAAGTGCAACGTGCGTACCATATTATGCGAAACTAACGGCTATCGAGCGTGAGACATCAAAGCATTAATTTCTCATCGCATGCATTCAAATTGCAACAATTTAGTCAGCCATAAAAGCTACCGCATCGCATCACAGCTTGACTGTTATGCAATTGTGCCGTCTACTTTTGGCCATTTTGGCAATGCAGCTTATTCGCCAGTTAGCCACATTTGCTGCAGATCCCGCTACGGGGGAACGACAAACGTTTTCCTTTGTACATTATCCCGACATGGAATATGAATTATGGCGTCAAATTACAGCGGACGAAAAACGCTTTTCAACTGGGGTGTGTCAGCGAGGCCTAAAGTATATCCATGCCGCACACATAAAAACACACACACACTCACGAACGTACACATTTAAAGCCTCTAATCCTTTCACCTGCTGTTCGAAACAAAAGACTTAGGCAACGAACTCGATTTGCCATATTATACGTTTCCGTATTGAAAGTGTTTTTGTTTTTTGTTTTTTTTAACGGACCAACAGCACTCCTTCAAGTTCTTTATCTGAACGTTTAAATAATTTTCAATTGTGCTGCTGTAATACCTTTTCAGGGCATGCCCAATAGCAATAGCAATTGCAATAACAAAAAACAATCGCAACATGCACTTGTAGAGTAATTGAATGCAACATATCTCAAAAGCATCTCTGGATCTCAGCCCAACATAAATAGCCAGTCAAACGGTTGCAGCTTCCCAAATGTGGCGAACATTTGCCTCTTAGCCACCAACTGTCTGCAACCAATTCAGCCAAAATCAGTTGGTGCTGTTGCTGCTGCAGTTGCTGACTCCGATGCCGCTACTAGCAGCTGTCCGCAGTGCAAATGTTGCATAATTTGAGTTTTCTTCGACTTCGTGGCACAGTTGCATGCGTTGTTTTTGTTGCTACGGCTGTTTTGGAAGTCACCCAGCTAGTGTGTCACTATGGCATTTGCTTTTCGCCAGTTGTTGTTGTTTTTGGTATTGTAATTGCAGCTAGCATTGTTGTGGGACCCCTTTGTGTCTTAAAAAATTTGGATATTAGTAATTTGATATTTCACATTGTCATCCAAAGATGTTGCTGCTGTTGTTGTTGTTGTTTTTGGTGTTGAAGTTTGAGCAAATCAAATCAAATGATACGTTAGTTTATATTGATTTCTTAACAGCATTTAAAAGGAGTGTCTGCCAAACAAATCTAAAAAGTTAAAAGCTTTTCTAATCTAAGCAAAGCGATAAAATTTAAATGCTTGAAAAGGCGTTAGATTTGCATATAATAAAAGTTGAAATTAAAAACCGGATTTTAAGTGTTTTAAAGAAAAAGATAATAGTTTTGTTTTTAGAAGAAAATCAGCATAAAAAATTCTATGTAGAGTTTCTGAGAATGTTTTTTAATGACTATTGAAAGTTTATTCGATTTATATCAACTAACTTGTTGCTTTTCAGTAGCCCAAAAGCAAGCGAAGATTTTATATCGAGCCCCTAAATTAATTGATAATCTATTACAGCTCAGCAAGAAGCAAAGCAATGTTTATATCTTTAACGATTCTGTTTGTCTTAAACGTTATAAGCTATTTGAATTTATAGTCGAGCATAAAGTTATCTTTTTATTAGTGCTGCTCACTTTTAATTGCAACATAAAGTAACTGCCGGTATTATTACAGATTCCAATACGATTTCTATGTCTTTTCTTTTCTAGACTATTTGCAATAGCTGAGCTTTTTTATACCAGTTGCATCATAATGACATAAATTTAAATTTAAATTACAGTAGCTTGGTGGCTAATACATAATACAAAACAGATGGCGGTTCGCATACACCTCTCACACATTTACACATTTACACTCTAACAGAATTCGCTATCCACGACAAAAGTCGAACAAATGAAAACGAACAAGCGACATAATTCCCATGCCCGATATTTTTGTTTGTTTGTGTTTCATGCTATTTTTGTTGCTGTTATATCTTAAAAAATTTTTTTTTAATCCCATTCTTTGTTGTTTTTCGTGATCTTATTGTTTCAGTTTTGCGCTAATTGCTGTTGGGTTTTCTAATATGCACCGCAACTTTATAAAACACGAAATGATTTATGCATTTTTTTAAATTGCTTCACATGCGGTAAAGTGAAATATGGCCGAATTATTGAGAACAAGTAAGAAGGCTCTAGTCGAGAAATCCCGACTAGACGATACCCTGATCCCTATACTTTACGCGTACAGTCAGTGCTTGCAAGTATATGTGTGTGTGTGTGTACGCGCATACTGCATAGTGCATACAAAACTTCAATGTCCCATATCTCCGGTGTTTATTATCCGATTTCGATAAAAATTTCACAGATTGTCATTATTTTGTTTTATAATTCAAATTGCATCTCAAAGTTTTGCAAATTCAAGATTTTGTTGTTATCGATCCCATGTGTATATCGGAAACGGGAAGAGTTATCGAAAATCGGAAACAAACTTGTACTGCCTAGGGATTAGGCGAGCTTAAGTTCCAAATCTGGAGACTCTAGCTCTTATAGTCTCTGAGATCGACGCGTTCATACATACAGACAGACGGACAGACGGACAGACGGACATGGCTATATCGACTCGGCTTCCGATGCTGATCAAGAATATATATACTTTATGGGGTCGGAGATGCTTCCTTCTACCTGTTACATACTTTTGCACAACTTCATTATACCCTTATTTCCCATTTTTAATGGGATCAGGGTATAAAAAGGGACCTCAAACATATTAATACATTTTAAATACATTCGTTTTTTTTTTAGATTATTCCAATATATTTTAAGGGTTTTACCACTAAAACCTATTAAGAATTAAAAACTGGGATTTAAAAAATTTAACATATTATGACTTGACAATGTTTTGATATATTAATTATATATATATATTCGCTAAGCATAAAAATCCTTTGAAATAATCTATAACTAAATATTAATAATGATTTAAATATCATATTGATTTAATATTAAATTGAATAAATATTCTTATTATTTTCATGCGTTTCAAAGCTGTATATAACTTTAATCAATATTCAAAATGTAGTTCTGTAGACGAAAAGATTTGATGTCAAGTTTTTTTGGCAGCATTTAAAACCGATCCCTATCAAATCTTTATTTAATTTGTTTGGCGCTTTTATGTTAATACCCTTACCAAAACAAGCCGTTGGAAATCGAGGTGCCTTTTCGTAAGGCCTGTGTGTTTGTTTAATGTTTAAAATGGGCGTGTTAGCCAGTTCTTAAATGCATTTGCCGACACTCGGCTGCACTGCACGTTCTTTCGAGCCTCAAGTCTAGTTCCGTGTGGCTAACGTTGTTGTTATACCCTGATCCCATTAAAAATGGGAAAAAGGGTATAATGGTTTTGTGCAAAAGTATGTTACAGGCAGAAGGAAGCATCTCTGACACCATAAATATATATATATATATTCTTGATCAGCATCAACAGTCGAGTCAATATAGTCGATCTCAGAGACTAAAAGGAGGAAGGAACTCCAGATTCGAAACTTAAGCTTGCCTAACCATTAGGCAGTATAAGTTTGTCTTAGATTTTCGATAACTTTTCCCGTTTCCGATATACACATGGGCTCGATAACAACAAAATCTTGAATTTGGAAAACTCTGAACAGGCGTTTGAAACATTAAACAAATTAATGACAATCTGTGAAATTTTTATTAAAATCGGTTGAGAAACACCGGAGAAATGGAACATTGAAGTTGAGTATGCAGTATGTAGTATGCGCGTAAAGTATAGGGTTCAGGGTATCGCCTAGTCGGGATTTCTCGACTAGAGCCTTCTTACTTTTTTTTTGTTAAAGCCTAACATTGTGGTGCCAGAAGGCATGTCTTGCTAATTTCAAGGTCTTTGGCGTCGTGCCTCTAGCCCATAGCTTTGAAAATGTCAAATGGAAAGAAATAAACAAAAAATTGGCCACTTGAGATGACTGATTTCTAAGGCTTTGTCTTTTAAGTATTTTTCCCAAAGAGATTTAATGAAAATTTAAGTGCGAAAAGTGTTGCGGTCTAAGGTCAACTGCCGTTTGTTTTCGCGGGTGTTGAGGTCACAGCAATAAAAGTTTTTAATAACGGTAATAACAACAACCAATTGGGTTAACAGTGGCACAAAATGCATCATCAACAATGAAATGAATTACATGGTTTTACTCGCGTGACCTTTTCGCGCAATTGCCAACAAAAAATCATACAGAAATAAAAGACTTGTAGTAGTTGTTGTTGCTGCTGATATTGTCGATGTAAACAACTTTTTTCTGGCCGTTTTCTTTGCGGCTAAACGTGCATAGTTCAAAATGTGGCCAAATTAAATGTCGAAGGTTTAGCACGATTGTCTCGAGACTTCGCCACGGCCTGCAGTCAATTGACAAATACTTATTATCCGTAGTACCTACCTTAAACAACCTCGACCACAATCTAAGTCTGGGCTCTGGACACGAAGTTTCGGTTGCCAAAGAAATCTTGGCCCGTTGGCCAACACAAAATGTAGGCCAAATTGTGTCGCTTGACTTGCGGACGTCTTTAATTTTGATCAATTTTACTGATCCCTTTATGCTGATTAAAGCAACGACCCTGGCACATGTACTTACAACTAGCAATAACAATTATCCAATAACTATATTAAATGAGCACTATATTGGGGTTTTTTTTTCATTTTGTGACTGTGCATGGTCAGAAAAAGTAGCCTTTTTAATTTGATAACTATGTATTTATACCAAAAATAAGTTTGTTATGTTCTTCCCAAAAAAAAACCTGTTTGGTTAAAAGTTACTATTAAGCTGTAATTAGTTGGCTTACACAAAAAGTAAGCAGCTCAGCTCTCAAATAAAATTAATTACTTTTTTAACATAGTTACACGAACGTGCATTGAAACATGCTCGGCATTTGAGTTAGCGAATCGCAAATCGATTGCAAAGTTCAAAACATGCGGCAAAAATGCGATAAATGAGGCAAGAAAAAATAAAAAAAAAAGCAAACATAAATAAATCAACAAAAAATCGTAAACGATTGACAAATGCGAAGCATCTTAAAACTGGAGCACATGCACTTAACGATTGCTCACAAATTATAGACTTGCTGCATATACGATTAGATTAAAAAGCAACAAAAAGTTGCAAGCGTCTTATATTAAATGGCAAACTGACAAACGCTTGGCCAGAGCCAATAAATCGATGCTATTCAAATTAAAGCCACATGTTTTACTGCTCTCAAGTATGCAAACTTTGCTAAATAGTGGTTTTTTGGCATCTCAAATATATTTTTAACTAATATACTTTGTTATAAGTATACTTTAGTATAATACCTCGCGCAAAGTAACTTTCTGATCTTATTTATTATTTGGTTTAAAATGATTAAATAAAATGGGTTTAGAATGTCAAGCTAATAAGTATAGGAATATAATGAATTACATAATAAATTGTATAATTGTACTTAAACAATTTCTTTGCTTTTGCCACTTGTTCAATAATCAAGCTAAAGAGTATCTTTAAATAAATATTCTCTTAGTGGGCACTGGAAATTTTTTGTTTATTGCTGCCCAATAAACAATAGCAAACCAAGTTCGAATGGTTTCTTATGTCAAGATTTATGGTTTAATGAATTTTTAACGTGTTAAGTGTTTTTGTGTATAAGATAATGCATTTTATTTCACTCTTTGAACGATTTGAAAGCAAACTTTAAAGCAAATTTTGTATAAAAAATGTATTCTTGAAAGATTAAGAAAATAACTTTCCTTCGCTTAAGCGACATCTTAAAGTGTTGATTATATTCTAAATTGCTTCCATAAAATATTGATATTGTGTCACAAGCAAAACAAACACGTTTTTTATCTTCTGATTTTGAATTTGCATTGTTATATAATACAATCTGGCTAACAGAGTTGGCAAATGTTTGAATTAATAAGAAACAAACACACCAACAAATTCCTAAAAAAAGAAATGCGAGATTAAACAAACACTGAAACCAAAGATTATACCAACAAAATTGAAAATAATCTTAAAAACAAAAACACAAACAAAAAAATCTTAATTTTATGTTTATAAATTGGTTCGTCTTTAGAACTGGTTCACCTTAACGCCACCGCAAGGCATTTATTATAAACAACGAATGGCAGTCGACAGCTTTTAACATCTGGACAACACGCCGAATATTGTTCGAGTCTAACTTTGATTAGCTAATGGCCCGCTTGATATTTTATGCTAATGTTGTGATCTGCATTTAGACATACATAATTAAATATTTGCATAATCGTATAGACGTCATTAGAATTTTCATAAATTTATACTTAACATATATATAAATTCAGTCAGAAAGGGGGGTGGGGCAAAAGACAAGTTAAGACTAACCAAAACTTGCAAAATTATTCGCAAATTAAAAAAAAAAGTTTTGCCTTTGCGATTGTCAGTCTGTTAACCAATATTCGATACATTATTTCTATTCACAATAAATTTATAGCTTTTTCTCATGCTATACAGAAATGCATTAGTTGCCGATGTATTGATGACAATTGTATGAAACTTAATGAAACTTGAATAAATTAATTTGCATAAGTTTTTGGGGATTTTTGTTCAAGTTTTTAAATAAACTAGAATGCTCATTAGTAATTTTTTATGTATTATGTTTAAAATTTGAGCGGCACATGTACGAAATGAAAGTAAACTATCAAAATAATTAAAAAAATAACAAGAAGAAGAGGAAGCTAATGGCTTATAGACATATAACGCACATAAACTTGAACTTGAAATTGATGTTGGGCCTTAACCGCTATGTTTCCCTTCACTTTGCATTTTTATTAGACAATCAACAGTTTTGCTTTTTCGTCTTCTCGCTTTTTATTATATTTTATTTGTTGATAGTTGCAATAGTGGTTTTTGGGGTCACCCGCGACAATGCAGCGTTCTTTATGTGCGCTAAGTCTTTGCCACAAAAGAAGGCCCAACAAAGAGCTTAAATAAGACAAAGGCATCAATCTGTACGATAATGTTGTTCAGTAGTTTGTCTAATGATAATGATAATGGCTAATGGCTCGACCTTCGCCTTCAACTGTACATTACAATGCACGGCTCTTATTATTACCCAAGACATCTCATCTAGTTTAATGCGCTATGGTCTTATGAAAAATTTATTCGTATTGCTCACATTTCTGATCGCTTTTGTTCTCTACATCTCTCGCTCTCTCTCTCTATTTTTTTGTGACTTGCTGACTACTCTTTGTTCACACGTTCCATTTACATGGCCATTGGCCGATTAGACTCGTAGTTGTACCCACAATTCAATATCTATATTTATATATATACATATATTAATACACTGTACATTTCCAATGCATATTAAAATGTCAAATCACACACACATACACATACACTCAAACACCCATGAAACACTCAATCATTGCACCTTTAGATGTTTGCAATTTGATTTTACTTCACTCTGCCAAAAAAATCTAAGATCAAAAGTTCAGTCACGAACCCAACCGAACCCAACTGTAGAACTCAGCAACCAAATGTTGCATGTTTTTCTTCTCAAAACAAAACAAAATCCACTAAAAATTACACAAACCAAATTACTCAGTGGGTGAAAAATGCAACCGAATTCGCTTACAGTCAAATAAAATATGTGGCTTATGTTGTTTTAGGTGCTTAAGCAATAACCAAAGTTTTCTTGCATCTTGATATCATTTGTGCTTATTTGTATACAATACTTATTATGCTTCAGTTTTAAGACGGTTAATTATTGCTTAGTTAAATAATACAAAAACCACTAAACATTATAATATTTTTAAACACTTATTTTATTCTTATTTTGTGACTGTTTTAAAAGATTTGCTAATTTAATGTTCAACTTGAAAACTTGACCAGAAAAAATTTGTCAAAACCTTTATCTCACAAATTATTTTAAAAACTTTGTCAAAAGAATCATTCTCGATTAGTTTTTACTTAAAGTTTAAAATTTTATTTAAAACAGACAATAACATGAATATTTTTAAAAGTTGTTTTATGAATTTGTTCAAGATTGTTTTGTATAAATATTCTCGATTAGTTTTTAATTAAAATTTAAAATTTTATTTAAACAAAACAATCAAATAAATATTTTTAAAAGTTGTTTAATGAATTTGATCAAGATTGTTTTGTAGGCATTGTTAAAAAATACCAATATAATATTACAAAAAAAACATAAGAAAAACAAGAACAAAAGGAAAAAATGTTTTGATTTTTAACAACAACTAACAATTATATCCGGATTAAAGTGAAATGAAAGTGATTTAAATATTTTAAAAATCTAACTCAATTTTATGATCGAAAAACTAACAACATCTCAACACCTGAGCCAAACACTTAATACGCTGTTGAATCTTTTTTTTTAACTATCTTGTGCCACCAGTTGTCTACTAAGTACTTGGTTCCATTAACAGCCAGCCGACATGCCAAATGCTACCAAGTCACACACACAGGCACTCTCACACAATAGCAAGCCAGCTCACACGCATTGCATGTATACACGGACAGTGTCCGTGTGAGGCGCATGTAGGCACCGTAAAGCTTTTTAGCTCACAGCATTTCCTTTTGCATGCACGGCAAACAACAGATAGAGAGCGAGCGTGTGAGAGAGAAATCGAAGAAAAGAGCGAGCTTTTGGGGCTGCTGGTGGCTGCGCCAAAGATCGACGTCGGCAGCAGCAGCCATTGCAGAAACCGTTGAGCAGCATCAAACGGCTTTGGACGGCATCGGCATATAAAAGCTCGCAATGTCTGTGCAAAATTATTCAGTTAGCAGTTGCGGGTTGGCCAAGTTGTTGAGTGCGCCTGTCTACACGTTAATATAAAGTGCAAAATGAAATCCATGGTATGTTGTGTTCAAGCGTACTACAAAAATTTAATCACATTAAAAAAAATAAAGAAAGAGCAAAACAATCAAAGCTGTTTAAAGTTCTAAAGTGTCTGCATTGTATCATCATTTATATATTTCTATCACATCACCATGCAACGGAAACTTTTTGTGTTTTAAAAAATCAATTATTTTGTGATGTGTGGCTAAACTTGCATAACATGAGTTATAGAAAATTGTTGTAGGGATGCTTTAAATAATGAGTTGAAGTTTATTTAAAATTAAGTTACTTATTTAAACAAATTGCCAAAGTAAAAACACTTTCGTTTATTTTTAAAACTGTGTGGCTTTGACTTTGTTGAAAAATATTTTCTTAGTTCAGATCAAGTAAATATACTTAAAAACAAACAGGCACTCAAAATAACAAGCAGATAATGTAAAGTATAATTTTTTTTGCATTAACTTTAGAAAAACAATAATTAAAAAATTCTTTTAAAGGAAAATAGGCTGTTGTTCAATACAAATATGAAAAGTATGTTAAAGAAACTGCGCCAAAAATGTATTTTTATACCCTGATCCCATTAAAAATGGGAAATAAGGGTATAATGAAGTTGTGCAAAAGTATGTAACAGGCAGAAGGAAGCATCTCCGACCCCATAAAGTATATATATTCTTGATCAGCATCAACAGTCGAGTCGATATAGCCATGTCCGTCTGTCCGTCTGTATGTATGAACGCGTCGATCTCAGAGACTATAAGAGCTAGAGACTCCAGATTTGGAACTTAAGCTCGCCTAATCCCTAGGCAGTACAAGTTTGTTTCCGATTTTCGATAACTCTTCCCGTTTCCGATATACACATGGGATCGATAACAAAAAAATCTTGAATTTTGAAAACTTTGAGATGCAATTTGAATTATAAAACAAAATAATGACAATCTGTGAAATTTTTATCGAAATCGGATAATAAACACCGGAGATATGGGACAATGAAGTTGTGTATGCAGCATGCAGTATGCAGTATACACGTACACACACAAACACATACTTGCAAGCACTGACTGTACGCGGAAAGTATAGGGATCAGGGTATCGTCTAGTCGGGATATCTCGACTAGAGCCTTCTTACTTGTTTTAAATGGGTTTAGTAAGAAATACGTAAAAAAATACAAATAACCAAACAAATACAAAATATAACGCAGACGCACCTATGCAAGTTCTTGCACATAACGCATGCGCGCCGTTGCACGTAATATGGCAACAATTGAGCTACCATTGAACTTGGCGCGCTGCCAACGCATTACACTTCAATTGACAGATTGCATAATTGTCATATTTGAAATAATTATATTATTATGGATCAGCTGACGGAAGTTATATAATAGTAGTAATTGTAGTTGCGATCGAGCTAACATCAACACGGCTAACCCACTTTGGACACTCTTTTATGTTTTGCATTGCAGCTCGTTTTTGGCCTGTTGGCTATGTGCGTGCTGGCGGTCAGCGCCGAGGAGGCAGCCAAGAAGGTTGAGGCGGCACCAGCTGTTGAAGCGACAGCTGAGAAAAAGCAGGAGAAGCGTGGCATTGACTATTTCGGTCATGGATACGGTGGCTCCGCCCATGGTGGTTCCGTCTATGGTGGCTCCGCCCATGGTGGTTCCGTCTATGGTGGCTCCGCCTATGGTGCCTCCGGTCATGGTGCCATTTTGAGCCATGGACCTGCCCCCATTGCCCATGTTCAAGAGCTGCCCGCACAGGTGCACACCAACACTGTGGTGAGAACCGTGCAGGTGCCATACCAGGTTGAGCGTCATGTTCCCTATCCAGTTGAGAAGACCGTTACCTACCCCGTCAAGGTACCTGTGCCACAGCCCTACCCCGTTGAAAAGGTTGTCCACTACCCCGTGAAGGAGATCATAAAGGTGCCCGTTCATGTGCCACAGCCCTACCCCGTGGAGAAGGTCGTCAGGGTTCCCGTCAAGATCCCCGTTGATCGTCCCTACACCGTTCATGTGCCCAAGCCATACCCTGTGACCGTTGAGAAGCCAGTGCCCTACACTGTTGAGAAGCGCGTCATCCAGAAGGTGCCCGTCCACGTGGACCGCCCCGTCCCCTATGAGGTGAAAGTACCAGTCAATGTGCACGTTGAGAGCCATGTGCAGCCCGCCATTACTGTTACCCACACTGTCACACGCACCGAGGGTCAACCAATTGTCAGCGCACCAGTTGTCGGTCATGGTATCGCCTACGGAGGCGGTGCCATCGTTGGTCATGGCATCTCCGGTCATGGTATCTCCGGTCATGGCATCTCCGGTCATGGCATCTCCGGTCATGGAATCTCCGGTCATGGCATCTCCAGTCATGTCGTCGCTGCACCCGCTATTGTCGTCGGTCATGGTCATGGAGTCTCTGGTCATGGTATCTCCTCGTACGGTACCTCCGGACACGGTGGCTACCTCCACAAAAAGTAGACCAATTTAAACGCTAACGAGGGCCTTAAGAAATTGCGAATTGGGTGAAGGTGAGAAGGCGCATCAACATCATGTCGAAATTTTCCAATTCCCACACGAAAAACAAATTAAATATGGAATCTTATCTATCCCCTAAACCGAACCCGAGCCCGCAACCCTCAACGTACGACTTACAATTTAGTTTTAGTTTGTGATACCAACCGAAATTCTAAGGAGGAAGCAACAATCGTTCAATCAAACGGGAAGATCATCAAATGCGGTCATTTCATAGAGGGGTTCCGTAGACGGAACACCTTGGAAACTTGCCAGCACCCGCCAAAAACCCGCCCCAAAAAGTCGCATTCGTTTGTCCTGCTTGAATTGTGTTGTGTCACCCCGCCTCCTTTTATGTACAGTTCTTTCTAGACAGAAAAAAAAAACAACCAACCAAACAAAATCAGTTGCACCTTCGACTTTTTTCACGTCAATTTCTATTCTATGAAATTTTTGTACATATTTAATAATGTAAATAAAAAGAAAATTAAAAAAAAAAATCAATTTGTTATTAATAACAAAAAATTGCATATTTTACTGAGACGAGTTTTGAGCGGTTTTGTTAGAAAGAATCCTTTTAGCATAGAAAGAAACTTCGCAGTTGTTGAAACTTAAATATAATCGAAAAAGTAATTTCTTTTCACATAATAATAATTGACATTCGTTATTGAAGCACTATGCATAAATAATAAAAAGGTGTTTTTAGAGCACTATTTTGATGTTCCGCTAAAAATTATACCCAACCAAAAAAAAAACAAGTAAGAAGGCTCTCGTCGAGAAATCGCGACTAGAGTGTTTAGCGTATAAACAACTATAGTTATTTTAAATTATTCATTTAAAATGTTTGTCCCATTTCCAATAACAGCATTTTCGTTATTATGGTCAAATTCCATTATTTTAGATGGATAGTGGTTGTTGATTTTAAAATGTCTACTAACAAAAGGAAATAAATTATATTCTTTGATAAATAGGTCAACTGCAAAATCGTAGAAACACTTAACATACACATGCTGTATATTAAATTGTAATTTTTTAAGCTTTTAAATACTTTTTAATGTGATAAAACATTATTGTAACCAGACTTAAAGTTTAGTTGAGCTTTTAGTTTTGTTACAACTGCAAGTCAAAGTTTATGTTTCAATTTAAGCTTTGTTTGACGTACGCACAAAGTATGCAAGTCTTTTTTTTCGCTAAAAAATTTTGAATGTATTGTTAAATTTTAAACACCAAGCCTAAGGCTATGCTAGTGTAACATTTAGAAAAATATATTTAAAATTGTATTGCATATTTTGAGATTTATTATTATTATTTTTTTTTTTATATTTGTTATTACATTACTCTTACTCATTTAAGAATAACTTAGTCAAAGTATTTAGCAAATGAAAAATTTAGTTGAGTTTTAAAGAGTTTTTTGTAACTTGTTAAACTCGTTTTTTAAAAAACAATACGAAAACAAGAATTTGCCAGTATTGTTTATTCGTCCTATTTGGGCTGCTGGGAAGTGTTGTACCACAAACTGTAGATAGACATTGTCAAACCTATTAGGCATATATATATAAACTGTTTTTTGCACTTAAAAAAACTCTGCAGCCCAGGATACCAAAATCGAATAAACATAGTCAGCACTGCCAGCCAGGGCCAACGAAACAGCTGTCGGAACGTCCAAATCTGATAACAGCTTTGAAAATCCATTAGTTGTTAAGTCGCACACTTATGCGTGGTTATATAAAGCAGCATCTGTATATAGATACTACGATTCAAGGCAAGAGACATTTTAGAGATGAAAAGCTTATGCAATACACTATGACTTGCGAACAGATTTTTATAAATATGATTTATTTTATCTGCGAAAATATATTACTTATAGGAAACTAATATTAAATAAATACCCAACATATATTAAATATTTTTAGAATTCAATATTGATGAATATCCATAAAGTGGGTATAATATTCGATTACTATATAGTAACTTTATCTGCGAAACCAAAAAAAAATATCTTGATTAATTTATCGCAAACTCAAGATGTTTACATGCTTTTTAGAGAAATAATTTGGCATTATTTTGACTAACGTTTTAAATGCCGTCTCAAAGTTTTCCAAATTCAATATTTTCTTGTTATCGATCCCATGTGTTTATAGGAAACGGGATGGGTTATCGATCAACAAACTTGTACTGCCTAAGGATAAGGCGAGCTTCTTTTCCAAATATGGAGTCTCTAGCTCTTATAGTCTTTGAGATCGACGCGTTCATACATACGGACAGACGGACATGGCTATATCGACTCGGCTGTTGGTGCTGATAAAAAATATATACATTTTATGGGGTCGGAGGTGCCTCGTTCTGCCTGTTACATACTTTTACACAAAACCATTATACTCTTTTCACCAATTTTTAATGGGTTCAGGATACACAAATATTAAAACTGGAAATTCCAGCCATGGTTATCTTTTCTCTCGCCACTGTCAATGAGTCAGAATATGTAGCATATATCGTGTATGTAGCCTTTGTATAAAACCTAAGTGATATAAAGCACTTGCTTAAGAACAATTTAAATGCGTATTTATTAAAAGTGTGAGTTCTGCAGCTGGTTTGTAATAATTTGAGAATTTAGTTTCTTTTTGTTCGTACTTTTTCTGTTAGGCTTACTGACTCGAGAGCACAGAAAATGTACTGCCTAGGAATTAGGCGAGCTTAAGTTTCAAATCCGGAGTCTCTAGCTCTTATAGTCTTAGACGGACATGGCCATATCGACTGGCCTGTTGATACTGATCAAGAATATATATACGTTATGGGGTCGGAGATGCTTCCTTCTGCCTCTTAAATACTTTTGCACAAAACCATTATATTCTTTTTATCCATTTTTAATGGGTTCAGGGTATAAAAATTTAATATTTTACTTTGTGTTTCTGCATTTATATTTTACCTTTTTTTAAATAAATTAAATATTCGACTTGCATTATAAATATATTCTTTTGCAAAAACCATAACTTTTCTTTTTCAAGTTTTTGACATATGACATAACATGTGCGAAAAGAGTTAAATATTTAATATTCTGTTTAACTCATTTGTATTACTTTATCAAAAAACAAGTAAGAAGGCTCTAGTCGAGATATCCCGACTAGACGATACCCTGATCCCTATACTTTCCGCGTACAGTCAGTGCTTGCAAGTAGGTGTGTGTGCGTATACGCGCATACTGCATACTGCATACACAACTTCAATGTCCCATATCTCCGGTGTTTATTATCCGATTTCAATAAAATTTTCACAGATTATCATTATTTTGCTTTATAATTCAAATTGCATCTCAAAGTTTTCAAAATTCAAGATTTTTTTGTTATCGATCCCATGTGTATATCGGAAACGGGAAGAGTTATCGAAAATCGGAAAGAAACTTGTACTGCCTAGGGATTAGACGAGCTTAAGTTCCAAATCTGGAGTCTCTAGCTCTTATAGTCTCTGAGATCGACGCGTTCATACATACAGACGGACAGACGGACAGACGGACATGGCTATATCGACTCGACTGTTGATGCTGATCAAGAATATATATACT
Organism: Scaptomyza tumidula; assembly: GCA_035044465.1. NCBI lineage: Eukaryota > Metazoa > Arthropoda > Insecta > Diptera > Drosophilidae > Scaptomyza > Scaptomyza tumidula. The sequence continues at coordinate 642,875 of JAWNNW010000595.1, read as the reverse complement.
TTATGGGGTCGGAGATGCTTCCTTCTGCCTGTTACATACTTTTGCACAACTTCATTATACCCTTATTTCCCATTTTTAATGGGATCAGGGTATAACTAGAAGCAACCTTCCGTTTGACAAAGCCTTGTTATTACTATACTAAATAACATCAAATTTGAAATTGTGTGGTGTTTCATACCAACCTTGAAAACTATTATAAGACGAGCTATGCCGTTTATCAGACATTTACTAATCCCGACTAAACGATACCCTGAACCCTATACTTTACTCGTACAAGTATGTGTGTATGTGTATGAACGCGCAAATTGCATACTGTATACTCAACTTCAATGTTCCATATCTCCGGTGTTTCTAAACCGATTCAAATAAAAATTTCGCATATTATTATTATTTTGCTTAACTATTCAAATGCCAAAGTTATCTAAATTCTAGATTTAGATAGCCGAGCTTAAGTTTCAAATCTAGAGTTTCCTGCTCTTATAGTCTCTGAGATTGATGCGTTCATAAATACAGATGGACGGACAGAGAGACGGGAAGACGGACATGACTATATCGACTCGGCTGTTGATGCTGATCAAGAATATATATACTTTATGGGGTCGGAGAAGCTTCCTTCTGACTGTAACATACTTTTGCACAAAACCATAATACCCTTTTTACCCATTTTTAATGGGTTCAGGGTATAAAAACCACACTTGCTTGCTTCCGCCACTTATAATTAGTTTCACTTCGAAACCGTAGTTGACCGGTTAAGAATTTAGTAGCCATGAACTGCACTAAGTTAATTTTGACTTATTTGTCACTTGCGGCTGTATGTGTGGCAGGCAGGAATATTCAATTTAAGTACACTTGCAAAAAGGATGTGAATTCAAGTGAATTAAATTCTACTGACGTAGTGGATGAATCTATTGGCAGTAGTGTAAGATAATAATAAAACATTTTTGAGTTCGTTTTTAGCTAAAAACTTGTCTTCGGCTTTAAATTTACGCAGAGTGAATATGAGTGCTGCCCCGGATACGCTGGACTCATCGGTGATTGTCAGCCCGTCTGCTCGATAGCCTGCGGTGACAATAGCTATTGCCGATCACCCAATTTATGTGAATGTCTAGAGGGTTATGAGAAAAACGAAAAGGGCGTCTGTATGCCTGTGTGCCCAGCGGATTGTGGTGAAAATGCCTTCTGTAAGTTTCCAGCATGCTGTGAGTGCTTAGATGGCTATAAAAGGGACGTGAAAGGCCAGTGTAAGTTGCTGAAATATCTACATTTGTGTATCAAAGAAGTCGAAGTTAAGTTTACTGACTTTGAGCAATTTTCAAATGATACAAATCCCTTAATCGTGGTAAGCTCATATACGGTTTACATACATTAAGGAAAATAGTTAAGTATTTCTTTTGAATCTAAGACCAAAACTAGGATAGAAAACAAAACGCTTTGTTGCGAAGGCTATGAAAGAGACAACGAGAAATCGCCCTGCACCCTAACGGATCCTCATTTGTGCAAAAAGAAAGTTGAAGTACCTATGGGTGATGCGGAACGGAACGATTGGCTTAAAATTGAAGCAGAATTTAATGAAATGGATATTCCATTTCCAAAAGATATTTTTGTATGTATACAAAAGTTTTTTAATGAGTTCAGTTACCATAAAATTTATTCCAATAGTCAACTACGAAAACTGAAATACATAAATATTGTTGCCACGGCTACGAGAAGCAGGCAGAAGATGAACTCTGCCAACCCGTTTGTCAACCCAAGTGTGGAGTAAATAGTTACTGTGCGGCACCCGATACATGTAAGTGCTCTGACAACTATCACGTTGGATTCAACGGGGATTGCGGTCAGGATTTAAAAGTTGGCGATCCACATGTGTGCGAAAGAAAAGTGAAAAATGTAAGCAGCGAATTATTCGAAATTCTGAATGATTTTAATAAATTCTGTTCCCCATTAGCTTAAAGACGAATACAAATCAGAGCTTTACTGCTGTGATGGCTATGAGCAGAACTCGACAAGCTCGAGCTGTGTGCCCAAATGCAAAGAATGTGGTCCCAATTGCCATTGTGTGCAGCCAGAGGTTTGTGAATGTCCGTGTAATGCTGGCTATGTCAAAGGCAAATATGGACTCTGCGAGCCAATATGTACCAAGAAATGTCCTAATGGCAGCAGCTGTGTTAAGCCTGAACAATGTGTGTGCAATGAAGGCTACCTTAACATTCACAGAATCGACGAACCCATTTGCGAACCCATCTGCGTGGACCCGTTGCCAGAGGATAGCCATTGCTCAGGTCCGAACGTATGGGTTTGCGAGCCAGGCTACATTAAACTGCCCGTTGTTGATGGCAATCATAACTTCACCTGTCAGCCACATTGTCAGAAAAACTGCTCCACTTTCGGTAAATGTGTGGGGCCGGAAGACTGCCAGTGTCTGCCAGGTTACCGTAAATTTAAAAGTGCAGAGGATCCCAACACGCCCATTGAGATTTGCAAGCCGATTCACTTTGCGGACGACACGGCCACAACTGAGTCACAATATGCTGAGTCCTAATTTAATGTTCCAATTATATTATTTCGCAGTCAAGAGTTGCAATGATTTGCATGATGATGTCAAATGTTAAAATATCAATAGTTATTATTCCTTAATGACCTGAAACCAACTTTATAATAATCACAATTTAATTTAATTTTTTTAATTTTTGCAAACTTAAGGAATTGTCATTTATATTTAGTTAAAGAAGCATTAAATATTAAAAGTATTAAATCTGTAGCTCTTATCAAAACAAGTAAGGCTCTTGACAAGATATCCCGACTAGAAGATACCCTGAACCCAATATTTTATGCGTACAGTCAGTGCTTGCTAGTATGTGTGTGTATGAGTGTGTACGAGAATACTTTACTTAACTTCAACTTTCCATATATCCGGTGTTCCTTAACCGATTTCAATACAAATGTTAAAGATAGTCATTATTTCGTTTAAAGTTTCAAACGCCGTCTCAAAGTTTACCAAATTGAAAATTCTGTGGTCATCGATCCCATGTGTATATCGGAAACGGGAAGAGTTATCGAAAGCCGAAAACAAACTTGTTCTGCCTAGGGATTAGGCGAGCTAATGTTTTAAATCTGGAGTCTCAAACGGACAGACTGACGGACAGACGGTCATGGCTATATCGACTCGGCTGTTGAAGCGGATCAAGATTATATATACTTTATGGGGTCGGAGATGCTTCTTTCTGCCTGTTACATACTTTTGCACAAAACCATTATACACTTTTTACCCAATTTTATAGGGTTCAGGGTATAAAAATTTAATATTTTACTTTGTGCTTCTGCATTTATATTTTATCTTTTTTTTTAAATAAATTAAATATTCGACTTGCATTATAAATATATTCTTTTGCAAAAACCATAACTTTTCTTTTTTAAGTTTTTGACATATGACATAACATGTGCGAAAAGAGTTAAATATATTTAATATTCTGTTTAACTCATTTATATTATTTTATCAAAAAACTAGAAGCAACTTCCGTTTGACGAAGCCTTGTTACTAATATACCAAATAACTTCAAATTTGAGATTGTGTGGTGTTTCGTACCCTGCAGACATTATATATGTAGAAACGAGATTCTAAGAATTATGAATAAGATTATAATTGAATTCGAGGTTTGAGTTCTGAATCACAACCGCAAAGCTTGATATCTTTATTATTTCAGCAACCAGCAAGTGATTCAATGTTTTTTTCATTTGTATAAAATTAACCGTTCAAAAATATGATAAGACGAGCTTTGCTGTATATTAGACATTTACCAAGTATATAGACTTATCTCGAGTACAAAGTATATATTAATGCTTGCTTCCGCCACTTATAATTAGTTTCATTTCGAAACCGTAGTTGACCGGTCAAGAATTTCGTAGCCATGAACTGCGCTAAGTTAATTTTGACTTATTTGTCACTTGCGGCTGTATGTGTGGCAGGCAGGAATATTCAATTTAAGTACACTTGCAAAAAGGATGTGAATTCAAGTGAATTAAATTCTACTGACGTAGTGGAAAAATTGGACAGTAGTGTAAGATAATAATAAAACATTTTTGAGTTCGTTTTTAGCTAAAAACTTGTCTTCGGCTTTAAATTTACGCAGAGTGAATACGAGTGCTGCCCCGGATACGCTGGACTCATCGGTGATTGTCAGCCCGTCTGCTCGATAGCCTGCGGTGACAATAGCTATTGCCGATCACCTAATTTATGTGAATGTCTAGAGGGTTATGAGAAAAACGAAAAGGGCGTCTGTATGCCTGTGTGCCCAGCGGATTGTGGTGAAAATGCCTTCTGTAAGTTTCCAGCATGCTGTGAGTGCATAGATGGTTATAAAAGGGACGTGAAGGGCCAGTGTAAGTTGCTGAAAGATCTACATTTGTGTATCAAAGAAGTCGAAGTTGAGTTTACTGAAGTTGAGCCGTTTTCAAAGAAATGGCTAACAATTGATGATACAAATCAATTATTCGTGGTAAGCTCATATACAGTTTACACACATTAAGGAAAAATAGTTAAGTATTGCTTTCAAATCTAAGACCAAATCTAGGATAGAAAACAAAACGCTTTGCTGCGAAGGCTACGAAAGAGACAACGAGGAATCGCCCTGCACTCTAACGGATCCTCATTTGTGCAAAAAGAAAGTTGAAGTAGCTGTGGAAGCTGCTGACAGGAACGATTGGCTTAATATTGAAGCAGAATTTAATGAAATGGATATTCCATTTCCAAAAGATATTTTTGTATGTATACAAAAGTTTTTTAATGAGTTCAGTAACCATTCAATTTATTCCAATAGTCAACTACCAAAACAGAAATACATAAATATTGTTGCAAAGGCTACGAGAAGCAGGCAGAAGATGAACTCTGCCAACCCGTTTGTCAACCCAAGTGTGGAGTAAATAGTTACTGTGCGGAACCCGATATATGTAAGTGCGCTGACAACTATCACCGTATATTAAACGGAGATTGTGGTCAGGATTTAAAAGTTGGCGATCCACATGTGTGCGAAAGAAAAGTGAAAAATGTAAGCAGCGAATTATTCGAAATTCTTAATGGTTTCAATAAATTCTGTTCCCCTTTAGCTTAAAGACGAATACAAATTAGAGCTTTACTGCTGTGATGGCTATGAGCAGAACTCGACAAGCTCGAGCTGTGTGCCCAAATGCAGCAAAGGATGTGGTGCCAGTTGCCATTGTGTGCAGCCAGAGGTGTGTGAATGTCCGTGTAATGATGGCTATGTCAAAGGCAAATATGGACTCTGCGAGCCAATATGTACCAAGGAATGTCCTTATGGCAGCAGCTGTGTTAAGCCTGAGCAATGTGTGTGCAATGAAGGCTACCTTAACATTCACAGAATCGACGAACCCATTTGCGAACCCATCTGCCTAAACCCGTTGCCAGAGTTTAGCTATTGCTCAGGTCCGAACGTATGGGATTGCGAGCAAGGCTACATTAAACTGCCCATTGTTGATGAGCTTCACAATCATAGCTCCACCTGTCACCCACATTGTCAGAAAAGCTGCTCCACTTTCGGTAAATGTGTGGAGCCGGAAGTCTGCCAGTGTCTGCCAGGTTACCGTAAACTTAACATTGCAGAGGAGCCCAACACGCACATTGAGATTTGCCAGCCGATTCACTTTGAGGACGACGCGACAACAACTGAGTCACAATATACTGAATCCTTATTGAATGTTCCAAGTATATTATTTCGCAATCTAGATTTGCAATGATTTGCATTATGATGTCAAATGTTAAAATATCAATACTTATTCTTCCTTATTAACTCAAACCAACTTTATTATAATCACAATTAAAATTTTTGCAAGTTCCTTAAATTGTCATTTATTACGTGTCGCACCAGAAATATTTATTGAAAGAAGCATTAAATATTACAAGTATTAAATCTGTAGCTCTAATCAACTAAGAAGGCTCTTGTCGAGAAACCCCGACTAGAAGATACCCTGAACCCAATATTTTATGCGTACAGTCAGTGCTTGCTAGTATGAGAATATTTTACTTAACGTCAACATATCTCCGGTGTTTCTTAACCGATTTCAATACAAATTTTAAAGATTCTCATTATTTTGTTTAAAGTTTCAAACGCCGTCTCAAAATTTACCAAATTGAAGATTTTGTTGTTATCGATCGCATTTGTTTTTCGGAAACGGGGGGAGTTATCGAAAATTTGAAAAAAAAAAAAACAACTTGTACTGCCTAGGGAAAAGGCGAGCTTATGTTCCAAATCCGGAGCCTCTAGCTCTCATAGTATAGAATTTGACGCGTTCATACATACGAACGGACATGTTCAAAAATGTAAATAAAAAGAAAATTAAAAAAAAAACCAATTTGTTTTTAATAACTAAAAATTGCATAAAGAAATAATATTATACTAAGCCAAATTTTAAGTGGTTTTGTTGGAAAGAACCCTTATATATTGGGAAAGAAACTTCTCAGTTGCTGCAAATTAAATATAAATAAAACTAGGATAGAAAGGATAGAACTGAATGCGGTAACAGTTAAGTGGAATAGTATACAAAAATTTATTTATGGTAGACAGTAAGTTAAAGGTGCAGCCAAAAATTTTTTGAACAGTGAAACTGAAGTCAATAATCGCAAATTACTTAAGCAAGCATTAAAATCTGAATTCAGAGAGAAGCGTTGAGCAAAAGAAATTCATTAATTATTAACGGCTAGGAAAAAGAACCATGATGAATCCTTAAGTGAAAGTTTCTATGCAATGAAGAGCATTGCAAATCAGTGTTAGCTAGACGAAGAAAGTATAATGGATTACATTATAAAAGGAATTCCAGATTCAAAGAAGAATAAAAGTTTCTTATATCATGCGACAATTCTGGTTGAGTTTAAGCAAAAAATATTTATGAAAGATTTTGTTCCAGTCATGAGCCTGACAATAATCAAGTCAAGAGCAATTTAGCGAGGCGTTGTTTCAAATGTGGTGAAAATGATCACTTCGCAAAAGAATGAAAGGAAGAAGGATTTAAAAGTTTTAAAGGCAATAAAGTATGACACAAGGCAAATCAGTGTAAGGCAAAAACATTTGATAAACATATTAAGAAGGAATCTGCAAGTATGCAACAGTTGTTGGCAGTTAATATTAGTAACAAGTTAACTCCAGAAGATATTGCGCATTTAAACATTAATTTAAAGGCAAATATCAAAAAGTTTATTGAGAATGATAAGCCAGAGCATCCGAAATCAAGTCCAGTTGAAATGAAGATAATCGTCTCCGACAAAGTTCCATTTCATTAGAGGCCTAGACGTTTATCATACGTAGATAATGAAGAAGTTGTAATAATTCAACCAGAAGACGAAGGGTGAAGGAATATATTTTTTAGAAAGTAATTCAAAACAAAGCATGAAAGCCAGAAAAGCAGTACAGCGTCAACAATATGGTTGCCATTAAGCGAACAAAATTTGGAGCTGGATTAAAACTGACTGGGAACTTTCTTAGTCCCTATGTTGTGAAACATAAGTTGACACTTGGACGGTACATTGTAGTAACGTAAGGTGCCTTTGAAGGACAAACAAATACTAACACAATTGCTGAACATATGAAGATTTAGAACCCATTATTCAGGACAATCAATAAATAGGATGACCGAATGTAGGATTGGCAGCTCTAGTAGCTGGTGCCGGTAACTATCTATAAAGTCTAATATTAAGTTGTATCAATCGATCGTATATCGTAATATAAGCGCACCACTTAAGTATGTGTCAAGAAGAGTTGTAGCTGAACCGGCAAAGGGTAAGGCCGTACAAATTCAAACGTGGAAAATTGTGTTCGCATTAATCAATGAAGCCATTTTCATTTATATATATAAAGTATTTTTTAGACTAAAACAAATTCTTCAGCCCAGAATATAAAAATCCAATGCACTATGACTTGCAATCAGATTTAAATAAATATAATCATATTATTTTATCTACGAAAATATATTATTCGAAGAAACTCATATTGAAAAAACTTCCAATACATATTTATTATTTTTTTGGATTCAATATTGATGAATATCCAGCAAGTGATTATTATAATAGATAGTACCTTTATCTGCGAGTCCTACAAAATACCCAAAATTCATGATTAATTTATCGCAAACTCAAGCTATTTACATGTTTCAATGAGAAATAATTTGCAATTCCAGCCATTCTTATCTTTTCTCTCGTCACTGTCGATGAGTCAGAATATGTAGCATATTTCGTGCATGTAGCCTTTGTATAAAACCTAATTCATATAAAGCACTTGCTTAAGAGTTCTGCAGCTGGTTTGTTATTATTTGAGAATTTAGTTTCTTTTTGTTCGTACTCTTGTTATCATCGCGCATTAAAATGTTTAAGTATTTGCTGTTAGGCTTACTGACTCTGCTCGGAAGCAGCGTAATCAGTGCTAAAGATACCCATCTGTGCATCAGGGATATAGAAGTTTTCTACACTGTAACGGAACGTGCTTCCCTAGACAGTTATGGAGATTTTAAGGATATTTTGGCAAGTTTGGACGTGCCAGGAGAAATGCTAGCTGTTGTATGTATATAAGGCATTTACAACATACAGATACAAATTGAAAACAAACTTATTTACGCAGACCAAGACAAAGATGGAGGCTCGGGAGGTCTGCTGCGATGGCTATGAGCGCTCTTTAATTGCCGATGAGGGCTGCCAACCTGTGCCAACAACAACAGCGTTGCCTGAAAAGCCAAGCTCAACTGTGTCTGTTATCGATAACAATCTGATAGTTCCATTGGCTTTTTCAAATAGTTCTAAACATAACTGTAGCATCTGCATACTTAAATTGGCGTTTATCTGCGCTTCCGCATTAATAGTTACCCGATTTTAAAAAAATTTAATATTTTACTTTGTGCTTCTGCATTTATATTTAACCTTTTTTAAATAAATTAAATATTTGACTTGCATTATAAATATATTCTTTTGCAAAAACCATAACTTTTCTTTTTTAAGTTTTTGACATATGACATAACATGTGCGAAAAGAGTTAAATATATTTAATATTCTGTTTAACTCATTTATATTATTTTATCAAAAAACTAGAAGCAACTTCCGTTTGACGAAGCCTTGTTACTAATATACCAAATAACTTCAAATTTGAGATTGTGTGGTGTTTCGTACCCTGCAGACATTATATATGTAGAAACGAGATTCTAAGAATTATGAATAAGATTATAATTGAATTCGAGGTTTAAGTTCTGAATCACAACCGCAAAGCTTGATCTCTTTACTATTGTACCAACCAGCAAGTGATTACAAGGTTAAATATTTTGCATTTGTATAAAATTAAACGTTCAAAAATATGATAAGACGAGCTTTGCCGTTTATCAGACATTTACCAAGTATATAGACTTATCTCGAGTACAAAGTATATAATATATTAAAAACCACACTTGCTTGATTCCGCCACTCATAATTAGTTTCATTTCGAAACCGTAGTTGACCGGTTAAGAATTTAGTAGCCATGAACTGCACTAAGTTAATTTTGACTTATTTGTCACTTGCGGCTGTATGTGTGGCAGGCAGGAATATTCAATTTAAGTACACTTGCAAAAAGGATGTGAATTCAAGTGAATTAAATTCTACTGACGTAGTGGATGAATCTATTGGCAGTAGTGTAAGATAATAATAAAACATTTTTGAGTTCGTTTTTAGCTAAAAACTTGTCTTCGGCTTTAAATTTACGCAGAGTGAATATGAGTGCTGCCCCGGATACGCTGGACTCATCGGTGATTGTCAGCCCGTCTGCTCGATAGCCTGCGGTGACAATAGCTATTGCCGATCACCCAATTTATGTGAATGTCTAGAGGGTTATGAGAAAAACGAAAAGGGCGTCTGTATGCCTGTGTGCCCAGCGGATTGTGGTGAAAATGCCTTCTGTAAGTTTCCAGCATGCTGTGAGTGCATAGATGGTTATAAAAGGGACGTGAAAGGCCAGTGTAAGTTGCTGAAAGATCTACATTTGTGTATCACAGAAGTCGAAGTTAAGTCTACTGACTTTGAACCGTTTTCAAAGAAATGGCTAACAATTAATGATACAAATCTCTTAATCGTGGTAAGCTCCTATACAGTTTACACACATTAAGGAAAAATAGTTAAGTATTTCTTTCAAATCTAAGACCAAATCTAGGATAGAAAACAAAACGGTTTGCTGCGAAGGCTACGAAAGAGACAACGAGGAATCGCCCTGCACTCTAACGGATCCTCATTTGTGCAAAAAGAAAGTTGAAGTAGCTATGGGAGTTGCGGAACGGAATGATTGGCTTATCTTTAAGGCAAAATTTACACAACTTAATATTACATTTCCAAAAGATATTCTTGTATGTATACAAAAGTTTTTTAATGAGTTCAGTAACCATTCAATTTATTCCAATAGTCAACTACCAAAACAGAAATACATAAATATTGTTGCAAAGGCTACGAGAAGCAGGCAGGAGATAAATTCTGCCAACCCGTTTGTCAACCCAAATGTGGAGTAAATAGTTACTGTGCGGAACCCGATATATGTAAGTGCTTTGATAATTATCACGTTGGATTCAACGGGGATTGCGTAAAGGATTTAAAACTTGGCGATCCACATGTGTGCGAAAGAAAAGTAAAAAATGTAAGCAGCGAATTATTCGAAATTCTGAATGATTTCAATCAATTCTGTTCCCCATTAGTTTAAAGACGAATACAAATCAGAGCTTTACTGCTGTGATGGCTATGAGCAGAACTCGACAAGCTCGAGCTGTGTGCCCAAATGCAGCAAAGGATGTGGTGCCAGTTGCCATTGTGTGCAGCCAGAAGTGTGTGACTGTAAAAGGGATGAAAGTACAAAAAAAGATCTACATTTGTGTATCAGAGAGGTTGAAGTTGAGTTTACTGAAGTTGAGCCGTTTTCAAAGAAATGGCTAACAATTAATGATACAAATCAATTATTCGTGGTAAGCTCATATACAGTTTACACACATTAAGGAAAAATAGTTAAGTATTTCTTTCAAATCTAAGACCAAATCTAGGATAGAAAACAAAACGGTTTGCTGCGAAGGCTACGAAAGAGACAACGAGGAATCGCCCTGCACTCTAACGGATCCTCATTTGTGCAAAAAGAAAGTTGAAGTAGCTATGGGAGTTGCGGAACGGAATGATTGGCTTATCTTTAAGGCAAAATTTACACAACTTAATATTACATTTCCAAAAGATATTCTTGTATGTATACAAAAGTTTTTTAATGAGTTCAGTAACCATTCAATTTATTCCAATAGTCAACTACCAAAACAGAAATACATAAATATTGTTGCAAAGGCTACGAGAAGCAGGCAGAAGATGAACTCTGCCAACCCGTTTGTCAGCCCAAATGTGGAGTAAATAGTTACTGTGCGGAACCCGATATATGTAAGTGCTTTGATAACTATCACGTTGGATTCAACGGGGATTGCGTAAAGGATTTAAAAGTTGGCGATCCACATGTGTGCGAAAGAAAGGTAAAAAATGTAAGATGCAAATTATTCGAAATTCTGAATGATTTCAATCAATTCTGTTCCCCATTAGCTTAAAGACGAATACAAATCGGAGCTTTACTGCTGTGATGGCTATGAGCAGAACTCGACAAGCCAAGGCTACGATAAGCAGGCAGAAAATGAACTCTGCCAACCCGTTTGTCAACCCAAGTGTGGAGTAAATAGTTACTGTGCGGAACCCGATATATGTAAGTGCTTTGATAACTATCACGTTGGATTCAACGGGGATTGCGTAAAGGATTTAAAAGTTGGCGATCCACATGTGTGCGAAAGAAAAGTGAAAAATGTAAGCAGCGAATTATTCGAAATTCTGATTATATCATTTCGCAATCAAGATTTGCAATGATTTGCATGATGATGTCAAATGTAAAAATATCAATAATTATTCTTCCTTATTAACTGAAAGCAACTTTATTATAATCACAATTTATTTTAATTTATTTAATTTTTGCAAACTTAAGGAATTGTCATTTGTTACTTGTCGCACCAGAAATATTTAGTAAAAGAAGCATTAAATATTAAAAGTATTAAATCTGTAGCTCTAATCAAAACAAGTAAGGCTCTTGACAAGATATCCCGACTAGAAGATACCCTGAACCCAATATTTTATGCGTACAGTCAGTGCTTGCTAGTATGTGTGTGTATGAGTGTGTACGAGAATACTTTACTTAACTTCAACATCCCATATATCCGGTGTTCCTTAACCGATTTTAATACATATTAAAGATAGTCATTATTTAAAGTTTCAAACGCCGTCTCAAAGTTTACCAAATTGAAAATTCTGTTGTCATCGATCCCATGTGTATATCGGAAACGGGAAGAGTTATCGAAAACCGAAAACAAACTTGTTCTGCCTAGGGATTAGGCGAGCTAATGTTTTAAATCTGGAGTCTCAAACGGACAGACGGACTGGCGGACAGACTGACGGACAGACGGTCATGGCTATATCGACTCGGCTGTTGAAGCGGATCAAGATTATATATACTTTATGGGGTCGGAGATGCTTCCTTCTGCCTGTTACATACTTTTGCACAAAACCATTATACCCTTTTAACTCATTTTAAATGGATTAAAGGTATACAAAATTATTCTTATTATTTTTAGCAGACTTCAAAGAGGACATTTTTAATTTGACTTAGCAGTTCATTGACTTCGAAGTCGATTATCTATTTTGTCCAATGCTTATAACAAGTATTAAAGTTTCTCTATTTAATCGTCATAACTTTAATCTATCTATTAAATCTGTCGTACTTTATATTTAGCTTTTACTCAAACTCGTTCTGAAATTGCACATAAAACCAAACACTTTTATGTAATTTAAAGCCAGAGAAGAAAGAAAACCCGCGTTAAGTTGCCGGCAGCCAATGCTAATCGATTAATATAAAAGTGAAAAAACTGGACTGGCTTCTTGCCGCACTAATATACACACACATACACACATACAAAATTTACACGCTAACTTTCGCACTTATGAGCGACTTTGCCAATGTGCCAAGCAAAATCAACGAGCGCAATAAATCACAAATTATGCAAGATTTAATGCAGTCGAGAGAATTGAAAGTTTACGCTAAATTATACGCCCAAATGCAGCATAATTAATTGCGATGACAAATGATGTCGTAAAAAATCGAAACAAAATTTTCAAGTTCGTTGCTTAAATCTTTCGTTTTCCTATGCGGGCAACCACCAGAACCAGTTGCGAGTTGACCAACGCACAACATTGATCTTGTGCTAAACTATCGGGAACTGAACTTAGTCTCTGACAGTGTGTATGTGTGTGATTTTTGTGTTTGGCATGTGGAAACGGAGAATGGCACGACCCAAAAAAAGAAAGAAAAAAAAGCAGAAACAGAAATACAGACACAAAATAAGCAGGCAGCTAAAGCAAAGTGAATGCAACAACTGCGTCGCGCAGACGCAATCAATTAGCGCTCAGCGATGACGTCGAAGGCAACGTTGCCGTTCGCGTCGCTGCCACATGTGTCGGTTGCGTCATGGCGCCAAGCAGACCGTCTAGCGGTAATTTACCTGCAATTTCTTTCGTTTGCACCAACTTTTTTTGGTTGCAAAGAAATTTGCCAAATGTGTTGCAATATATGTTGCCAATCCGCCAAAAGCAAATCGCACAACTGACACAGCTTAGAGCTCGCTGTAATTTATCAGCATTTATTATAGACTGCAAGCAGTATGTGCAACTAAAATAAACACGAAGATATGTGAATTTAAGCCAGTTAAGACAATGAATGTTACTTTAATATGAAGATAAATTAATTTTTATTCTTTAAGATAGCGGGTTTTTATTATTCATAAAACATATTGTTACCACATTATTTTGTTTTGCAATATTTTCTGTAATTAATATTTATTACTTTCATTATTTTACCCTATATTCCATATAACTAAATTTCTGAGTTTGCCACTTCATTGATTTTAATTGCATATTACTCATTAATTAGCCCCGCTGGCCTGCTTTCCTATCATTTACGAAATAAGATATTTCCAACTTTTTGCCAATTTTAATGCATTTTTAATTTACACCAATCTTTCTTTCTATTTTATTTTTATTTTTTTGGGTTTTGCAAACTTTTCATTTGCTTCACACGCCTCAAGGAAGTCTTTAGTCCATTTTGCGTTTAATTTTTCAGGTTTTTGGCATTTTTCATATTTGTTTCTTGCTTGTGGTGGACATAGGAAAAGCCATTAAATTAATGGACGTCAATTGCTGCATAATTAGTTTGATTTACGAACGAACGCTTTGTAAATAATGAGACAATTAACACACATTCTGAGCTATTTTGCAATTATATTTTTATTTTTCATGTCTTCTGTGTAAAATCCGTTGCCGTTGTACACTTCAAATATCTTCAAATGTTTTATTCGTTGTTGCTGCTTAGGCAATAGCTTAATTATTTTATGTTTTATGTTTTATTTGTGCTTTTGTTAATTTACAAACATTTCAGTGCTGTTAAATTACAGGTCGCTCTATATTTCGCTAAATGCGAAGGGGTAGATCGTAAAGTATTTGTGTGTGATGTTGAAAATAATTAAAAATAAAATAAAATATAATGAAATGAAAAAACATAAGGTTTTAAAAAATAAATTACCAATAATAATAAAATCCATAGTTTATTTTTAGCATTTTTCTTTTCCACGAATTTATTTATATCTATCCATTCGGTCTTCAATTTAACTTTAGTGCTTACTTTAATAACATATTCAACTTATTTTAAACTTATAAAACAGCACTCGCTTCACAACTTTATCTACGGCTCAGTGCGGCTTAAAGCGGCAGCCAAAAAAATAAAGAAACTTAAAGAAACAAGACCGAAAACAAAGGCTACCAAATAGATTTACAAAATGTACAGCTAGAGTCGACTTCATAGCATAATATTTATTCAATTTACGCAATTTACATTAAGAGCAATAATAACAACAACAACAACAACAACAACGGTAACTGAAGCATTGCTTTGCATTTGATTGCCAACTGAGGTTTTTTTTGGTTTTTTGGTATTGCTGTAATTATGTGCCCAAAATGAAAAACCCATAAAATATCATTACAAACACCAACAAAAAAACAGTAAGCAAAGGTCTAAATTCAAAATGAATAAAGGAAAACAAACGAAACGGGGACAGCTCCATTTAAAATTTGGTAAATAAATCTTCTGGTTTTTATGCAAATTACATGACGAGTAAGTCAATAGGTCAAGACACGCCCACCCCTAAAAACCAGGAAAGTAGCAGCACTGCTGAAATGCCAACTGCCTTAAAGTTCCACAGGCGGAACTAAATATTATGATAATAAATTGTTTTTGACTGGTTTTTCTGGCTCTGGGTAAAATTTGCATAGATTTGGAGTTGCGGCTGGCTATGGGATTAGGCCAATGGCCGACTGCGGTCGATGGTCGACACTTCCTTATTTATCAACTGCCAGCTGAAGAGATCGGTTAGGCAAACCACAACTTTATCAAGTCGAGTCCCCTCTTGCCAGTCTTTTCTTACGACTTTGGTAAGTCAATTGGGCGCAGCATTCAACGGCGCGTGACAATTTGGTCATGTTAACAACAGCAAATAATAATCGCATACTAACAACAGCGACTCGATCATAAATGAAAAAAAAAAACAAAACATTTGTAAAAAAAACAAGACGCGCCACAAGAGTTCAAATGCTTTTGCCATTGACCTCTTTTCCACAAGCCACAACTGTGAAGAGATGAGTGTTTGCTGAGGGAAGGGTGAGGGCAGGGGAAACTCAATTGCCGTGATTATCACTTTCAAATCAAATCAACGGATTTTTACATGTGTACCTCAATGTCATGAAAAGGCAACTGATTGAAAAGGCGGCGATTGCAGTTTACTATTTACCATTTACCTGATTTAACTGCTGCTCAACTTATTTGACTGACTGGTTTTTCGTCAAGCCATTCATTTACAATCTAAAAATAAATTTTTTTGACGCATAAGTATATTTTGAAGAGAGTTATTCGTTTATAATTGAAACTTTACAAGTTTTTTAATGGAACTTTGATTTAAGTAGAAAAAAATCCCCAGACTTCAAAAACAACCTAATAATATATTAAAATATCAGCAAACTATTACAGATCACCACGAGATGAAGAAAAATAACTATTTTTAAATAAATGTCTCGTCTGACATTTGATGACATTCTAATTAATATTTTCGGTTGGCTTATTATGATTTATGATGACGAGAATTCTATCAAAAGTATAATGCAAAACTGGTGTCATCGCTGAGACAGTTTTCATTAATGTTTATTTGTAAGAGCAGTTTATATACATTTTACTACTTTTCCCAGTGACTTGACGAAAAACCTGCCTCAAATACACCAAGCAAAACTGGCTGTTGGGTACTTGGGCACTTTGCCAGTCAATTTGCTTTGTAAACAAGCGCAACAATGACTGCCAACGACCTTGACCAGAAACGTAATGAACCCTTTAAGTGTTTGTTTATATAAAAAAATAAAAAAGATGCGTGAAAAGTACCGAAACTAAAACCGTTACAATAGCATATGTAAACAAATCAACAGCAAAAAAAAAAATATATATATATATATATAAACAAATGAAAATAAAAAGATTTTTGAATGTGTCACATAAAATGTCATAACTGTCAGTTTGGGTTTTCGGCTTAAGCTTCGTCAGGGCCCATTTTTGAGATTAGCTGCCAACAATTGGAACGAAATGGAAATGGAATGTCAAATCACATGCCAAAGCACGTCCATCGCTCACATACAATAAACTGTTACACAAATCACAAGAAAACACAGAAACAAAAAAATGCGGCAGCTATCAAATACAAAAGCAAATACCAAAAAATGTAAATGCGATTTGAAGACGCCTCCATAAGATGATTAATCGACAGCTGCTTTATGCTTCAAGCCTGACAATTGTGTTGACAATGCATTTGATAAACAAAATGAATCTATACATGCCGAAAATGAGATTTATGTTAAGCCACAACAAACGATGTCCATAAAGATATTAATATGAGACAAGGTCAAGCTTTCAAAAAATGTTAAACACAACACATATATATTGTGAATGAATAAAATGTATACAATAAATATATGTACGTATGTTAATAGAGATATACTCTTCACAATGTTATTAATTCAAGGAAGTATGTAATTGTGCTGTTGAATTTAAAACAATGGCGCTTATAAGCACTCGCAGCTGTCTATCAAAAGCAAACAAACAAACACACAGTTGGCGCCCCCATGCAAACTTATGACATAAGCACCTGGAACGTCTAATGGCAGCCTCCTCCTCCTCCTCCTCTTCCTTCACCTGGCCAAAAGCCATCTCTTTTACACTTGCTCCTGTGTTTGACTGCCTCTTTCTGTTTGCAATTCGTTGCAAGTAAATCGAACAATATGTGGTCAAGACATGCAAGCAATGCGAATGAAACTAAATCGAAAGTTGCATGCAGCAACAGCAAAAATAGCAGCAGCAACAACAATCGAGCCGATCGTAACAGCTGTGCCAGTCTCTCAATTTCTCAGTCTCTCAGTCATGCCTCACATACACATACACATACACAAACACACAAACAAGCTGATACTATGTGTGAGACCCATTGACATAATAACGAGGAAGGTAACCAAAGTAAGACTCGACTTCTGCTTCTTCAATTACAGCGACCCACAATATGAAATTGAAACGTGTTGCCGCACGCTACTACCACCCTTCCCTCTTCTCCACCACCATAAAGCTAGTTGCTTGCTTAGGTTATGGTTACTGACCGCACAACAACATCACACGTCATATGTGGAACAATGACACAACATACACACCAAAATGACCGAGTGACACACTCTCTACTCTCCTTTTTGGTTGACAATCGCTTCCCTACTATTTTTAACCAGCTGGCTTTTTTTGATCCTGGTCTGACTGCCACTTGGTCTGGTCAAGTGAATGTATGGAAAGTAAAAGCATTGCAATTCGTAGAGATTTGGAGTTGGGATTGGTCTTTATACCCAGTTGACAAACGACAGGTTGCATAGTAAGTTTAGGCGAAAACCTAACGTTAAGCGTTATTTGATTAGGGCATTGAACTTAAATCTTAAGATTTATTGATTGCCTAGATTGCCTATATTAATTTATAATAAACGTTTAAAAAAACTTTAGATTTTTCTATAAAATATCAAACTAATTTTTATATCTTTTTAGATTTATAGTAAAAATAACGAGAGTTTAAGTGAAGTCGATATTCTGTTTCACAAGACAAAGTAATTTAAAGTGAATGATTTAACCAATAATAATAAATAACTTCAAGATAATGCGTAAATTGCATCCCAAGAAAATAAAAATGAAAAACATAATGTCTTTAAACCCAAAACTGAAAAACTTTTAAAAACGCGTATCTGTATGTACATTTGTACATCGAATTAAAAAAAAATTAAGAATTTCTTAAAGCAGTAAGAAGAATTTTGACATATTAAGAGTAAAGTTGTTGACTGTAAACTAAAAAAGGATACAAAAAATTCAATACTTTTAATAAAGTCATTATAATTCAACCAAAACAAAACATTATTAAAAAAAGCCAAACTGATTACTAATTAGGATGCAAATCACTATAATTAAAATGAAAACAAGTTTAAAAAAAGTGATTTTGGAAGTGTTTTGATGGCGTTGCATCTGATGCATTTAGGTATTATTCAATTACCAAATAAAAATAAAGAAAAATGTTGTTTATTATTATTTTTATACCCTGATCCCATTAAAAATGGGAAATAAGGGTATAATGAAGTTGTGCAAAAGTATGTAACAGGTAGAAGGAAGCATCTCCGACCCTATAAAGTATATATATTCTTGATCAGCATCAACAGTCGAGTCGATATAGCCATGTCCGTCTGTCCGTCTGTCCGTCTGTCCGTCTGTATGTATGAACGCGTCGATCTCAGAGACTATAAGAGCTAGAGACTCCAGATTTGGAACTTAAGCTCGCCCAATCCCTAGGCAGTACAAGTTTCTTTCCGATTTTCGATAACTCTTCCCGTTTCCGATATACACATGGGATCGATAACAACAAAATCTTGAATTTGCAAAACTTTGAGATGCAATTTGAATTATAAAACAAAATAATGACAATCTGTGAAAATTTTATCGAAATCGGATAATAAACACCGGAGATATGGGACATTGAAGTTTTGTACGCACTATGCTGTATGCGCGTACACACACACACACATACTTGCAAGCACTGACTGTACGCGGAAAGTATAGGGATCAGGGTATCGTCTAGTCGGGATATCTCGACTAGAGCCTTCTTACTTGTTAATTTTGTTGCTGTTGCAAGTCAATGCTCGTAAAAGGCTTGAGAAACAGCAAAAACACCAACAAACGGCAGCTGTCGGTAGTCGAATTCAAAAGCAAAATGGCACGCATCCAAACAGCTGAATCCCCACTCTACCCACTTTGCCCCCTCCCCAACCAAACACAAACATCTGCCTAAACAGTGATTGCAATTGCTGCATTTGGCGTCGCTTGCCACTTGGCTGCATCGAGTTCGCGCCTCCGAAATCTTAAATCGCAGCAAAACAAGCAACTAGCCAAGCAACTAAAACCGACAACGCGACTGGCCACGATCAAAACCATTCACCATTCGTTGCATGTTTTTTTGGTTTTGTTTTTTGGGCTATTGCGATTATGATTATACTACTTGTGCTATTGTTGTTGTTAATGTTGGTTTTGTTGTTGCTGGTCTTCGGGCTCGTCTGATTCGTCAGGTTGTTCGGATTTGGTTTTTGTCGTCGTGTGTATTTGGGTGTAAGTAAGAGTATAAAAGTTTGAGCTGGCGCTGCAGTTGGCATCATTAAACCGTTAACCATCGAACAGTATAGAGTGGTACGGAACGTGTGAAGAGAGTTGAGTTAACACCGATTGATCCCCTTTAACAAAATATCTGTATACACTAATATACAAATCGATCGTGCGGCACTTACAAATAAAATCGGGATACAGTTTGACGGATAACTAACCACAAGGATATCTTACGCCAGCAACATGAAGTTGATGGTATGTATAAAGGATATTAAAAGTGCAGTGTTGTGAAAAGTGCCAAAGAACTTTCAAATGGAACAGAAATAATACAATGTAAAGTGAAAAGAATCAAACGGAATACTATGTTAACTAAGGATATTTAAATATTTTCTAAAATTTCAAGAATTTCCCCAACCCAACTTCATATTTATGCTCTCTAACCTTTTTGCAGCGTACAGCGACATCGGTCGCGCTGGTGCTGCTGCTTGCCACAAGCTATGCACAGGCTGAAGGCGATGAGAAGGTCGAAGCTGCCGAGAAGACAGCGGTTGAGCCGACAGAAAAGAAGGCTGTGGAAACAGCCGCTGCTGCCGAAGATACCACAAAAACGAAGCGTGGCTTGCATCATTATGAGGATTATCATCATCATCATGTGCCACATTTTCCCGTCCATGAGGAAAAGACACTAACGGTCATCAAGAAGGTGCCAGTGCCTGTGCCCATTGAGAAGATCGTACATGTACCCGTGGAGAAACACATTCATGTGCCTGTGAAGGTCAAGGTGCCAAAACCCTATCCAGTGGTTAAGCATGTTCCCTATGAGGTTAAGGAGATCGTCAAGGTGCCCTATGAAGTGCCACAGCCATACCCAGTCGAAAAGAAGATCCCCTATGCTGTCCATGTGCCCTATGATCGTCCAGTGCCTTACAAGGTAAGATTTCTAACTGCTCTCCAGCTGCTGACTCCTTGGATAACCAACCACCCTGTTGCCCTTTCACTTAGGTAAATGTGCCCGCACCTTATCCCGTTGAGAAGAAGGTCCATTATCCCGTCAAGGTTCATGTGCCAGCACCCTATCCAGTCGAAAAGATTGTTCACTACAATGTAGAGAAGCATGTCCATGTCGACAAACCCTATCCAGTCGAAAAGGTTGTGCACTACCCAGTCAAGGTGCCCGTCGATAAGCCAGTGCCCCACTACATTGACAAACCAGTGCCTCACTATGTGGACAAGCCAGTGCCAGTGCCTGTCATCAAGAAGGTGCCCGTGCCCGTTCATGTGCCCTATGATCGTCCAGTGCCCGTGCATGTGGACAAACCAGTGCCGTATGAGGTGAAGATACATGTGCCCGCCCCATACCCCGTGATCAAGGAGGTGCCAGTCAAGCATGAGAAAGAAGTTCCGTACCCAGTGAAGATTCCAGTGGAGAAGCCCGTCCATGTGCACATTGAGAAGCATGTGCCCGAGTATCATGAGAAGCACATTAGCTACAAGGAGCCTGAGTTTGTGCACAAGCACATCGAGGAGCAGCATCATCATCATCATCATGAGCCTATCCATCATCACTCATCGTATTCGGCACCCATTGAGGAGCATCATGAACATGAGCATGAGGTGGAGCATGATTTTAACTATCATGATTATCATTCATATCACGGTTACTAAATTGGTGAAATGAATTTCTTTCTTTCTCACTCTTTCTTTGCAGCATTGATAAAAAAACGGTTATGAACGGTAACGGTTATGAATGGATATATCTTCACATATATACATAGCTAAACGAAAACAAAAAAAAAACAATAACTTCCATCACTTAGAAACATTTCAGTTCCAATTCCAAAAGAAAAAAAAAAACATTTCCATATCATTTCCTAATGCCTAACATTCCAATAACACATTGCTATATCGAACGTGATAACGATAGAGATTCTGATATCAATTGATAATGTGACAATTACGATCATACTTAGTTTTTACACACAACGAACTCTCTTTTAGCTTAAGCCATACAAGAAAACAAAAGAAAAAGAAAACGAAAAAAAGAAAACGAAAAAAAAAAACGTTGACGAAAATATCCCGTGAGAAATGTTATGAGAAATTTTTAGACAGTTTGACTAGACTTTAAGAAAAATATATATATTAGATACAACACATTTGAGCCCACAACTACAAGAACAAGACTAATAATAATACTAACAACAACAACAACAACAACTAGTTATGAACAACAGTGGTAGTAGGCAACAACACATACACAATATGAACACCTTTAGCAGGATCAATTTGGATGTGTTGTTGGACTTGGACTTGGACTTGCCTCTCTTGGCTCTAACACCCCTGGGTACATTTTGACGTGGTTTGCCGCTGCTGTATTGTCCTCCAGCTGCGGCGACTCCTCCTTCTGCTCTGGTCCACCGACTTGTGCACCCGGTACGGTTCAATTTGAGATGTGTTTTTAATTGAGATCTGATTGTAAGCGTGTTGTAAGCGTGTGATAAAGACTTCTGTTTAGTGTTTAAGTGTAGTTCTCTAAGGATAAGGAAGGCACTCCTGCCAGCCAACAGCAGTCGCCTAATTAAGTCAGTTTGTAAACGAACGTATTGTATTATTGTGTAATATTTTTTGCTACCTAGTTTTTAATGCAACCATCTATCTATAGTTTTGCTTATTGTAAAAAGCAGTTGAAACGGATTTATAAAAAGTACTTAATTTACCAAAAATATTTTTTTGTCTCTGTAAAAAAAATATATAAACAACAACAAAACAGACATTGATAATGAAGCTGATGAATGTAAACAATAATAAACAAAAAACACGAGAAAATCAAGTGATCAAAACTAAAACAAACAATTTTGTTTTTATTTTATTCTTAAAACTTTATGAATTCATTATTTCAAGTCGTATCTGCTAACATGAATTTTAAGAAGCAATTTAATTTAAATCCAGTCAAAATAAAATATGTTATGAATGAAATTAAATTCTTTAAATTTACAAATTTATATTTTAGAATTTTATTTTATTTTTTTTTTTAATAAAATTCTTGAATCAAACATCCGGCGATCATTCTCAATTGCCTGTATATAGATTTTTTAATTCAACTCAAATGCAACTTAAGGCTTTGAGAATTAAAAAATTATATTGAAGAAATATTAAAATAAACAATATGTTGTCAAGAAACATAATCTCATAGACATTTTTAATATAATTCCCTTAATTTAATATATGTCATACCACTTTAAAGTTAAGTAATCAACATTTGCATTTTTAGTGCAAAACTCAAAGTATAACTTTACCCAGTGAAGTTACTTTCCCACAATGTGTTTATTCGTATTTGCAAGTGAAAAGAGACAGCTGATGTCTGAACTAAACTGAAATCAAGTCATTTTGCATGGCACATAAACGGCTTATCTAATTTTCAAATGAGGTAAACATTGCTTGATATTCATAATTGCATATTCAAAGTGTCTCGCGCCCACTGGAAGCGACTTTGAGGCAGGCAACATGTTTATTACATTTGCCACACCATGTTTTTATCATTACGGCATGAATGCCACATCAATAACAACAACACTAACTAACAACAACAACAACAACAACAATTGCAGCCACAAAGACAACGCGCTGACGGCAGCTTGCGTTTATTTCCTAGCGTTTATTTTGTGGTCTGGCATTACTTTTTATTAGCACCGCCGATTTGTGTCTGTGTGTGTGGTTAGTGCGGTTGTCAGTGGTTATACTCTATTTCAAGGCACATATACGGAGAGGGTAGACATAGAACTTAAACTAGAGTAAAAACCATATTTAAGTAAATGTTTTGAAGAATGAAGAACAATTAACTGAAATTTTGTATACATTTTATTGCAATCTGGTCTGAAGAAAATAATTTAAACAATATTACAGGGCATCTTCAAGTCATTACTTGTGAAATTGAGGTAAAGTATTCAGACACGTTGTTTAGTTCGCCTGCGGCTTGTCGGAGTTGACGGGGTGTATTAAGATTAGGTTTCAATTTGCATTTCGGCTTCATTGAAGCCAATGCTGCAATTTTAGTCCGTCCAAGTGGGGCATAGATTTATCACGTTTTCCTTAGTCGGTTTGTAGGACATGTGCTCCTAACCGATATTTGAGACAAAAGCACAAGCAGCCTAGCGTACATGCAAAGAGTCGTGTTGTGAAACTGAAACTTACTGAAATGAAAAGTGTTCAGAGCACTGACTCTGACTCTGTCTCTGACTATGGGTCCAACTTTGTTTTATTACCATATCTAGGCTAACTCTCTTGGTGGCTAGCTGATTTCTGGTAGCTAGCTGTTGTTTATGTAACTCTAACTCTAACTCTAACTGTAACTGTAAATGTTACTGTAGCATTTGCAGTTTATGGATTATGCAATAAATAATCAACACACAATGGCCGATCCAAAAGCGGCTGCTGTTTGGTAATACCCTCCCCAATAGAATGGCCCGCCATAAAAATCTGGCTAATGGTTTTTAGTTTTATATTTTATATTTTTTTCTCAGTCAGCTGCAATTAAAGTGGAGTTAATTAAAGTAATTTGCATACGAATAGAGTGGATAATTATATAGTTTAATATTAATTTGAAACTCAACTTGAGTTAGCAAACTCTTTGAAATGAAATTAAATCTAACTTATATTTTTTTGCTTTTCGAAAAATATGAAATAAAAATTGGATTAGATTTGAATATGTTTTAACAAAAATGTTAATATTAAAACATTCTTGATTGCTTACTTTAAATATCTACAATTGTTAAAACTATGCACTACACCTTGAAAGAACCACAAAGTAGCTAAAAGACACCGCTTACTCTGCTGGTTAGCCTAAACGACCAAAAAACAAAATTATGCAACATGCCAGCATTGTGGTTGTCATAATACTCAGCGCCTTGTCTTACATTTAAATAGGCGTCAATAAAAGACCAAAAAATAAATAATAAAAAAAGACCACAAAACATTGGCCCAGGTGCTGCTGCTGATTAGCATGGTCAGTTTTAATGGGCAGCCATTGACACCACTATTTTCTTGGGTGGTTGATGGTGGTGGTGCCATCTATTGCACCACCGAGCGTTGCTTTTTGAGTCACGTCAAAATTTGCATTTGCATTTCGTAGGAAAAATGAGTTTCTTTATTGTTGTTTTCATTGGTTTAATGGGTCAGTTAGTCAAAAATACATACACACATATGCATATATATGTATACATATATTGTCGAATGTGTGTGGTTCGATATGCGGTTTTTCGTAACAGTTTGTTATTGGGCTTATTTAAATGATGTCAGAGCCAAAGCCAAAGCAGCGACTAGCCGGTCTCCAGTTTTGGCAGCAGCCAAGTGGAAAGTGAATGCGGGAAATATCGTCGACATGCGAGTTTTTCTATCTTTCTTTCTTTCCCATCCCACACACACAAACGCAAACACACACACACTTACAGATATACATTGTGTGCAAATGTCTGGATTGGTCATTATGTGCAGTCAGTGGGCCAACATTGTAACCAGTTGGTGGTTGCCGGTTTCTTTTGGTTTAGTTTGGCTTGCTTCTGTGTCTTAGCGATCCGTATATTACGACGCGTAATCGGCAATTTGACGGAAAATATTTGAAATGTTTGCATGTGTGTGTGTTAAATGTAATCGA
Source organism: Scaptomyza tumidula (assembly GCA_035044465.1). Classification (NCBI taxonomy): domain Eukaryota; kingdom Metazoa; phylum Arthropoda; class Insecta; order Diptera; family Drosophilidae; genus Scaptomyza; species Scaptomyza tumidula. The sequence continues at coordinate 617,405 of JAWNNW010000595.1, read as the reverse complement.
AACGAGTAAAATTAATAACTAGCTTTGGTTTGTTCGATATTTAATTGCAGTCTATGCGTTATGCACTTCGTGCGGTAATGGAATATGTAATCAATGATTAAATAAGATAAATGCGTATGTAGATGATCTACACTTTGATTATTGCAGGAAGAAAGAAAATGCACAAAGCATAGCTGTGTGGTTCAAGGATAAAGGAAAGAAACTCTTGAATGATTTATTTCAGATAAAAAGCTTGAGAAATTAAAAATAAATCTTCTACCAACATTTCAATTTTAAATGTAAAACGTGATATGTATAAATATAAAATAATTTCCTTAAAATCTTATCTACGGATAAATGAACTTTTCAAATTCCATATATTGAATTGTTTGAAGAATATATTTAGTTTTAAGTCGTTATCGCAAGTGTTAAAAGTTTTGCTGAGGCAAAATAAGGAACGAACAAATTAATTTTACTCTTTTGATTAACTTAATGCAAATCAGAGAGAAATATGATTTGTTATTTTAACAATACGAATCCGAGATATGTTTCTTTCAATTAGATCAGGGTTTTGACATAACAGCTGTCTATATTGGTTTTTGAGGTTATGAGAGTCTAGCCTTGTTGGTATTTTGAGGCTATTTTGAAAACCTTTTTTTTTTACATTAAAAGCTTTCTGTTAATAATATACACTCATTTTTTCAAAGTTTTTCAAAGATAAATGTTGGGTTGAACTAATTGGTTTTCTCAAAGCCAGAATCACTTATAAATTTCTATCGCCTTAATGGTGTGAAAAGATATTGTCGAACTTAACAAACGAATCAGCCTTCTATTTGTTTGTTGATTGTGACTGTTAGCTTAACTTCTATCGGTCAAATTTGTTACCCTTAACCGAACTGTGAGAAATTCAAATTCGACTAAGCGTTAGTTAGTTTCACTAACCTGACATTGAAAAATTGGGCTTTAATAAGGAAGTTATTGAATAAATGAAAATCAGTACTCACTTAACGTAGGGTATATTTGCGGGTATATGATATTTGGCGCCCAAATCAAAATCCTTTTCCGAGCGTAAGACAGGCGGCTTAATGCCCGAATATCTCTCCCTGCAAAAATCACACAGAGTACGCTTAAAGTGATTCATTAACGGAGTAAATGACGTACTTACCGCAAATTCCAGTAATGACAATTCATAATTCGCTTATTCACATTGCCACTGAAGACATCATAGCGCCAGTTATCCAAAGACAAGGCGAAGGGCAGAAAAGCAACCTGTCATACAGTAAATCGTTATTGTTCATACAATGTATAGTTAAGAGCTATTATTGCACTAACCTTATCTATTGCCATGGTGAATAAATAATTGATATCATAGCTTGATTCATCTAGCGACCTCTGCAGAAGGCCCAAAGTTTGTAAATGTTTTGGTGTGGATACAGACAGACCAATGGCATCTCCCACTGCCTGATGGAAGGCGGGATTGGCTCCGTTCCGGAAGATCTTGGGCAGATGGCGATACTGCAGGAAGTATTGAATATGTGCCATCTCATGATGTACGCTGATCAAACTGCGCTGATTAATGTCCGTGCAGATCTTCACACGAAAATCATGTCGGTTGCAGAAGTCCCAGGCTGAGGGTTCGCACAATACGCGTTTGCCTAGCGGCTGCTCAAATATTGAGTTTCTATAGAAATCTGGTCCCACAGCGGACATATTGATGGAGGTAAAAAACTCTTCGGCCAATTGGAACATCAGCAACGGCGTATATCCCTGCTCCACCATGCGCGGCGTCACATCGATGAGCTTGCGACCCGGATAGGGTATAAGGATGTCTAATACACTCGACCACGACTGTCCGTACATGTTGCCCAATATATGTGACGGTATGGGCGCAATCCGATTAATGCGATCCGGTCCATAGTAATCCCTAAGCTTGCGACGCACATATGAATGCAGACCTTCGTAGAGGGGACGTATCTGCTCCCAAACGTTATCCATATCCTGACGAAAGTTGCCAGATTCATAGGCCAAATACCAGTATTCGCCGCCATTGGTTACATCTGCAAGATATTTTCTGCATGATTATTTAATATATTTTAATGTTTTATTATTTTCTATAGTTTTTGACTGTGTTTTTAATAAGTGTGACCTTAAGTCTTATTTCCAATTTGCCATCTCTTATAAATAATCGATAGTCACATCGCCAAACCGCCACATTCATCGGCAGATTTTAAAATTAGATATCAACTATTTGAAAACTTAAACGTACTGTTTACAGCTGCCACATCCTGCATGACATCAATCAATTGTTCGTAGTTATCGCGCATGCCACGCCCCGCCTTGCGATGATATTCAACCCATGTATGCTGCAGCTCATCCCAATCTCTGCTCTTGGCCATAATGTCCTTGAGGTGTGGAATATAGTGCAGATCACACTGAAAAGGCTGCTGATACGCACAAATGCTGGCATCATTGTAGAGGAAAAGCATTTCGTTTAACAAGCGATTGTACTGTTAGGGGAAAGATACTTTATTATAAGTTTATGGGCAAATCTAACAAACTTACCCTATCCAAAATATCGATGGGCAACGAATTGGGTCCAGCCTCAGATTGTAGCATTAACTGTCTATAAAGTCGCCGATCGAATATGAGATCCTTGTTAATTCGTTTCGATTGTTGAGCTGTTAAACGCTGATATTCCACATAGCGTTGTTGGGCATTTAACTATTGATGGATTCAAGGAAAGTGTAAAGTAAATGGAAGTATTACAACTTGGTATAAATCAAGAACCTAAAGTCATACTCTCAAAACTGCATTATTACAACTTTTGGGTTATCTATAAGTGTTTGCTATTTAGAACTTACTTAAGTGGAAGGTTTTTTCTTTCACGGTTCGAAATAACAAAAGTTAAAGTTAAAATTTGTTTGGCAAAAATAATTTTGATTCAAGCATAATGTAAGCTGTACTTTAAATATATGCTTATTACAATTAAAAAAAAATTTAAATGTTGAAAATATCTATTTAAATAGATTAAGCTATTAAGTTTAGTATTATTTTTACTAGCACAAGCAAAAAGAATTCTTTTCAAATTAAATCCCTTAATATTTGTTTGAATTTCATGATTCAAGTCTCTCTCTTAATATCTTGTGCAAAATCTTGCCCAAGAACGTGGCTTAAAACTCTCAGAGTGCAACACTTTGACATTGGCATGTCTGCCTGAGAACCCCAAAACTACCTTGAAAACACGAATATGTTGTGTATATTGAGTTTGTAACTGTGTGTGTGTGTATGTTTGTTGCAAATGTTGTGTCTATTTATCATGCCAAGAAATTTACCAAGTTGCAAATGCGTCAAGCTAAATCTGATGAGAATACTACACACAAACTAACACACACAGATCGCGTGCCGCTCCAGCAAAACGCCAATTCCAAATCCAATTACAATTACATATTCAAGGGTACACCAAATGTGTATTGAGTTTAGTGCTTGCTTTTGCCCAACAACTCACCGCTTCCGTCTGTGTAAAATCGTTGACGTTCGTCTCGAAATTCCATTGAGCTGCCACATTAGCGGTGCACTCAAGCGAACCCTTCTGATCGGTTTCGACCAGGAGATTACGTAACTTCTCCAGCTCCTGCTGGTAACGACGATCCTGTTGATAACGCTGTCGGTCCACATAGCCTTGATTTAGATTAAATCTATCCTGATTGGATAGATAGGGATTCTCGAAACGATTACGATTATTATTCACGCTTACAAATTCCACATTGGGATTGTTATTGTAGATGGGATTTTCATCAGCAAAGGGTCGATTATTGGGCGGTTCATTAAAGCTGCCATAGTTGCGATCAGTGCTGGACGAAGTGGGTCCATAGTTGTGATTCGCATAACGATTATCTTGTCCACGATCGCGATTCACATCCGCACTGAAGGGTGAATCATCGCCACGATCACTGAAATTCAATCGTGGTGTCGGATAGGCGTAACCCAATCGCATACGTTCGTCATACGTCTGACCGTACTACAAATGAGAGATCATTATTAAATGCTGTACCAAAAGACAACACTCATCGCACAGAACACACACCCTAAAGTCATCCAATCCATCGTCGCTACTGCTTCCCGCTCCTCTACCGCCCCCATCATCCGAATAGGGCGGTCCATAACGCTGACTACGATCGCGATCGGCCCTTAACTGGGCTGGGGTGGTTGCCTCATTGGGCGTGTAACCATTATAGAGTATCTCTGGCTGCGGTGTTGGTAAATTAAGTTGGGGTTGAGCTGTTGCAAAACTCCATATGCTGGAGCATACGATGATAAGACAATGCCACATGTTTGCTCCTATCATGCAATGAGATCTATATATTTAACACTCTCAAGGTCAACTCGAAACACTTATTTAATCTTTCACAAGCAATTACACAATGTTAATTGCAGTTTTATGGCATTAACTTCGACGGTAAACAGACGAACTGGCCTGATTTGCCAGTGAGAGGTTTTTTTACTGGTCACGCGAAGAATCTTATAGAAAGCACAGTATTACGTACCGGGTATTTTTTATTTTTTTTTTTAGCTATTTTCGCAACGATTTAAACAAACTACGATGCTTAAGATTTATGTTTTTATTTATGTTTTTCAATATTATTTATTTCCCCAGGTCAAAACATTCACTTTTAGAGCAGAGATATATAACATTATTTTGCAGAGCAATTAAGTGTACATGATCTTCTTTTTAAGGAATATTATAGTATATATTATTTCCTTAATTTGATAAATTTAGATTATATCTTCAGGGATCAAGCCATAAGAACCACTTTTTTGGCTTGAGTTGCACTTAATTCCATTTCCGTTAATATTATTTCTAATCACTTTCCGTTTCGATATTTTTGTTCAGAGTCCGTACACCCACGTAACGTCACGTAACGCGTCTAAAACTCTACTAACTTGAGTGTAAGAATTTTTTTTTCGAAATTACTTTGTGACTTTTTTTTTGTTTTGTTTGTGACTCGAAAATGAATTCAAATTTTAGCGTTGCGACGCAGTTGCAGTAAGCGTCGCAGTCGCGGTCGACGTAATGTTGTGTGAGATAATCGCAATTAGCACTGAGACAAACTGAGCGTTGACGTCGCTGTTAACGACAACAACAAAAAAAAGTAACAATAACAACAACCATAAAAATCAGCCATAAGCTTGGGAACAACAATGGGGCAAATGTGCATGTATGTTTGTGTGGGTGTGTGTGTGTGTAAATATTTTGCATGCATGTTTGCAATTATAAGGGACGGTATGGGCATACATATGTATGTATAAAACTTACAAGTACGTCTACGAGCACTAATCAGTCAAGAAAAAGCTTTAACCGCATAATTACAACGACTGTGAGAAAGCCGCCAACAATTTGTGAGTGACTACTTACAGGTTATAAAATAAATGAGTGAGAGTAGCTTGAGTCAAAATGACCATAAAATAAAATTGTTCATAAAACTACTTTATAGTGTATGCAAATTTGGTTTGTTAAATGTTGAGCACGCAAAAGCTTCTGTAAGGCAACAAGTAAAGTACCTTTCTGTGCATAATTAGGAAATTGTTAACAGTCTTATGCTAAAATATCCCAGAAGCAAAATCCTTATGTAGCATTGCAACGATAACTGTAAGCAATCGATAACTGCCGTGAGTAGCATAACGTAACATAAACAAAGCGCGCAGCATAACGTAAAATGATCATTTTATCAATTGCTTACAATTATTTTTAACTTCGCGTTCGCTGTTCGCGGTCGCTGTTGGCGTCGCTGCTGCAGCGCATGCGTTTAATTGCGATGCAAAACATTCGCGCAGCAGCCGACTACGGAATGTTTGTTATTGTCAGTCTTGACCTAGCCGCATGTGAAAAATCGTTTTGACTCATGCACGGCGCATAGAGATGAAAAGTGTTTGCGGGTGTAAGTGAATGCAATGCGAACGAAGCTCGATACAAAAGATAATTAGAGAAGAGAGTATTCTCCACAAGGTGCTAACTAGATGGGCCGCATGAATAAGTGACTTGCCAGACTGATTGATGCTTTGATTGCGTTCCACTGGCATATAAAATACAGGTAAGCACTTAATATTTCTATGATTCATGGTGTAATTAGTTCGGGTTTGAGTTCTGGGTCTCCGCCTCACAAATGATCTCATAAAAATAAATGAATCTTGCACCTGGAACAGCAGAACACATTTATTTATTTATTTTAGTTCTCTGAAAGTCAAGGTTAAAAAGTACTTTAGTTACTTTAAGTACTTAGGTGTTGTATAAGTTCTAGAATTCTGGGGACAACCCATTGCAAGCGTGGGAAAATAGTTAGGATTGAGTGTCTGTTACTAATTGAACTATGCATTTGTTTGAATAATCCGTAAGGCAACAATTTATTTTAACAGCATATTTACTTTATTCTAAGTGAATTTCAGCTTTCGAGTTAGCCAACACCTCAGCGTCATCATAATGATTTGAATTTTAATTATAGTCTCGCGTTGATGAGTTTTTTGTTTTAGTTGTATTTTTTCATTTTTTTCCGGTTCCCTCTTAGTTAGTTTTAGCATAAAACATACGATGCGCCTTTTGCACAAATTAATTGCATTTTTCTTAACTTTTTAAACTATTTGTAATTACTTTCAAGTTAACTAAACTTGTTGAGTGCTTGTGTTGAGCTGCTTGCAGCTTATAAGCTTCATATGTATGCAATTATTTGCAATCAAGATCGACTTAAGAAAATTTAAACAATTTGACTTAAAAGAGTGATCGAGTAATCCGATAAAAGGTTAACTAGAAGACTCCATTAAGAAGTTACCTTATTGTCAATACTTCCCACACAACTTCATCAATATAATATTCGCTTGGGTTAATTCATAACTTAAACTGTTCTAACTAATTGAAATGATTTGTAGAACATTCGATTTTTTCAATATATTTAAACATGCATTAAGAGTTTTCGCAGAGTATTTGATTTTTTATTTCCGATTTTAATTTGTTTTTCGCTTTTTTATGCATTATAATAACTTCAATTATTTAAACTTTTTTTTTTGTTTCTGCTCATCTTCACCATAAGTTGATATTTTAAAATTAGTTAAAACCAAAATTGTGGTGTTTTAGTCCGCCAAACTATTTACTGCATACTTTTTAATGTCAGACAACTTATGCATTCTTTACTGCGTACTTTTAGGCATAGCTGTTGAAATTGTCATTATATCATATCAAAAGCAAAGTACTATAACCAACCAACTTCCAAACCATTTTCACGATTTTGCAGCGTCAGCCAATCCTGTAAAGGTCTAAAATAAGTCAAAAGTCCATCCAGACTAAGTTGCCCTGTGCCGAGCAGCTGCTGCAGCAAAGTTTTATAATGCAGCGACGAACCCAAAGACATGACGCGATGTAGACTGACTCCGATTTCAGACTGATCGGAAAGATCACACAAATCCAAGGGCTTATCAACAGAGCCTTCAACAAACTGACCTGTTACATTGCAAAAGTGTTTATACAGCTGAAACTGTAGCACCATACTTAGAAATTGGCTGTAGAAAAAATGGTTTTAATAAACTTTAATTAACGAAATAAAAAATTATTTCCTACCTGGCATATTGATCGTCCACCTCCATTAGCAGCTTTGCAGGCACATCAAAGTGCTCGTTACTGCGTCTGCGTGGTGGTCTGGCGCCAGTAAACGTTTCCGTCAGCCTCCAATAGGCTTCATTATCATCCGCTTTGATGTGTCCGCTGAGCACCTCGACTCGATATCGATCCAGCACATAGAAGACAGGCAACAAAAAGATCACACGTAGACCCTGCAAATACAGGCGATTGAGACGAGCAGGTAAACCCATCCACTTTGCACCCTGAAGTAACCCGAGCTTGCGCAGGTAGCGGGGAGACGAAGCAGATAAGGCGAAACATTTACTCAACGCATCTATAAAATTGGGAAAGGGTTCCTCCCGCAGCAGCGTCGGTTGTGATAAGGCCGCACGAAAATAATGTATCTCAAACTGTGCCTCAAACATGTTGAAGAAACGCTCTTCATCATTCATCGGGCAATAGCTAAAGTTGATTGCGGAGAGCGTGTGAAATTGCCAGGACTTGTGCCAACATTGATCTTCGTTAAGTGTAGCCGAAGGTTCAGCGTTAGACCAAATCGAACTAAGGGAACATTAGTTCGACATAATCGTTCGAGTGACTCGTGACTCTTATGCACTTACCTTTCCAACTGTGTTAAGCCCAATCCTCGATAGTACTCGGCGACATTCCAGAACACCCGCTGCGTGGTGCTTAAGCCGCGTCGATGCAGCGCCTCGGTAATGTTTGGTAAACCCATCTCCATTGAGGGTATATCCACAAAGAAATCAGCATTTGCACGCCTGAAAGCGTTGCCCAGAAAGACTTCCGCCAAATGTTGAGGATAACTTCTTCCACGAGCCACTTGCTGTTCACCATACATCCTTCGTAGTGATCCTCGAACATGTGCATGGAACTGCAGTAAAAGTGGCTGCAAAGACGCCATCAATTTATTAAGCAGACTCATGGATTGTTCTGCACTCAGCTCCAGATGTCGAAACCAATAATCTTGCGGTTGCTTAAATCCATTCAATTTGGCTGTCTTTTTGTACAGCTCCATAAAGTTGACGAATTGCTGACGTGTGGCAAGACCCGTGCAACGCCGCCACTCCAACCAATAGTGTTCGACTTCCTCCAGATTACGACTATGTTGCACCACATTCTGCACATTGGGAATAAGCTTAAGCGTGCAATTCAAAGGTTGCCTGTAGGCGCACAGTTGAACATTACGATAACTTTCACTCATATTGGCTGCCAACTCATAGACTTTAGCCAACTCATCAACGGGTAATGCCTCATAGCCCAATTGTGGTATTTTCTGCAATTGGCGTCGTTGCACTGCATCACCAATATTCAACCTCTTAAATTTGGCTACCCGACTGCTAATGCTCTTCAAATAGTCTATCAGCTTCTCATTTGCAACTTCAGCTTGCAACATTGCTATGAGGTCGTTGGGTCCATGTAACTCATTTTGCAATAATGCTAACTGCTCCCGATCGTATAAAGTTGACAATTGCTGATTCACATCGCTTACAAATGCAGCCAAACTCGAATCAGACGTTAAATTAGCTTGTGATAATGTCAAGCAAAGCTTTACAAATAATCAAAAATATTCAAAGATATAAAACATTAGACAATTCTTGAAAATGCATATGACTTAAACAAACAAAAACCAGAAAGATTATTTTGATGCGTTTCACAATTTTACAATTCGTTCATTTGAAATTAAATTTTAGATTTAATACTTTTACTTTTCGACTTTCTAAACTATCTTATCGTACATTGGCTTTAAATTTGAAATTATATATATTTTTTTTTTAATTTTAAACGTTTGTTTTTAATGCAATAGTTATGAATATAAAACAGTTTTGTCTCCTACAAACTGTTACATCCCGCTCAACTTCCAATTTACTTACTAGGATTAAGGCGCATTTGATCATTATTTCACACTTTCTTTAACTTCTTTTCACATTGATCTAAGCTTAAATTATTTATTCGCAACACGTAACTGAACTTCAACTTGAGGAACAAAAAATATATGTTCTGCGCTGGCGCAGCTTTTATAGACAACTGGCTCGGGGCCAGAAGCCCATGGTCAACCATGGTCAACAAATGAGACCATTGACAAGAATTTGCAATTATAATGCGCTCCACTCAACACATAAACAAACAAAAATAAGCAACGAGTTTTGATTTTCAAATGGCTTTTAATACTGCACATTATTATCGATATACGAAAATCTCTCAAAGCTTGTTTCGAACTTCAATTCAGCAAAGTACTTTAGAAACAGCTGGATACAAAAACTTTCAATTAAGACGACACGCATTCTGTAAGAGAAATGGAAACGTGTTAAGAGTTGGTAACGATGTTCGAAGATTTGCCGAAAACTTACTATCAGACGGTGTCCAGCCAATGTGCACCTTGTTTTTAACATTCTCTGCCTCGAGCCAGACGCGTAGGGGCTCAAAGTATTCGGCTATGGCCTTGCCGGTCATAACGCGCTCACCATTGAAGGCTTCCAATGCATCGGGCCAGGGCTTAGAGGCGCCCAGCGAAAGCATCTTACTGTTTTGCGAAATTATAGATTAGAGAATGTGTTTAAGTCTTGTTTTATAATACATACTGGAAAGCAGCACCAGCAGCTGCACTACCATATATATCGCAGTTATCCAAAGGCAATTCAGGATTTTTGGGATCATACTGATTAGCCATAATGCAGGCAGATTTGTAGAATTGGAATTGAATGATAAACGAAACCAGATACCTGTTTAAAAAAAAAACAAACAAAACATTTTAATTTAAGACTTTTCAAACATTCTAGAAACATTCTTATTTGGGAAATTAAACAATGATTTTAAGGGAAAATAAATTCAAATTTAAAAATGTGAATAATTTAAATTTAATTTAAATGGTATTGATAGATAAAAAGATATTTTATTTCAAGAACTTTTATATTTTTACCTTTTATTGTATAAATAAAATATAAATTATTTATAGCTTGTAAAAGTCAAACTATTATCTTGATATAAACTACTCACCTCGCATATTCGACATCAGCTGAGACGTGATACTTGGCAGGGGCATCAAAATCCTTTTCGGTGCGGACAACTGGTGGTTCGATGCCAGAGTACTCCTCACGCAGCTTCCAGAATGCACAGTTCCAGTTGGCCTTGTCCACCTCGCCGCGGAACAGAGCCCAACGATACTTGTCCATGGTGAAAGCAAACGGCAAGAAGACAATCTTATCGAGTGCCGTCAGGAAAAGCTGATTAATGCGCGCCTCCTCATCGAGCACAAAGTTCTTGAGCAGACCGATTTTCTCTAGATGCTTGGGTGTTGACACCGACAGAGAAAGGACATCTCCGACAGCTTCATGGAAACCAGGATTGGCGCCAGTGCGATAGACAAATGGCAAATGTTGGTATTGCAGGAAGTATTGGATATGTCCCTGCTCATGGTGCACAGTAAAGAGCTGACTCTGGGTCACGGTGGTGCACTGCTTGATGCGAACATCGTCCTGCAGATAGAAGTCCCAAGCGCTAGCATGACAAATCAGGTCCCGACCATCGGTGGGCTTCTCAATGATCGATTTCTCCCAGAAGCTCCTAAGAGAGTTTAAAGCAAAATGAGATCCCAACTTTGAATGTTCCTTCATTACTTACTTTGGCAATTTGGTCAGATTCATGGAGGTAAAGAAGTCATCGCCCATCTGGAACATCTTTAGTGGAGTATACCCCTGCTTGACCATCTCCGGGGTGACATCTACAAGCGGTTTTTTTGGGAAGGGTGTCACAAGCTCCGCAATATCGGACCATTGTTGTGCCCACATATTGCCCAACAGATGCATGGGCAGTGGACCCTTCTCGGACACAACCTTATCGCCATAGTGTTGCCTCAAACGATAGCGCACATAGCCATGGATTTGCTCATACAATGGACGAATCTCGGCAAAGATATCCTCAAGTTGCTTCTCAAATGTCTCATCTTCATACTCATCCAACCAGAGCTCAGCGCCCGAGGTGAAGTCTATCAGGAATAGAATGAAATTGTAGATTAGCATTAAAAAAGCAAAAGGATGCGATTAAAAGTATCAATTTTAAAGAGATTGATGAGATAATTAAATTTGAGTAACATAATTCAAGACTACAAATGCAGTTAAAGCAATAATAATATATCTCGTTAGTACTTACTATTCAGTTTAGCTGCCTTGGTATTGAGCTCTATGTAACGCTCGAATTGGGGTCGCACCGCTGTGCCGGCCTTGTTATAGAACTGTTGCCAATAATATTTAAGCTCCTCGTGATCACGACTCTTGGTAATGACCTCTTCGATTTCTGGCTCGAGTGCCAGATCGCATTTGGTGTTGTCCTTGTAGTCGCAGACCTTTACCTTAGCAAAGTTCGATTCCATTGCGGACATTGTCTCCAGGAACTCGGCATAGTCGGCCTCAGACAGAGCGGCATAGCCAAGCTTGGATAGAGCCTTGAACTGACGCTTCAGGTCCTCGCTTTGATAGCTGCGCCAATTGAAACGCTGTATCTCAAGAGAGACCTCCTTGAGGAATTTGGCCAAATCGGCAGATACTTCATTCTTTCTCTTCTCGGTGTCATCGTTGATATTGGAGGCATAGGCCCAGGAGGCTTCTGTGTCAATATTGGTACGTCTGGCCTGCTCCTTATTTAGGTTCTCCAAATACTCTTTTGCTTGTATTTCTTCCTTGATTGCAGCTTGCGTTAGCTGTAATGGAATTTTCGTTGTACCTTTTGTTTCTTGAAAAGTAGTGTTGGCAAAACATACCGCTAACGTAGCCACCAATAGGGCTACCAATAGAAGCTTCATATTTCCAAAATTCTCTGCTGAAAGTACAAAGTTGTTTTTTTAGAATTTCGATCTATTAATTTACTGAATTAAATTGAGGGAACCCACACGGCTGACGCTGATCTGCTGTCTATAGCCTTTCTCAGCTTAATTGATTATGATGACCCTGACCCTGGTCAGTATACGTGTATATATAAATGTTTACAAAAACATTGTTTTAATAGAACCGATCTTTACAATATATGTAATTGTTAATTATCTATTGGCTACTTGTTCACTAATTGAATTATACAATTATTTGCCGACTATGTATCAGAGCTAAAGCACACAATTATTGGTTGATAAGCAGGTACTCGATGGTTCCAATAATAGTTAAGTATTAGAGGTGATAAGATTTGCTCAGTGATATATAGAAAACATATATGTATGAACGGCCATGTTTGGATCTTAAGAAAAAAAACCTGAGTCGAAATAATATAATCAAGTTAGTAAGCTCATTTGTGTTTAAAACAGGGTATTCTGTTGTAAGAACCTATAGTAATTAAACATCATAAAGATGTTGAATTTTACTACCCATTTTTAAAATTGGCTACATTTTAAACTAGAAAGATATAAATCACTTAGTCGTAAATCAAGTAAAGTAATAAAAGAGATCGACTATTGAAAATAACATTTATATTTTTGCACCTATATTTTATATTTTTTTATTATTATTATTTTGTTTTTAGAAAGTTTAAGAATGTTAGAGATAGGTTATAAAACCTGAAAACAATGTAACCAATCGGTAAATAGAGTTTTCTGGAAAATTACACGAGATTACAAATGGATAGATAAAGTTCTTTTCAAGTAGGCATGGGAAATACCAATTTTGGCTTAACCCCGTGGATTATAAACACAAGCAAACTGATGTGTATCGATAAAGAATCAATAAATATGTGCTGATAAGCTGAACTAACTACCTGTTTTTGACTGCAAGAAATCTTTTAAACAGTCTACGACAAATCTAGATTGTATGAAACACGCTGTGAATGATTTGTAAATCTACTGAGATATTGTACGAAAAACCAGATAAGATTTGTAGTCGGGTTTTGTTAGAAAGTTAAATAACAATTGCAAAGTGAAACCAAAAGAGCGGTGTCAAGTATTATCAATCAATAAAATATAGAATATATATACATTTCAAATATTAATGTATTTAGAAACAAAGGCGGATCAGCAAAGCGCAGCCCATTAAAAAAAAAACGATTAAATTAACTGTACAATTACGAACTCTAATTAATTAATTCAACGTTTCACAAACAGAAAATAACAAAAACAAACTCACGTATAAATTATATGCCGATTATAAGGCCGATCCAAACGAAACGAACTTGAGCGCCTCGCACACGAATTGAAACTGAAAATGTTTGAATGTCAGTGCGTCAATTTTATAGAGATTCTCAGCGTCGGCGTTGGCGTCAGCTGGACGACGTGAGCAGCGGCTAATCGGCGCTTCGCTTTGACGCAGTCGCAGAGAGTTGGCCCAAGTGTCAGATAAATTAATAAACCTGATCAATATTTATTGCCGATGCGCACAGAGTAAAGCCGCTGAGGCTTAAAACGGCTACCTGAGACGGAGCTTAACAGTCCTCTGCATGCTCATTAATATGCCTGACACACTTCTTTTGCAAAATCAATGAAAGGTGATAACTTCTTAGCAAACATATATTTACTTAAATTAATTTTTTCTCTTTGGCCATATGGATGGCAAACGATTCTTAATTTTGTTTAAAACAGCACATTTCTTTTTATAACTCGTAAAGTAGCAACACATAAACTAAGTGTCAATTTATTTACATTTTAAACGTAGATCTCCAAATATCATACAAAGTCAATTTTAAAAGGCGCGCATTAAACAATCTTCACTTTGTACATATATCGATACTTTCTTATCGTGCTATCGAATTATTTATTGCATTATCACAACGACATAGAAAAAACGTTCCAGCTGCATGACAAACGCCAAATTCACAAAAATACAACCGCCAGCCCCGCTCCAGTTAAATGTGTCAAATAATTTAAACTATAAGGTCCATAGTATGCTTTGGCTTAAGTCGAATTCAATAACACAAATTATACTGAAAAATACAAGCATTTTTCTCACTCGGGACAGCTGTGAACTAGTTCGTGAACGTTGTCGCATCGCATGATTTGGATTGTCTGAACGTTTCAGCTACATTTATTGTTAACAAAGAAGGGAAAAGCAACGCAAAACGTGAATAGCGCAAAATTAAATCAACATAAAACTGATAAAGGTAACAAAATAAAAGCTTTTTATTTAATGACCTGTATGCAATGAAAAGCTTTTTGCACTGAAACAAAAGCGCATTGCGTGAAAGTGCAAAAATAGATTTCGCAATGGTGTAAGAAATAAAGTAGCTGTTCATAGAAAATGCCAGAGCAGCAGCAGCGCAGCAGCAGCAGCAACAACCAGTCGCAATTTAATTGATTATTCAATACGTAATACATATGCAGACTAACTATATACATATACGCGTGTGTTTGTATTACTTTGTATATGTGTTGTTAGCAACAAAAACAACATCATAAAAAATTCATGAAACGACAAGTTTCAGTGAAAACAACACATTACACATTAAGTAAACCGATAAGAGAAGTTTTTCTTAGAGAATCAGCTGCTTAATTTAACAGCTTGTTGCGTTTTTTATTTAAGTACCTCTTGTCAATAATATATTTGTGTATTTCTCTGTTAATGCGCCAGTGTCTCCAACTTTGATCATGGAGTCAACACTTAGTTCCGGTGGCTCAAACGCTTCTAGCGAATGCGCCGTCGATGCTGGCGGCGGAGACGGGACAAATCGTTGCCGCAATCTAGAAAAATCTCTCTGTGGCGTCAACTTGAACAATTTCATGCAGCCAAACAACGGCAACAGCACATCGCTCACCCACGACGTTAAGGAGTTGTATCGGTATGTTATATATATATATATTTCCTTTTATAATCTGTTTACTGATAAGCGTTTTCTTTGGCACTTTTTTTTAGCACTTTGTACACCGTGTCCAAGCAGCTGGATGATGCCAAGCGCAGTGTACAGAATATTGGACAACTGTTCCAACATGATATCGAAGAGAAACGCGCAAACCTTGTACAGCTGTGCAAGCAGATTTTATTCAAGGTAACTAAATGAAAATCATCACACAAAAGCATTGAATAACAATTCATTCATTCGCCATTCAAATTTCAGGACTACCATGCCGTGGGCAAAAAAGCTCGCGAGGTCATGTGGCGTCGTGGATATTACGAGTTTATTGCCTATGTGAAGAAAAATATGCATAAAGGCGCCGATTTGGAGTCCTTGCAGAAACTGGAGCGTTTCCTCTGTGCTGGCATCTTTAATTACAAACGTCTTTCAGCCAAAATGGAGGAGATCTACGATCTGGACTTGAAATATCTCATTGATTTCTCCATAATAAGCGAGGGCTATATAAGTGACTATATAAGCGATACAGCTGTCAACATGGAGCAGGAACCGTCTCAGGCTGCTGTAGACAAGAGCTTGGAGGCCGTGTCCTTTGCTCTAGACACCATACACTCATCTCTATTAAGTTTGGGCGATTTACATCGCTATTTCCTGGACTTTCGCATTTGCAGTGAGCTGGGTTTGAGCATCGGCAAGGAGCAGGTGGCCAAGTACTATCTAGAGGCTTTTAAACTTAATCCATCGATTGGCATGGCTCAAAATCAGTTGGGCACACTCTACTATGGCCAAAACTATGACCTGGACTCAACTTATCATTATCTGTATTCGCTGGTGTGCATCATCCCCTTTGAGCTGAGCGAAAATAATTTAAACAAATTGTTTGCCAAGCACACAGAGTATTTGGAACAAATGGATCCTTCTAAACTGGAATTTCATATTGAGGATTTCTATGCTCGTTTTTATCTAATCGTGGACATATTCTTCTTTGACAAAGAGGTGCCAGATTTCAATTCTCTTTGCCATTGCGTGCTTATCGATTTGCGCAAGATTCTATGCGCCCAGCAATTGCATGTGCCGGAGGCAAGCATCTTCAAAATCATCTCCATATTGTTCTTCTGTCTGTCGAAGCTTAAGATGATCAACTCACCGAAGGTTTACTCGCTGCACGCCTTCCTCGTCGCCGCCTGCTCGGATCTAATGGACGCCTGCATTGTCAACGTTGAGCAAACTATTTTGGCACGCGCAGCAGATAACGAACAGTTCCAGTTGGAGTACGAGCAAAGTTTCGAAGAGTTTGACACTTCTGTGCGCAAGTCACGTAATGAATACAAGAATTGGCTTGCCGCCGTTGGCGAAAGTGAGCGCAAGGATAAAAAATTGATGGCCCGTTCACATTCACTCAAGGATTGCAGCTCCGATTCGCGTGAATCGCAGCACTCTGTGGATGATGGTTGCGTCAAGACGCAGGAAGCAGCTGATAATGACAAACTGGGCGCCGCTGAGCCCATTTCCACACGCTCCAGTGACGAGGCCAAGGAGAGCGATTTGAAAACGCCGCTCTCCTGCAAGAGCAAGCGTCGTGGCATGCGTCTGCGTCGACGTCGCCGCAAGATTGCTCAATCTGACGACAGCAGCTGCTACGACAGTGAGAGTGACATGGACACCGACTTTTATAGTGACGAAGAGGATTACACTGATCTGAGCTCCAATTTCGATACTGATTTCAGTGACATCGAAGCCGCCGAGCCCGACGAAGCTCAAAACGGTGAGTAAATTGATGTGATTTTTAAATATTTTATCAAAAAACTAATAAGTTAATTTAATTTAGCTGATTATCCCAATAATGAACGTCTCGCACGCCAGCAAGCAGGCGCCAATGTTTACTCGGACAGCGAAGACGTGGTCATTGAGGAGGAACGTCTCATTTATCCCGATGAAAAAGAACGCCGTCCTAACTCGCAAGAGGTGGATTCGGAGGAGCTATTGCGCAGCTTTGAGGTGCTGCAACTGAACTTCAAGAGTACCGATGATCCACAAGCAGCTGCCGATGTGCCAATAATACCCAAAGTTGACGATACTGTGGTGCCACCCGTTTGCATGTCGGAGCCACCCAAGAAGTTGGTCTATCGCAACAAGTACACAAAGATTAATCCGAATATCATCATTGATTGTCTGCATAACGAGTCCACAATACGCGCTCTAAAGATGCTCTTCGACTGGCTACGCATCAATCCAGAAATATTGATTGGTTGCTATCACTCAAATCCAGAATTTGTTCACAAGATTATGAAGCTGCTTAACTATTGTAACATTGATGTATTCACACGCAAGGTGTACTTCGAACGTGAGCTGTTGACCACCAGCAATGTGCGTGATGCGCTCGTGGAGCTGTTCGATGTGCGCGCCAATGTGCCGCTGTCTGAGGACTTTGCCTTCAAGAATTTCGACATATTTCAGAGCACACAGATTACGCTCGACTGGGAGACGATCATACGGGAGCGTGTGACTCCACAGGAGGAGTCCATTTTGCGCATCTTCAAGATGGTTGACTTCGGTTTCTTCATCTGCAAGCAGAAGAAGTTTAACTATCGTTTCTGTGTAAAGACACGACGCTTCACAGAGAACCAGAAGAAGAAGCGTGAGGAGAAGAAGGGTGGTGGCTCACGACGTCGCGAACGACGCACTGCACCGAAGACCACACGCAAGCGTAACGAGGGACGCACTCGACGCTATTCGGATCGCAAGAATGGCATCGTTCGCAAGAGCTACACCAGCAACGAGGAAAAGGACACTGTCGAGGAGTGCCGCAAGCTGCCACGCAAGGGCTATCTACGCAATCGTAATGCAGAAAAGGCAGCTGCAGTGATTGCCAGCGCCACAGGCACCTCCGTTGCTGGCTGCACATCGGCCTCCGCCTCGACCACCACAAATAGCGTTATTGAGAAACTTAATCTACAGTCAAGCAGCGGCGCCGATGAAGAGCGCTCCGAAGCTATGTCCAAGAAATGCGAAATTATGGGCAAACTTTGGCTACAAAACGAAGTTGAGACTCTGGAGGAGGAGCTGCGCGATAGTCCAGCTCATATGGTAATATCGCCTTTTGTGGTTGTCGATACCAAAGCACTAACCGAGTACAATAACATCATCAAGTCGCTGGTGAAAACTAAAAAGTGCATCGTTCTCATACCCAATGCTGGTTAGTCTCTAAAACTCTATTCATTTACATATTTAATATAATCTAAACTTGTTCTTTTAGTGCTCAACGAGCTGGATGAACTGAAGAAGCGCAGCGAGAATGTTCGCCATGTCATCCGCTGGCTGGAACAGGAATTTAAACATGGCAATCGCCATCTGCGTGCCCAGCGCGAGAATGAGAGTCAGCCACTGTCGCTGATCAAGATATCACGCAAAAACGGTAAGTGGATATCAATAATAAAATATAAAAATGTTGCTAGTAATATATTTCACATATACAGATCGCGATGCATCGGTGTTTTTGCAAATTGCACAATTTTGCAATCATTTGGTGGCCAATCACTCCGATCCGAATGTGAGTGAGATGCAGAAGAATGTGGTCACCTATTTGTCGGGGGATAATATGCATGAGAAGAATCGTCAGCAGCCAAATTTCAGTTACACCGGCATACTCGATTCGATACCGGTGCGCTATGCACAAATTCAGAGCTTCTATGCCAAGTTCAAGGCAAACAAAAAATGAGTGACCAAAAGCGGACGCTAGGTGGCAAATGCAAGGCAACTGCAGATGCAATATATAAATGCAAGGATATGCAAGCGTGTGTTCTCTGTACACAACCACAAAAAAAACGACATGGAGTTCCAAGTTAACGAAGTTTCTCTCAGCTGAGGCCAGCGGGCAACGGCAACCAAACCAAACCAATCAACGATCGCTTCAGCGGTACGTTGCTGTTGTTGTTAGTTAGCTTGCTTTCTTGCTTGCTAGCTTGTTTGTTGTTGTTGCTGTTATTGTGGTGTCTAAATCATTATCAAAAGAATATCCAAAACCCGTATACAACAATCAAATCAGCAACAGCACAAGCATTAGCAACAACAACAGCTGCAACAACTATTGTACACTGGGAGCCGGCTCATGCGGCAGGATTGCGTGAAATTTGCTTGTTGTGTTAAACAAAAAAAAAATCAAAAAAAAAACAAACAAACAAATCAAACCAAACCAAACAAAAAAAATCGTTCACTTTCAACTCAAATAGCAGCAACGAAGACGACTCTCCGCAAATGAATATGGACAAATGGCTTAAACAAACAACTAAACAAAATATACATTGAAGGAAAAAATCAAACAAAAATATCAACACACGAATACTTTGAATTTTTCATAATTCAACTCATTCACCAATTTCACATGAAATTTTACACCCTCACCAGATTGTGGCATAAAACAAATGATGTTTTGCAATCGTTATGGACTGGAGCTAATATCAAGGGCTTTATTCATTTCCCACTTTAGGTACTTACAAAGAAATTTAGTTTCGCCCTAAAGCGTGTTTTAAAAATGTTCAACCCCCTTTCCCTACCACTTATACTATCAACACCACATGATTATTTTGTTTATCCTACACACTGATCATACTTTCAACAAAGGTTATAATTTTCCTTATGATCCTGCACTTTTAAAACTCATGCGTTACCCTTGTTTCTGTCCTTTAAACCATTTACTTCAGAATATTTAGTTTTCATCCATGCCTATCTACACAACTTACAAACTATATAGCACATATATAACAATTAATCTTTAAATCGATAATCACATAATTTTTAATGTCGGACAAGTGCGTGTTAAAATCTATTCTAGAAAATCAACAGAAGCTCGTAAGATTTGTTACGTTCACGTATTTAAATAATATTCCATCTATATAATATATTTAAAACTTTTCCATGAAAGATAACTGATATATAAAATAATAAAGAATCCGACAACAATTGATTGCGTTTGAGTATTTGTATTTTTGTTTTTGGGCTCTTAAATGGAAATTATGGACTTCATTAGGTTGGTCATCACAAGGATTTATATTATTAAGCAACTGAAAAAATTGGTTTTTTGTGAAATTTATTTGAAAACGTGTTTTTAATTGGGCCAAAAACATCTAAATCGTTGTACCATATTCAAAGTGAATTTATATTTTTATACCCTGATCCCATTAAAAATGGGAAAAAGGGTATAATGGTTTTGTGCAAAAGTATGTAACAGGCAGAAGGAAGCATCTCCGACCCCATAAAGTGTATATATTCTTGATCAGCATCAACAGCCGAGTCGATATAGCCATGTCCGTCTGTCCGTCTGTCTGTCTGTCTGTCTGTCTGTCTGTCCGTATGTATGAGCGCGTCGATATCAGAGACTATAAGAGCTAGAGACTCCAAATTTGGAACTTAAGCTCGCCTAATTCATAGGCAGTACAAGTTTCTTTCCGATTTTCGATAACTCTTCCCGTTTCCGATATACACATGGGGTCGATAACAACAAAATCTTGAATTTGAAAAACTTTGAATTTAAATTATAAAACAAAATAATGAAAATCTGTGAAATTTTTATTAAAATCGGTTAAGAAACACCGGAGATATGGAGCATTGAAGTTGTGTATGCAGTATACAGTATGCGCGAACATACACACACATACTTGCAAGCACTGGCTGTACGCGTAAAGCAGTGGTCGGGGAACTTTTTTTATCATTACCCCAAAATATTTTTATTTAAGTTGATATTACCCCATAGCGGTTCCTCGAACGCTGTTGTGTGGAAACAAATAAGGTTCATGCATTGGCTAAATTACCCTCTAAAAATAATAAAAAATAAAGCATACATACTTTTAGGCGGATCGCTTATTCTTACTTATATATAAATTTTGGGCAAAAAGGACATTAGATTTTAAGCCATAGCTTGAACATTTCCTTAAAGATCTTTAAGGAAAATACATTTTTGAACTCACAGCAACAAGATCTATCGATTTGCTTATAAGGATCTCCAGGATTTGGGAAAAAAAATTGTCGAAAAATTTTACAGGGGGTAGGTCAGAAAAAATTTTACAAATTACAAAATCGTCTATAACTCGGCTATTTTAAGGACTATCTGGATGTCCTTTGGACCACAGGTAGGCCTATGCCCGCCGATACGAGCAAAGTAAGGCAAAGGACGATAGTCCTTCAAACAACTGAAATAAAAGGATATTTGTTAAAAACAGAAAATTGGTTATAACTCGGCCAAATCATAAAGGATTCGCACGTGTCCTATGTCAGACATTTTGTTTTAACCAGGGCTACCAACTGGCCAAAGGACATTCAAATCGTCCTTGTGGCTTCCAAGAAAACTGCACTTTTATGGTCTTTTCTTATATTCGCTCGGCCGTAGAGTGAAATTTTTAGAAGTGTTTTTATTCTTAGATGACCCCATAATCCTTGAATGCAGTTCGATAGTTGGTCCTTTAAACTCTCACGCAACATGTCCTTTCAAAATCCGTAAGGATTAAAATGGCTTAGGACTTGTAAAAAAAATTCAACACCTTTTAGGTGAAAATTCGTCAATATCATTAAGGATCCATCGGTTTTGCAGTCAAGGATGGTTGTGATTCCCACCCAACAATGAAAAAAAAAGATATTTTTTACCTCATTCGGGGTAATTTACCCCGGTTCCCCGACCACTGGCGTAAAGTATAGGGATCAGGGTATCGTCTAGTCGAGATATCTCGACTAGAGCCTTCTTACTTGTTTTATATGGACTCATTTATATTTATCCTAAACTAAAATGTTGTCAGGTTTTAAAGTACCTCCTCAATTGAATATTATAAAACACTCCTTTTGCTACTATGTTAAGGTTCGGGCGCTAAACATAATGAGGATTTTTAGTATAATTTTTCTCTCTATTCTGATGTGCTAAAAACATAATTTATTCTTAAAGCTTGATTAGTACATACAAAATATCATTGTATGTACCGGATAAACTAGTCTTATCTCTAACACAACTATTTAGAAAATAGTTAATATAATATTTTTGAGGTTTGATGAAAATGGATCTTTTCACTAAAATTATACGCAAAATCTGAAAACGCAAGCGTGCTAAGCGCGTAAATATACGTAACGAATACTCAAATCCAAACAGATTCTGGATAATTTTCTCTTTTTTGCAGACCTGTATAATTGATATTTAAATTTTATACAACGGGAAGTATAGGAGAAATAAAATAATTAAAAATGTTTAATCAATTTTTATTTATTGTTTTTTTTTCTTTTTGTGTTTTTTTTTCGTATGTTTTACTTTGTGCCTGTTTCTTTGTCTTCCAATTAGATTGAGTTTTGTCACGATTGTAATTTTGTTTATGTTTTGAAGTGGTACAAATAGCGTACACGATAAAGGGGTGTATACATATATATAATTTAATATATAGAATTTTATAACTATAATGTATAAATGAATTGAAATACTTTCAGTTGTTTGCTACATACATCGTATATCATATATATTTTGTCATTTCTTTCTAAGTTCTCGTTCTAATACAATCCTTTCACGTTTTTATGTATTGCCAACAAATTGTTAATTTTTTTTTTGGAATTAAGATAGCTTTTTTGTTTAGTTTTTTGCATAAACTACAAGTTAAGCGTGTTTTAACCGATTATCAAGCAATTTCAACTTTATATATATATATTTATATATATGCATATGTATATAAATATATTTTTATTTACTTCTGTATAGATATAGTGTAATAAGTTGTTTTTGGCTTTATTCTTAGATTCACTATGTTTATACGTAAATATATAAATATATATTTTTTATATTTCATCAATTTTTTTTAGGCGTATTCCATATGATTATTATAGACCGATTGCAAATGACAGCTCTTTCAAAATTTTAAAAAGCGAATTACATTAATTAATTAACTTGTTGTTTTTCAAACGACATAAAAAACAAAACTGCACACAGTTTAAAAACAATAATAACTTATAGTAATAATAATAATAATAATAGTAAGATTACGAAAATAATAAATTATTTAAAAACTTGAGATTACAACAAGACTGTACAGCTTTTGCCTTAAAGTTAAACAAATTAAAAAAATAAAATAAAATAAAAAACGTAAGCTTATTAAAAAAATTATTTTGTGAATTTCTATTCAACCTGGGCCAAAAATAAAATATTTTGCACATTTTCGACACTAAAAACTATTAAACTAAGCGTCATTCAAAACATTCCCGTTACGATTGCTATACACAGAGAGTAATATACGCATACGTTCTAAACTAATTACGAACAACATATTAAACATATTTAAGCTGCATTTTACACTTAATATTAAAAATATTTTTGTGTGTTTATAGCTCCTTAAATTCAACTATGCGCCCCATTCAGATGACGCCCGAAACGGATGTCTCATAGGGTGTTCCAAGCGTATCCCTTCTGCGTGGTAACGTGCCGCTTGCCGTTAACGGCGCCGATTCCGGACACCCCAAACCCACCAGCAATTCTACCAGCGCTGTCGTATCCTCCACATTGTACTGCGGTGCCGGTATGCCACCATTAGCTGCTGACAGCGCTGGCGGCGCTGGAACTGGAGTGCCGGCGGCCAGGGCAGCAGCGGCTTTCATTGACTTAGCCGTAGCCAGAGATTGAGCTGCGCGTGCATAGGCCAAACAGGTGCGACCCTCATGATCCGTGTGCTTAATATTCGCACCGTTCTGTAAACGAGAATGCACAGTTAATACAACATTAACCAAACACAAAGTAAATGCCAAACTTACCCAGACAAGAAGCTGTGCTATGGCCAGATTGCCAATGGCACAAGCCAACAGCAGTGGAGTACGCACATCCCGGGCACTGACATTTGCATTGGTCACTTCCGCCTGACAGTTGGCCAGTATGCATACAATCGACTTGATGTCCGCCCTGATGACTGCCTCAATTAGTTGCTGACCCGGTGAGGCGGCATTTGCATGATTGAGTGGCGTTAGGAAATCCTTGCCCTCGTACTTGCTGCGTATCCAGCGTTCCTTCTCCTCATGATTGGCCGAAGCGCTGGGCTTGACACGTTGTCGCGTATTCGATTCCCACACAGAGTTGGCCAAACTGTTGCCAATGGCGAGCATTACGCTCAGATGCGGCGCTCTAAGGGTAGAGAGATTTGATTATATGAACGTTTCATAAATTGATTTTGTGCGTGTCTGGTTTTTACTTACGGCCAATCGTCGAGACCGAGCGAGCGCACCTTCGAGATGTGCGAGCCAAGATTGCGATGGATCCCAGAGCACTCAATGCACATAAGCACACCCAAATTGAGACTGGCCCATTCGGGATCTGTAAAAGGGAAGGAAGTGTTAATATTTTATCGACCGAAGTTCTCTTTATCTATTCTTACTTGGCGCTGCACAATCGACGCAATGTCCATTGCCTGGCACACGCTGTCTGATGGCCACCATGGCGGCCAGTTCGTTGCTGGTTGCCGGTTTTGTTTTGCTGCTCTCAATGCTCTGAAGACTCTTGAAGATCTCTTGCTCAACAGCAGCAACCCATTCATCACGCTCCTCCGAGTTGGCAGCTTCAAAGTGCCACTGCTTCGAGTCCAATGAGACAATGTAGAATTCATAGCCATCGTTGTCATCCGCCTCGTTCGCCTTGACGCTGCTGCTCTTCATGCGACGATGTCGCTTCTTAACATTGGGCGTTTGAGCCTCCAGCTTATTTGATGCCGCCTCGCCCGCAATAAATGTCTGCGAATTTGAATTGGACATGGCAATGCCCTCGTCGCCGCTGGTCTGCTGTGAGCTATTCGATTTCAGTGGCTCAGCAGCACCGCCAGCCGCACCCGTGCCCAACAGGGAGAGTTTTTCGCTCAGCTTGCGCTGATTGTCCTTGGCCAGGGTGAGGCAGCCAATGCCCTCGCTCAATGTGCCCTGCGCTCGCTGTCCATTCGCTAGTAGGGAACTGGTTAGCGCACTGTTCGTAATGATCGACTTGGAGCCACGAGGCTTCTGGCCAGGCACCTTGACGGTGACATACTGCAGCGGTATCTCCTTGCCATGCACATCGTCCATGTAGTCGTGCAGTGAGGGATGATAGGTGAGTCTGCCATCGTCGCAGAGTGTCACGTATTTCTTTTTCCACTCCTTGTTCAGGGATTTGCTGGAACGCTTGTACAGATAGCCCTGCTTGATGGGTATGGAGCGACCGCTGCCCAGTTCACTGCTCTTTGGCTCCTTGTCGTTCTTCTTCGAGGAGGAGGGTATAAAGAGATTCGAGCGCCGTCTGCTCTTGCGGCTTGTCGTCGGCGTTGATGTTGGCGTTGGTAGCTCCTTGCCAGGTGGTGGTGCCAAATCCCTTGGATCACGCAGTTGCACCTGTGAGCAATCGCCTTGCAGTGAAAAATGTTGTTGCTGATGTTGTTGCTGCTGCTGCTGCTGCTGTTGTTGTTGTTGTTGCTGCTGCTGTTGTTGTTGTTGGGCAGCTGTTGAAGCTGCTCCTGGATTATATTTGGCTATATTGTTGTTCTCCGTGGCATTCGCCTGAAGCGACCAAAGCTTCTGCTCCGCCTGTGCGAAATCAGCGCTCATGCGTAACGGCAACTGTTGCTGTGCCCGCTGTCCGTTTGTGGACGCCTGATACGTGGCCAGACCCAAGCGGTTCCCTAACGGTGTTGTTGGTCTCGGCGGCTGCATTGCTGGCGGCAGCGGCAAACGTTGCGACAATATCTTTTGACAGGCTGCAAAGGAGCAAGAGCAATGGGATTAGTTAAGCTATTCGAAAGTCCTTCGAGTCATTGAACTTACCGTCCTGAAAGACGCGCTCCACATTAAGGCCGTAGGTGGCGCAGGTCTCGTAGTAGGAGCAACGTTTCAAATCGTTCGCCAATTTCCGGGCACGAGTGTCATCAATAACACGCGGATTGCGTTCGCTTATGGCATCTAGGGAGATGTAAAATTGGTTTAATCAATATATAAAAAAAATTTTATTTTAAGAACATCAATAAAAATCTATCTTAACTATTACATAATAAAAGATACTTAATAAATGGTTATTTAATGGGCAAATTCAAGTTAAGAATCTGTCGGAGGCAGCAGCAGCTAACAAAGAATTTAAACATGCAAATTATAAACCTAACTTATAACGTAACTTATAACGTAACCTATTCGCATCACTAGTTGTCGTCTTTGCCTTGCACTAATTGTCTTCTCTGCCTAACACTTCGTCTGGCTGCTTGGCATCGCTCAACTAGTTCTCTCTGTCAGACTCTTTTATACATTCGCTCGATACAGTTCGCTACAAAAAGCTAAGCTTAAATTACTACTAAAACCACCAATCTAATTGTGCAAATATTAATAAACAAACGAAAGAAATTATTGTAAGCTATCGTGTTTTCAATATAGTAAAATTGACCACAAACATTTAAATTTCGAACATAGGTGAACACAAAATAGTGTCTCCTCTAAACAGAATCTATTTTAATCATTTTAAAAAGTGAACCAACGAATTTTATCAATTTAAATATAAAACAATATTAAGAATTCCAATATTTTTGCACTTAAAAACATTTGAACGTAAATAGTTTAAGAACTCAAGAAATATGTTATTGCCCTTTTATTTTGACATAAATAAATCAAAATCTATCTTATTTAGATCTAAATCTAAATGCAGTTTGCTCCTAAAATTATCCACAAATTTTATAAAATGCGTTAAGAAAGTAAATGTCAGCTTAACAAAAAACTGTTTTTAATTTATTGGTTATTTACACAATATTTAGCATACTACAAATACAAGGAATAAATTCTCGTAGTATTTATCTATCTCGTATTTCTTGAACTTCAATGTAAATTATGGAAAAAAGAAATAAAAAATATTTGTTGAAAGATATTTACACTTTTTCATGAACAATCAATAATATAATAACAATGACTTAATAAAAAATGAACTTAAATAATTTAATTATTAATAAAAAGTTGACTTAAAAAATGTTTACTGTACAATTTAAAGAAATAAAACGAATAAACGTAATTATACCAAAAAGTTTTTTTTTCAATTTAGCTTTTTACTGTCAGAAAGTCTTTTAAAAAAAAAAAACAAACTTACCTTGTGTACCAACCAATATCATGGGTATATCCTGGCCATTGCGAAAGTGCGCCATTTTAGTAAAATAATTGTAGACAGTGTTGAAGCTGCCTTCGTTCTCCAAACTAAACACAAAGATTACTGCATCCACCCAGCCAGCGAACTGAAAGAATGAAAAAAAAACAAAAAGGGGCATAAAGGAATTAGTTAAAAATATATATAAGGAAAAGTTGAAGAAGAAGCAAAATGAAAACAAAAGCCTGTGTACAAGAAAGAAGAAAAAAAAGAACTTTTGGCCGCGAGTCCTTGACTTTGTGTATGCGTGTGTAAATGTGTGTGTGTGTTCGAAGGACATGAGGAGTAAACAAAACTGCGGCGTCTGGCAAACTGGCGGGCAGAGCTTAACAATGGGCAGCAAGCAAAAAGGATCATGAGGCAAAGTCTCAGGACACACACACACACTTGAGAAAGTCGCTAATGAAGCACTTGAATCCTTTGGCAGGACCCGTACCGTGTGCCGTGTGTGTTAAAAACATTTTAATGGATTTTGTATGCATCACACACACACACACACACGTAGGCAGGGACAGGATAATGAACTTTTACATTGGCTTGTAAACAGTCGCTTTTGTATGTTTCTGTTCCGTTCTGTTTACTGCGCAGGATTCGAGTGTGTCTGACTATCGATTAATTGTTTTAGTTTTTTTGTTTTTTTTTGTTTAAACTTAATGTATAATTATGCAATCATAAAACATTGACACGCACAGTTAGAAGTTTTTGAGAATTTAACGAATTCTTTATTCATAAATAAAATGCTTTGTTACAGTTTGAGCAGCATTGAGCAGCGCACCAAAATTGAAAAGCAGCCCGCCAGCAACGCCAGTCGACAAACAACTGGCGCTTTTTAGCTCGTCGCTTTTCGTTGTTGTCCTGGCTGGCTGTCGTTCTCCGTGGGTGGTTCGACGGTGGGTGGAACGGTTTCGGGTAGTTGCCTGCGTTTTTTTTATGATTTGTTGTGAATATGTGTGTGCAAGCAAGCAAGGAGGAAACAGGAAAGCGAACACAAACAAAAAATGCAACGCCAAATGGCGGCGGCGACAAACGGGAAACGAACACACACACAGACACAAAGACACACACACACACACAGACTAGGAGACACATGCTTGACAACGAAACAATTGAATTGAATTTGGGGTTGGAGTTGGAGCAAGTTGAGTTTTGTCACGTTGCAGTTCATGGAGATAGATGCAACAATGGGTTAAACTTTTATGTGGGTTAAGCAACATTCAAAAGCTAACTAAAAAGCCTCACAACTTTATCTGACAAGTTGAAAATAGTTTGCTTGTCACGCAAACTAAACCAAGAAACTTTCACTAAAAAAAACAATGACAATATTTAAGAGAAATAAGAGTTTTTGTTAAGTTAAGCTAGCAGAAAATTTGCTTTAAATCTGAATAAACAAAAGTTGTTTCAGCCAAAGAAGAAGATCAATATACAGTTTTTCATACTAGTGAATGTAGAAGTAAGAAATTTTAAATCAATTAAGATTAAGAAATCAAGTTAACTTTGTTTTTAGCTAAAAGGTGAAGTTGGTCAAACTAAAAAATATATTTCATCAATTTTTTATAATGGAAAATAACTATAAAAGCTTAGCTTAGATGTCAAAAAAAAACTATTTTAATAATTTTCGATATTTAATATAAATATTTTAAGTTAGTGTTATTTAAGTTCATATATACTCAATTGAAGCTCTTAAGTTTTCCTCAAATTATTTCTTTATCTGTTCCTAACAAACTTTAAACAATCTTTGTTTCAATTATTCTGAACTTGTCTGAAAGAAATCAAGTTAACTTTGTTTTTAGCTAAAAGGTGAAGTTGGTCAAAATGAAAAATATATTTCAACAATTTTATATTATGAAAACAGCTATAAAAACTTAGCTAAGATATAAAAAAAAAATATTTTAATAACTTTAAATATTTAATATAATTTTTTTAAGTTTTGTTAGTGTTATTTAAGTTCATATATATACTCAATCGAAGCTCTAAAGTTTTCCTCATATTAATTCTATTCCTATTCCTATTCTTTGCAATCGTTTCTATTATGCTGAACTTGTCAGTTTAAGCCATCCGTCATTCGAAAGAAAAAGAATAATATGTATAGAATCGACAGAAGTCGCTGCTGCTGCCGCTGCTGTTGTGTCGCATGCAATATTGTCGTCTCTTATATGGTAATGATATCCTGCTCAGCTCGCAAAGCGAAAACAAAAACAAAAACAAATCGCGACTGAGTGGCGACGCGACGCCATTCAGTGATTTCATACGATGATTTTTTCTGCCCAGTTGTTTCGTTGTATCTGATGTGTGCTCAATACCCTGTAAACTTGTAACCCAAAGAGTGATAGAACAAAGTTATTGCTGATACTTTTTTAAGGGTATTCAGTTGTGCAGCAAAAGCAGATATTTGAGAATATATACTTGGGTCTATTTTGTTGCTTTTCTTTTGGTTATATGAGAGGGTGGCTCTGGTTGCTGCTGGGGGTTGTTGCTAAACAGAGGGTTAAGTATGCTATGCAATAAAATATGGTTTATTATGTTGCATAAAGATGTGAATGACAGAAGTTAGTCAAGAAATGGACATTAAATTAGTTAAATCGCGGACGAGCAACGAATTGTGGATGACAAAGTGTGACAAAATGTGCGCTCAACTGAGAAAGAGAGCAAAGTTAATGGAACAACAGTTCCTCGACAGTTTGACAGTCACAATGGTAAACACAATTATAATCAAACTGTTAGACGACTCTCAAACTGTGAGAGGCTTGAGAAATTTAGGTCAATCACATGCTTGACTTGCAAATATTAACAACAAATAATTACAATGCAGATAAAATCGAAACAAAAAAAAGATTTAAATAAAAATTTCTGAGCCACGAGGATAGTCAAGAGCTAAGCCCTAGGATATAGGCCAGGGTATTATACGATTTTGAGGGTCGCGTCGCGTGGCAGACACATTTTTTTACAACCCCTAGCTAGCTAGCAATATAAATACAACCACAAATAGAAAACGCATTGCAAAAAATGAAAGTGAAAGCAGCTTAAAATTTATAATCCACACTTTCACCCTTTAAGCCGTAGGCACCCAAGGGGCGGGCGGGGTTTATGCCCCTTGTCAAATAAACAGAGTCTATAGAAATTTTTGCAAATATCGCGAATTCAATGCTAACCAAGTGCAACACAAAAGCTCTTTCCTCAATGAGTCAAAAAAAAAAAAAGATTTTGATGGTTGAGGTTTTGAAGGCTGCATAGAAATTAAAGTAAATAGCGCGCGGCGTTGTGATTAAGTTTTTAATGATATAGGACGACGATGTTTATGTTGCAGGATATTCAATTAAAGGAGCTCATTGTGACTCAACTTGAACCTTTTCGCTAGCAGCCAAATGATATTGGCCAGTTGCCGCATCACGTAACGTCCTTAAAGGGGCAAACAGACCTTTGGCTAGACGGCCCTATCAAACAAACAAACAAACAAACAACAACAACAACAACAGCACAAAAAAGTGTCACAAAAGACGAAAAAGTTGCAACTAAAGTTGGCCCGAGGCCAAACTAACGATTGCTGCCTGCCAAAGGTCGAAGTTCGATTGAGTGAGTCAGAAAAAGACAGGGAAGAAGAAAAAAAACGTATGAAAGAGGCGCCCAATTAAGGCGGGGGTAGACACCGGCCACAAGACCAAACTTTGCGGCAAGTTTTTCTCGCCATTGAATGTGAAAGCCAACAGACAAGCAGAAGGGGGGAAAAAAACTTGATAATTGGCAAAAACTGCGACAAATTTCAAGTAATGAAATTCTGCAGTGCAATTGAACAGAGTTTTTCTCAATCTCTTGATGAGATAATTGGGAAAAAGAAATGCAGTAAATGTATATAAAAGTTTGACAGCGAGAGCTAACAAAAACTTTCTATCGTAATAAGTTTGACAATCATAGGAATTTGTATCGTAAAAATGTATATCGTATTATAAATTTGACAATAAAGGCTTTAAAAAACTTTTATCGTACAAAAATTATGATCGTATTAAATAAATTTGTATTTTATTCAAGTCTAAGTTTTGACTATGAATGATTAGTTTTTTGCAGTGTATTACAACCTGCTAAGCACTCGTATAAACGAGCCACGTAACAACCCTAGAACTTTCTATAAGACAGCCCCAAAACTGCTTAGTTGCGTTTTTTTTTTTGCTTTCCCCCAGACTATCTCCGTTGATTCCAGGTTGACCCCAATTCAAATATTTACAAGATGATAAGGGAAAATTTATTTGTCGAACCAACTTATTTTCCCACCAACTTGCCGCGGAAGGGGCGAGGGAAAAACAACCCCCAAATTTCAACCACAATCAATACATCATTTTAGCAATATTCAAGCATATATGATTCAAGTTATACACGTAGATTACGTTGTATCTTACCTGCATTTCTGGAGCGCCGCCCTCGTCGCGGATGAGCAACAAATAACTTTGGCCATCGATGAAGACTTCCTTCTTGAAGCGTCCGCCCTCGGGCGACTCCTCTTGCATATACGAGCCGGTTAGATAACGATGCACCAGAGCCGATTTGCCCGAATTCAGGGAGCCCACAATGCCCAGCCTTAAATCGGGCACCGAACGCGAGATTGTCCATTCCTGACTGTTCACAAACGAATCTGCAAAGGAACAAATTCAAATAATCATTAGCAGGAAAACATTTGACTGGAAACTAGTTCGACACGACACGTAATTAGCAAGCAAACGATTTTTGGGAAATGTAAACTCGTTTTGCACAACTCGTGACATCTTTTTTGACCTACATGCGAAGCGGCCAAAAGTTTTTTTTCTCTCTCTTTCTTTCTTTTGGTTGTTGTCAGCTCATTAGATATTCTTCTTATGCAAATGCTTAGTTGTATTTATATAGCAAGGACGCTGGGTATACATATATCATTTTGTGCCAGGCTTTTGATTGACAGCTTTCAAGGAATATAAAAATATGTTGAATGAATGCAGCAGCAACTTTTCCGTGTTTTTGGCAATTGTGTTAAGCTCTCAAAAGGGTGAACAGAAGGATGAAAACGAAAAAAAAAACGTTTTCAAATTGTCAGTTGCTCGAAGTTGATTTAAATTAGCTCAGTTGAGTTTACTCAAATCAAAACTTAAGATCTACGTCAGTCAGCTGGATGCTGGCTGCTGTCTGGCTTTTGATAACTTGCACAAAGGCTTTCAAGGTCAGAAGAGACAACGCAACAGTTGCCAGGCAATTTAACAGATGACGCGATTTGCTCTTCCTCTTTAACAGATGTTTGTGCTCAGCTTTATAAAAGCTATCAGCTACACACACACACACCTAAGTGCAGGCGAGCTTTTTTCTGTATGCGTGAAAGCTTTGGTTATATAATTAGTTTTGAACGCAGCATAATTTGCATTTTCAATGCATTGTGCATTTCATGCCCAAAGTGTTAAACCCAAAATATGAAAACACCATAAAACTGCCAAATACTCGTCGTAAATCTCGCCCAAACCCTCAACATTAGACTTACGAGTGGCGCGATCAATTTCAGACCCAGGGGGCCGTTTGTTGTCTTTCCTCGGTTTGGTTTGGCAAGGAGGAGTGACAATGGAAGTGTTGATCCTTCGCTTTTTATCCCTTCCTATCGCTGACCAGTTCGGTAGTGTGTGTGCGAGATGATTTACTTGGGCAGCAAGGACACGTGAAAATTGCTCTATTATGAGTTGTTAAGAGCTGGCTGAGTAAACAGTGAAGGGTCTGGCTCAACTCGACATGGACATGGACATAGACATGGATATGGATGGACAGGCGGTCCATCTCAAGGGTGACACTGAGAACTTGTTTCGCGCGACAAGCAACACATGAGCTTGTTAATGGACTAAGACGAGGACGTAAAAGTGGAAGTGGAAGTAGCTCCTTTTATGTACAGTGCGGATTCGTTAACAAGTTCAACTGGTTTGTTGTCTGTCGTTTTGTCTTTTTAAGCGTTGACCATAGCGCAAAATTACAAATTAAAACGAAATAAATATGCCTTTTGTTATATAATGCAGCCCAAAATCTCTGCATAAGAAAAACACACAACAAACCTTTTTTTGTTGGTGAAACTGATATGCCAATGGAAAATACGAAGCAATTTATATGAGAAATTAGCGCGGTTTTGCAATTTGCATGGCCATAAAATTAAATGAATTTAAATCAAAAATGGCTGCAACTGGTTCTAAGTAAGCCCAAACACACACACAGACACACACGCACACGGAAAATGGTAACAGAAAAGTATATCTAATTAATGGCAGCTATCAGGCCCGAAGGCGCTTAGAAACAGCTAAAAAGCAGTTACAGCTTAAGCCGCCAGTTACAAATGCGTCTTTAAGTTTGACTAATGATGTCAAATGTCTGAGAACAAGAGATCGGCTTAGGCGTAAAGTTCAAACCGCCAGCCCCGAAGGTGTAAAGATAAGAAAAGATATAGAGAGAAGGGAGACCCCCTCCCCCCTCCTTCTTGTTGTAACTCAGTTTCTTATTCTGCCTGCTAAAGATCGTAACGATCGTAACTCAAACGCATGTCAAATGTCGCCATCGTTGTCAAAATTCCCAAACTAATTACGTATGCAAACGAGCCAAACGAACCGAAATTCTAGATTCTTAGCATACGAAAAAAAATCAAAGAGAGAGAAAGAAAGTAAAAGGGTTTGGTTGGGTTGGGTTTGTTTGTTTGTTTACTATTTTAGCATACACCCCATTTACGATTACAATTTCTGTTTGTTACACAATAGCAATTCTTCGGGGATTTGTGTCTTGATGTGGGTTAAGCATTTTAATTAGCGACACACAATATGATAAAAACAAGAAATATATATATATATATATGCAACTGTTATCATTGACCCCCGGTGACCTGACCCAAGCACATGCCCAGTTATCAAGTACCTTGGCTTAGTTTAACTGCTGAACAGCTGAAAACTACTCAATTTTTATCACCATATGAAGCGTGCCATCGAAGTAACGAGCTGGCGCCCACAAGGATTAGGTTCGTCATAAATTTTATTATCATTTAGTTTGTGGTTTACGGTAGCCAAAAAGTAACAAATGGTCAACTGTCAGCGTCTGTTCGTAGTTTTATGAGCAACGACAACAAATGCAGCTTGAAACTATAAAAAAAACATACCAAGATAACTCGGTTAGGGCCTGAACAAACTCAAGGAAATTTGAGAAGTATGTGTAAAAAATGGTTATTAGATGTCATAAGGCTTCACATGAAGTCTTAAACCTGGCTAACAATGATAAAACTAAATAATATTTACCTTGACAAGCACTTCAAATGTCAGCGTTACTTAACAAGTAAGTAAGTAAGAAAACAATAAAAAAAACACACTATGTTAACTTGGCTATGAAAAGACAGATCTTAATGAAATTTGAGATGTGCTAAGAGAGAGATTATTGCATATTAAAAATTTAGGTATGCCCTCTATATATATAGAGAAACTTATTATTTTTAATGAGATTTGCCTTGCCAAGCATTTAAAATGCAACCTTGTGTGCAGAATTATCATTGGCAAATTGGAATGCGAATGCATCAACGCTAATTAGAGACCACAAAATATATATAATTAGCAATGGAATTTCTATGATCTAAAGAAATATCTCATGCTCATGCATGTTTTGATAGTTTTTGGGGCAAACAAATGTGGTTTTAATAATGCATAACCATAAGTCATGGCAAATTTAGTTATGGGTATGGGAATCGTTTTTCATAAATGATCATCAAGAGAGGTATAAATCATGTGGCAGTATTTGCATTTTGCATTTTGAGCCCACGACCTGAAAGAAAAAACCTACGATAATATTTAGGTAGGCTGGCTGTGTCGACATTGCAAAACAGTAAACGACTGTCCAAAGAAACAACAATAAATCAGACCAGGAAGCAAAACTAAGAGAATCGTGATGAGCGCGCTGCCCGCTGCCCGCTGTTGAATTTCTTTTTGTTGGGTTCGTACTGTGCTGTGTTCCGTTTTTGGGCGTAGGATGCACACATCTGCTCCAAAATCTGATTTACTTTCTTTGTGTGTTGTGTGTTGTTGCCCAAAGATCAGTGAAAAAAGATCAACGAAACTGGTGGCAAAAGCAAGCAAAAATTGTATTACTACGAGTTGAAAGAATATTTCATTTGCTTCACTCGCAGACAGGGCAAGACAAAGGCAAAGAAAATTAGCCAAAGCCCAAAAGGAGCAAAGGGCGATCGCACAAACAAGATTAAAACACACACACACACACATTAATATAAAGAGAGTCAGCAAGGGAGAGAGAGAAATTAAAAAGCAACTGCTTGGTACTTTTCTTATTCGCAGCAACTTGCTTAACAGATTTCTGTTAACGTAGTTAACAGTGAAGATGTGTGAGAAAAGCAAATGTTATATTTGACAAGGGAAAAAGTATTAATGTGTTAAATAAAAGAGTTCATAAACTTGTCTAACTACATAAGTTTTAGCGCAGGTTTATAACGGCTTAACTAACTTAACAAAACAGTTACATTAAGTAGTTCAAATAGAGCAGTGTGAAGGGGAGGCAAAGAGGGAACTACTCATCCCAACCCAATGTTGTCTAGTTATTGAAAAAGTTCTGCTCGAATGGCTGGCGACACTTTCAAGGTTCGGTCACGCAACGTTCACATAGCGTGTTGTAGCTACTAGATAGAGGTAAATGTGTATGTGACAGATATGTTAAATGTCACGTGCTGGAATTTCATGTCTCGTACATGTAAATATTAAATATAATGTACTATGTATAGTGCTATTCTAAATATGTACGCTATCTATGACTTCATTAACACAAACAAACAACAACAAGAGTTCAACTGACACAGAAATTTACGCATCATTAGAAAGAAAAAGTGATACGATAAACAAACAACGAAAATAATGAAAACAGATGAATGAATAAAATGAATGAGTTTCGAGTGCGGGAGTGTATAACATGTGTTTTGGATTTTGATAAATTGAATTGAAGATGCGCGCCAATTGCCTTTAATTCGTTGTCCAAACACACAAGCACACACGCACACACAATTGAAGGTCGTACACATACATTGGCGTTAAGTGGCTCGAGATCCTCACTCTTGATCCCAGCCGAGAAAGATCAACACAGACCACGCCTACTGTTAAGGCTCTGGCTCAATTAAAAGGCAAAATGAAAAGGGGTTAAATTCTCAAGATGCTCTGTCATTGGTGCACAAAGATTTATGGGCGACGGGCGATCAGGTAAAAGTTGCCCCTGAATATATTATCTAGATAAATATATATATGCATAGAACTTGAAGGTCTCTCAGCATTCCGTACTCCATTTTTTGGCAAACTGGAAATACTTAAATAAAGTTAAGAATTATTTATACTATGTTTATAGATTGGGTTTACCAAAATGCGCATTTAACATTTCGTTCATTTTTTCAGTTCGTTTTTCAGTCAACGCATTCAAAATATTATGTTTGTGTGTGTGTGTGTGGATCGTAACTCATTTATCATACGAGTCGAATGGTAAAAGTATATTGCAAAACAAACGTTCATTAAAATGGAAAAGTACAAGTGATGTATGCACTATGCAGTTAATGCGACTGTTAGATACTCTAGAAAACTTTTTTAATTTTTAATGAAATTTTAACTTTTTATAAGATTACTTACTATTCGATTGCAATGCGATTTTCTAAGTAGTTTAATTGAATTATTTACTATTTTAAATCCCCCATTAACTATTTTTATGTGCAACAGGGTATACAGAATATCATAAGGAACTTACTTTTAAGCCCTAAAGACTTTTTCCTATCAGCACTTAAAGACACATTTTTTTTTTGGGGGGGCGTTCGCTTATCAGCATTTATTTATGTAAACAACTTTTACTACGGCTTTTCGAACTACACTACCTCTCCTTACTTATTTCTAGACCGCTCCCTGCATTTCTGAATATACTTTTGACAAATTATGTGCAATTAGCAAATTGTTTAAGTACTTGAA
This sequence comes from Scaptomyza tumidula, assembly GCA_035044465.1. NCBI lineage: Eukaryota > Metazoa > Arthropoda > Insecta > Diptera > Drosophilidae > Scaptomyza > Scaptomyza tumidula. The sequence goes on along the minus strand of JAWNNW010000595.1, from coordinate 579,946 downwards.
GTAGTTACCTATTTTGCAATATTCAATTTTCAACTTTTTCTTTTCAACTTGTTAAGGCAATAAAAAGCTGAACCTGCACTCAGAAATGTGAAATTTTTCCACAACGCTGATAAGCAAAAGCATTTCGAATGCAATATAAAATTTCATTTTGTTTATTTGATCCATAGATAAGTATGGAATTGTGCAATTTCTATGAAACGTTGAATCAGGTTGCCTCAACTAATCGAAAAAGAATGTTTATGAATCTAATCTACAGTCGAGAATTTCCGCCTTAAGCAATGACAAGACCTTGCTCAATACCAAACTAATCACAGGTATTCCCATCTTAAGTTTTTAACCAAAAAAAAAAAACCCTCCAGACGATTAAATGTCAAATTTATGACGCAGATCATTTTACAATGATCAAGAAATAAATATACAATTTCTCCCTATTTTTTCTATTTTTTGTGCATTTAATTTTTTGACTTTCTCCCAGAATGAAAAAAAAATAAAAATAGGAACACCCGGCCAAGGAACGAGCGCAAAAAAAAACCGAGAGAAAGAGGAACACGAGTCAATCAAAAAGTTGACAATGATAGTTGGAAAAGCAAGTGAGAAGAAATTGTCAAAGCAGGCGCTTATTGTGGTGGTTGATTCCCAGTAGCATCTCCTGTAGCTGAACTCTATTAAATATGACATATTTATGAAGTGCCAGCCAGCCAGCCAGACAGCCAGCTGTGGTACACAAGCAAAAACAGTCAAAAGGGAAAGAAAAACAAAAAAATGGTAGGAAAATTGCTGCTGCGATTTACTTTTACCGTACATTTTCACTCAAAGTGTGTGTGTTGCGTCTTTTATATATATATATATATTTAATATTTTTCCTGGGATTTCATTGCACGCGTCCTCCTCAACAGCAGCTGCCCCTGTCTCCAGCTAAATGGCAAATGTATTTATGTTTCATATTTTATGATCATCATCTTTTTCAATTGTTTGCGGTTACCTTTTGCAGTATCTACAGACTTTTTGATTGCAATGATCGTTAGCTGATATTCTCATTACTATTTATTCAAATGTCTTTAGTTTTGAATAGTTTTTAGTTTATATTTTGTGATGATCTTCAGTTGAAAGGTGAATTTAACGTTATTATCAATTTATTTATTACGATGTCTTTTGGAATAGGATATTGGGAATCTATACTATCGCGATCATAAACACTTTTTGAGGGTTCAGTAAAGTCTTAGTATAATGATCTTAAGTTAATATTTGAAATATTTCTCAAGTATTCTGAATACTTTTCTTAGTTCCCAGATCAAGAACTAAAGTCGATCAAAGATTGATCCATAATTTATGTCCCTTAAATAGCAATATATTATCCTCACTTTGCAGAATAGTTAATTAGATTCGATTAATCGATTTGAATGGTCATCGCCTAATTAAGCAGCGTTTTGTGTGGATTATAGATATGGATTTGAATACCATAGCAGCTGTATTGAGAGTTGACCAGCTGACTTTTCTTCTTGCTTGCTTTCTTTAGTCGACCAAGCGAAGCAAATCGGTAAATTGCTTACTTTTACTTTTCCTTTGGCTCTTTACCTTTGCTTTGCGAGTTTGCATTTGCGCCCGCAGCGGGACTCTTTTTTTTTCTTTCTTTCTAGAGTCCAGCACACGGATCTATCGATGTATTTTTTTGTGTCCAGGTTTAGCGACTGACCTTTTCTATAGAAATCGGAGCGCCTCGTTTACATCTTTGCCTTTCCATTTTGTGTGTGTGCAAAATTATGAGGTCCATTGTTCTCTTCGGTCTTCGGCCTGTGTCCATTACAATCTTATTTATGGGCACGATACGAATACCGAACGGTACCCCGATCGACCGAGGGTTGCCCATCCCCATAAACAATGTTGTGTATTTGCGAATGCTTCTCAGTTTCTCAGTTGGCTCAGCTAGTTGGTTAGTGTAGTTCGAGTATTGCCGAAATGATTGTCAGTTATTGCAAGATTGAATTAAATTAGCTCTACAAATCAACCCCCCCCCCCCCCCCCCACCAACTCATCTCTTGTCATTCGTTTAACGAACGTGTTGAAGAGTCGGCTCCATCTCAAATCACAAATCTCAACTCTCAGTCAATGTTTTCGTGTCTCTACTCGTCTTTGTTTTTGTTGGTGTTTTGTTTTGCGGTTCAATGACTTACAGCCCATTACAGTCATGTATGTCTCCTGTTATTGTTGTTGTTGTTGTTGTTTTTTTTAGCACAGCTTACAAAGGCACCTATACGAGACAGCAAGCAAGCCACTGATATCAGTCAGTCGTACGCCAATGCATGTCTGACTGCTGCCTGCTGCCTGCCTATTGAATTACACCAAGCAACAAGTGTTGAAATTTAAATTGAGAAGCTAAGAAGCAATTGGAAGCTATTGAGGAGTGTTTGGTAATAGATCATTCAATATTTTGAAACTGCCAACTATTTGCATAATAATAACACAAGTGCATTTCTTGAACAGGGTTGAGAGTCTTGTTAATAAGCTATCAGCTAAGATCAATAAAGATATCGTTGTACACAACGTAAGAGTTATATTAAAATCTATTGGGACTAAGGTTATATTGAAAATCAATTATCAAGAAGAATCTTTTCATTTATACCTATGCGAACTTTTTATTAAGCTTCTTTGCTACATAACGATTATATGAATCATAGTATGACGCCTTTTCAAATATCAAGTTTTTTGTATAAAAGTTTAAAGACCAATATATTTGATGTTAATGTCGTAAATGTAGTACTTAAACCGCCCAAGGCGTAGCATTTGCTTGCCTAAGCACATTTTCAAGCGCATATTTTATATGACACATCGAAATATCAAAGTATTTTGTCGTATCTTTACGATCTTACATTTGTACATCTCATAAATGAAAACTAATTTCATGGGCTATAGATGAAACGCTCATTAGTAAGACCCGCAGGATAGTGTATATTTCACACACACACACATCGACATAACAGCCCACCGAAAATGCGAAAGAAACAACCGCAATAACCACTTGAACCGGTTGCGATGTTGTAAGATTCATGTAAGTTCCCGAGAAGAGAATCACTTGAGTGTGACTGAACCTTAGTCAACACACACACACACACATATATATTTATACTATATCGTTTATGCGATGCTTAACTTTACGATAGGCACTTTTATAGTTAAAAGCCTTGGATAGAATTTTATTAGAGACCTCGCAGCATGGTCAGAGTGTTAGAGAGGGCGTCACATTAGAATTACAATGCGACATGCAACAGAGTTGAATGCAACCTAAATAATAACTTCCGCTTTAACCAAAAAGCTTTGCCATATACAAAAACAAAGGGAAAGAACGTGGAAGGGGGATTTGTTCAATGTACAATTGGGGAATACAAACAAAAGCGCGCTCGACCCAAGGGCCAAAGCCGATTATCCAAATATGGGCAACAAGTGACAAAAAAAAACAACAACAACAAACATTCACATACCTTTACTTTAGTCAATTCACTATTCAGCATTCGACTTTGATCGTTTCGTGCATGCCGAATAGATACCGAAACTTCAATAGGCAATACAATAAAAACGAAATGAATGAATGAATAGTTAGAATCGCCCCGAACCTGATATGGAAGGGCGCATAGAACTGTTGCCCAGTTGGTGGTGGTTTCTACCAACTTCAAAACAAGTGTCCACCAAAGTTGGCAACGGAAGCGGCGCTTGAAACGTGTCGCATTGCTGTCAACTCATTTGCATATATATATATATTATATTTTCCTATTTTCCCTAAGCTATTTTCCTTTTTCAACTAGAGAGAAATAGAATGGACATTTGACAGGTTTTTTCCTTTTCGGCCATCTTCGAATGATTTAATTGAAAATATACGCAAAGTGTTTTGAAAACGGTCGAAAAACCAAAAAAAAAATGTTAATTTAAAAATAGAAGATGTGCGATTGCTGGGAAAATTCTAAGCAGAGCATTTTTCTCACTGCTTTTCGTTACAGTTGGCAACGCTGTTTAGCATATTCAGAGACTTTACGAGGGCTTGTAATATAGTGGGTGCCATCAAATGTTCGACTAATTGACTTAGATAGGAAAAAACATTTTAAAGTTTTTTCTCAACAAGGAAACTACGCTTCAGTGATCTTAAACTAAAACCAGTTCAGTATGCCAAGCAACATATGAATTGTAATCAACAATCACTTGGGATTACAGCTGTAAATGAAGAATATACAGAAAACTAAATAAGAACAGCTGAAAAATATCTAATCATATGCAAACAAGAAGTGTTCCTATTAAGTGTATTTGCATCATATATCATATTTTTATAAATAATCATAAACTTACCCAACAATTATGACTTGCATAGAATGTTCGGCTATGATAAAGACTTTAAGAAATAATGTTGGTCCTTAGGTTCGCCTTAGGAATGATCAAATGCACAAAGAAAAATTTCATTAATTACAGGCGGTATGAAAAATGAAAGGAAAAGAGATAATAACAGGTATAGGCATAGATCAACAAAGGTGCATTTACTTTCAGTTCGATAAGGCGCGTGCTAAACAGAATATATATATACACACATATATATATACATATATATAGATACGCAGATATATATATATATATTTAACACCATTTCTTAAATGCTGTCGCAAACGTTGGACATATTTGGAAGTGTGACCGAAAAACAACTCGAGAATCCATAAAGAGAAGCAAGCGAGGCTCGTTTGTCTTGGCCGTGAAGTTAGCTATGGCATGGAATGATTAATGATGCGATTCAGAGTCTCACAGTCCCACAGTCGCTGCGATCAATCGATGGACGCGTGTCTCATTCGATTGACTCCCAAACTAACTTGATTCTAACTATCTATGACTCAAACATAAACCGAAACCAAGAAGGAGAAGTCAACAAACAGTTTGCCTTAAAAGGCAAACGCCATGCTTTAGTGGGCGTTGATTGAACGTGGGCTGATCATTAATTCAGCTTAAGTCACAGCAAACGTTGCTTTAAGTCTGTTCTCTGGCAATTTGTAGAGTTTAATTAAGGGCAAACCCGAAACGAAGCTCAAGGAAGTTGTGAACTTTTCGAGGTCAGTTCGTAGGCGTAAAGAAGAAGCAGCCTACTATTTTGGGCAACGCAAGGAATGTGACGAAATAAATGTAATTTATGTATTTGAGATTAAAGCAATTATAATGGCATTATAACAGGAAGACACAGATTTCACTTTTCGCTTGTTGTTTGTTTGTTGTTCCCACAGTTAAACTATTCAGAGAAACTCCGTCGTAATACTTGTTGCAGTTGTACATTTATTGCCCATGATCTCATGTTGATCATGATGAGCCATATCAAAAGCGATTCGCAGTTGTATCTCATGATCCCATGATCTGAACAATGTTTGCAGTTTCCTCTTCTACATATATAAATACATCTCTCAGAGAGCCGGTTCGATTCGGTTTCGGTTCGGCATAAACAATTGCGTATTATTTTAATTACTTTTTGCTCTTTTTATTTGGCAGGCAACGAACTACAAAATTCTGTTTTCGTTTCGCGCAAAATGTGTTAAATTTATTTCAGTTCTTGTTGCTTCTTAACCAACAACAAATAAACAAAAAACCATATAAACTTAAAGCTTTGAGCAAGCGATAGATAAACAAAACACAAAAGACATTAAAAAATGCTAGCTTTTAGTGATATCAACAGACGTAGATCAGTTTAGATCCCCCCCTTTTCATTTTCATTCTAATTTCCATTCGCATTCGAGAACGTCAGCGAAGCGTCAAGGTCTTTGAAAAGTCAACTGAATGTTTGTTGCAGGAAATTGGAGCACGATTCGTATATCGAGATACCATATGGAATCTTATATCACTATCATTTGTCTAGGTTTTTTGGAGCAGTCCACAATCTTATTAGGACAGAAGGGGCGGGATAGGCAGGCAAACTTATCGCATCGGTTGACTGAAGCTGATATTTATTTATATTTAATTAACAATATGCAAGGCGCGCTTCACAAGTGAATGAACGCTAAATAAATAGAAAAATAAATCGTACAATAAAGTACAAATTGTAGAAATCGAATAAGAATGAAGAGTTGAGTTTGCTTATCTAATCTTTGACAGGAATAAACAGACAAGAATCGAGTAATAAAATATTTAATCATATAAACGGATGTTTAAATATAGCAACAATAATGAGCATAATAAATCTAGCGTTGACAACGCAAAAAAAAAACAAAAACCAAGGGGGGGAAAACATATAATTGCATTTTGTGTTTTTGATTATATGTGAAATGTTTGCAAGTGAATTTAAAATAGATTGCGAAAACAGATGCCAAGCAAAAGGTTAAGAGGCATTATATTGAATTAAAATTCGAGGAATTTCATTTAAATCTGATGCAATATGCAAATCTTTTCATCACTGACTAGTGAATGTTGAAAGAAAATTGAAAAATGATGTAAATCTTTTGGCTTTTGGGTAAATATTTTCATTCATTATAACGTGATAAATAGTTATGCATTTGATTTTGACAAGCTGAATACTATTTGTATTGAAATCTTTGTTAATAAAATTGCGAAAAGAAATAATTTATCTGCATTTATTTCAATTTGAAGCAATATTTTGTTAACTATATCTAGATTTGACTGTATTTTTGACTTTGAAGTTTGAAAAAGAAATCCTTGAAAGATTTGTCAGTTTTGATGGGTTCCTTGAATTCGTTAACTGTTTCACACTATGTGTCTCGTCTCATCATCTTGGCTCTGAACACATTAAGCATTTGGGACCCATTAAAACTGACAACCATGAACCATCAACGCTCGCCTTTGTTTACGTTTAAGTGAACATTTAATAGTTTGGTTAAACTTAACTCAAACTAAATTTCATTATAATTAGTTGATTACATTTTGCGCGTTTATGCAATGAAATATTTTTCTTTAAATTGTTCCCAACAGACTCTGATCTGACCTTGCTAAAGCTAAGCAAAAGTGTTGCTTTAAACAAAATTCGTGTATATAAATAAATAATATAATAAAGTAACCCCATTAAACATGACATTTTGCGTGTCATGTGTCAAAGTTTGGCAACAAAATCACTAAGAAACAAAAGAAATATGAAAAACAAACCGCGAGGCAACATTATTGACATAGTTTCTTTCCACAATGACTGAAATGAATGCTTCCTGAGGTTGTTGTTCCGAGTGGTGTTATGTCGAAAATTTGGCCAACAAATGACAATAATATTATGTGGACAAGAGATTTCTTAAGAGCTCCCGTCTCTTTGCTCTTTGCTCTTTGCATGAGAATGAAATCGAAAATAATAATAATGATAATAATTTGCAATTCTTTTGTTTATACGGTCTGTCTCTTGCTTCTGCCATTGTTTTCTAGCAGAAAGCTAACGAATTGTAATCAAGTGAAAGGGCGAAAGCGAAAGTTGAACGCACACAAAACGAGGTTGATAAAAACCTCCCTCAAGAAAAAGAGCCCAGTAGCCGTGACAACAACAACAACGCTTTCAAGCACTTAACATGCAATTATCGATTCTCGTCGCACAATGCGGGTGAGAACTGTAGTGAGGGTCATGGAAGGTACGCCTAAGATCCAGCCATTGACACATTGTACAATCAATGCCAGGCCAATGACGTCAAAGCCCATAAAGTGTGAAAACATTGTGAAGGTTGTACTAATGAGTGCAACTAAACTATTCTGCGGCCTCACACAGCTTATCTCTCGCATCATCTATTGCAGCGCTTGTTAGATGATGATGATGATGATACCGACTGATTAGCTGTCTTGTGGTTAAAACAGAGGGTTCTGTTACTGTTAATGCTTACTTTTAAAAGGAATGAAAATGTGAGCGTGGGAAGCTTTTTTGTGGTTAATTAAAATCTCTAACATGTGTAATACATTTTCAAGTATTTAAAATTTGTTGCTTAACAGAACTTTTAACAAGTGTTAATTGTGAATTTAATTAGTAAGGATTTTTTCTTTTTCAAAGTTATTCCAAATCTTTACAAAAGTGTGCCATAAATAATTATTTGAAAAGGTATCTGAAATAGCCAACTATTTAAAGCTGTTTTAAATTGACTTTTTTCTACCCTCAATACACCTTTTCCTTTACTCCTAACAGAATCTAAACGAAATGCACTTATATCTAGTAGGCAAAAAAGCTTTGTCCAAGCTCTGTTCATGAACTGTTATATCCGTTAAACATCCTGGGTCGCATTTACATCGACACTGTACCTCACCTGATTTGCGTTTCTCCGATCTGTCCGGCACAACTAAGCTTTTGGCGCGCTTTACTCTAAGCGATCGTCGGCGTATGGAGCGCAGAAAAGCTTCAGGCATCCTCGAGAAGCGTTGCGGCGTTTCAGGAGCTTTGGCACGCTCGGGCAGAAAAAAGTTTTTCACGGCCAACATTTCGATAAATGTAACAGTAAAATCTGCTTTCCTTTGTTGTTGTTGGTGTTGTGGGTGTTGTGGCGCGTGTTGGCAATGAAAACCAACAAATTCAAACAATCGCAGCTTTAGCTGTTGCTATTTTTACTTTGTTGTCGTTTTTTTGCTTTGCTTCTTTTTTGTTTGTGTTTTGTTTTTGTGTAATCCTTCTTTTGTTGCACTTCTATTGCGCATTTATTTAATCATTTCTTTGCTCTTTGCACTTACTGGCTTCCTACTTAAAAACATTTTTGCAACTTGTTTGGCTTTTTAGCGTACATAAATTGTTTTGCATTTTAACACATTGTTTATGACTAATGTTAGTCTTTTTTGATTTCAGCTATTTGTCACTTTTCATTTTTTGGCACTTTATTGGCATACTTAATTTGTATATAAATACAACTGACGACATCGATGCGTTGATTTCGCAATTATATTAGTCAATGTTTTGGTAAACGATCGAAGACCACACAAAATATACGCGATTCCCTAAAGCCGAATAGTGGCGAACATAAGTTCCGCTTCACACGTCCACAATGCACGGGCGTCGAGACTGAACTGATGGGAAATATTAAAAGCGTTCGCACTTACAACTCAACAGCAAAGAGCTGCAGCGTTGCTCTCTCAGCAGGCGACCGTTCGCTCACCGCTCACCATGTTTAACAGTGGGCAATGTTATTACAGACAACAGATTCATACATTTCACTGTTAATGTAGTTGCAGTGAGAGCAGTCGCTTTTTGTTTTGCTACCTGTGCATTTACAGTGGTAAATATGTAGGTGTCAATGTTCACTAAAATTGGAGAGCCGGCGCTGTTAAATGCATTTTGGCTCTTGAAGTCAACAACTGGCGCTCAGGTTAGCGAATAGCAGATGTTGTTGTGGGCTTAGCACGTGCTGTTAACAGCTGCAATTAAACACAGCGAAAGGTAAAAAATGCTACAAGTAGAGCAAGTTTTTATGCAGCTTTTCATATTAGTCCTTAAGCTTGTTATATAATATCTAAACTTCCGCTGCGTCAAGAGCGGAAGTGTCGCATATTAAGCTGTAGATATTTCGGGTAAGCTAACGCGGACTAGACATGCCTGTCATTAAGATTGGCAAGTTTATTGCAATGACAACAACATTGTGTATTTGTATTAACTTTTTTATCAGTTGCAAATTTAATCGAATTTTTCTACTGATTAGCGCAATTGTCGCAACAGGCGCCTTAACAGAGCGCTGTTAAAATTTCCCAACTCACTTGTGGCTGCTGAGAGCTAAAGAGAGAGTGAGCCTGAGAGTGAGAGTAAATGAAGAGGCTGCGTCACAAAAAACCATACGGAAATCAAATTGCAATAATAAACATTTGCCGACGCCGTTAGTGTTGTTGTTTTTGGTATCTTAGCTGCACAGAGGTAATAATCAAGTGGCTGCTGTGCTGTGCTGATGATAATAATGATAATATGCGGTGCAGTGAGATGGGACCCGGCCCGCCTCTCTGTCTGTTCATAACATATAACGGCTGCAGGCAGCGGTTGTGGTTTTTTGTTTTTAGTTGGGGTTACGGTTAGTGGGCCGTTTGGGAGCTGCTGCTGCAGCTGTTGTTGTTGTTGTGGTTGTTTGTGCAAAAATTCACTTCCTATTGAAAAAGCGAGCTGGAGGGGAAAAAAAGAGTGAAGCAGACGAATGACATGAACGTACACAGCCGCGAATTGAAAATGTGGCATTATTCATAAGACCAAGTATATTATTATTATGCACAATAATTTGTCGATTATTGTTGTTGTTAATTATTTTTGTCGGGATTTTCAATGAGATTTATGCAATGCTGATATTATTTACAAATGCGCACATTGGAAAGGTATATTAGTGGGAAATAGCTGTAATTCCAGTAGACATTTTACTAGAGCAGTGGAGGACGGCTTGAGGGTAATTTAGTCTAATAAAGTGTTAAAGAGAAAATCTCCCTTGTTAATGTAGACAAATTAAGATCAAATTTTACCTTATGCAAATTGTTACACTATATTCAACTAAAGTGAAAATAAACATCAACAGATTTTCAGCGAGTTCATTGCTTAAATAAAAAGAGTATTGTTACCTGACATCTTAATGCCTGGTTTCTATCATGATCTCTCAAATTTGATTTGAAGCTTATCATCTCATCTAACTTTATAACCGCATTAACATAAACCTTGAACAACACGCGAACACTCTGTAAAGTTGAATGGTAAATGCAAATCTTAGAGTTGAGTGCAGATTACAAAACGTATTTAAGTACTGCAATCGGATGGTTTATTTTTGGGACACGTGAACTGCATTATATGGTCGATAATTTGACACGCTCGCCGCACTTATCGGCGACACACGCCAGCGAGGCTAGCACCAGACGAAACCAACCCAAAAACAGGGACACACTTTGCGACTTAATTAGACGACATTGCCAAAAGACGGAGCGCCGGAGAGGCAGAAAGTAGAGCGAGAGGAAGAGAGCGAGAGAGAGCTGAAGTCACACGCGATTTTGCAATGGAACTTGAAATTGTCGTCAGTTGTCGCGCGATAGTTTGGGGAACTGAATGTTAACCACCCTCTTAAAGACAAGGCGCAAGTGTGGTTGTGAAACTGTCTAGCCGATACCCTGTAAGCTCGTCGAAAGCTAACAAACTACATATTAATATTTAATCAAAAATGTCAAACCTTTGTGTAATCGATATTAATCGATTAAAAAAAACATATAAATTATCAAATATTGACCTAAACTTTGTTGGTTGAACTTGTCATTCTGCTCTGGAATTTATATAAAACATTATTTTGGGTCAAAGATGATTTTGCGTTATCCAAAAATACCCATTTTCACCAAAAATTTAATTATTTACAGAGTATATAAAAGCAGGGCGCGGCTACCGTTCATTCTTTATGGAATTTTAATGGAATTTCTAATCAACCTGCGCCCGAGACGTCTGCCACACAGGGCGCGTCCCTTCGTCCTTCCTTCGCACACCCTGCGAGTCAGAACTGTTTTTCTACCCAGTTCAGATTTGAGCCTGACGAATGTTGCACATTCGGCTATAAATGGGGGGGTTGCAATATGGGTGGGTGGGTTGGTTATTTGGTTTGTTTTAACCCCTAGTGTGATGGTCATGACATGTTGCGACACTTTTACTTTCAATTGAGCTACTTCAGTTGCGACTGTTATTGTTTTGTTTTTGTTTTTTTTTTCCTAGAAATCATCACGATAAGAACGCGAGAAACTAAATGACGTTAATAAAATACGCAGCAATGCTCTTAAGGGTTAAAAAGCTCAAGTAAAGCTAGCAAAGGGTGTAACAACTCGTACATACCCTCACCTCCCTCTCTCCCTGCCTCGTAGTCTGCTAATTATGTGCACAACTTGACTTAAGGGTGCTCTGGTTGACTATCAATCCCCTCCCCCTCTATGCTACTATAACTACACCCTAAGCAATTTTAATTGCAATTGTGTGTGTGTGTATGTGTGTATGTTAAACAAATTAGGTTTCCCTTGAGCTTTGCTCACTGAATACCACATAAGGCGTTGGCTAACCACCAAACACAGCACCCGCTACTCCACCCCAACCCAACCCAGCAAAAACCGAACCGAACCCAATTGTCATTTGATACATTTTGTAGCACCCCCTAGACTGATTTCCGCTCCTGTTGCACAAATATTTGCAAGCTTTATTAGTTCATTATGTGACTTTAACGCTCTCAACACACTCCGCTCTTTAATTTTTGTTCCCTTTGTGTTCGCAATTTGTCATTTTACTCTTCAACATTTTTTTTTCTTTTTTTGAGTGGGGTGAGTTGAGCATTCCAAAACATATGACAACTCATACAGCATTTGATTTAGTTGATTGTGCTTAAGCGGAAGTGGAAGTGGAAGGGTGAAGAGTGGAAACGAGTAGGAAACAACAAGCAACGCCTCATTTGTTTTAACATTTACTAGAGAAAGTTTGCGTTGTAGTGTTTCGTATTTTGGGTCAATTCGTACATGAATTGTGTAGAATGAGTATTATTCATATATCACTCGAGTAGTATTCAACACATATGTTAGCATCAGAGATGATTCATGAGATATTCTAAAATCGCATATAGATAATGCGTGTTTTGTTATTTATAACTCGTGAGCAGGCAGACAAAAAATATATTTGCATCACTTTCTTAAGCTGATTCCTGGAATCAAACTGAAACTGAATGTATTTAAAAGATTTTTAGGAATAAATGGAACACGAATTATGTTACGAGAATGTAGATACTACATTTATAAGACATGTTTAAGGTTAACTAACTATTCGCAAGAAAAGATTTCTTAAAAACCTTTAAGTTGAAAACCAACTTTTTCTTATCTTATCTACTGATTGATGATGTACTTTATATTCATAAAGTTCAGTTTTAATCGTAATGAACCTTTAACTATATTGAGTAAATATTTTTTTTACTCCTGCTATCTTTAAAAAAATATTTTTTTGATTCTATAAATGTATTTAACTTACTTTATTTAAGTTTTAACTCTTCATCTTCACTTCTGTAAAGATTCCATTTGAAAATCGAATCTCTTCTAAATTCTCAAGAACAGAATTTATTTACGCGGTTTAATTTTTTGCAACCCAAATCCACTAGAAACTCATTCGTTTCGATTGAAATGGCTTTAAATTTGGTATTCATAATTTAGCAATTTGCATGGCATAAAAAGTGAGTTGAGTTCGAGTTCCGCAATTCATAAATATTTATTATTCATATTTAGATTAACCCCGAAAACTCGGTAATTACAAGCGAATTAGTTCTCACGGCCAAATGTGCTTACTACATTAAGCCAAGGGCCCCGCGTTTTGAATGCAGGGTAACCCTTTACTTCGTTAACTTCATGCTTGCTTTGGTCTTTGCCATAATTAATAATTCATAATCTGCAAAAATTGCAAAACTTCGAATTCTCATTTTTTGGATGGGCCTAAGAAATTCATAAAATATTACCGCCGTCCGACATCTAATTCGCCAATTTGTTGTAATGAAGCGTGAAACGCTTCAAGAAACATGAAAAACCTAAAAATCCATGAAATTGGACAGCGCAAAAAGTTAAAAAGAAAACGAAAGACAGACAGAGAGAGAAAGCAAGTAAAGTAAATTATGCAACGCAGGGAGAGAGAGAAAGGGCAAACAAGCCAAAGACAAGGCGTTCTCTGACTGACTCTGGAATGTGCAACAATGCGACTTGACATAATTATTAGGGGTACAAGCAAGGCAAAAAGGGGCGCACAGGGTGCAGGGTGCAGGGTGAGGGGTGCAATGCGAGAATGCAAACCCCACTGCCAACTCCCAACAGTTCGATGTTCGCAACTATACGCTGACTTAATCAACTTTTTAATACCCCGTACAAATATAGGAAGAGGTCATTATGACACTTAAACAGTTTAGGAATTACAATATTAAATATTATATATAAAAATATATATTGAAATATACAAAAAATATATTGAAATATATAGATATATATATAAAAATCTGTAAAAATATTTTAAAATATATAAAATAATATAAATAAAACCTTTCAGCAATTTTAAAATTAATTGATTTATAATTTAACGCAAATTATTTTTTCAAATTGCAATTGAATCGAATGTTAAATAATTTAAGCATTTTATAGTCTCCAATATCTAATAATAATATCGTGTATTTCATTACATCTTTAAAGTCTTAAGAACAAAAAGAATTTAAATTAATTTATAAACACAAGCTAAAGACTATTTTAAGTAACAGATTATAAGACTTTGTTTAAATATTCGAATGCAGTCAGCTAAATTTTAAATTTTTGTGTTTTTACAAACAGTTTATCATTTATATTGCAAATTCCCTACAATCACAAAATGGTCGAATTTGTTCACTTTTAAATTCCGTCAAAGGGTATCTTTGAGGTCGACTCTTTTGAACAGCATTAATATGCTGCACTTTGCTTTTTAAACGCAAATTGAGTTGATTAATTGAAATGTGGAGACACAGGAGAGTAACACAGGGGGTGGGTTAGTGCCAGGGCCGTCTGTAGAGGGAAGCACTTGGGAGGGGCAATTGCGTGGCCAAAGGGCAAAATTGCAGACGGCAGAAAATCAATAATTTTAATGGGAGCCCATTCCCCAATGCTACCTCGTGCAAAATTGATGTATGTAGGTAAATGTACGAGTATGTGTGTGCTTGTCAATGCAAATATGTTAAGTACAGCGAGTACAACAAAACAGATCCCCAAACATAAAAGTGTGGAGTATATCTTTGTCACTTTTTGCCTCTTTCCCAATCTTTTTGCTGTGCTTGACAGCCCCAAAACTTGAAGCAGAGGTTTTGCTGGGGAGCCGTAGGCAAGTTTGACGCAGCAGCCAAATTGAATTTAACTTCGCAGAGAGCCTACCAAAAATGTATTTAAATGAAGTTGTCTCTAGGGAGTACGAAACTCAAATGCCCTTACATGCATCGTTTATTATGGAAATTCGAAAAAAAGAAAATTCAATTTGCAGTTGTTTATTGAATTTAGATGGCGAAACAAAGAAAAGATAACACATTCTTTTGAAATATACATATATATATATACAAATATATATATATAAATTTTTAATTAATAGAGGTTTCATTACGGGTATATATTTATATATATAAACGTAATAATATATCGATTAAGATTTCACACAAAAATACTTTTGTTAAATACTTTGATAAAAATGTATTATGAATTTATTTCACATCATGTTTAAGTTGTTACCGATATTGCTGACATATTAAATTGTTTTGATTTTTAAGTTAATGTAATAATATATTAATATATATAACGTTAACTATTTTACTGTTTCCTTAAGTATTGAAACAAGTTTAACACTCAATTGTTTAGAAGCAATATATAAAACGATTAACTTTCACATCAAATTCAAAGAACCCTCTGTTTAAAAGTGTATTACATTCAGCGACGTTGCATGTAATTTTCTTTTGGATTCATAACGCTGGCGGCTCTTTGACTTTTTCCCCAAAAGACGATGAAAATTCGCTGGCAAGTCGAAAAGAAAATATAATTATTATATTATGACGAGTATTTTTTGTTATTTTTTTTGTATTTTTTTTTCTTTATGAACAATTAAGTTATATGTATTCAATTCGACTATGTGCCAGCTCAATTATAAAGATACGTAAATCCAAGAACACAGCTGACGCAAATGCTGCCAAAAAGTATGAGAGTAGAAGAGGGAGCGGGCAGACCTATAAATTGCCACAGGGTCGGTCAGTGGGTGAGGGAAGGGCGATGTTAGCGGCCTTCTCACTGGAAAATAATTTATTTATAGCCAGCCTCAAACCATGAAATGTTTAAAGAAGGGTATAATGGTTTTGTTCACAAGTATGTAACGGATAGAAGCGAGCATCGCCGAGTATATATATTCTTGATCAGCAACAAATGATACGTCTGCCTGTCTGTATGAACGCCTTGATTTGAGAGACTTTAAGAGCTAGGGACACCAGATTTGGATCTTAGCTCTTCTAAAAGGCAGAACAAGTATTTAATTTTGATACACACATACAATCGGAGATATTTAATATTGAAGTTATCAAGCATTAGACCAGCGGTTGGGGAACCGGAGTAAATTACCCCAAATGGAGTAAAAATTAAATGTTTGGGGTTAAAGATAAAACTTTTGTGAGTAAAACGTATTTATTATTTGCAAGAGAAATAAGAAAAATAAGAAGAATGTGGGAAAGAAAGGGAGAGCTTGAGAAACTGTAAAAGAATTTTGTTCATGCTCGCTCTCTCTGTTTCGCTGTTCCAAAATCAATGAGAGAGAGAGAGAGAGAAAGAGGGAGAGAGAGAGAGGGAGAGGGAGAGGGAGAGAGACGGAGAGAGAGAGAGAGGGAGAGAGAGAGGGAGAGAGAGAGGGAGAGAGAGAGGGAGAGAGAGGGAGAGAGAGAGAGAGAGAGAGAGGGAGAGAGGGAGAGAGAGAGAGAGAGAGAGAGAGAGAGAGAGAGAGAGAGAGAGAGAGAGAGGGAGAGAGAGAGGAGGAGAGAGAGCGAGAGAGAGAGGAGGAGAGAGAGCGAGAGAGAGCGAGAGAGAGAGGAGGAGAGAGAGCGAGAGAGAGAGCGAGAGAGAGAGGAGGAGAGAGAGAGCGAGAGAGAGAGGAGGAGAGAGAGCGAGAGAGAGAGGAGGAGAGAGAGCGAGAGAGAGAGGAGGAGAGAGAGCGAGAGAGAGAGGAGGAGAGAGAGCGAGAGAGAGATGGAGAGCGAGAGAGAGAGCGAGAGAGAGAGAGAGAGAGAGAGAGAGAGAGAGAGAGAGAGAGAGCGAGAGAGAGAGAGAGAGAGAGAGAGAGAGAGAGAGAGCGAGATATATGACAGCTTTGAGAAAACTCTAAAACAGTCACACACACACACACAAACTCATTGCCACTTGACTAATAATATCAAATTCCTTCATGACTTACTTGAATTTTTGAGAATCGCGGAGGAGGGCGATTTTCATGTATTAAGTCAAATTATTATTTTTTGTGCATATTTTTATTGTTTCAACCCCTACACAGCTCGTACACACATTAACACACACACATTATGTACACACATTAACACACACACATGTACACACATATACAAACATAACAAACTAAAGTCAACTTATAAAGAAATATTTCGGGGTAATTATTAAAAAAGTTCCCCGACCGCTGCCTTAGACCAATAATGACCATAAGGTTTTGTGTACAGGGTATGTGCTAGTCGACCGTTCTCGACTAGAGCGTGCTATTTTATTTCTGCTCATTTGTTTATGTGTGTTTATATTTGTAAGTACTTAAATAACTTAAAGCAATTGTTGCGTTAGAAAATTTTTGGAATTATTGTCGATGGATTTGTGGAACGAGACTGCAAATAATTATGGAAATTATGCAATATGCAAAATATGAGACATATTGTTGTAGTTTAAAATTAGTTCAATAATTTCCAATCGATAATTGATTTAAGCCAATTGCATTTATTATATACAATTGTCAGCAAGGCAAGCCAATTTACATATGATTCATTGATATTGTATACTCTGTAAAAAGTCTTTGTATGTAGGTCAACTCGTTTAGTTGCTAGTCATTCATCGAGTTTTACCTTTCCAAAAGACCTTTCACTTAACAAAATTCGTTAGCAAAAAACTCAACTTGTAATTAATATTTTACATTTTTTTTTAGGGATGTTTCCACGGTTCGGTCCGGTCCGGTTCGGTTCGGCCCCGTTGTACGCACGCTCGAATAATTTTTCTTTAGCACGCAAGGTCAGAGTTCAAATTAGAAATAACTAAGTCGAGGCGAAAAGAAAACGAAACATTAAATAAAAATGTTCCAATTTTCTTGAATGCAATTTTCCACATTCTTTGTATCAATGGGATATAACTGCAAATCCTTTTTGAGCTCATATTCTTTTTTTTGTTCTTGGAAATGTTCTTAAATGGCGTGCAAAATGTTATATTCCATGTTTTTTATTGCCATTTTTTTCCGATACTTTATGCGGTGTTGTGCCTTTTTTCGTGTGACGGTTTTATGATCGCATTACCAAAGATCATCATATAAACATACTATGTTTATATCTAGGTACTCCATGTTCCCAGGGCATTTGATGCGCCTGTCACAAATCTTAAAATTTCGCTGGAATTTATGTAAGTGCAAGTTTATGGCATGTTTAATTTGCTGTGCCAAATTGAAAGTTAATGAATGGATCTTAAAAAAAGAGTTTTCCACATAAATAGAGTGCATATAAAGACCGAAAATATTTGAGTTGCAAAATGCGTGACTTGATATCGCAAAAAAGGTTAAGATAAAGACACCCTTAATAAATCTTACATTTAATTAGTTGAAAATGGCAAATTTCTATAAATTTATCATTTAATGTGTTGACTATTTAATTCTTTTCACAAAAAGTTCTATAAAACATTTTAGTATATGTTAAATAGAAACAAGTCATAAATTAAAAAAAATTAATGCCCTCATCTTTGAGTCAGCATTTAGAAATAATGATACCGCACCCAACCAAAACTCATTAATTAATTGCAAGTATTATATATATTAGTATATTTATACTTAGTCATACGATGATCGCAACTTTGGACTGAGTAACATGTTGATGTAATCACGCTTACCTGCAAAGAAAAGAAAAAACCATAAAGTGAAAGGTAAAATTTAACAAACACTCATTGCAAATAAATAAAAGCAAGTTAATATATGTAACGTTTTAGCTGGAAATGGTTAAAATTGCAAGAAATGGCTCAATATTTAAATGCCACACATAAATTGATTGTGTGTAATTAATAATACGAAATACCAAATGAATATCCATCAATTGATGAAGAGAACTAATGAAATTTGCCCATTGCTCGACCTAAATCAACAAACGTAAATTGCAAACAAATTGCAGAAAAGAAAATCGCTTTTTTATGCCCCATTGTGAAAGTTGGTGAAAAATCAAACAGAAAAGAAAATTTCGGGCAAAAATTGACTCAAGATCGCCAGAAATTTGTTTGCCAAATCAATCAATGGGCAATGGAAGACAATAAGACGAGGAGGGTTTTAGGTAAATTCTTTACCTAGATCTTGCGGCATATATTTCAGTGTCAAGTTATCGGGACATGTGCGGATGTGGCAGACATTAATCTTGCGGCGAGTCCAGCTAAGGATTTTACGCAAGGCTAACGCATTTGATTGGGCTTCGAGCACTGCAGCAACCCTGCCACAATTGCTGATAAGGTTATGCGATATACGCATGAATATCAAAATGCTACCAGAAATTCTTTAAAAAAACAAAAACCCACCCCACCACACCGCCGCCCAGCCACAGTGACGCACGTGACGCGTGTCCTTTGCGCATTCTAATTGTGGTTTCGTTTCCGTAGACAAATCGCTATAAATTAACTAATTATATTAGCGGCAAAACAGCCAAACTCGATCCAACCCAAAGGCATAATTAAAATAATTGAAATTGAAATGGAAATGGGAATGGGAATGGGGAAAAAAGCCAAAAAGGAACAGCGAAAAAAAGGACAATTAAACAATCAAATTAATACGCCACTATAGAATAAAAAATGCAGCAAACGCAGCAAAAAAATGTACACAAACATCAAAGTTTGCTTTTTTCAACTCAGTTCTTTTCGGGCTGTCCAGAGAGCTAACCGAATAGGACAATAGGTTTCGGATAAGCCAAACACAAAACGGGTTGGCATTTGCCTTAACCCATCGTGGGACAACCCCCGCGCGGATTTAGCTTAGCGATGCCCTACCAAAAGTATTTCAGTTTTGTAATGAAATGTGTAACTGTTATGTATTATTTTAAATAGTTTTCTATGTCTATGCATACATAAGTTACATAAACATAATCAGTCAGTTTATCTATATTTTTGAATGATTTTATAGCTTAAGTTTTAAGGTATGGCAATAAAACTATATAGAAACAACTTCTTGTGGCACAAATATTTTTTTTTGCTGATAGTATTTCTTACTTAACAAGTAAGCAGGCTGAACTTTATTCTTGATACTTTACGTGTACACTCAGTGCTTGAAAATATGTGTGTCTGTGTTTGTGCTTTTGTGTGTCTGTGTGTGTTGGTGTGGGTGTGTATTTGTGGGTGTGTGTGTGATACACTACTATTCCTTATTAAACAGGTCTTAAGAAAACTTGGCAAAGCCCCATACCACTCAAAGCTAGAACCAGTTGTGAATTCTAAGGCAGGACAGGTCACAAATAATAGCCTACTATTAACGGTGTGTGCTATATATATTGTAAACAAGATATCCTTAACCCAATACTTAACGCGAACAGTCAGTTCTTGCAAGTATGCGTGTGTTTGTGTGTCTTGTGTGATTTAAAATCAAGAATGTATAGTCAATACAAGAAACTGCGATTTTTTCTTAATAAAACGTCTACATACTTCAAAACTTAACAGGTTTAACTAAAATGTTAACAGACCTTCCATAATAAAACCATTTCCAATGATTTAAGTTCCTCAAAATTTCTTGATTTTAAATCCTTCATTGTATTTACAAAACCAACTATAAGTTATTTTAATTAATGAAATGAAGCTTTTGAGTATTGTAAGAGTATTCAAAACTTCGCTCGGTCGTTACAAATTTACCCCGCTTACGCTGTTGTTGCCGTTGCTTTTTTTTGATTTGCTTGATGGACGCACAATGAATGCAAGTTCTGCAGCAGGACATCAGACTGAGTGACGCGCTGCGTTGCGGACTCACTTCATTAGCGTTGAAAAACAAATAATATGCAAGTGACTGACTGCAACCGGATTCGGTCGACTTGCTCAAGTGTGCCCATTAGTGGGCCGCAAGGGGTAGGAGTTGGATAGTGTGGTTGTTGTAGGGGTTGGACTGAAGTTAGAGTTATCAAACAAATAAAAAGGGTTGTCCAACTCTGTCTGGTTAGCCTTATCAGCACACACACACACACACATTACGCATGCAGCTCGCGTTTTAGCCTGGGGATAGGGTTTTTGGACCAGGCCGTCTACCATCTGATAATAATACAAAGCTCATATCTAGATGTTAGGAAAACCATTTAGCTGGCTCTGGCACCAGACCAACAGCAACAACAACAACATCACAACAGACAGCATCCATCTACCGTCCAGTTTTCAATTTGCCTGCCATATTGCGGTCCATTTTTCGGCTATTCACTTATCCCACTTTTCCATGTTTGCATAAAACGGCACCTACTTCATAGTGTTTGCTTGGGTTTATGCTTTTCTGTTTTCCTAGTCTCTTTTTTTTTGTTCTCAAATATGAAAGAGCGGCAGCTGCTGGGATTAAAGCATCGCATCATTGTGATATGATGTGATGTGATGTGTGTGAAGGTGATGAAAAAAGTTGTTGGCTATCATGGTTAGCTCATGTTTTGGTTATTACAGCTGCCGCTGACCATATAATCGACCCCTCTTCTCTCAACAGCCCACCGCCCTGCCACGTGCTGCTGTTCGTGTAGTCAACTGTAGTCAAAATGGGAAAGTAAAAACATGCGTTATGCAAACTAATTGTTGCCCCGTTCGGGGTATAAATGGACGTTGTTACCATTAGTTTTGATGATATTATACATAAATATGATAGTATATACGTATAAATTCATGTAAATAGGATGGCAAAGGATCATCTCATAAGACTTTAGCAACACATCTACTTAACATTTATGTGTAACATTATTTCCGTTCGGTATCTTTTTTGTAAAAGTGGTGCAAAGTGCGTGTTAAACTATGTATAAGGTTTTTAACACGATAAAGGTATTTATAGAAATGATAATAGAATGTTTCTTAATCGTTTAAGAAGAATAGGTTGTTATGGACCTGGTATTGTTGGAAATATCGTTGTTTATCGTCAGAGCGATTTTTTGTAGATTTTTTTCGAAAAAACTAGAAACTTAACATAATAATAACAACAATCCGTAATCCATTCGTATTATCGTAGCAAGTTTCCCATTTTTTCTGTTAGGTTCTAAGTTTTATATAAAATTATGTTCATATTTAAGCTCTTCTATATCCTAAACTGTTTAAAGATATCTCTACATTTCTATAAGTTTATATAAGGAATTCTTTGGTAACGTACAATTTTAACTAAAGTTCCCAAAAGTGTATACAGAACTGCCAGGCTGTCAGACTTAGAGATCGCAAGTAATTACTTAGCAGTTCCAATTCCTAGCTATCACAAAATGCATAATGTATCAGAAAACACTATCCACTTGAGTGTTGGCTCTTGTTTTAACATTTATCATGCTATCCATTTAGATCAAATTATTTCAATATGTACACGAGACACGAGAAAAATAACTGAAAAATGAACAAATGGACAGATTGACAAATGACATTAGGCTTGATAACCATTAAGTGCAGCCGCCAACCGACCAACCGACCGCCCGCCCGTCCGCCGACACTCAACGGTCAGTTGAGACATCAATCAAGTTAGGGTAGCAACAAATTTATATTCATATACATACGATATAGTAAATGCAGCAGTCTAAAAAAAACTCAACTTTAACTGAACCCCTCTTTCTCAAATACGAAACATTATAATAATATAAACTGAAAGCTTAAAAAGTCGAATGCAGGAATAACAACAACAGCAGCAATTGAGGTAAACATGTGACGAAGGATTTCGTTAGTTGACCGTTGGTCAAACGTTCGCCAAAGGGACAGGGGTAAAAAAAAAAAATGCAACCCTAAAAAGAACCAACTAACTGCACTTAGCGCGTGTCCATTTAAACTGTCTGCGCCTGCGCTTCGTCCAATGAGCAAAATCCTGTCGCAGGATGGGAGGTGGGCAGAAGAGAAGGGAGTTCATTAAAATGCGAGCTGTAATGAGCAGAATGCAGTGTAATGAAATTAAAGTGAACACGCGACACACACACTAACACATAGACAGACTGCCCGCTGTTTGGTGCATGTGCAGACAGAATCACCCCGCACAACTAATTCAATGCCCCCCTGATGCATGCCACGGCTTGTGCGTCAAGTGCCGCGCTATTTTTGTTGCACCTTGACTTTTATTATGAATATTGTTTTTTGTCCCTATTGCCATTTTTTCTTTTGCATTCTGCATTCTGCCCGCATAATTGGCAAATTTACGCAAACATTTCAAGCGCTGTGTTCCAGTAAATGTGCACAAAAGTGCACTCATTAGTTCGAGTTTGTTTTGCGAGCACAAAGAGCGTCGCGAACTATGCAAAATATGCAGGAAACAGGAATCAAGTGGTTGATTACAGCCTCATAGATGCCCTTTAGCTTAAGCAAAGTCAATTTCAAAGGCAGCGTAAAAGCATTGCTGGGAATATAGTTATTCTTAAAATACATACATTTGATTTAAATTGAGCAAATTTCAAAGCTCATTTTCTTTTGATTCCGAAGTTCAAATAAAAAGTTGCTTATTAAAATTCGAAATATCTATATTCCGAAGTAAGTTTGTAAGTTAATGGTATAAAATCCAGATTTTATCATATATATATTTTTTCCATTTACAATTTACCATTCAAAATAGAAAGTAAAATAATACTTCTACCTCGCAAGATCTTTTAGTTCCGCTAAAAATTTACTTATAATTAGCTGAAACTAAGTGCTAAAAATCAATTTATTATTATAAATACTTTTATAACATTAAAATTGTTCCCACTTATGCGTGTTAATAATAGATATTTATAAGTTAATAGCTGTTTTTAATTTACTTTTAGCTTGATATTAGAGACTTGCTAGACATTTAATGGAAGAAATTGTTCTCTTATGAACTTATTTAATAATATATACAACTTTATAGCTCTTCAAATGCAAACAGGGTATACGATAAGTAAAACGTGCTTGCGATATAAGGATATGGGCTTTAGCTTGTGGAGAAGCGTATCAAAAAATTATGACAGGCTTAGAACAATCAAAGTGTCAAATAAAAATGTCAAGTTTATGATGCACAGCGATCGCCACTAATCTGTCAACAAAGGTGAGAGTTAACAGGGAGGCTGCTGTTGTTGCATGTTGAATGCTGCTGTTTCCGTGTGGCATATCCTGTTTCCTGCTTTTGGTCATTACAACAACGCCAAGGGGTTGCTAACAGGCTGACTGACTTACTGACCGCTAGTCAGAACGAGAGAGAGAACGTGAGCCGGCTGTCATAATTAAAATATGACGCGTGTCCGTGTCTCGTGAACGGACAATTGAAAAAACACGCGCTGCGGGGCAGCGTTGCAGCTACCAGCTACGTTAGTTGTTGCCACCATTTCGACACGCAAAGCATTCCGAGGCAGGCCTCTTGGCCAGCTGAACATGTGCCGTGCCGCAAACTTAATGGCCAACTAGCAAGCAGCGTGCAAATTGTTCATGCAGGATAGCTATGCATATCTTTTTCTCTATAGACATCTACATGTATGCATATGATGAGACGGTCATTGTACTTTTTAGGTGCAACTGCAGCAAATTGTTTGGCATTCGGTAAATTATACAGCTCCTCCAAGGAAATTAACTCGAATCACATACATCAGGGCCATATAATAAACACCTAAATGGTTTTCCTTTGCTTGGCATTGTGGAAATAAAGCCATCACGAAGGTGTAATTGAGGTAATTTCGAAGTATTTTAACTGAAGGATGTTACATTTAAGAAGGGAAGTTTTGGGGCATTGTGGAATTGGCTTAAAGAGTTACGTAGAAAGTTTTCTGAAAAAATATTAGTTGACTGAAATATATTTATAAAGTATTTCTCTAGTCTGGAATAATATTAGTTAACTGAAATATATTTATAAATTAATGCTCTTTATTATAAGAATTTGTCAGATATTTTTAAAGGTTTCTGTGACTTCCGAATCTTTTTGCAAATTTTGGTATTGTTATTGGATTTAATGATGTGTTTATTTTTAACAATTTCCGTTAATATTTTTTGAGTAGCAATAACATATTGAAAACTATGCCAGATATAAGTTTTCACTCCATAAAGATTATCTGGATTGTTTTTTCAGTTCACACTTTGTATATATCTACATCTGTAGATCGTTTCTTTACGCTTGTGGTACATTCCATTCCTAAACCTTCTAATTTGATACAGTCCATAAAAAGTTTAAATATCAATTGTCACGGATCGTAATATTTATCACGATCAATTAACAAAACGAACCTTCGATCGAATCGACAACAACTTCAAAACAGCTGGGATATTCTTAAAGATATTTCTTAGCAGCTCGTAAATCAAATGGAAACCAACGCGCCCCAAAAACATTGAGGGTGTGTTCTATACAGAGAAGAAGAATAAAATGAAAAGAATCCACTTACTTAAGCTAATTTGTCGGACGTCAGGATGTGACAGGAGTTGGGGAGTTGTCCTTTTGCTTGCATTCAATGGGCTACGACAGCTTTTTGTGACAACAAACCCGCCGACCCACTTTCTTAATGCACATTCAGGACATTGTGTTACACTGCAGGGCCCATCAATGTAGAGCAAAACCCATTTAGTATCTGATGTTGCTGCTGTTGTTGACTGTCTGATGCTGTTATCCTTTTAATGCGGAGCCTAGTTTTGTGTAAGTACACAGGACACATGAAATGATGCGCAAACAAGCAGCAGAAGCAACAGCAGCACATGCAATTTCTCATTTTGGGCCGACAACATTTCATCAAAGTAGGTTGCAACACATTTCCAGGAATGTTCTTGTTGTCCCGCTGCTGATAGATTGCCTTGGGCGTAGGATGAGAAGGCGCGCAATAAAGGACTTAAGCAATATGTGTGTGTGTGTGTGTGTGCTTGTTTGCGCAGGTGTTGGCCTCATTGTGACCCATCAAATGGCAAATCCTTTTAGCTCTGGCACATACCAAAAACCAAAACCAACGCTGCTGACAGCCAACTAATTACTTGCGAAAGCAAATGCTTAAAAGGATTTCAAGCCAACCAATACCATAAGAATGGTCACTGGAATTCCCCCTCCTTGCTTTTCGCATTTGTATTTTTGCAAACAACAAGTCAATGAATGACAGTTGCTTGATGCGCTACCAATAATGTCAGGTAGGCGGTGGCAGCTAGCGATAAATCCTTAAACTGACATTCTGTCAATGTCAACCAGTCGAAACAGACGACGCCCAAACTCAAGCCAAAAACCAAAAGTATGCGCAAAAAAAACCCATCAGGTTGTGCATTGCGTGAGGATTATATAGTCTACAGAGCACAGGAAATGAACTGAAAAACTCTGGAAGGGATAATAGCGGAAGTATTCGAGAGAATATATATTATCAACGTTGTTTTCTATTGATTGTTTTTGTTTGTTATGATTAAAACAAAAATAACTTATTGGGTAAGTTTAACCTGTAAGCTTAACGTTAAGCTTAAGTTAGTATAAAAACTGGCGTTTAAGTTATTAAATCGAATTCAGAATTCTAGCACTAAAAGCTATTCAGTAATCAAGTAATCAAAGTTCGTTTTTATAATACAGTCGAACTTTCCTACTAAGAACTTCCGTATATAAAGGAATCCTTTCCGGAAAACTACCATTTAATTTAATTAAAAATCTGTTTTTTATTAATATTCAACATTAAAAATGTTTAAGTGTTAATGATTTATTAACGCCATCTATAACATCAGCCAACTATATTTAAATCGTATGCCATTGAAGAAGTTTTCAAAAGGATTATAAACAAAATGTATTGTCAATAACTTCCGCAACCTATTTGCTTTCTCGTTTTTCTCTCTCTTTCTTTATCTTTTCGCATAGTAGAAATCCCCACCTGCATGGCCAAAATCCCATA
Organism: Scaptomyza tumidula; assembly: GCA_035044465.1. NCBI lineage: Eukaryota > Metazoa > Arthropoda > Insecta > Diptera > Drosophilidae > Scaptomyza > Scaptomyza tumidula. The sequence continues at coordinate 553,286 of JAWNNW010000595.1, read as the reverse complement.
ATAACTGTTACAAACAACTCACAAACTGTTCACACACACACACAGACAGCGTAATCTTAACAAAACAAGAAAGAACTGCGAATTTAGGGAAGAGGAAAGGGGAAACGAGAACAATTTATGAGCAAACACCTAAAAGCAAAGATCTAGGCTACTTTCGTGTCGCTGCAAACACACACAAATACCTAAATAGTTAATCCTTGAGCTGCATAAAATTGCCAAAGGAAGCCGAAAAGAGAAAAAATCAAATATTCGGAACAAGGCTGCGAATTTGTCAAAGAGTTGTGCAAACAGAATCCAAGAAGGAGTCCATAGAGAGAGAGAGAGCGAGAAGTAAAGAGAGGGGGGAAAAGAAACAAAACGCAAAAACAACATGAACAACAAATCGAATGCAATCAAAATTAAAGCGCTTTAGCTGTGACAACAGTCGGCCCAAAACAATTGAGGGAGACGCTCAATGAAAAGGGTAAAAGAGGGGGCAGAGGCAAATCCTTTAAGAATTTCGCACACAATGTCTTCCATATGTGCATTGCGATGTCCTGCCAGCAATTTAAGCGAATTAAAGCAAAGTTTGCGAGTTTCCTATTGATTTGGGTTTCGGGACAGCGCCGAAAAGAAACGAATCCAAAAAAAAAAACGACTCCTGCTGAGCACAACTGAATAAAAAGGAATAAGATGAAAAATAAAATAAAAAAAACGGAGCACGACAACAACGACGTAAAACACAAACAAAAACAAAAATACGACACTCGAAGCGTTTAACTTTGGCTTAAGTGTTTGCCAGGACGTGCCCCGGGGAGGCGCGTCTTAACCCTTTACCTGATGCAAACACAGCACAAGAAGAAGGAAAATAAAACGCTGACGTGCAACGTTGCAGCATATCCTTCCGAATGGCATCCTGCGGTAAGCGGCCCAAAATAAAAAAAAAAATAAAAATCCCTCCAAGTGTCATCGACACTTGTGCCGGCTGCCTTTAAGGGTTGCCCCAGCAAACAGCAAAAAGCAAACAAGAGCAACAGCAATTGCAGGATGTGGCAAGACTACTACTACTGCACACTACTATGAGTTGTTGCCGCTGTTGCTGTTGCTGTTCTCCGAGCCACCAAATGTGTCGCTTAAGTGCTAATAATTGTGCCCTCGCACAGTTGGCGGTCGGGTTCGTTCAGGTTCGGGGCAAAAAGATGGGAAAGGTAAATGGGGACCTGCCTGGTTGCCTGCCTGCGGCTTTGTAAACTGTTTTGCATTTTAGGCCTTAAATTTTAGGAGCCCCACCCATTCAACTTAAGAACAAGCTCTGTTGATCACTGAGAGGCGAGGTCTTAAGATTGACACAAGCAAAAAGAAAAGATTGAGAATTTTTCTAATTTTAGGTTTTATTTACATAACTGAACATACAGGTCAAAATACAGGAAAAGGGTGGGCTTTATAAAACTTAGGTATTGAGTTATAAGAATAAAAAGAAAAAAGATTTTCTAATTTATTTCGTAGATGGGAAAATTGCATTAAACGGGTTAACAAAATAAAATACTTTTTAATGTAGTTGACTTAAATAAATTAATAAATAAAAATTTTTTTTTTGTTGTTTATAAAAGGTTTTAAAAAAAATTGTAATATGCATGGTTTTAATGTCAAAATATATAAAATTAGTTTAGGGTTTATTTTTAAATTAGGTAAAATAAATATGCAGATTCTAGCCACATATTAAAACAAGTAAGAAGGCTCTAGTCGAGAAATCCCGACTAGACGATACCCTGATCCCTATACTTCACGCGTACAGTCAGTGGTTGGAAGTATGTGCGTGTGTGTGTACGCGCATACTGCATAGTGCATACAAAACTTCAATGTCCCATATCTCCGGTGTTTATTATCCGATTTCGAAAAACAAATTTTAAAAATTTCACAGATTGTCATTATTTTGTTTTATAATTCAAATTGCATCTCAAACTTTTCCAATTTCAAGATTTTGTTGTTATCGATCCCATGTGTATATCGGAAACGGGAAGAGTTATCGAAAATCGGAAAGAAACTTGTACTACCTAGGGATTTAGCGAGCTTAAGTTCCAAATCTGGCTCTTATAGTTTCTGAGATCGACGCGTTCATACATACACACAGACGGACAGACGGACAGACAGACAGACAGACAGACGGACAGACGGACATGGCTATATCGACTCGACTGTTGATGCTAATCAAGAATATATATACTTTATGGGGTCGGAGATGCTTCCTTCTGCCTGTTACATACTTTTGCACAAATTCATTATAACCTTTTTTCCCATTTTTAATGGGATCAGGGTATAAAAATATATAGTATATATAAAAATATAATAAAGAAATTTATAACGATTTTTCCATTAAGCAATGCGATAAGACAAACAAAAAACTATTGTCTTTGCGTGCAAGTATAAACTTGTATGAGAAAAGCTGATTAATGATCTATAGCAAAGTTTTAAACATATTTGCATTTGCTCTACTTTTCCCATACTTAACAAACGAAAATGCGAACAACTTAACTCAATTGCAAACACAAAATTGACAAGAAATACCCAAAAAAAAAAGAATGTTAGCACACTAATGAGACTGCTTGAATGATTAATGAAACTCATTGGGATTGTCAGGCTCTCTAAAAGTGTGAACTCGACGGCAGCAAGTTCAATTCATTGACCAGAATTTTAGCACTAATGGTTGATCCATTGATTTCTGGCAAAGCGAGTGGCAAAAAAATATTGTTTGTTATGTTGTTTGTATGTGTATGTTATCCTCATGTAACATGAGATGCCCGAGACATTCTATTCATTGCTTGCCAAAAAAAAAAGTGAGAGAGAAGGAAATCATCATTAGCAGCAGCTTCCTAGGGGCATGATTAATGACTTGAGTTTGGTGTCCTTTGGTGGCCAGGACATATTAGTGCATGTTGCACTCAAGTGCAACAAGCATCAAGCCATTGAACCGTTACAAATAAATCATAGCAGGAAGCAGATAAAAAAAAAAAATATTTCAACTTTTCTCAACCGCAAATTGATTGAGTTTTGATGACATCACAAAATGAAAATGGTCAAAAAATAGGGAATAACTGTATCTCTTTTGTCGTACAGTTTTTTGTGAAGATCGTTTTCAGTTTTTAATTGTTTTCTGTGGTTTTCTTTTATTCTTTATCAATGTGCTCTCATCTAGGAAATTACTATCACATAATTTGTGTCGTCTTCGTCATTGATCTCATTCACTTTTCTATGATTTATTTCGAAAGTGCGTGAACAGAAATTCTTTACCCTGAACGAGAAAGACAAGAACAGATCGATTACGGCAGCTACTATTGTCATGTCTGACATGGCAACAGAACCCTAATCGGATCAGATATGGGCGTAACAACTATACAAAACTGCTTAAAGTTCAGTCAAGCAAACAAAACCGAAGAGCAAAGTAAATTTTTTGGACAAAACTAAAAACTAAGGAGTACTGAATGAAGCTCAGAAATGAATTTTTGTCAAACTGACTATAAAATTGAATTTTACACACTATAGATATATTCAAAGAAAAGTAAGAAATGTAAAATTGGTGTTTGAGTTAAAAACCTCTGAAATACACTTTAAATTAACTTCATTAATAATACATGTTTTTAATCCAAAGTTCCATAACATTTACATAGTTTAAAGAATGCAAAGATCTTGTCTTTAATCTAATTTAAACACAAGTAAATCCCAGCTCAAAATCAATCGACTCATTCCCAGTTCATTAAGAAACTCATAGATGAGAATCTACAACGACTTTCTCAATACAAATGATCAACATTGAAATTGTATGCCAAAGAAAAAATCCGCTTGACTCTTAAGCCTGACAACATGAAAGCTTAGGCCGAAACAGTTTTTTTCATTCATTGCCGAATACTTTTAATTACAGTAATTATTCAAGCGTAACAGACAGGCAGCTAGACGAGCAGGAGACACCAGGATTACACAGGCGCGCAACTCACGCTGGCGTGTCTCAAATCCAGGTTAAACATATGTAGATCGGAAATCAGGGAGACTCACTTTTTCTCAGTTGATTTTTTTTCTTCTTTTTTTTTTGTAGGCATCAAAAAAAATTGTCTTCATTCAGCTTGCAGCTTGGGCAACCACAAGAAAAACATGGCAAGGACAATGCCTGAGCATAAGACAGCATCCTTATGAGATTAAAAATGCAAATCAGCTGAAAGGCAGCCGCAGGGAAAATATGATGAGCTCGAGACGAGATGACGCTGCAGGAAAATTGTATGTAATTGTTGTCAGTCTGTCAGTCTGTCAGTCTGTGTTTTTTTGTGTCCTACATCCTTGTCCTTGCGCCTGCGTGTGTATGTTTGCCCAAAACATGACAGCTTCATGCAGCAGATCCTACAGTAACAGCAACAGCAACAGCATCAGCAGCTGCTTCTATGAGTTGGACAACTCGAGTGATTTCTTGGCGGTTTTATGCACTTTTGCATTGATTTTCATTAGCATTTTGACGGGAGAGGAACTTCGTTTTTTTTTTTCTTTTTTTAACAGCCGCTTGCATGATTTGACATAATTTTGATGAATGATCTGAGTTTGGGTTTTTACGATTTTTGCTTAGGTTTGTTGCTATAGTCACTGACAGGCGTCAATAACTTTATTTTGCTTTGGTTGCAACTGAAAAAAACATGAAAGCAAGCTTTGTGATAATGTAATGATGTTGTACTAAGAAAAATGCACAATGCATTTGAGATTCTGTACTTTTTTTTTCGAAAACTATATTATTCGGCTATTATTGTTATTTCTCTATGTTTTATAGTACTTTATTATAATTTTATAATTAAGTTATTTAGATTAATACAAAATATTAATAATCAAAATCAAAAAAATATGATAAGACTTGAATTTTTAACTTAACTTGCAAAAAAATAATTTTTTCTAAAAAAAATAAATATAACAAAAACTTCGTACACTGAAACATTCTCAAAGCGGGATATCAGATTTCGACAGTTAATTTTATTTGCCTACTTTATCGATTTGTGCAGCCCTGTTATGGGCCGTTAAGCCCAACAAATCCAAACAAATGCCACTAATTAAACATAAAATTAACAAAACATTGCAAACAATTCGGTGACAATTGCTGCTGCTCCTGATCTCCGAATCTGGTAACCCTTTGACCCTATGCAGATGCTCGCATTAAACAATGGCGCCCAGAAGGGTTAAAGGTGTAAACATTTGACAAAACTGTCACATCAAATTCCTTAAGACAGCTGTCGCGGCTGCGGCTCTATCTGTTCCGGTTTGTTTGTGGTAGTGTCTTAAGGATAACACAGGACTGTGCTTTTTATACCCTGATCCCATTAAAAATGGGAAAAGGGGTATAATGGTTTTGTGCAAAAGTATGGTAACAGGCAGAAGGGAGCATCTCCGACCCCATAAAGTATATATATTCTTGATCAGCATCAAAAGCCGAGCCGATATATCCATGTCCGTCTGTCCGTCCGTCTGTCCGTCCGTATGGATGAACGCGTCGATCTTAGAGACTATAAGAGTTAGAGACTCATATATTTGAAACATATACTCGCGTAATCCCTAGGCAGTACAAGTTTGTTTTTGATTTTCGATAACTCTTCCCATTTCCGATATACACATGGGATCGATAACAACAAAATCTTGAATTTGAAAAATTTTTCAGATGGCGTTTGAAACATTAAATGAAATAATGATAATGACTATGATTGAAATAGGTTGACAAACAACGGAGCTATGGGACATTAGGTAAAGTATGCAGTATTTGCGCACTCACACACACACAGGCACACACATACACACACACACGCATGCATTGACTGTACGCGTTAAGTATTGGGTTCAGGATGTCTTGTTAACAATATATAGCACAAACCGTTAATAGTAGCCAATATTTGTGACCTGCCCTGCCTTAGAATTCACAACTGGTTCTAGCTTTGAGTGGTATGGGGCTTTGCTAAGTTTTCTTAAGACCTGTTTAATAAGGAATAGTAGTGCATCACACACACACCCACAAATACACACCCACACCAACACACACACAACCAAACACCCGCACACACAACCAAACACCCGCACACACACACACAGAAACACACACACACATACATACACAAACACACACACATACACACACAAACAGACAGACACGCACACACAAACAGACAGACACACACACACATACACACACCGACACATACTTTCAAGCACTGAGTGTACACGTAAAGTATCAAGTATAAAGTACAGGGTATCGTCTAGCCGGGGTATTTCGACTAGAGCCTGCTTACTTGTTTGTCATGCTAACGGGAGCAAGCGTTCCTGAATTGTCTTCGTGTCATACGAATAATTGCAAGTGGGTCTATGAAACTCTGGTTTGACAGCTGTCAAAAGTCCAATAAGTCATAAGCATATAGAAGCAGATACAATGTTTGCTGAAGCGCCTTCTGCAAGTCGTGTAAGGATTAACTACCTCGATTGAAGTGTAATTGAAAATAAGATTGATTGATTAACTGCAGCAGAGAGACAACCGGACAGACATGTGGGTTGCATCGGATGGGGTTTGTTAGCGGTTTGTAACAGATACTACCAGCAGATGTAGATGAAGCGTTATCCTTTCGATTGACGGTGAATCTGAATGTCTGCTGGTGGTTTAAGCAATCAAGAACTTATCGTTAAGTACTTATTTTCGAACAGATTAAGTATTTTACATTTCTTGAATACATTTATGAGTAATTGGATGAAGTACTTAACTAGCACAATCTTGACATTACCATCAAATGTTTTATTTTATTTCTTTAACTCGTCAATTTTTCTCCACAAGCCAATCAAATTACCGTCACTTTCTATTTCAGGTAACATCGATAAGATTTTTTCAAATACAACGAAAAATAAAGATTCGCTTGATATTGTCATCAACTAAATACAACAGAGTTATCAATTTATTGCATACGGTTTCGGTTTGCTCTAATCGTTTCTACCATAAATTATGGCCTTAATACGAAAGCAAAGCCAAAACCAGGCAAACATACACACGTACAAAAACCAAACTATAGTATAAACGAAAATCCATAATCGGATTTGTGAGTGCCGACCAAGCAGCGCCAGCGGGACATCTCAATTTGGGTCCTGGTCGGCTGGTTTTGTTGCTTTGTCAACATACTGAGGAGAGAGTGAGAGAGAGAGGTAGAGAGAGAAAGAGAGAGAGTTAAAACCAATGCACGAGCCCTGAAACACAGCGGGAGTTCAACGGGTGGTCCGAATGGTTCAACACTTCCTTTAACCTCAAATCGGCAACTGCAGATTGCGTTTCATTTTGTGTTTAGTTCTTAAACACCCGTTAAAAACGGCACCAGATGTTTTTTTACTAGCTCAGTTTTATATTTATGTATGTCTTGTATACTATTATTTTTTTCATTTGTTGTTAATTAGTGCAGAATTGAGACTCTTGAAACCGTTTGGCTTAAATGCTCATCCTTGCTTTGCGATCTTCACAAACATTTTTTCCATTCAGCATACGAATTCGTTTTGGCTCATTTCATTTGCAATTTATGAGTTCTTGTGGCACACACACCACACACACCTTGCCACACGAACACTCGGACTTGAGGCTGTCATAATGGCTAGGAAAACTGTTCTTTACTTTAAGTATGTGCTCAACACACAAATCTAAGCCATCCTGCGGCGTTTGCATTGTCCACATCGCAGTTTTATGACCTAACGAACAGCCTGAGTCTGAGATTGCCACAGTCCTTGTGTCCATTCACTTTGGATAGATATCCTTGAACATTCGCACTACTTGCCTGCTAAAGTTTCCTTTTCTTTTTGTTCTCATCTGTTGACATTTACGATGCAATTTTCCGAAAGCCCTTAAATCATTACTATATAGCCCTCGGTCAATACTTTCGCTTTTCAATGCATCTTTTTGTCGCACCGTCCCCGCTGGCTTGACCTACTTTGATTAGCCTCGATTGTTGTGTTTAGACCACAAATTGCGTGTAAGCAAAACAGTTGGTGTAACCGCCAGCATCCGTGTGGGTGGCTCAGTACTCGGTTAGCGTTGGGTCGTTTTGTGGGCCTACGATTTGACACCATCATTAATAAGGGGATACATTTTTATACCCTGAACCCATTATAATAGGTAAAAAAGTGTCTAATGAGTTTGTGAAAAAGTATTTAACAGGCAAAAGGAAGCATCTCCGAACCCATAAACTATATATATTCTTGATCAGCATCAACAGCCGAGTCGATATAACCATGTCCGTCTGTCCGAATGTATGAACGCGTCGATCTCAGTGACTATAAGAGCTAGAGACTCCAGATTTGAACCTATTCCATAGGCAATACATGTTTGTCATTGATTTTCGATATTTTCTTCCTGTTTCCGATCTACAAATGTGATTGATCACAATTAGGTTTTGAATTTAGAAAACTTTGAAACGGCGTTTAAGACGTTAGACAAAATAATGACAATTTGTGAAATTTTTATTGAAATCGTTTGACAAACACCGAATATATGGCGTAAAGTAGAGGGTACAGGGTATCGTCTAGTCGGCAATTCACGCTGTGTGTTTAATTCAACAACAACAACAGTTGAATATGATGTCAGACGTTCTGATAAGCTTTCAAACGCCAAAACTCAAGCGTCAAGCGCTCCCCGGACTAAGCTGTTATTTTTTGGTTGATTTCAGTCTATTTACTTAGAATCTCTATTATATAAACATATGTATTGAGCAAAACGACATTGAGAAAAAGAAAAAAAAATTCCCAAGATCGGTCAGAGTTCTATGCTAATCAAAAAAATGTTGATTAATCGAAAAAAAGCTTGCATAGACGAGGTTTCTTGCCAACGCTTAGACTTCCATTTGAATTAGAATGAAATAAGCAAAGCTACGCAACAGACACAAATTGAATCGCGAGTCATTTAAAATGAATATAAATCTTAGAATTTTCATAATTCTATCGAATCCTTTAATACTTAAATCAGAGTTTGGATCGACTAGTGAACCAGTTCGTGTTCCAAAAAATAAGGTATCACTGTATCCAAACTAGTCTTGTATTTTTTACCGTGCTCAAAGAAATCAAAAAACCAAGATGAGATGTGCGGAAAGTATTGCTTAAAAGTAGTCGTTGCTCAGTTATGCAGCCGCATAAGGTAGTCAAGATGTTGCTCAGTTATACAGCCAGTGTTCGACCAAAGGAAGAACAACTTGGAGTGTTGCAAAACAAAATTCAAGATCAAGAGGTGACCATAACTAAACTTTAGCAACAATTATAACTGGTGAACGCTTTTGAGCAAAACAATGATCAAGCAGCGACAATAACAAAACTGGCTTCACTACTTTGAAGCAATATTTTCCGCACATTTCATTATGTTCTCTAGATTCCTTTAAACACGGTATAAAACACAAAATTAGTTTGGATACAGGGATACCTTTTTTTTTTGGAACATTAACCGATTCACTTGTCGATCCGAATCCTGACTTTAGTATTAAAGTTATCAATATAATTATGAAAGCTCTTAGATTTATATTCATTTTAAATGATTGATTCGCGATTCAATTATTGTTGTTGCGCAGCTTTGCGTATTTCATATTTATTCAAATGGCATTGAACTTTGACCCATCTTGATAACTTTTTTACTCTCAATTTTTATTTTGCTCAATAGATTAGTTTAAGTAAATAGACTGATTTGACCTAAAAAGAACAGCTTAGTCCGGGTAGCGCTTGACGCTTGAGTTTTTGGCGTTTGAAAGCTTATCAGAATGTCTGACATCATATTCTCTATTGCTAGTAAAATTAATACTGCGGTCGCTCGCAAATTAAAAGTTCGCTTTGTTGAATTAAACACAGAGCGATTTTACCCAAGTATTATTGTTTGATGCCCATCTGAGAAATAACAGGAAAGAATGCTCTAGTCGAGAAAATGAAACTGTGTGGGTAAATCAACCGATGTGTATGTGTTGAATATGCCCAACATTGGAACATTCTCTGCTCCCTGTGACTTCAAACTGGCAGATTCTGGTTTTACTGTAATTCTGCGACGAATTGGTGGCAGTGTGGTCTTTGATCGAAATCGGGAAGAGTATAACACAGACGCAGTCCTATGAGCTAAAGTCAATTCTTTACTCTATCTCTCTCTCACTTTTATATTTTAAGTAACTTAACATACAAAAAATAAATTGAACTGAGGAAATGACAAATAATAATCAGACCATTAAGGAAATCGGTTGAGAAACACCGGAAACATGGAACATTTAAATTAAGTCAAATATGCAGTATACACAAACAGGGTATTTTCTAGTCGGGATTTCCCGACTAAAGCCTTAACTTGTTATTGTTAAGAAGTTGATAATTGATTTTCATTTGAGAATACAAAATATATTTTTTAAGTACGGGTTATACTAGGGTGCTAGGGAAGGGTAGGGTACTAGGGTGTTATATATATCGCTTAGTATATTTGAAATTTTTGAAAAATATATATTATATATATTAATAGATATATATCAACAACTTAAAAAGAAGAAAAAATGTTTGTGTTTCTGAAATTTTTCGATGTTTCAACCTTCTACAGAAGTTATATATAGGGCTTAAAATAAAATTTTTGTATTTGAGTTATACTCTCAATGAATCTTAAAAATCTAAACTTTAATGAAATTATTTTAAAATTTAAATTAATTTCATTCATTTTGTAAATTTATTATTTTGAAGAGCGTTAAAAATGTACTCCGTTTAAATGATTCCCCAACGACTACTTAAACTTCTGTAATTTCCCTCATTAAAATGTGTGTTTTATGAGACACTTTGAAACCGCAATAACACGCCTAAGACAGACGCTCTGATTGCCTGTGGTTGTGTTTTTAAGCCACGTCAAATGCTTTTGCAAGTTACTTTTCATTCCTAGACCGAGCAGAGCGTCAAGTTAATTGAAAACTTTATGTGGCAACTTTAAGCTTTCAGTTTGTTGAAACAAAAGTCGTAAATATTTGCATGTAGCAGCTTGTTCTTCTTGTTCTTGTTTTTGAAAAGGATACACAGTTGTATACCATATATGGAAGTGCTTTTATATGTCATAAAAAAAGGGTTGCGAATCTTATTTAAAATTTATGGCATCGGCACTTGAGCGCGGAATTGTTGAACACTGAAATTAAGATTCATTAACGGGATGGAAAGGGACATTAAAGAGTATCTGCCTTTAACCCTACAATGGCGCGTCTGTATCTTCCACATAAATCAAAACTTTGCAAAAAGAAGAAAAAAAACAACAACGAAAAGATGATATTGAGGCCAGAGATACCAGCCTGTTTAAAGATGGGTTCTAGTGGGTACCATTCAAGTTGGTTCCTGCTTATTTAAAGATGTTTTCGCTGTTTGTTGTTCTTGTTGCGCATTAAATGAGTTTTAATTTGAAACGTAGTTGAGAGTTGAGTTTATTGTACGCGTCAAGTCAACGGTAAAAGCAATTGGTAGGCGCAAGGACTCGCGTTTCTTTTTCTTATTCTACTTTTGCGTCAATGTAATCGAGTAGCGCAATTTACTTTAGGTGCGTCGTCCTGTAAATGAACAGCAGCCGCAGCGGCACAAAAAGGATTCTGTTGCGTTGCGTTGCGTTTATATTCCTTCTATTTTTTCAATTAAGGTTGACATGTGTCTACTCTTTGCTCCATTCCCTTACTTTACTTTACCTTACCTTACTCTACCTTACCCTACCTTACCGTCTCCTGCCGCCTTACGAAATTTGTTTCATGCGACAAGTCAAGCTGAAAATTGCGCATTTGAGCAACATCGTGCGTTGTTTGGGAATAACAAAATCGGTATCAGAGAAATCGGTTTCATTTGTTGGAGGGGGTTGCAAGTTGAGCCAGTCGCAACTTTAGCCTAACAGGATTACACATTCCTCAACTTGAGAGAGCCTGAGTGTATGTTTGTGTATGTGTATACTTGTGGCACTTGCATTTGAAATAGATCAATGCAATTTCTATAACGGAGTTTGCGTCTACAAACCCGACTCACATATTGATAGACAGCTGCTTGATTTGATTGGATTTGATGGGGATATCAATCAATTTACTGCTCTACTGACTGCTTTAATTGAGAAAAATTCCTTGCACCGGAAATCAGAGAGCTGTAAAGCTTCTATTATATTGTGGCAGTTCTTTGGCAAAGTTTTGAAAGCTGTTAACCAATTAATGGCTTATTGGTTGTAAAAAAAAAATAATTCAGCAAACGGAAATAAATAAATATAAGAAATATTTTTTTTTTTTTCAATCATATTTCACTATCATCTCAACATTGATAACAACTTAAACATTAGCTTTTAACAATTAATTTCAAAGCACTTCAGCAAATGGGCTCAATGGGTATTATGTCTTTTGCAAGACCCATAATAATAGCGGCTATCTCATACCAAGTTATATGCTCTAGAACCAAATTCATTGGCGGCACAATCAACTGCTCCATGAACTGAGAAACTCCTTGCGGATTGTCGTTGATGGTCAGCATCATAAAGTCTTGAATAACAGAATTTACAAACTTCATGAACAGTTTTGATTTGCCCTTAATCGTAGTCTGGGAAATGGCATTGCCAAGTTCCCAATCAACCTTCCAGCGACTGACGTGTACACCATTCGTGAGACTCGATGGACGCAATATGAAGCTACCATTGGCACGGAGATTAATCAGTTCCAAATCAAGGACACCATCGGCGCTAAGGTATTGACCGAAAAGGTCCATTTTAAAGTTGGGAGCTTTCAGCAGAAGGTTCGGAAATCTAACATCAAACTTGACGGTTTGAAGCACATTATTCCATTGCAGTTTGCTGAACTCGAAACCATCGAGACCCAACAAGGTCAGATCTGTAAAGTTGCCTTCACAACTGAAAGGAAAATCATAGCTCTTTGATCTTAAACCCAATGTGAAAGGATTGAGCTCACCTAAAGCCATCTGATTGTATGGCTAGTTCCTTGTAGGTGAAATGAGCGGGTGCTAGAATGGGTATACCACGTTCCGGATACCCACAAGGCATCTGAAGACGCAGAAATTCGGTTAACTCACGCAACTCATCATCGAAAAGAGTTCGAGCTGAGCCCAAAGTGCAGCAGACCAAAGCAAATACAATAAAAGACGAGCCACGCATATTGAGAATTAGAAAGAAACTAACGGAATCATACAGGAACTGGCAGGTGTTGGCCATTTGGTCGTCGATTAGCAAAACTCAAGTGCATGTTTGCGATAAGATTGGATTAGTTGTTAACTGTTTTGATAACAAAAGTTTTTACGTAAAACAAAACGACTAAAAGTAGACTAGAAAATTTTAAGGAAAATGCCTGCGTGCTCTCAACGCTGCGGATGCTCGCAAATTAGAATTTTTCTGATGTTAAATATTCAGAAATTAGAATTGGATTAGGGATTTATTATCTAAAACTATTAGAAAATATAGCTAAATACATATCAACTCTCTAACAAATATACTTTAATATTTAAAACTTCCAGAAAAGTGCTCTCTCAAGAGAATGGACACGAAAGCTTTATTTGTGTGCACTAGGTAAAGCAGCTTTCCTATAAATGCAAGATCACTAGGCTAGACTAGTGTATATAACACTGCCGAAGGTAGCTTTCTCTTTTGATTGTAAAAAAAAAAAACATCTTTTGAATATAATAATTATAATTAAACCTTTCAGGACATCGTAACTGAATAAAGTATTTTTTAATCATTTAATATTTGCCATATTTAAATAAATTGATTATTGCACTTTCAATCGATACAAGATTTCAGGTTACAAACATTTTAGACCACAGACATTTAAACAATTTATCAAACTTTAAGACATAAAATAACATTCAATGAATCTAGCGAAAGAATTCTAAAAGCTTTATTGAGCAATTGTAGTTAGATAGGCAAGGTATAAGTAATTTATGCCCAGGGATCTGCTGGTGCGACACAATCGACAACAATTGGATCATCCTCGTTCTCACCATCGCCGCTGGAGAGAATCAAATCGACCAGGGTCCAGAAGTCCTTGCCTTTAAGAAACTTGTTGACGCGTGGCACGATAGTATCCTCAATGGTATCGGACATGGTATCTTGGTTGTCATTAATGACTTTGACCAACAGATTCTCCAGCTGGCGGTTGACAGCATGATTGATCTTGCCATTGCCCATGAAACCTGTTATCTCAGACTGGACAGCACCTATTACAATGTTTGTCTTCATTGAAAGGATTTTGGCAGAGCCCCACAAAATGGGCAGCTTGTATTTTATGGTACCGCTGATGCGTAGATTGATCAGATCAAAGAGCAGAGAACCATCACCCTCATACTCCACAGACAAACCCAATTGACGCAGTGCATCGATCAGCGTATCGGTCTCGTACTTCTGAGCAGTTGTATCAATGTTGCTGAACAGGAAATCAAAAGTGATCTTGGAAGTGATAATATTCAGTTTGAACTTGTTGATCTTGAAGTCATCTAGACCGGCGACCTTTAAACGGAACACATGATTGATTGTCTCAAAAATGCCACGCTTCAGATCCAAATTTGCCTCATTGATGCGCAGTGGGGCCAATGGGGGAATACCCATACTGGGAAAACCGCATTTCATTTGCATCTGCAACTTTCTGATCATGCGACGCACTTGCCAAGACACAAGACCGTATGGTGCAACTGCGAATCAAAATGGTTCATATAATATATACACTATATTTAAAGTTCCCTTTGGTCTCTCTCACCGTCAACACCATCTTCGGACAGCTCAATGTCGCCGTTCTCGTTAGCAAACTGCATCAAACGCTGCTCGAGCGGATTAAGCTGTTGCTTGGGCAATGTGCCTGCGGCGCAGATGGCCACCAAACTGGCCAGTACAATCAGAAAACGCATGTTGATTTTATTTTTTTAGTGCTAAACCTCAACGTGCTACTGAATGGCTAACATCTTAGCTAGCTCCTTTTATAGCAAATCTATCGTTTGTGTTCGGAACGATAAGACATTTGCAAAGATAATGCTCTAAGATAGGTACAATCAACGAAGCTAATTATAACGTCGATCGTTAGATCCCTACACTTGTTTTATGGACTCTATTGATATTCGATTTTATTTTAAGTTGTTTTGTGTTTTGTTTTTATTTTATATATATTTATCTGCAACTTTTTATATTCAATTCATTTTTATTGGTTTACTTTTAATTCCATTTATTTTCTCTTTTAGTAACGAAAAAAAAAAAAATTTTTTTTAAATTTTTGTTCAAGTTCCAGTTTTGTTTGAAATTTTATTTCATTTTTACAATGTTTATGCATTATAAAACCAAGATTTAAAATTTCAAACAACCCTTAAAAGCTGGGATTTACTGCACGGCCAACCAGGGAGCGGGAGTTGGTACACACTTCTTGTTAGAGTTGATCAACTGGTTGAGCAGGAACCAAACCTTTTTACCCTTGAGTTTTTCGTTGACCAAAGGAACGAAGATATTCTCGATTTTAGCGCTAATCTCTTTCTGGTGTCCATTGATAAAGGCTGGCACCTGATAGTCAATAATATCGTTGATCTTCTCGTTGATACTGCCGTTGCCCAGGATTCCACCAATGTGAGAGGTAACACCACCAAGGGAAACCACACAATTAAACTTGTAGATCTTGATGGAACCAAAGATGATGGGCATCTTGTACTTGAACGAACCCTGAATAGACAGATTCTCCAACGAGAAAGCAAGTGGTCCGGAACCCTCATAGCGCACCTCAAGACCCAACTCACGAAGCAGATCGATGAGGGTGTCTGTGTTCAAGACATGAGAGCTGGCCTTCAGCTGCTTGAAAGTGAAGTGGAACTGAACCTTCTTGCTGAAGGTATAGCTAACCTTCAGCTTTTTAATCTCCATGGTCTCCAGGCCATCGAAACGGAAGCGCAAAAATTGAAGCAATGAGCTGGGAAATTATGTAAAATATCCTATGAAAATCTAATCAAATTGGAAGCAGACAAAAACTCACTCAACAACCGATTGAGCAAGATGGATATTCAGGTCGGCATTCGTGTAGGGTGCAAGTGGTGGAACACCGTACTCGGGGAAGCCGCAGGGTAGCTGTTCCATCAGGTTCTTCACAAACTTCTTCGCCTGCGAATTCAATATCAGTCCATACTCATCGGGCTTTGTTGCTGATCATTTAGAGATTCACCGATTAGAGCTATCTAAGTATATTTTTGCAACCAGAATAACAATAATAACTTACGATTCTGTTCGATAAGACGATTCCACTGCTCCTCGGTCAAGAGGTCTACCTCGTAGGCTGCCGCGCAGGCCAAGAGGGTTACAAAAACATATGCACTAACTTTCATTGCTGCACTTTAATAGCTGTCGTAGATGGCAAATACCAACGGCTTTTATACCAACGGCTTACACCCACTTATTCATACCACAACCCTATTAGGCCTCTTGTTAAAATAACAAAACAACGCAAAGAACCTTTTAATCTTTCTTTAATCTCTTTTTGTTGAAATTAGCCACAAACTACTTGACAGTTGGGGGGAGATGATCATGCTCTCGAAAAATAACTATTTGGAGCGACGGTAATCGCCTCATCGTTATATATAGGGGTTATAAGGAGTGCAAAACACTTGTTTTTCAAAAATCCAAGTGGGCATTCACCTAATCTTGACATCCAATTGCCCAATTCAATTGTCGCTATGATTTATTTTACAAATAAATAATGACAAGCTCTATTTTTCTTTCTTTACTCTAGTCAAATTTTGAACGGCATCGCGCAATAATACGTCAGCAAACGTTTTTTGTGCAGGTGTTCTAGATACCCAGGTGTTTCACATACCCCAAGTGGCGAACATTGTTATGGCATGTTTTTATTAGTTAATAAAAGATTGTAACTTTGGAACTGTAAAAGAAATATTGGATTTACTTAAGATTACCTTGCTTAAACAGTCGATAGCGAAGAAAGTAAAGTTTTTCAAGCTTTCAAGACAATGTATTCAATTAAAATTCATATAAATATATCTTGAAATAATTTTATTTTTGTGTTTCTAGACTGATCCACTTAATCGAAAGTCTTAGCAATGTTGAGCTAGAAAAACTTGTTCTCATCGATATCACATCAACAGCATTAATACTTCAAAGATCATTTTAAAGTTTATTTTTTAAAATTTAAAGTAGAGCACATCAAATAGTCGATGCGATTGCAAAATCTTATTGTATATATTATAAACCACTTAATAAATGGATTCACAAGTGGGCAAAAATGTGATTATAAATTATTATCAGGCCTTTTGCCTAATCCATCTTAAATTCTATTTATACTGTGTTATTGTAATCAAAAACAGAACTTTGAGCTTGTTTTTGGAATTAAAGGATCAACGTCAATTACAGTAACATTATAAACTCAAAACACAGTCATGATTTTATAGACTTGGTATTTTAATGTCCAAAATTATATGGCTTACTCAAACTGTAACTAAGCAAATCATTGTTATTTATGACATATCTGAAATCTTTGTGTTATTTTTACACATTTCACATTTCGCGCAAATGTTATACGATCAAAACTTGAAACTTGACATGATAGGGTGTTAATTAAAAAATTGATTTTATATTTCGCACATAAAGCCAAAATGATAACACATCAACAAATGGGCCAATCGAATGTCCCATTCAGCTAATAAAATTATCAAGTCCGGTAGCGCTTATCGCCCCCACTTGCCTGCCTTTGTGGGGGGCGTCTATAAAAGCCAGCTGTTATAGCTGCCGAGCAATCAGTATAAATACCGTTGGCACTACGTCCAGTTTTATACAGTACGCAAATAGAAGAAAGCATGAAACTCTTTGTAGCACTCCTGGCACTTGTTGCCTGCGCAAATGCCGCCGCTGTTGGTGAGGCAATTGGTGAGTACTAAGGACAGAGACAGAGACAAAGAGAGAGAGAGAGAGAGAGAGAGAAACTGACAATGAATCTTTACTTATGTTCCTCCCCCACCCTTATGTGATCGCATGATTAGATTCCCAATCCATATCCAGCACGGTTGTCGATTTGATTGAAGGCTTGAAGGAGCAGATGCCATGTGGTTTCCCCGGATTGGGCATTCCACCAATTGCACCACTGAGAATCGATCACAAGAACATTGATATCGATACCCAGGCACTGAAACTGAAGGGTAGCATCGAACATTTCCGCCTTAACGGTCTGAACGATTTTGATATCGATGAGATGAAGATCAATGCCCTCACCAGCAAGGTCACCTACAAGTTCGCCTTCCGTGATGTTAATGTGGACACCAAATACGACATGGAGATGATGCTCAAGAAATACGGTTTCACCATCAAAATGTTCGGTGCCGGTCATGCTAAGTTCGCCATCAAGGATATGATCATCTGGGGAACCATGAAATACTCTCTGGGTGTTCTCTCTGGAAAGTTGAAGCTCAAGTCTCTGGAGGTGCGCACCCATCTGGGTGAGGTTGACTCTGAAATCGGGGGTCTGCTCGGCGATGGTGGTGTTAACGAGAAGATGAACGAATATCTTGCCGATGTCGTCGAGATGGTCGTCAATGAGAACGAGGATCTGATTTCCGAGACCATTGAGAATGTTGCTCTGCCCTTGGTCAACAACATTTTGGATGATGTCAGCATAAGCGATGTTATTGCTGGCGGTGATGGTGAGGGTGGCGAGAAGGAGGTCTGCATTCCCCCAGAGTTGGAGTGGTAAACACACACAACATATGTGTAATGAAAGTTTCTTTTCTTGATTAAAACTCTTTTTGAACGAAAAATAATAAACGTATTTTTCACTTCACTTGAACAGCGATTTGTCAAAGAAAAGTTTTTCTGATTTCGATCTTGTATTTTTTATCTTCGATATCGAAGTTTTCATTTAGATTTAGTATAAATATTATTCATGAATGTTTTTCATAAATCTAAAGCGGGCTCTCTTTGTTTAAACAAAATTAATGCAAAATTTCCCGATTTACGGACTTTTTAAAATAATTTTACCCAAACTTGATATAAAATTTTGGACGTTATTTCATAGTAAATTGTTTTTACAAACATAGAAAAAATCTTATCTATTGTTTTTCAAAACATCTATTTTATATTTATAACATTATGTCAAAAAACTTTTTTTTAAATTTTTTTTGACAGTTTAACCCTCTTGTTTATCATTCATTCTAATCTATTTATAGATTAAACAAACAAAATATTTATTGTTGTATTTGTTAATTCATATTTATTTGTTTTTGCAGTGTTAAACAAATTTTTCTCAATTTTTATTTTTAAAAAAAACCTCTTCTTCACTTTTAACGTGACCTTACTGTAGTAAAAGCTTAACATGAAAGCTCGCAAACTTTATAACTGTTGAGGCTCCCTCGTTGGAGGTCCCTTTATGGCCAAATACTAATCTCAAGTTTTTGCTAACTTATCAACTGATTGTCAATAATCGCACAAAGAAATTGTTGCCAAATTACACGGTGCTTAAAGACTACCGATCATATATGTATGGGTATATAAATAGTTCTTTCTGTGAGTTTCAAGTGCCTATATAAGTACCATAGATGGGAAAGGCGAATGCGCAGTTGGAATCTAGTGCTTGTAGCTAAACCATATATATTAATAAAATGAAGTCTCTGTCGTTAGTGGCAATATGGTTGGCTCTAGCCATCGTTCAGGGTGCCAAAGTACCCGAGCCTCTGGCTGGTAAGTGAAACAGAGGATAACTTAAAAAGAAAAAGGAATTAATATCTCAGCTACTGTTGCAGGTCAGTCTCGTTCCGTAAGCAGCATCATTGTGGATACCTTGGAGAACCTAAAGCCACAAATGGTAAAAGGCTGGCCAAAATATGGCATCCCACCACTTGCACCACTCACAATGCAGCACAAGGATTTCAACTTTGAGACTGGAGAGTTGCGTATGGCTGGCGCTCTCGATGGTGTTGTCATTCACGGTTTGAACGAGTTTCAGATTGTTGTGATGGATGTCAACTTATTTACGAGTCGCATTAAGTTTGAGATTAACTTTGCCAGCTTGAATGTATCCACCGAATATAAGGCAGATATGAACATGGGTTTTCACATGGAGCGTGATGGTGATGCCTTCTTGGCTCTTGAGGATCTCAACCTTTCCGGTCGGATCGATTACTCCACCGGTCTGTTGGGTAGCAACAATTTTCTGCGCATCAAGAAAATCAACCTGAATGTGGTTGTTGGCAATGTGGTCTCCAAAATTAATAATCTATCCAAGCATCGCATTTTGAATCGCAAACTGAACGAAATTATCGAGGAGTTTATTACATTAACTGTTAATGATAATGTTGAGTTTGTTTCTGGATGGGTCGATAAAAAAGTAACACCCATTTGCAATGACTTGATTGGAGAACGTACCGTCAAGGATATTCTGGACATCATCGGAGGTGGCAATTAAATTTGATTCTATACCAGGTGGTTCAATAAAAACTGTGTAAAAAAAATCTAACTTTTAAATAAAGTTAGCTAATCTAAGCCATTAACTTGTTTCGTTTTATGTTTCTTTGCCAAAAGTCCATTTAATAGAAAACAAAAAATTAACAAGCAATAATCTAATCACATTGATTAGCTTTGCTTAAGGGGTTTTAATCGCGTTTCACGAGCGATATCATAACGTGTTATTTTTTGTGGGTTTCAAGAGAAAGTTAGTGTACATATTAATTCGACTTTCTACTAAACTAAGTAAAGACAATGCTGAAAATAAGCTCATGATCATAAAAAAATTTAAAATAAAATAAATAAAACAAATAAAAATTGAAAATTATTTAGTTTTCTCAAACTTTACCAAATTGTTTGCTAAGTGGCTAAATATTATTAAACATTGTTGAAATCAAAAATTGAATTGAATTGAATTAAACTTTACTATCAATCTGTATTCACTCGAACTTCCATATAGGCACTAAAAAAAACTTCCTTACTGAACCAATTTTATAATTTATAATGGCGCTAGAAAGGAATTTATTCATTGCAGCAAGTGATTAAGTGCTACGGTGTAAATGATAATACGAATGTGCTAAACAAAAATCGTGCTCTCTTTAAAATAAGAAGAGTTAAAGTTAAACAAAGAGAGATTGCGCAACTTCTAGGTTAGCGTTCTCCCCAGGCTCCAATTGCTTCATAGGCTATAATATATATTATTAACGTTAAGAAAAATATTAAAAGTGTCTGCTTGTTAGATTTTTTATTCAATTAGCTTTAATTAACTCGATACCCAAATTTATGCACTAACTTTAATGTACGGCATGTATGCAATGATTTTAGTGAACTAACCAGAGACAGAGGAAACGAAAACAGATTGGGTCTCACTTTGCAATAATGCATTTTCCAAAACTTTCCACTCACTCAATAGCAATTTTCTCGTTGTTTTTCTTTCACAGAGTTTCGCAGAGTCAAGTTGCTTATCAATCGTCAGACGGGAGAGGCTGTGTCCATGTTAATGTTACACACACACATCCCGATTCTGTGATCTCAGTGCCGAAAGAGGTGTGCATACAAAAGATGCTACACGATATGCGGCTGGCTTTTTGAAGCACTTTTGTAGCTTTCTTTAGCTTATTTTTTTTTCAGTAAGCAAGAATAAGTTTTTGTTTTTTTTTAGGGTTCTACAACATTGGGTCCCCTCTTCCTTACAAATTTTATCCCTTTTTTTCGTAATGAAGGAATACGGTGCCTGCCTAAAAGTATGCCACACTAATCAAGTTAAAATAAAAATTGCATACTTTTAAGCATGCCAATTTATAGACTTCATGACTCCCAATAATTCCATCCAATAAGAATAATCGATTTTTCCTGTTGATCAACGTGTTGAAATTGTCTTCAGTTGATTAATAATTTTCGGCGGCTGCTGCGCAATTTAAAGAGTGATGCTTCATTCTTATTAGCTAGACACTATTATTGTCATCAGTTTTTTAAACCCTGATCCCATTAAAAATGGGAAAAAGGGTATAATGAATTTGTGCAAAAGTATGTAACAGGCAGAAGGAAGCATCTCCGACCCTATAAAGTATATATATTCTTGATCAGCATCAACAGTCGAGTCGATATAGCCATGTCCGTCTGTCCGTCCGTCCGTCCGTCTGTCCGTCCGTCCGTCCGTCCGTATGTATGAACGCGTCGATCTCAGAGACTATGAGAGCTAGAGACACCAGATTTGGAACTTAAGCTCGCCTTATCCCTAGGCAGTACAAGTTTCTTTCCGATTTTCGATAACTCTTCCCGTTTCCGATATACACATGGGATCGATAACAACAAAATCTTGAATTTGGAAAACTTTGAGATGCAATTTGAATTATAAAGCAAAATAATGACAATCTGTGAAATTTTTATTGAAATCGGATAATAAACACCGGAGATATGGGACATTGAAGTTTTGTATGCAGTATGCAGTATGCGCGTACACACACACACACATACTTGCAAGCACTGACTGTACGCGTGAAGTATAGGGATCAGGGTATCGTCTAGTCGGGATTTCTCGACTAGAGCCTTCTTACTTGTTTTTATGTGTTCCCTTTCAAAATGGAGGTATGCTGTAAGGTTGATTAACTTCAACTTGTAGGAAAGGAAAAAGCTTTTTATATTTATAATTGTTTTAAATTCATTATTTGTTTAAAGATTTTTCTACAAAAATTTGAATACAGTTATGTTAAGAAAAGGAAACTCGCAGAAACTCAAGGCACTTATTTGTTCTTTAAACTGTACGTGGTAGCTCCCAGTCGGTAATACTCTTACGCTTCCAACCAACATGCTATTTTTATAGACTTCAAGATTGGTGCTTGCAGCTTGAAGAGCTGATAAGTCCGTCTTAAATTATTCCAATGTCATCAGATTTCTGATGCCAACTCAGTACTAAATTATTAGTCGAACGGATAAGTCTTGCTTGAGAATAATGTTCAAATACTTTCCATTAATATTGCTGCTGGCGCATGTGAGTTAACAGATCTATAATGGATTCACCATAACAGAAACAAACTTAAATCAACATTTTGCAGTCTTTTCTGGCCGCACCCACGAAGAAAGAGCTCGACAGTGAGGCAGTAAATTTGGTAAAGGTCGTGTTTCGTTCCCAGATTGCCTTGTTAAGGGAGTTGCGCGATAACCTGGAGCCGAGCACAAAGCGTGCCCGTGACATTGGGCTGTGTTTGACTCGGATGAACGAGGTAATTGCCGAAGAGGAGATGAACAAGATGAAAGCCATGATGCAGAATAGTGGTTCCAAGGTAACGAAAGGAACTTTATATACCTATAATAATATGCGATTCCAACTAATTTATGGCTGATCTTAGTGTAACGAAACCAATTTCTTGGTGAACAACCCAGTGGAGACGGGTCTTAGCGATGAAGATTTCTATAATTTGCTCGAGGACAAGAAACTTCAGGATATAAAGAAGACTATGATGCGATATATTGATCAGCTTGAATCGTACATGGAATAATACGGTGTCAAATGAGAACGAAAAAAAAATACAGGAATAAAATTTTTAAGAAAAACCCTTTGAGTGACAAATTCTTTAAACCAACAAATTGTGTCTTTAACTTAAAATAATATATTTTTGAAAAAATAAACTGAACATATTTGAATCGTTTTAATTTTTTACTTTTCATGACTCATAATAATTTCCTTGTCTGGTAGTACACATCGGACACGCAAACATTAAAAGATCTGCAGCCTGTTCGGAAACATGCCAAAATTTATATCAGTTCATTAATAATTTTCGGCGGCTGCTGCGCAATTTAAAGATCATAAATGCTCTTCATGCATGGTTCATTCCTATTGGAAAGCATATATATTATCAGCACAACGAAAAGAAAATTGTTATCAGTTTTTTAGTTGTATTCCCTGTAAAATTGAGGTATGCTGTAAGGTTGATTAACTTCAACTTTATATAAGAACAAAGCTTTTCATATTTAAATTTTGTGTTTTACGGTTATTTTAAGAAAAGTCACAGAAATTGAAGGCATTCAGCTACACCAATTTGTTCATTAAACTGTACGTGGTAGTTCTCAATCGGTAAAAGATTAACGCTTCCAGCTAACATGCTATTTTGATAGACTTAATAATTTGTGTTTGCCGCTTGAAGTGCTGATAAGTCTGTCTCAAGTTGTTCCAATGTCATCAGATTTCTGATGCCAACTCAGTACTAAATTATTAGTCGAACGGATAAGTCTTGCCTGAGAATAATGTTCAAATACATTCCATTAATATTGCTGCTGGCACATGTGAGTTAACAGATCTATAATGGATTCACCATAACAGAAACAAACTTAAATCAACATTTTGCAGTCTTTTCTGGCCGCACCCACGCCAGATGGAGCGGCAACTGTCCAGATAGAAGATATGACACAAGAACAGCTGAAGAAAGAGGCAAACAATGAGACAATCAATCTATTGAATGCTCTGTTTCATGCCCAGATCGCGTACTTTAGCGAGGTACGAGCAAAGCTAGAGCCGAGCACAAAGCGTGCCCGTGACATTGAGCTGTATGTGACCCGTCTGAACGAGGCAATTGCCGAGAAGGAGCTCGACAAGAAGGATGCCATGTGGCTGAGTATTTTTGAACAGGTAACAACGAAATAAACTTTATATACATATTATAATATTTGACTGCAACTAATTTGTGGCTGATCTTAGTTTAACAAATCCCCCTTGTTGGTGAACAACCAAGTGGAGACGGGTCTTGGCAATGAAGATTACAACAATTTGCTCACGGACAAGAAACTTCAGGATATTACCAAGAGTTTTGTGCGAGATGTGGCCAACTATTTCTGGAAAATAGCACAGTACAGTGGCAAAGTGGTTGAAATGAGCTTCGATGAATACATTGAGAACGAAAAGAAGAAACGAAGTCAATAAAATGTTTAAGGTAAACCCTTTGAGGGACTAATTCGTCAATAAAACTAAAAACTTTCGATAGTTTGTGCATACTTAAGTTTCGATAGCTGTCAAATTCAGATTGAAGATTTTTTTTTTTTTTTATTTTGAAGAATGAATAACTTTTAATAACATTTTATGAACTTTGATAAAAATAATATATGTAGTGAAATCGCGATTGATTAAAAAAACGGAAGCATCAAAAGCTCTGGACACAAAGTTATCAACAGCTTTCGCAAGCTCAATTAAACTGAACTATAATTAATGGGTAAAGCCTTATTTAGGAGTACAATAACAATTATTATACGAAACGCGATCTATCTATCGGACCATATAAATAAACAAGACAACAATGCGATTAAACACTTTATGATTATACCATAATTATATATTTTAGATATTTGACGCACGCTACATAGGCAAACTATAACTGATCTGATGATGATGATTTCATTAACACCTCAATCCAAACAATTGCAACTGTACGTAAAAAGTAGTTTGATCAAACTTTCAGCGAACTGTTCAAACGTAATGTGTCCGTCCATATATGTAAATGGGGCTTAATAATAGAGTGACGCTTATTACCCCACCTCCCTTCGACCATCCCTCTTCCCAATCACCCACACGCGTTTTGAACAGAGTTGCCATTTATAGGCGGTTGGAGAACAAAATAATATGTATATAAATGTATATACTATATGTGATCAATTTTCAGAGCATTAATCATCCGAGAGCTTCAAGCAAAAGCGATTTTAATTTTTTTTTTTAAAGCATACAAAGCAAATTCTTAGCAAGTTATCATTTCTTTGGCTACTTTTATTCTCTTCTTCTCTTTTTTGTCGTATTTTTTTTAATTTTTTTTTTTTTCGTGATACACTGAACAATAAGGGTATAATGATGTTGTAGAAAAACAAAAGTATACAGTTTCGTTCCCATAAGGTATTGAAATTCTGTTAGATTACGAGAATTGTGTTCCGGAAAAAAGTTTCTATTTGCCATATTCATTTTGGAAAACAAAAAAAAACCCTTAAATTATTAAGTTTTAGATTTTGACTTACAACAAATATAAGTTTCATTTGTAAAAATCTAAATTCAATCGTTAAGAAAATATAAAGTTATTGTATATTTAAATTAACTTAACTAAAATTTCTGATAATCTTAACATTTACTGAAGAAATTCTTCGATTTAGGGTATCTTCTAGTCTTAAGCTCTCTCTCTCTCTCTTTCTCTCTCTCTCTCTCTCTTTACATTTGGAAGAGCTTAAGCAACAATGTGTTGTGCAATTTCCATGCTGAAAATAGCTAAGCTAAGCAAAGTGCAATGTATTATTAATGCCGTTTGTATTATAAATAAAAGCTACCTAGCTAAACAGTAGCGGACAGAAGAGAGGGAGGGCAGGGGTGTGGCTGCAGCCAGACGACAGATACGCATGCCTAAACCGCTGCTTGCGTCGCTGTCGCTGTCGCAGTCGCTGCAGCTGCTGCAAACATGTGTCGCTGATATTTAAAATCAACGCACCGACAATACGAAATCATTTTGCATGCCCCTTTGCCACATGGTCTCTTGTTGCGCATTCGAGCGCGTCGAATAACAACAATTGCCACTTCCGAATGCGCCACAAAAACAACAACAACAGCAACAACAAAAGAGATATGCGTTTCGAATCCGCAATAATTTCTATCAAAATTCAGAATTGTTTTTATCAATTTTTTATTATTAATTATTGTACATTGTTGAAAAAAAGAATCAAATATAAATGCAGCCGACAATAAAGACAACAAACAAACGATAAGCCAAAACTTTAAATAATCAAGTGAGAGAAATTCCAACTTGAAGATACCCTGAACAAGTATGAGTGTGTTACTTCGCGTATACTGCATACTTGACTTAACTTCAATGTTTTATAATTCCAACCGATTTCAATAAACATTTCACGTTTAATGTTCCAAATGCAGTTTTTAGCTTTTCCAAATTCAAGATTTTATTGTTATCGATCACATGTGTATATCGCAAACGGGAGAGTTATCGAAAATCGATAAAAAACTTGTACTGCCTAGGGATTAGGCGAGCTTATGTTCCAAATCTAGAGACTATAGCTCTTATAGTCACTGAGATCGACGCGTTCATACGAACATGGCTATATCGACTCGGCTGATCAAGAATGTATATACTTTATGGGGTCGGAGATGCTTCCTTTTGCCTGTTACATACTTTTGCACAAAACCATTACACCCTTTTTACCCATTTTCAGTGGGTTCAGGGTATAAAAATAAACAAGAGGAAGTTGAGAGAGAAACAACAAAAAAAGCAGCCAAAAAAGAAGTCGCACTTTAAATATTTTCATTTTTACAAATCAATGAAAAGATTTTAAATTGGTTTTAAGATAATTGAAATACGTTTACCCAAAAATAGTATTAAAACAAGAAAACCAAAGCTCGTACATTATTTAAATTTGATAAGTGAAAAATTGTTAAAAATAATTGCCCGATCGATGGTAATTAAATTTAGCTAGCCTGTATTTTGTATTAACCTTAATCTATTAAATAAATATTTTTAAAACTTTGTTGAAAATATTAAGAAATAATGTTAATAAACATTTTGTTCAAATATTATCATAAATGTTTAACGAAATATCTTTAATAACATTAAAAAAAAAATTTTCTGAACTCAATATTCGAGTATTCTTAGGAATGTAAAGAAGTCTAATTTAATGACAAACAGCTTATGTTAATAAAAAGTGAAACTAGTTAAACTTGTAGGGTTGCGTTACAAGCTAGTAAGAAAGTTTGTCTAACTTGTAGAGTTGCTTTAAACTAGAATAACAGCGTCGCAACAGACTTAATATATATGTATATGTGGCAATGTGACAAAAATGCAACCAGATCTATTAAAATACTGCAAAAATGTGTTGCTTTTATGTCTTTGGTTAAAGTTCTGTTAACACAGATAATTTAAATTTAAATTTTTCGTATAATTTTGTATGTCTTTGCATATGCCTTAAATAAATTCTACGAATTTGTTAAGTTAACCATGATACCCGTTCAATGCTTAGTGTAAAGTAAACAGTTGATGTGGGCTAATTGCAAAAGCATTTTTCTGAACTGATCGGCGGGGCCACTGTACTGAGATAACAGAGGAAATTTGTTTCTGGCTACCGCCGCCTTGGGACATTTGCTCTTTTATTGTTATTGTGTTGTTTTGTGTTGGGCTATGGGCGCCGACATCGACTACTATGAAAGCTAATAGACAAACATAAACAAACGGGCATTTCAGGTGTGTAGAGAGGGCTTAACATTCATTAATACGCACACACACACACACACACTCAATACATGTAACAAAGATGCCATTCATATGCTGATATCATCTTAAATAATGTGAATCGATTTCTATTGTCATTGGTTCGAAAATTTAGAGGTCATAGAACTGATAAAATCTATTTTTTGTACTAATGAATGTCTTTTTTAAAATTGCCTTTTCAAATAAATACGAAACAGAGCAGAGCGATAAATATTTTTTCTGTTATGCTATTTTTTAAAGGTAAAATTAATTATCTTAATGAGTAAATATTGTAGAATATTGGCACAGTATCAATCAAGTGTTGTTTTTGCCACTTTTAACAACTTTTAAATGAAAGTTGCATTTTAAAGCTAAACGTTTTACTTTCCAGTTATTTCAGACCTTTCCAGGTCATTTCATGACATTTCAAATTACCCAAAGGTTTTTTTTTTACACATACAATTTCCCCATTTCGCTTTGGCGCAACACATTTACACACATACATACAAACAAATGTACACAGTTATTTGACCCTATTGACTGGAACCGTTGTATGCCAAAAAGAAAGACTTTTGATTAACAAAATTGCCAATTGGAACACGGCATTGCCATCCATCAAGAAACGCGACGTTTTCAATGCCAATAAGAAAGTCGCGTGCAGAACGTTTCATATCAAAGTATTTATGAGTGTGTTATGAATTTATTCTTGTCATGTTGTTGTTGCTTTTGTTATTGGTGTTTTTCGGTATTGCTATACGTATCTGTTGCTTGGGGTATATATTATTTTTTTTTTTTGGTATCTGGTTTGCCGATAAGCGCACCAAAATCATGTTGAACAACGCGAGCAACAACAACAACAACCGAAAAGGCCGACTGACGATTTTGTTTACATTTTGTTGCTGTTATTGTTGTTGTTGTTGTCGACAGATTTTCTAATAAACCATTTAAAACCGGTTTTTCACTTTTTTCCTTTTTTTCGTGAACGGTTTCGGCATTTGGTTTTGCTTTTGCTTTGGACTCGCTACCATTAAGAAGAAGAAGAAGAAGAAGCAGCAGCGGCAGATTCGAGAGCATCAAATTTCATGCTGCACACACACAAACACACACACACTTAAAAGTACAGAGACGCAAAGCTCGTTTTAAACAAAAAGCGAAGCTATAACATTTTAGGGACAGGAACACACAATGGCAACACCAACAATACTTCCAATGGGCAGGGGTTAGATTTTCGGTCATAGATTAGCATAAAGCACACAAACACTCACACTCTTACACATATAATATGTACATACAAAAGGTAACAAAAGCAAACCACAATGCACAATAACAATAACAATGCGCACAACACCATGGAGAGAGCAAATCAAATACACACACACACACACACACCTCTCTCCCTTTTATTATTTTTAGGCTGTTAATAAGCCTTTCCCTGTTCCACTCACGCTCACTTACCTTCAATGCAAACGACGTGATCGCGTATCTGTTGGGCAATCTGTGCGTCCGGCATGGGCAATAAATCGATTAAATCGTAAATAGCATAAATCGATGGATGTACGCTCTCAAAGCGCTGTATCTCCTGGCGTATGGCCAGTGAATTGCTTATCAGCGGCTGCGGCAACAGAATTGATGGAGCAGCAGCCGCAGCAGCAGCACTCGACAACGCCGACGTCAACTGAGTTTGGGTGGTAGTGGGCGTATGATTATGACGATGCTGCTGCTGTTGTTGTTGTTGATGTAGTTGTTGGGGCGGCAAATGATGATGATGATGATTCTGTTGATGTTGTTGTTGTTGATGTTGTTGTTGCTGTAGCTGGAGCTGGTGCTGCAGCTGCTGTAAGTGCGACAGCGACGCGTGCGGTTGATAATTGCTCATTGCTAGAGAGCGAAATTTAGCTAACGTTTTTAATTAACTTAAATTGCTTGATTGCCTTTGCTTTTGCTATTGGCTTTTGCTTGGGATGCCGATGCAGAGAGCCCACAAAAAAACAAACGTAAACTAAACGCGCACACACATACACACACGTACACGCACACGCAATGGCACAATTTTCGTTTGTTGCGTTGACAGCACACAACAACATATTTGTGTTACACCAATGACATGAACAGCAACAATTACGCGTATATGCAACGAAAAATGTAAATTTTACACCTGTTTCACACATAAATAGAGATTTTAAAAAATCGCACTTCTGCCACTAGCTCTGCCACTCGCTCTGGCCTGTGCGTACGCAACAGTGTGACCGCTGTTTGTAAGAATAAAAATGCCTAAGCACTAGACTATTGAAAATACCAACATGCAGCAAAAGTATCGAGTAGTTTTTTTTGCACTCTCGCAGCGCATGTCGTAATAATAGTTTGATCAAAATATAAGTTAAAACAGCATAAATATGGCACAAAGCAGGCTGGAAAAGATTGGCACCATCTTCACCAGGTAGGCGTAGGTGGAAACTCTTGTCACAAGTTGCAATATACAAGCGTTTTTTTTAGAGTTCAGGGCCTGTTACGAGGCGGCGCAATGAAAACTGAAGACAAACCCATTTGGTATGACATCTATGCGGCTTTTCCGCCCAAACTAGAGCCGCGTTTTGATAGGCCGGCAATAAATATACCAGTGCGCAGCATATTCTATGCGGAGGATGTAGTGCGAGCGTAAGTAAACATTGATCGAGCATATTTACCGCCGTCTGGCTAATCCTTTTAATTTTACCTCTAAAGAAAACTGCACAAGCTTAATAAACCCCAGGAGACTATATCACTGTTTGATCACAAGCATAGCACACAATCCCAGCATTTTGTACAGATCTATGAGCAGCTGAAGAGCCAAGGCGCACTGAATGAGGAAAAAATATACGAAACAGCACTGGATTTGCTGGCGGAGCAACGGCAACAAAACCGCACGGAACCAGTCGAGGAAATCCCCCAAGAAGACCCGTCCGGAAGCAAAAGTACGTTACTCAGTGATTTCAGAGAAGCAGGCGTTCAGCAGCAACATCTGGAAAAAACTCCCAGCAGAACGAAAAAAGAGCCAAGTGCTGGCATCAACATAGACAGCTTGTTCAAGGATTAAGCTTGATTTATATATATATAAATTTACGAACTTAAAATTACAATTTGATGAAACACATTAATTTAAACGGCGAGTGCATCGTTTTGCGATTCGTGGCTGAGCTGCGTCTGTAGATTGGATAGTTTGTTCTTTAGCACCTGGACGCCCATAATGACAATATTCTCGGGCTTAAGGGCACCCGAGGATTCCACATTGAAGAAGAACTTGTTTGGCTTGGCCTCCCAGTTGTAAGGCGCCTCGTATTGATCATCCTCCAGTTCAGTGTGTTCGCTTTTTGGCCACTCATCGGGCTTAGGGTAGAGTGTGTGTCGCATCGAATTGTCGGGATCGTACTCAAAGCATACACCAGCCGTTGGATTCCATTTAGCGTGCTCCTTACCAAATCCCTTCTTGGCATAGGCGCGCAATTTCAGTTCCTGCCCTTTGCGCAGTTTAATGATCAGTATCTCATCTGTACTCTCGCCATACTCGTTCTCCTCCTCGTTCTGATTGCGCGACGTAACTGGTAGCACCTTAACATTGCTAGACTTTAGATCGGCGGTGGTCACGTGGCGCGTCTGCTCCTCATTACATTTCACGTCAAGTGTGAACTCCACGCTACACTCTGGACAAAAGTCTAGGCATATGCAATCGCGCGTGTACTGTAGACGCTCCACCACATCATCGGAGATCAATGGAATTAGCCCAATACGATGAGCGAGAAACTCATCCGAGAGCACCGTGGAATTCGCCTCAAGTTGCACCCAGTCGATAGCGAGTGTCGGCGTTTCGGCTATGAAAACACGTCGAAGACTGTTCGCCACACTTAATTCTGTGTCCTCTAGCACAAACTTGACATTGTCGTCTGTTAGTTCGGTTATTTGCACAGATGGTTGATTAGCATACGGCATATTAGCTGTGTTTTCTTTTTAAGTGCTTGAAAAATAAAAACACAAAACAGCGCTAAAAAAGCTGCAAACCGGCTAGAGTTGCTCTAGCGATAATAACGATAGCTTCGTTTTGGCGTCTTATCGATATTCGAAAATATTCCTTTAGCCAAACAATATCGATACCTACCAACTGATGAACGTCAGTCCTTTTGCAGCACTGCTTAGCTAAATAGATCGTGAGATAATGTTGCGAATTTCGGCTCGTTTTTATTGCAAAATTGCAACACAAAATAGTATTAAAGTGCCTAAGATTAGTACTAATACTAAGAGACACACCAAACTGGACTTTAAAGAACTGCAGCATCCCACCAAAGTGCCGCAGACGCCAGTGCCAACACCCTTTCCACACACCTCCAACAACAAAATTGAAATCGACGCGAAAACAATACAATTGCTGGAGCGTTTGTCGTTGGTGGATCTGGACAGTGAACAGGCGCTGGCCACGCTCAAAAGCAGCATACAATTTGCAGACAAAATAGCACACATTGACACGCATAACGTACGACCGCTCTACACGGTGCTGGAAAATCAACAGCTGCAGTTACGCAACGATCAGGTGTCGGAAGGAGATTGCCGCAAGGAGCTGTTGCGGATAGCGAAAGTAACAGACGAGGATTACTACGTATCTCCGCCAGGCAATATACCGCTAGAACAACAGTAATCAAGATGCCCAGCCGTCTGAGTCGTTGCCTAAAATCCTTGGAATCTTCCGGCTTCCTTCGCGCCGCTGAGAATGGAATTACTCCTCGCCTTAATCTTCTTGGCCATGGTACTGCATATGCACAGCAACTGCGGGAGCACTGGCTAAGCATGCGTCAGTTAGCTGTTGATATGGGCACCGTTTCGCCTAGGGAATGCCTTGATCGTTGCCAGCAACGATTTTCCTTTGTGCATTCCCAACAATTTCATGACCATTTACAGCACTTGCGACAAGATTATCCCAGCAAAGCCAAATGCCCCACGCTGCTTAAATATCAATGCAGCTGTGTTTCCGACTCTGCCTCGGTTTCCTTAAACTCAATCTTCAAGCAGCAGGAAAACGTTACCCAACTAATAACAGATTTCTTTGTGGAACCTCATCGCGGCTTGGAACACTTTTATAATGTACAGCGTGAGAGTAAAATCTGGTGGATGCGCTTCTCCTCCAATCCCAGTCGTTATGCCATTGTGCCATATAGTCCACAAGCAAAACTGGAACACATCGACGGCTGTCAAGCGATAAACATAAATGCAGGATTTGGTGATGCCGGAGATATTACTGTGGAGAAGCTAAGTCTGGTGGCACTACCTGATGAGCAACATTTTCATTTGCCCGATGGACGCACTGGACATATGCAAGTGCCTGCAGTCATACGTTCCATCATCGAACTAGAACCGGCGACCTGTGCCCTTCTTTTAGACGGCTGTGATCATGGACGAGAGACGCAATCACTGCTCCTGAACCGTGTGTTGGCACCCTATCAATGCAGCATCGCTGGCATACAAAAGACTGCTGGGAAAAGCTCACCGGATTTGCTTGATCTTTGTGCACACTTGGTGGACGTACTACATCGCTCCCGGCTACGTTTACAAAACAATGGCTATGATCTGGTCAAACAATCGGCTCAGCTGACACAGAAACTTCAGCTTTACGACTGTCTGGGCATTCCATATGCCCTGCTCCTAGATGAGCAAACTCTTAGCAATGGACTGCTCCAACTGCGCAGTCGGGACACACAGCTTGCCGAGACTATACACATAAGCGACTTGCCCGACTACTTGTTAAATATATTTAGAAACTATTAATAAAAAAAATAATGCATTATACAAACAAACGTTAGTTATGAAACTTGTCGCTAGTGATGTTAAGTTACAAAACTTTTGTGTGAAACGGAGTTAAAGATCTTTTAGAAAATGAAACTACTTTCATACAAATAACTTTTATATTCAATCTAATTAGTAATATATATTTAAAATTAAGTTACATAAAATCACACAAATACTGACGCACATTGAAGCCAACAACTTTGCCAATATTAAGTACAAATTCAAGACCAACGGTGCACTGCAGCTTGGCCGATCCATCCATAATATTCTGTTCGCCCGAAACGAAGCTGAGTAACTTGAGATGCACCAGCGTTGAGATCTGTGATAGAAGATTGCAGGTGAGGCCAACTTTCTCATCTAGAATGGCATAGAATATGGCCAGTAAACGATCAATGCTAAATGATTTAGGACCCAAAGTGGTTGACATTTTCTCTGCATTCTATCAAGGAAAATAGGTATTAAAAATGAACTATTGGTTAAATATAACTTCCGTACCTTGGCTCTGGCATTGACTGTTTGCATGCGCTTTCGCTGCTTTCCATGATGCTTAACAAAGATTCGTTTGTCCTGTTTGGCGGAGTTGTGGCTAGCCAGGAAGGCGGCTATCAGCAGGAATTTACCATAATAAGGCAGTTCCAGAGACTGAGCCAGCTTGCGCACGCTTTGATCCTCGATATCCGGCTCACCGAGAGGCTTCTCAATACGTAGGTAGATTTGCGTGAGAGCAGCACGCAATGGACCCGCAATGTGCCGCCAGAGACGTGAGACATCCGTACATTCGACGCTACCATCGAGCACCGGTTCCACATATATCGCAAAGCATTTGCGTGCCGTCAGCTGCAGCTCAGGTACATCCCGGCATGCTTTGTAAAAAACACTGAGAAACAAATTTAAATAGTTGCTATAAAAATCTGGCGTTAGCGCTTGCTCGCAAATGGCCAGACGATCATCATTGAGCTGAAGTTGCAGCTGTCGCTTTAGCTGGGCAAAGTCGTTGCTAAGTATGCGCAGCGTTTCGGCTTTGTTGTACTGTGTCAGATGCAGTGAAATGATCTCGCTAAGACCAGTTTTGTTGTAGTACTTCTCAAATGGAAGCTGGGAGAGAAGAAGCACACATAGATTGAGGCTTGTTAACTGTTGCAGGCGTAGTAGTACTGGCAGCACATTGGCATCCATATCACGCAGCCGCTCCGCATTATCTACAGCTATAAGGAATCCATTTGCAGATTTTCCGTGCCAACGACGCAATTTTTCTACAAATTCCAGCATATTATCTGCGTGCAGAGCATCCTCAGGTTGTTGTTCTTGCGCCAGTGAGTCCAGTATATTCTCAAGCATTATTTTTGTCGTATAGCATTCGATGGCGTTTAGCTGCGCAATTCTCACATTTTGCTTTTGTTGGCATTGCTGCAAAAATGCTTTGGTAAGTGTGGTTTTACCGGTTCCGCTGTGCCCGAATATATAAATGGCTGGCGGGTAAGCTTCATTGCAGTCACCTATCAGCTCGGCCAGCGTTTGTATTGAAGCCTCACGGCATGGAAATAACGGCTCCAAAGCTGCACAAATCTCCTCCATTTGTTTGTTTCGCATCAATCGCAAGCTGCAGCACAAGAAGCAGCTGGCAAATTGTGCGCCAAAAACCAGGGCTGTACCAAAAGCTATCGAAAAACCGGCCTAAAATAGCACTGCCAGCAACCTGTGGTATCGTCGATAATTCTCTAGACACTAGTTATTAATATTAATTAGCAATTACAAGCAAAGCTCATTGTCGTCAAAATAATGGAGGCTGCACCATGGACTTCATTACAAGTCGTCATAATGCATAATCATTAAAAATATCGATTTTAATATTGAAAGGTTCACATCTCTTATGCTGACCCATCGTAGCGGTTTGCCGTTACACAACACTAGCTGTCTTCGCCACCAAAAGGTGATTAATTTCTGCATTTTACCAATTTTGGGAACGCCAAGAAATTGTGTGTTTTTCTTTATTTGGCGCAGGTTAACCAAAGTCGTACTTAACTTCAGCGCTAGCTTAATCGTGTAGACGGCCCAGAGTCCGCGATTAAAACTAGAAAACAACTAACACCGCGCCGAGAAAGCCGACGCTCTTACAAACAACGCCCAATATTAAAGACTACGTGTGTGGTTGGAATTTTTGCTGCATTTAATAAAAAACATTCGCATTTGCAATGGCCGAAAAACATACGTTTGGCAGTTCGTTGGCATCCATAACGTGCCACGCCTGGAACTATGATCGCACGCGTAAGTGACGCACAATATGAGAAAACCATTTCTTTGTATTAATTAAAATGACTCACAATTTGACACAGAAATCGCGTTATCGCCGAACAACCATGAGATTCATATCTACGGCCGCGATGGCAGCGGCTGGAAATTGTCTGATGTGCTCAATCAGCACGATTTGCGTGTCATGGGCATCGATTGGGCAAAGAACACTAATCGTATTGTGAGCTGTGCTGCCGACCGGAATGCTTACGTTTGGACGCAAGGCGACGATAGTAAATGGAAGCCGACGTTGGTTCTACTGCGCATTAATCGTGCGGCGACTTGTGTTAAATGGTCGCCGGGGGAGAACAAGTTCGCTGTGGGATCGGGCGCTCGTTTGATTTCCGTCTGTTATTTTGAGTCTGAGAACGACTGGTGGGTGTCCAAGCATATAAAGAAGCCTATACGCTCCACGGTGACCTCGCTGGACTGGCATCCAAATAATGTGCTCCTAGTGGCTGGCTCCACAGACTACAAGGTGCGAGTGTTCTCTGCTTTCATCAAGGATATCGATGAGCCGCCCTCACCAACGCCGTGGGGCAATCGCAAGCCCCTAGGACAACTTATGGCTGAGTTTCGAAACTCTCTTAACTCCGGCGGTGGATGGATTAATAACGTGAGTTTCTCGAGCGATGGCAATAAAGTGTGCTGGGTAGGCCATGATAGCTGTGTTAATATTGCGGATGCCACGAACGGAAATACGGTAATACGCTGCCGCACCGGATATTTACCCTTCCTCTCTTGCGAGTGGGTCTCGCCCACAACAATCGTGGTTGCCGGCTACAGCTGTGTGCCATTGTTGTATAGCCTGACTGCAGACAATAAGCTCGTGCTGAGCGGCAAGCTGGATAAGTCACAGAAGCGCGAGGCCGGCGGCGTAACTGCCATGCATTTCTTTAAGTCAATGGACTGCAATATGCGGACGGAGAATACCGATGTTGTCGTAGACTCCATACATCAGAATGCTATAACTAGTATACGCTTGTATATCGGTGATAAGGAGAGTGCAAGCAAGGTTTCCACATCGGGCGTTGATGGTCAGCTGGTCATTTGGAATGTCGAACAGGATGGCATCAATGGAAGCATGAGCAAACTGAAAATCTAGGATCCCCAAATTCTTGGATCGTTGTTTTTTCCCAATTTTTTGTATGTTTTCTTTTTTGTGTATCTCGCTCGTTGGGTTCCATAGTGACCTGCAATTGTAATTTATTGTTTAAAACAAAATGTTAATTTGCAGGCCAGGTGCACAGTATTTGCCAAAATGTTTTCGAAAATCGCTTTTCCCCAAATTGTGTATCGTATGAAAGCTTTTTATATATATATATTAATTTTTATGCAAAATAACTAAAGAGATTATGTCTAGACCTTCTTCCATTTCATCACAAAAAAAAAAAATGTGTGTATGTATTTTAAATTGTTTCTTATCTATAGCAACAAGTGAAACTAAACTGAATTAATTATATATATATATATGTTCAAAATTGGTTTTGCATTTTGAGGGAGTACTATTAATTCGTTGAACTAAAAGTTAGGAGCAGATGTATTAACATCTAATCTTCCACTATGCTCAATTCAAAATAAAAAAAAAATAAAGTAAATTTGTTAAATTAAATAAGTTAATATCACCATTGTGTTTGAATGCCAATACAAATCGGGGAAAAAAATACCGGCAACAAACTTTATTCCGATTGGTATTTTCGTGGTATATTTACATTTTAAATACCGAATGAACTAGCAAATGTATTTTTCTCAACTATCGATACTTTTGACCACTATTTCGATATGCAGTTTTATTAACCGTTGTCTGATTGTCGTGCGCGCTGAATATTTGGAGTATATTTTGAATAATGTTGCTTGATTCATAATTTGTAATGCGTCTGATACGTTGCTATGCCACCAAAGCCGGTAGAGAACATTACGCGAGCAGCAGCGTTAAGATCTACCGCAAAGTGCCCAATACAAGTAAACTTAAATCAAAACATGTGCTGCAACAAAGAACAGCAAACAATGAATACGCTGAGAATTTGGTCAAGGTGCAAATGATCTCGCACAATTTACATAGCCAACTCTTTCCACAGGCGCAGCGGGAGTACAGTGCGTCGAAACATGACGCTGCCAAGTTGTATAATGCCGAATTGAAGCGTCATGGAATTGACGTAGACAGCACAACAGCTATGCCAGATGTGCAGTTAAAATTGCCGCCACTGCAGGGTAAGAACATAGAGGAGCACTTTCATGCTATAGCCAAGGCGCAGGTGGCACCATATGAAGCTCTGTTACATCCGTTGGTCAATTGTACGCAACTGCCAGCAAAGCCGAAGCGTTGGGCTTTTCATGCCGGCTGGACAGCCTACGATCCCGAGGATGGCACAGCTACGACAGTGGATAAACCATTGGAGCAAGGCATCATCTTCGATGTGGAGGTGTGTGTCAGAGAGGGCAGTGCACCTGTTTTAGCCACTGCCGTGAGCACTAAGCGCTGGTACTGCTGGGTTAGTCCAAAGCTCACGAAGCATCGCCTCAGTGTGCCACTCGTGGAGCCCATTGATGTGGCGGAAGGTGAGCGACCGCATTACATGCTCGATGAACTTATACCGCTGGGTACTGGCGCACCAGGTCTAGTGGTTGGCCACAACGTTTCCTATGATCGGGCGCGGCTGCAGGAGCAGTATCTGTTGGAGGATACGGGCACACGCTTTGTGGACACGATGTCACTGCATATGTGCGTCAGCGGTGTGACCAGCTATCAGCGTGCGCTGCTTAAGTCCAAAAAAGAACCTGCCATTGAAGATTTGGAATGGCTGGAGCAAAGTTCCCTGAATAATCTAGTAGATGTGCATCAACTATACTGCGGCGGCGAACCATTGTCTAAGGAACCTCGCAACATATTCGTGGAGGGCACTTTAGAGCAGATTCGTCAGAGTTTTCAGTCACTTGTCAATTACTGTGCCGGAGACGTGGAGGCCACACATCGCATCCTGACTGTGCTTTATCCCTTGTATGCAGAGCGTTTTCCACATCCCGTCACCCTGGCAGGCATGCTGGAAATGGGTTCCGCCTACCTGCCCGTTAACTCAAACTGGGAGCGTTACATACGTGATGCTCAATTGACCTACGAGGATCTTAACATTGAGGCCAAGTATCATTTGGGACGACGCGCCGAGGAGGCTTGTGCGCTGCTTCAAGATGAGCAATATCGCCAGCATCTGTGGCTGTGGGACGAGGATTGGAGTGTGCAGGCCCTTAAGCTAAAGCAGCCGCCCAAGCGCAAGCAGCTGCCCATTATGCCGCTCCCGGAGCAAGAGCTAAACGCTGAACAGCGTCGTCTACAGCATAAGTTTCAACATCTTTATGATCAGCGCGCGTTGCTTCCGGCACGACGTCCACTGCTGCCCGGATATCCGCAGTGGTATCGCAAGCTCTGCCAGAAGCCACCGCGAAGCTGCAGCGAGGAGGAGTTGCAGTTAGATGAACCTTGGACACCCGGCGCCAGTGGTATCAGTACAGGCATGCAAATTGCGCCCAAACTGCTCTCTCTCTGCTGGGAGGGCTATCCACTGCATTACCAAAAGGGACATGGCTGGGGTTTCCTAGTGCCTTTTCGTAGCACGGAGAACAGCCGGCAGAGTAACCTTCCAATTGAACAGCTGCTCGAACGCTGTGTCATACCAGAGTTTGCACGTGTGTATGCAGCGGCTGAGGATGGGAATCTGGCTATGGACATGCTGCCGGGTCAAGTCGAAGAGCAGCTGGGCAAACGGCAGTTCTTTAAAAAGATCTCACAGCGACAACAGCATGTGGAAGAGAAGTACAAAGGTGTGAATTCCAAATATGTTCATTACAAATCATATCATGTATATATATTCAATCCCTAGGCTCTGGCGTCTGGTGTAATCAGGTGCTGGAAGACTGCTGCTTCTTTCTAAAGCTGCCACACAAGAACGGACCCTCGTTCCGTGTCGGCAATCCTTTGTCAAAGGACTTCTTGAACAAGTTCTCGGAGCATGCGCTAAGTAGCGGTGATCCAACTTGCCAGACAGCGACGCGTGTCATCGAAATAGCACGCATGATGTCCTACTGGCGCAATAATCGCGATCGCATACTTGGCCAAATGGTGGTGTGGTTGCAGTCGGAACAGTTGCCCGCTGAACTGAGATCGCATGCAGAGCGTACAGCTTATGGAGCCATTTGTCCGCAAGTTGTTGTTGCCGGCACCTTAACGCGTCGCGCCATGGAGTCCACCTGGATGACGGCCTCCAATTCGAAGGCTAATCGCATTGGATCAGAGCTGCGTGCAATGGTGCAGGCGCCACCTGGCTATAAGCTTGTTGGTGCCGATGTAGACTCGCAAGAGTTGTGGATAGCCTCTGTGCTGGGCGATGCCTACGCTCATGGTGAGCATGGTGCCACGCCACTTGGCTGGATGACGCTGAGCGGCAGCAAATCCAATGGCAGCGACATGCACTCCATAACTGCCAAAGTCGTTGGCATCTCCCGTGATCATGCCAAGGTGCTTAACTATGCACGAATCTACGGTGCTGGTCAGCAGTTTGCCGAGACGATATTGCAGCAGTTTAATCCTTCTTTGAGCGCCACAGAGGCCAAAGGGAAGGCCATGAAAATGTTTGGAGCGACTAAAGGCAAACGGATCTATCGATTGCGTGAAGAGTTTCACGACGAACTAGATGACAGACCGTGAGTTACTGATCACTGATATTATACGTTCTTATTCTCATATTTATACCTTACGTGCAACAGTTACAGCGGCTATGAAGCCAACCGCCAGGCGCAACAGCGAAATCGTTTGATTAGTGAAGTCTTTCATCGTCCAAGCTGGCAAGGTGGTACCGAGAGCGCCATGTTTAATCGCCTGGAAGAGATTGCGACGCGTGAGCAGCCAGTGACGCCATTTCTTGGGTGTCGGCTTAGTCGCGCCCTAGAGACGCAGGCTGGAGCAGATCAAGAGCAGCGCTTTTTGCCCACCCGCGTCAACTGGGTGGTGCAAAGTGGTGCTGTTGATTTTCTTCACTTGATGCTGGTCAGCATGCGTTGGCTTTTGGGACCACATGCGCGCTTTTGCTTAAGTTTTCATGACGAGCTGCGTTACCTGGTCAAAGATGAGCTAGCCTACAAGGCGGCGCTGGCGATGCATATAACCAATCTGCTTACTCGCTCGTTTTGTGCCTCAAGAATTGGTTTAAACGATCTACCCATGTCTGTTGCATTTTTCTCCTCGGTTGAGGTAGACACTGTGCTGCGCAAGGAGTGCACCATGGACTGCCAGACGCCCTCCA
The DNA here is from genome assembly GCA_035044465.1 of Scaptomyza tumidula. Lineage (NCBI taxonomy): Eukaryota > Metazoa > Arthropoda > Insecta > Diptera > Drosophilidae > Scaptomyza > Scaptomyza tumidula. The sequence continues at coordinate 511,749 of JAWNNW010000595.1, read as the reverse complement.
ATCCGCATGGCCTACAAATTGGCTATGGCATTGCACCTGGCCAAAGTTTAAACATCGAAGAGGCTATCAAGAAGGCCGAAGGCAATGATATAACTCAATGGCCATGGCTTAAACAAAATAACAAAAAGTTGAGTTAGCAAGTGAAGAGAGTTCCTTATTACTTGACTTAATTGTCCTTTGACATAAGCTAAGAAGTTAATACTTGACCTTAAATAAAATAAGAAAATACTTGTTAAAATTAAAAAATGTTTAACAGAAAAGTGTAACAATAAGATTAAAGAAAATATGAGTGAAATTGTCGTAAAACAAATTGTAGAAAAGTGTCGCTGGATTTTTAAATGGTTGATCTGATCTAATCTTGAGTTTTATCTTTCGAGTTATGTGCGATGAGTTTCTCATGAATTGTTTGGGAACTTTGTTTTTTAAATTTCAAGCTTAGCTTACCGAAATTCTTTTCTGATCTCAAAAAAACAAAAATTTCTTTAGCTTTTTATTAAATAATATCCAAGTATTTAACTTGGCCCATGTATTTATTATTGGATCAGCTTAAAAATCTAAAACAGTGAATATGATATGATAATAGCGAGATAATACCAGTTACAATACCATACATACAGATAAGTATATACATAGTAATAAGCTTAAAAAAAAAAATACATAAACAACCATTCCCCTACAATTTTTGACCCAGTGTCTCGATTTCGTTGATAAAGTAGAGCATATCGGATTGGTCGAGACAGGAGTTCTGCAGCACAAGTCGAAAGAAGTTGGGTAACTTGCGAAGCGGCTGATACGTGATCATCATGGAGCCCTTCTTGATCATTGCCTCCTTGATCTGAGGCGCAACCTTGTGCAACTTGTCGAAGAATTCCTGATTGCGCTCCATCTGCCTGAGATTCGGCGGCAAATACCAGAAGGTAATATTCGTGCACTCCGGATGATCCAGTACCAGCTCGAAGCCAGGACGCTCACGCAGCTTGGCCGTAAAGAACTCGGACATTTCAAAGACCTGATCCACATGTGCCTCAAAGCCCTTGCTACCCTTGGCCTTCCACATGAACCAAAATTTAAAAACATCCGCACGACGGCCGCATTGAATGTGCTTGTCACCAGTGTCAAAAGATGTATCGTAGAATTTGTCCTTCTGGAACAGATATGTGGCATTTGTGGAGTGAGTCTGGCCCAGGATTTGGGCGTGACGCGTCAAGAAAGTTGAGCACTGCTGCGAGGCAGACAACAGCTTATGAGGATTCCATGTAACTGAATCAGCGCTATATAACGCAAAATAAATATTTAGATTTAAGGTTCTAAAAACCCATTTAAAACAAATAAACTCACCATTCGATGCCATTGAGCAGATGACGATATTTCTTGGACATGAGCGCACCACCGCCCCAAGCGGCATCCACATGCATCCACATATTGTGTTTGCGGCACAGCTCTGAGATACCAACCAAGTCATCGAAGGCGCCCAGTACAGTGGTGCCAGCCGTTGCGGAAACCATCAAAGGTTGCCAGTTTTTGTCCAGGCACAACTGCACCTGCTCCTTCAAATCACTCAGACGCATTTTGCCCAGCTCATTGGTTGCAATCTTACGCACATGCTCACTGCCAAATCCCATAAACATGGCCAACTTCTCCACCGAGTAATGTGCATCCTCCGATGTAAATATTATCAAGGGCTTCGCATTGAACAAACCATTTTTCTATGAGTAAAATAAAACGAAAAATATAAAGATATTAAAAATAAAGCTACAAATTAAAGGGAAAGAAAAGGTACTTCGAGTTCGTCACAATGTTAAAAAAAAAATATTATTTCCACTTGAATTATTAAGGAAGTCTACAAAGAATTACCTTTTTGAAAGCATTGCACTATTATCACGTATACGCCACATATTCAACTACACACAGAACTTTGCTCAAAAGTTTAGGTATTATATTTCAATCGTTTTAAACAATTTCGCCAACAATCTCTGAGTAATAAATTGAATTGCAAGTCAGTCAATTATATATATATATAACAAAAAAAAAATATATAAAATAACTTGGAAGTTCTTCAGAGTTTTTGGTCGGAAGTATCGTGATATATATTCAAATACTCTTAGGACACTCATGACTTAAATATTATGTTGATTTTGTTTCAATTAGAACAAAATAAAAGGGCTAGCAGTCTTTCTAATTGCATTTTGTTAACTGAATAAGAAAATACTGCGCATAAGGAAAAGTGAAAAAATGCAGGGAATTTAAATTCGTTACACTTAAGTTAAAAATATTGTGGCATCACTTGAACACAACCTTTTGCTTATGTAGTGGAGCGAAACGCATCCAAGTATTTGTCTAGGTCGTGTGTGCAATTTTTGTTTCCGTTTTGCTTTGGCCACTAGAACATAAAAGCGGTTTTTGGCCTTCACCAATCAGTGCTTACCTTGGATTCGGGTGCATACTTGTAGCGTGCACAGCTGATTGCATAACCATTGGCTATTGAGCCGCCTGGGCAGAAAATGCCATCACCATACCCATTGTCCGGGAAGCCAACGATGCGTCGCATCTCAGCCAGGACCTGCTCCTCCATGAGCGTAAAAACGGGAGCCACTTCATAGGTGTAGACACTGGGATTGAGAGCGTCTGTCAGCCACTGACCCACCAAAGCATATGGATCCACGCCCGAATACAGTTGATTGATAAAATATGGATGTCCCGTCTTAACAGAGAAACGAATCGTTTCGCGCAATAGCTGTTGCAGCTTCTCTTGGGATTCACCCTTTTCGCGCAACTCAAAATCAAACAGTTTACGCAGCTCGGCAGGCTCATGCCATTCGACAACCTTTGAGGAGCGATTGGTGCCCTGGAACACAGCCAGCTGTATTATCTCATCGACGCAGGCGCGTATAAAGCCCTCGTATTCGGACGAAGGATGACTGGCCACAAAACTGGACAAACCATTAGCAATGCCATTGCTGTTGCTGATTACATTATTATTGTTATTATTATTATTATTATTATTATTGTTATTATTGTTAGTAGTTTTGCTTGTCAACATTTTGCTGGGAGTGCTGAATTCGACTGGCGAACAAGTTGCCTCAATCACATCCGTATCACTCGATGACGACGTGGTTGTTGTCAATGTCTTTGCCACCGTTGCCAAATCCTCATTGTTCGGCGCGCTTGCCCCATTGTATGGCTTATATATAGAATTCTTAAAGTGATGTGTGGGAAAATTTTCACTGGCCAGCATTTTCTTGGCAACACGCTACGCTGTGTGGCTGATCTCTGTTTGAAAAATTTGAACTCAGTAATAAACGACTGTTGAAGCGTTTTTTTGAGTGTTTTTTTTTTGTTGTTTTTTGTCTTTCCGAGCGATTTGTCGCACACACACACTTGACAATGATTCTGAAGTTCAATACCGAACTGAACGAATTGTTGTGATTCTTGCTGCTTTTATAAAAGCTACTTTGAACACACAATCACACACACACACACACACACCTACATAAGACCATGCTCTCCCATGACGAGAGAGAATAAAGATCGTTAAAAACCGTTCGGTTCTCGGCTGTTTGTTGTGGTTTTTTTTTTTTTTTTTTGTAGTGCACGCTAACAATATTGGAAAGTAAAAGTCACACCTGCATCACAATCAATCCCGATCACATAATTGAATTAATTCAGACTCAGAGAGGCTTTTTTATGATCATAACTTGTATTATCGCTTTAGTTAACTTTGAAAATTATTATAATTAATATAATAAATTACAAAAAAAAAACCTTCCTTTTTCAAAAAATCATATCCTCATATGCGATTATTATATTTTTCAAAAAGTGAAAGAGAATTCTGACGACACTCATATTGATTTGGAGTTTGTTAATAAGACCTTTTTTTTAAATTTCAAAAGATCAAAAAAGGTTCTCAATACTTTTATTTCCAAAACAAAAATAAACACAAATAACCTGATAGATTATTAAATTTCATAGAGAGTTGAGTAAAAATATAATATTCCATTTTATATTAATTTAAGTTCTAAATAATTTCCAAAAAAATATACAAAGCATCACGACGTCGTGATGATCGTACTTCTTCTAGTTCAATACTCTTAGTGTACGATTTCACCAAGAGCAGCAAATCGTACGCTGCAGATAACGCAGATACACAGCCATGAAGATGCACCCATTCCACGGACCATGATTAAGAAATAGGTTCACACCATCGGTCGAGCTACCTGCAGTAAGCAGATGCACCCGAGCCATGGTTGGTGATTAAAAATATAGATACACATACGCATAGATAATCATTGATTGTTTAGGTTAACTTGTAGAAAGCATACGCATAGATAATCATCGATTGTTTAGGTTAACTTGTAGAAAGCATACGCATAGATAATCATTGATTGTTTAGGTTAACTTGTAGAAAGCATACGCATAGATAATCATTGATTGTTTACGAAAAGAACCTCTCTTACGTATTCACATCCACGTTGAGCTCAATTGGTCCAAAGTACCGATTGCGGCGACATTTTGTTACTGGTACATGAACCGGTAGCATATAAAACTTATTTCAGCATACCAGAAAAGTGTATCACTTTTTCTACACTTAGGTATGTTCAATTTGTTACTCTTGGGGGATTTTCATTGAACAACCATCGCATACTAAGAATTTTTATTGAAATTGACATTAAACAAGTAAGAAGGCTCTAGTCGAGATATCCCGACTAGACGATACCCTGATCCCTATACTTCACGCGTACAGTCAGTGCTTGCAAGTATGTGTGTGTGTGTACGCGCATACTGCATAGTGCATACACAACTTCAATGTCCCATATCTTCGGTGTTTATTGTCCGATTTCAATAAAATTTTCACAGATTATCATTATTTTGTTTTATAATTCAAATTGCATCTCAAAGTTTTCCAAATTCAAGATTTTGTTGTTATCGATCCCATGTGTATATCGGAAACGGGAAGAGTTATCGAAAATCGAAAACAAACTTGTACTGCCTAGGGATTAGGCGAGCTTAAGTTCGAAATCTGGAGTCTCTAGCTCTTATAGTCTCTGAGATCGACGCGTTCATACATACAGACAGACGGACAGACGGACAGACGGACAGACGGACATGGCTATATCGACTCGACTGTTGATGCTGACCAAGAATATATATACTTTATAGGGTCGGAGATGCTTCCTTCTACCTGTTACATACTTTTGCACAACTTCATTATACCCTTTTTCCCATTTTTAATGGGATCAGGGTATAAAAATGGAAAAAAAAACGTTAGTCATAGTATGTGACACGGGTTTCGTTTGAAATGAATATTGTATGTGAGGGTTTAGTAGGGGTTTTCTCGTTGATTGTGCTTTTGTGTTAGGGTTTGCTAATTGTTTTGCTCATGTCATACAATTATGTAGTTGAACAATTTAAAAGCTTATTATGTGAGACGTCGTTGCCAGCGAAGAGCTATTCAATTTGCATTGTTGTTAGTATTGTCTCTCTCTCCCTCTAATTAGGCACAATCAACTGCAAATTATATGCAAATTCATTGAGTAATTTTAGCAAATATGAATATTTCTTGAATTGCTAACGAGTTAATTGTGCAACTGAAACGTGATATGCAAATATTAGGTTATAAAAAGATATAAGCTCACAGATTCTATGAGTTAATTTGTTGTCGTAGGTCGCGCTTAAGTGATGTGTGAATATTTTCAATCTATAAGAAGTTGGTGAAGATCATGAGAGAAAGTTTAACATGTAAAAATACTAAGCACAGACCTTGAACAACAAAATATGCATATAACAAATAATATAAATGTATGTCATTAAGCACGACAACTTTCTCTAACTGTTGAATACGGAAGGAAACATTTCCTTTAATAAGCACAGCGTTTAGATCTATCAATCAATTTTGAATTTGCATTCTGCAAGCAAAAGTTAAGGAAGTGATCTTGGGTAATGGCCTTCACTTTCAGCTATTTGCACCATGCACACTTTTCGATATCTCTCTAAATAAAAGCGAAATTACAACCACAAAATATTCAAATTTTAATATATGAACATTTTTTTGATTACCTAATAAGATTTCCGCTCAAAATATAAAGTTTGACATTTCATGTTATTTGTTTTTGATCTTATTTTGGAACATAAGCCACATATTGACGCGTATTCTGAGTCACGGTTATTCAACCGGCAATACAAACCCTTTATTTTGTTGCAGGTAATTTTCAAAACAATAATAATGGATTGTAAGCACAAATCGTTTTTGTAATCACAATAAAAGCTGACGTATTTTGTTTGTTTCGGTGACGTTAAAATACCCTAAACTTAACAAATATTTTTGATACATTAGTAAAAAAAATTAAAGAATAAATTAATTGTTGTTATGGAGTTCATACATCATTTGTTGCAAAAAAGCGTATAATCTTCAATGGGAAATCTCGTTAGAACATGATAATTTGATTCAGCTTTAAGTAAGACAAATAAGCTACAACATTTGATGACAGGGATTTAATGATAAGATTAATATGGAACTTTCAAATAGAAAATCAACACATTCCAACGGATATTACTTTCTCATTTGCTTTTGCAAAACTCCCTGCTTGTATTATTAAGAACATACAAAAACCTGCCTCTCATAAATGTATGAAAATGCACAAAAAAAGAAAAAACCTGTTACACCGCAATCTACCAAAATTCAGGAAGCAATTGACATACGTCATCGACGCGTTGTCGTTCACAAAGTTGGGTGTTTTAAAAAGCGAAAGGAAACGAACAAAGTTAGTAGTTAAATCATTTAATTGCCATGCACAACAGCGACAACAATTAGCACAATTGGTATAAATAAGACCTCTTTCGCTATGCTCCCCCCCCTCTCTATCTAAACCCTATCGACATGGGGCTTTTGCTATTTAACGATCTACTAGCTCTGCGAATGCCTTTCAATTTGTCATTCGTATTTTGTGGCTAACTTGATGTCAGGTGCTCCGGTCAATTGTCGCTTTGTTACAGGTTAGTGGCCCAGTTTTTGTCTTTGGTTTTTATGGCCAGACAAGGTCATTGCCTATAACCATTTAAAAGACCACAATGAACTATGATAATGATGCATGAAAATTAACATTACATACTAGAATAGAAACAAGTTTGGGCGTTAAGCTTGCATTTGGTTAACCTTAAAATAAGCAAACACACAAACACACTTGTCTTGTAATTACTATTGTATTAAGCTATGCATAATTTGATTTAAGGTCAAAAAACCGAGATTGCTGAGAAAAATGGAGAGTTCTTTTCAGTTTTTATACCCTGATCCCATTAAAAATGGGAAAATGGGTATAATGGTTTTGTGCAAAAGTATGTAACAGGCAGAAGGAAGCATCTCCGACCCCATAAAGTATATATATTCTTGATCAGCATCAACAGTCGAGTCGATATAGCCATGTCCGTCTGTCCGTCCGTCTGTATGTATGAACGCGTCGATCTCAGAGACTATAAGAGCTAGAGACTCCAGATTTGGAACTTAAGCTCGCCTAATCCCTAGGCAGTACAAGTTTGTTTTCGATTTTCGATAACTCTTCCCGTTTCCGATATACACATGGGATCGATAACAACAAAATCTTGAATATGCAAAACTTTGAGATGCAATTTGAATTATAAAACAAAATAATGACAATCTGTGAAATTTTTATTAAAATCGCGAAACTTCAGCAATGATTTGGGTTTTTTTTCATAACTTTACCTAACAAGCATACATATTAAAGATATGTTAGCTACATAGAATGAATGTTTGAAGATCAACGTGAATATCTAACAATAGTGTTATATTTTATTGTTTATACGGTCTACGATCAATACAATTTTTTCGATATTTACAATTTTTTATAATAGTATTAACATATAATAACATTAATTTCATTTCAATTTGTGTTTGTTTTCTTTTGTGTTTTGAGTTTCGAGTTTCGAATCATAAAAATCGTCGCTTTAACTCATTCTATGCTATATCTCATTGACATACACATACATATACATTTCTTTTTTGTATCTATATTTTCAATTTTTCTATGTACTTGCTGACACATTTTTAACGGTTATTTTAAATGGTTATCTCGTTTTTTTCTGTCCTATCACACATCGCCAGGCAATAAATATTATTCTTGGTTTGTACTTGGGTAAAGAAACATCGTACCTTTATCTGGAAATCAAAATGTAAACGTAAAGATTCAAGTTTTTCAATTTTCGGTTAGGTTTTTAAAAGATACCTGGATTGTTGTAGAAGTTTGCGCTTAGACTAGGTTTTGGTGGAAGTTTGGGTGTGCCCTCGTGGCTCGTGGCAATTGGAAAGAATTCCTTTGGGGACGAGCGTCTGTTCGGGTGCTGTGATGATGTATTCTGATGCTGAGTATGTGAGTGCGAATGCGTATGCGTATGCGTATGATGTTGTTGTTGATGATGATGGTGTTGCTGCTGCTGGTGGTTGTGGTGATGATGTTGCTGTGAATATGCCACAGGTTGCTGGGTTTGCGACCTAAGGCGCTGCTGCTGCTGATAGCTGCTCGACGTGTTGCCGTCATTGGTGCTGGGAATGTACGGGGACATGGGCGTCATTGGTGTCATGGGTGATGTGGTTGTCGAGGAGCTTAACGCCGGTGAGATCGACTGTGGTGGCTGCTGCTGTTCATCACTGGCCATGCCAACTGATTCCGCTGTTGCAACATTGTTTCCGCTTGAACTAGTGCCCGCTATAGCGGTCGCATAAGAGGAATGCGATGATGGCTGCTTTGCCGAATTGCGGCGTATCATAATACTGCTCGTGTGAGGCAGCAGAAGGCTGCTGCTCTTGCCAATAAATTCCTTTGACTGACGTGCAAAACCCGCTGGCATGGAATGATTGAGTCGTGGTGGTATGGGTGGTGGGCTCAGCTCGCCATCGCGCGGAGGTAACTGTTAAATAAATGAAATAAAAAATAAATAAAAAATTGTTACCATGTTTAAGTAGTTTAAGTGTGTACTAACAGTAGGTGCATCGGGCGCTTGACGCTTTTGGGCCGTGTCCGCGCAGCTTTCCGTGCGCTCCTTACGTCGCGGCGGCAAAGGTGGCGGCACCGCACGATACTCCAGTGTTGTCGCTGTGGGCACGTTGACATGTGGCGAAATGGGAACACCGGCTGTCTGAACGTGACTCTGCTCGCTGTTAAAGTAGAAGCCACCCAGTTGTGGACTCACATCTCCGAGACCGCCACCAACGAGCGTCACTGTGCTGGCAGTGCTGTGCGTCGGACTATATTGTGGGTGTGTGGCGCGTCCATGGAATGGTGAGCGATTGCTGCCTTGCGAAGCAGGTTGCAACGGCGACACTTCGTGCCGCGGACTTATCATCATTTTGGGTAATGGCGACGGTGGTAGAACATCCGAAGCGGCTGCATCTGAGATGACATAGCAATCGGATATGGTATTCCAGCCGCCAGCAGCTGCTGCTGCTGATGACAGCTGTATCTCTGCTAGCGCTGGACTAAAAACATCGGCTGGTGCATTGTTATGCGTCCAAACGTGCGCTCCCGGCTTTCGGGGAAGATGCGGCGCCGGCGCCACTTCACAATTGTCCGTTGTTCGATGCGATGCAATGCTGCTCCAGCTGCTGCTGCCATTGCGCTCTGGAATGATGACAGGCGCAAATACTGAATACGCATGCGGGTTATGCTGTGGACTTTGATCGCCAATGCTGGATGCTGGCGTTGTAGACGTCGTCGCTGTTGTTGTAATTGGAGCGGCTGGCGCTGGCGGTGGCTCTACGGTAACGGGCACATTGCTTGGCAACTTGTTGCTATTGTTGATTTGATTCTGACGACGCGGTTTAATGCCTGGTGACTTGAGCGGAATGTTCGGCCATTTGCGTGGCTGTAACGAAGAATTTCGAATTAAACAAAGATTCTCGAAATAAAAAACTAAACTTACAAATTTGGGCACTGTTTTGCAATTTCGAGGTTCAATGCGCATACTTTCATTGTAGAGATAGTCGGACATTCCCTTGTCAGAGAGTCCATTGAATGGATCGAGCTGCTCGAAGAAATGGCGAATGGTGTGCTCCTCGTTAAGGCAATACGGCTGATTCTGATACTGTTGAATTTCGCCAATGATTTCGGACACTCGTCGTCGTTTTGAAAAGTTAATTAATTCAGTGTTGGTCAGCAGATCCGGATTGCCCTCCTCGAGATGTAGGATGTTCGTCAAGTAGCGACCAAAGAATGGCACACAGGGCGGATTAATGGAGCGCAGGCGCTCCTGGTATTTTTTGAGATGATCCTCGCTTAGCTCACGACACTCGTCTAGAAACTTACGATGCCGCTCGGGCAGGGCATTGAATGTGAAGCGCAATCGGAACACAGCCGCTGTTCCCATGGCTGCCACAATGGAGAGTATACCATTGAAGTTGTTTAGCTCCAGCATCACCATCATCACCTCAATTGCGCGCTGCATAATGGCCAGCCTCTCGTCACAGTTTTCCGCCTCCATTATGGATCGCTCGATCCATCGTGTCACATTTGTTGTATGCTTCATGATTTTGAGCAGATTAGGACTTTTTACCTCCTTGTCTTTCTTGGTCCACGGCGAACCGACAAGCTCCGAGGGCTTGACATTCTTGTACATTTCAAATTCAAGCAGCGTCAACTGTCGTGCCACCTCCAGTGGATGCATCGTAAGCAGCGTTATCTCATCATCTGGCACATTCAAATGGTATTCAATGGGCGGTGGATCGTGCCCATAGGCATAAACGATCTTCTTATTGCTTTGCTTGTTCTACACATAAAATAAGTATTATATTAATCAGTGAAAAGTATCAAAAGTCAGCAGTTTAAATAAATAAATATTTACTTTGCGATCGACAATCTTGCGCACGGAGTCAACCCATTTGCGCATAGATTTGCTGTTGACATCGTTGAGAAAGTGCAAAAGTCTATCCAGCAGTGTTGGATCCTTTTCAAAATCATAGAAATGATGATCCACCCAGTGGCGCAAGACATTAAGCACACGAAATTGGACCGGTTGCACGAACTCCTTGCGATAGCGTTTCCAATCCTCGCGCTGCGAGTTCTTTATCATTTTCTCGCTATCGACCGTGACAGTAACATCTTTATCGTGATGATGTTCCGAGTGGCTTGATTGCTGCTCTTGATAAACGAGACTGGGCTCTGGTATTTCGAAACGTTCAATCAGAAGCGTCAATAGCTGCTGTGGCGAGCAGAAGTACCGATATGTGGTTAGAAAAGTGCGCACAAACGTTGGATCCGCATAGATGTGATAGGTTAGGCGCTCAATGAGCTTGGTAAGCGTCGCACCCTTAATCATGGGCACCACACCACTGTCGCGTTCCTCTAAAACAATATTCTCAGCGCTATCGGGTACCGCAAATTTGTAGATCTCTGGGCTGGGCATGCGCAACGGATGCTTGCGCTCAATGTCCTGCAGTATGCTGTCTAGAATACGATCTAGCATTGATTTGGTATTGACCATAATCAAATCGGCCATCCAGTCACTTTTGTGCTGAGCATTCTCTGCCGAAAGCACAATGGTCGGATGCATGCGTGTGATAAGCTCAAAGCTGTGCTTCAGCTCATCCGTATCCGCACGATCGTTGATCTCTACGCGCCGCATAAAGAACTTTTCCTTTAGCCGATAATCGTAGGCGGTGGCCCCAGCTGATGGCGTTTGCTTTTTAGTATTTGCCTTGCATAACACCATCAGGCCATCAAATAGGAATACTTTACGCTCACTCCAAATGCGTTTTCCTGAGCCAAGCTTGCTAAGTGAATCCTCTGCAAAAAGATAAAAAGTTGAGAAATAAATATATAATAAAAAAAAATTTTACTTTTAAATAAGATGCAACTTTTCAGAAACTAGAATTGTCTAGCAAAGATGACAAAACAATTGTGAATTCTAATTTCTGAGTGATGCAAATTGTTCCAATTCTGTTGCGCACTTACCGCGTATAAACTCATTGCAATTCAGTCCCACATCCTTGTCATCCCAATGCTCGACTTTTAACTGCAGCTCCCTTGTACGCTCAATGGCCATTTGTCGGCGCACACGACCGCTGACCGGAACGAGTCGCTTCTTGGATAAAGTGGCCATTACCTTTTCGAGATCACAGTGCAGCGGATGGAGTAGACCCTGCACTTGGGCAAAGCTCTCGATGTCGTCCTGTGATGTACTGAGATCCATCAGATGCTTGATATAGTCAAAATAAACAAACGCATGGCAGATGGGCACCAGCAGTAACTTAGGCAAATAATACTTGACTGCCTCCCGGAAACCATGACCGGCAGACATTAGTGACAGGGCATCGGGCTTGGCCAGGAGATTGGTGAGCGCATCACGCGATGCTTGCGAGGTGACGTCGTGCGCATATTTCTTATAAACATCAAACTCTTCGGCCTCGGCCAGCTCCTCAAAGCAGCTGGCCACACAAGGCGCATTCTGTTCCTGCGACATTTCGATGACATCTTCAAGGGAACCTAACAGCGTAACTGTTACCTCATAAATGTCCATGATATTGGAGAAAATTGGCTCCAGTTCCTTGGGATCTCGTGCGATTTTAACAAGCTCTTCACGAAAAACACGAATTATCATATGAAGATCCCGTTGATATTGCTTCTCATCGTTTATCAGCTCTTTTACGATTTCCTCGTAGGTTGCGCTTGCCCGTTGCGCCGGAAGCGAAAGAGGACTCGGCAACACATTGCACTTAAGCTGCTCGCTCCGGTTGAGCATGTCAAGGAGCACACCATCCGCATTTAGTACTACCTCAATGTCCTCTTTGGCGATCTCGCTGTGCCGCATAGCGCACACATAATCGGCGGCCATTTTGAGTATATCGGCAGAGATACACTCAAGGACGGCGACCAAGTATGACGAAACGGAGCTATCGATCTTGTACTGTAGCACATCCTTTTGCAGCAGCGTATGCACACGCTCAGTGGGCAACAGAGATTTACGCTTTTTTGAATTAATGACCTCGTTGGCCTCTTTCAGAGCCCATTGATCGATAGGTGCTGGAAATGATTTGTTCACCTTTTCCTCGAGATCTTGCACAGAATGTGGCAACGGTTTCGCACACAATTTGGCTAAAAGACGCACACACAGATTCTCCACATAAAGCAGGGCATCCTCTTTGGCTGTCACACGGGGATTCACCTGTTCCAGCACCTTTCGCAGCGATGGTATAAATAGGCCCCGCCAACGTGCCGCATTCTCACTTTTCGTAAAATCGTAGCCATCCGAGTCCTGCAATGTCGAGGCGGCACCAAAGCTAGTCCCATGGCTGCCACCGCTGGAAAACATATCTGCACTCCACCACACACTCACAGGCATACAAGCACACACACGCACACGCTCTTGTTATTAGTCAACAGCAACGTCGTCGTCGGGCAGCAGCATTTTAAGCGTTTGTTTCTGTCCGTTTTTTAGGCTTATTAACACTCCGCTTTATCTATTTGCAATCGAAAACGAACAAAACATAACTTTGTTTTCACATGCTATACACACAATTTTTTTCAATATATTTTCTCTGCAAATTCTGCTTAAAACGGCGTTAAGTTGGGTGCACATTCGCTTATCAGTGCTGGCAAACGCAACTTATATTCGATTAACGATAACATTCAGTGGGCCATTCAAATTATTTAAATTTTAACAATTTTGCACAATGATTTATTTGAATATATAAATATATAACTGGTTAGAAGATATATGAGCAACATAATGTATATTATTAATTTAAAGTGGATTTTCTGATCAGATTTCTTCAATTTTCAATTTTTTCATCTGGCCATACTCTTTTCTCGATCCATTCACGGAAAAAATAAACTTTTGCGTAACGTGTGAGTGATAATCCTACATCACAATCCCCTGCGCCAGAAACTACCCCAAATATCTCTGAAAGGCAATTATCGAGACCTTTATAACTAGTAAATAAAGGACCCCCGGAGTCGCCGGGGCAAACATCTCCCATATAACCGATTGGACCAGCACATATTTGAGTATCTGGATCGAATGGATTCGTTTCGTTCAGAGTGTTACAAAGTGTATGATTTTTTAAAACTATGGTTCCCTTGCGCAATTCATCAGGATTCTTTAACCAATTAAAATAGCCCCAACCAGCTGCCGTAAAACTTTCAATTTCGCTGCCATCTGTTCGTGGTAAGCACGCTGGTTTCATTCTAGATGTGAAGGTTACATTATTGGTTAGTTTCAATAGAGCGATGTCAGCCACGAAATCTAAAATTTCATATTTCTCATGAATTAAAATTTTTTGTACATTATACTCAATGCCGGAAGTTGATCGATTATGAGCTCCTAATACAACTGAATTTGTGCTGTAAATTTAAGACAATATATAAAAAAAAAATAGTAATTTTTAAGTTAGTTAAAAAAGTTCTTACATAGTTGCATTATTGTCATCAAAACAATGTGCCGCAGTAAGAACAAACATTGGAGATATTAATGCACCGCCACAAATCCACTTATCGGCTATATTTGGTATCTTTTGCACTATGGCGACCATAAAGGGAAATTCGTTTTGTTCCGCCATTGCGCCATTCTTCACTAACCCTACTTTTGGGCAAAAGACTGCATATTCCTTGCACACTGAAACGTAAGCACAACATTTAAATATTAATCGTATTGATGAAAATAATGATAACAAAATAGTTTAGATGAGGAAATACGAGTTGCTTTACAATAGTATTTATATGCCATTTAAAGTGTTATTTAAGCAATAAACATTCACTCGAAATACATTTTCACATACTTTTTTCAGAAATAGTTTTAGGTTTTCTGTAATTATCGTCACAGCAAACTATATTACGTTTTTCATTACAATAGGGAATATAAATTCTATTATATACTTTATATGCTTCCACAATAGATTTGCAGTCCTTCAAGGGGACACACTCGAACTTGCAACTAGGTGCGTCAGTTGGTTTACTTTGAACAAGAGTAATTGATAGAATTTGTATTGAAACTATAATGTTAATCAGTTGAGCTAAGCCCATTTTAAGTTATTTAGTCAGATACATAAATATAAAGGATAAAAGTACGTCCGCCCTATAGCTAGATTTTATGGCAACTAAATACACTCCGAATGGTTGAGAACGCTCTTGTGGCATATGCACGACTAAAAGGTTCCGTGTTGAGTATACAAAAAATGTCGTTTCTAAGTGATTTGTTTTGAATATTTGTATGTATATGTATATGTATGTGTAAAAATTTCAGATATGAAGTGTTCTGGTCAACTGCTCTTAATGGTAGGCGTTAACCCAAATATTTTTATTTGTGTAGCAGTTATCTCTCCAGCAGAGTGCCTCGTTGCTTTTTCTGTGGTGGGGGTGGCATTTCATCTGGTTTTGGCTTTGCACCAAGATCGGCCAATTTGCCACCCTTACGCTGTAGCTGCTTTTCAATAATGCGAGCATTGTTCGCATAACTATCAGCAATCTCGCGCTGTAATTTTCATCAAATTTATTAGTAATTGTATGATGGCACTAATGTTAAAGTATTTTTAAGCTTACCGCTTCAATTTCATCTTCCTCTTCGTCAATGGTAGATACCGTTACGGAGCTAAACTTGCCCATGTTTTTGGTATGCCGCGTTACCATAACCTTTTCGCCACTTGCGTCCACAATGCTCAAATCTTCACCAATTGCTGTCGCTGCACTTGACGGCACTTTCGTCGCAAGCAAAAAGTTCGCATTTGTTTTCGCGTCGGGTGCTAGCAGCTGGGCCAATGGTTGTTCACCCTTGTTGCGCACCAGTGCATTATGCATTACAAAGGTAACATGGGAGGAGTCGGAACTATGTCGGTAGAACAATGGTAGACTGCAGTTACGGCACTGTAACAAATAATATCAATTTGCATAAGTGTTAGTAGTAAAATTCTTTAATTTATGATTCAAACCTGGTAGCGGTACTGCTTCTCAATACCCTTTCCCTTGCGTCGTATGTAAATCATTTTTGGAACTGGGTTGAAGGTCAGCTTGTTGGCATGATCGCTTGCATCAATGACACGCGCATTGTCCGCTTCACGCAGCGGCAATTGATCTAAAGTGCAATCTACCAAATATGTGTTAATAAGTTAAACGTTTATTGTGAAAGTGAAACCAGTACGCACCTAGAATCAGCGACATTTTGCTGCACAAGCAATAATAGATATTTAGCGGCTTCTCCTCATTGTATTCCTCCTGATCCTTTGTGTCAGAGCAAACAATGCTTCGAGATACGACTTTCGGCATGTTGATGTTTTCTTATTATATATATTTAATAGTGTTTTGACCACGAAGCCAAGAATTGTTTGTCTAGTGCTGTGCAATGTTTCTTACAAACAGCTGTCCGATAGCTAAATTTCGATAATCGATATCTTAATTGTCATTACATTTAATAATGACCATCTGTTTTTTGTAATGTGTTCCGAAAAATATAACGAAGAATTAACTCTAGAGCAGATAGCAGAGCTATGCTACAGTAAATTCAATGATTTACCAAAAACTGGGAAACCTACAAATAGTCAATGGTCAGTTCTAACTGGTATTGTGCAATATGACAGAAGTTCAAAACGCTGTAAAGTGGTTTCACTTGCCACTGGGTGAGAAACAAAAAACAATGTTTTTTTTTTTGGCAAAGTCTTTAACTTTTATTTATCTTAGAACAAGGTGTATTGGTAAGAGTAAAATGTGTGCCAGAGGCTTTATAGTCAATGATTCACATGCTGAAGTGCTAGCGAGACGCGGCTTCTTACGTTATTTGCACCACGAACTATTAAAAGCAGCCATGTGGCTGCAAGAAAACACAGAGGAGTCAATCTTTAGTTGGCAACCAGAGACAAGATGTTATGCGCTTCGGGATTATATAGAGTTCCATTTTCTAAGTACACAAACTCCATGCGGAGATGCGTGCATTGCAGACAAAAATGGTGAAGGTTGTGAACTTAAAACTCTGCCAGCAAAACGAAAGCGGTTTGAGAACGCTGCCTGCGAAGAGGTCTTTACGGGAGCCAAGTTAATAAACTGCCCCTCCGAGCAGTGCGATGTTATGCTACAAACGCCCACAGCGTTACGCACTAAACCTGGACGCGGTGAGCGCACACTGTCCATGTCCTGCAGTGACAAGCTCTCCCGCTGGAATATACTCGGTGTCCAGGGTGCGCTGCTTGACATGCTGCTTAACAAGCCTATTTACTTTTGTAGCCTCAACTTTTGCTGCGCCGATGCGCAACTCAAGAGCCTACAGCGCGCAATTTATCAACGCTGGAACGGTAGAAGCTGTAAGCTAAACCGTTATCAGACCCAGCAGCCTGATATACGCATTGATAATAATCTTATTTTCGAGCACGCTCAACGTGCAGATTGGCAGCCTGCGCCAAGCAGCTTCGTTTGGGCGCTGCTACCCGAGTCGCTCAGGTAAGCTGACGGCAAATAATTTAAACAACATTTTATAAATATTAAATATGCTTTCAGACCCTATGAGACTGCAGTAAATGGCAAACGTCAGGGCGTTACCAAAAAGAAGCTTAACACTCCACAAGCAGCTCTAGATGTGAGCAAATTTAAACTGTTGCTCAGTTTTGTGGATTTGCTGAAAAGTAGTGATGAGCTGCGTCAAAAGCTAAGTCTGCAATTGAGCGATCTACAGAGCTTAAGCTATGCTCAGTACAAAGCCCTGGCTAAGGATTATCAATTGGCCTGGCAACAATTGAAATGTGATTACTTTCAGATATGGACTTGCAAGCCGAAGGGCCTACTAGAATTTACCGGTGTGTGTGACATGGGTGAAAAATAAAAAACTTTCCAAAGTGTTTCACAAATGTATATGAATCTATTCGAAGCTATCACTTGGTTACGTGATTAATAGTTTTTAATTTACAAACAGTATTTAATGCAAACATTGTTTAATATTAATTTTACCATTTAAGGAACTTTTACTAGATTTACAATAATGTTTATTTTTACCACACTACAATAGAAATTGTACGCGGCGAGGATAACTGGCATATAAAGCTCGCTTTTTCCATGCACTCTGTATTCTTCATCACAAAACGGTCCTCATAGTGATATACCAAGACAACGCACTTTAGATCCTCATTGACTTTATTTGGAATTTCCATGTCCTCAACATCTTCCTCTAGCCATTTTTCAAATTTAGCTTTCAGACCCGTAGCAATTGAAATGTATTTATCTTGGCCAAGTCTGTTAATATCTATCCAATAGCTTCTAGTTGAATTTAAACGCATACCAACATCTAGCCTTTCCTGATCCGTTATCAAGTTTATTAAATTGCCACCCTTCTGTCGACACTCCTGTGCCGCCTGAAACCAATTGACTCCTCTTTCATTTTCAATGAAGTAATACTTTCGACCGATTAACTCAAAGGGTTTCAATTTGTCAAGATATTCCTTCGGCACATAGTCAACCTTCTTATACTCCACTGTAGTGGTAAAGTTTGATGCTTGAGGAATTTGTTAAAAAGAATTGTCTTCAATTATATATGATTATATATTCGTATAGTACTTTACCTTCAATCAAAGTCAATGGCACAACTACTTGAAGCAGAAAAAAGCCAAGTACCATACTGAACCGAAACATTTTTACTGGACTGCTCGCTTAATAAGTTACAATTATAATGGTTTAAGTTGTTCGTTTGTGTCAACTCTAAAAGTTTATATTTATTTAAAGTGTAAAGCGATAAGTCGTCTGACTAAACATTTTTGATATTAAGTTGTTTGTCCATTGAATATTGAGTCGATGCTTGCGTTCAATGTCCTGCAGTATACTGTCTAGAATACGATCTAGCATTGATAAGGGCGGCAGACATTAGTGACAGGGCATCGGGCTTGGCCAGGAGATTGGTGAGCGCATCACGCGGTGCTTGCGAGGTGACGTCGTGCGCATATTTCTTATAGACATCAAACTCTTCGGCCTCGGCCAGCTCCTCAAAGCAGCTGGCCACACAAGGCGCATTCTGTTCCTGCGACATTTCGATGACATCTTCAAGGGAACCTAACAGCGTAACTGTTACCTCATAAATGTCCATGATGTTGGAGAAAATTGGCTCCAGTTCCTTGGGATCTCGTGCGATTTTAAGAAGCTCTTCACGAAAAACACGAATTATCATATGAAGATCCCGTTGATATTGCTTCTCATCGTTTATCAGCTCTTTTACGATTTCCTCGTAGGTTGCGCTTGCCCGTTGCGCCGGAAGCGAAAGAGGACTCGGCAACACATTGCACTTAAGCTGCTCGCTCCAAGGAGCACACCATCCGCATTTAGTACTACCTCAATGTCCTCTTTGGCGATCTCGCTGTGCCGCATAGCGCACACATAATCGGCGGCCATTTTGAGTATATCGGCAGAGATACACTCAAGGACGGCGACCAAGTATGACGAAACGGAGCTATCGATCTTGTACTGTAGCACATCCTTTTGCAGCAGCGTATGCACACGCTCAGTGGGCAACAGAGATTTACGCTTTTTTGAATTAATGACCTCGTTGGCCTCTTTCAGAGCCCATTGATCGATAGGTGCTGGAAATGATTTGTTCACTTTTTCCTCGAGATCTTGCACAGAATGTGGCAACGGTTTCGCACACAATTTGGCTAAAAGACGCACACACAGATTCTCCACATAAAGCAGGGCATCCTCTTTGGCTGTCACACGGGGATTCACCTGTTCCAGCACCTTTCGCAGCGATGGTATAAATAGCCCCCGCCAACGTGCCGCATTCTCACTTTTCGTAAAATCGTAGCCATCCGAGTCCTGCAATGTCGAGGCGGCACCAAAGCTAGTCCCATGGCTGCCACCGCTGGAAAACATATCTGCACTCCACCACACACTCACAGGCATACAAGCACACACACGCACACGCTCTTGTTATTAGTCAACAGCAACGTCGTCGTCGGGCAGCAGCATTTTAAGCGTTTGTTTCTGTCCGTTTTTTAGGCTTATTAACACTCCCCTTTATCTATTTGCAATCGAAAACGAACAAAACATAACTTTGTTTTCACATGCTATACACACAATTTTTTTCAATATATTTTCTCTGCAAATTCTGCTTAAAACGGCGTTAGGTTGGGTGCACATTCGCTTATCAGTGCTGGCAAACGCAACTTATATTCGATTAACGATAACATTCAGTGGGCCATTCAAATTATTTAAATTTTAACAATTTTGCACAATGATTTATTTGAATATATAAATATATAACTGGTTAGAAGATATATGAGCAACATAATGTATATTATTAATTTAAAGTGGATTTTCTGATCAGATTTCTTCAATTTTCAATTTTTTCATCTGGCCATACTCTTTTCTCGATCCATTCACGGAAAAAATAAACTTTTGCGTAACGTGTGTGTGAAAATCCTACATTACAATCCTTTCCGCCAGAAACTACCCCAAATATCTCTGAAAGGCAATTATCGAGACCTTTATAGGTAGTAAATAAAGGACCCCCGGAGTCGCCGGGGCAAACATCTCCCAGAGCGCCGATTGGACCAGCACATATTTGAGTATCTGGATCGAATGGATCATCCTTCGTAAGGGGACATTGATCGTTTAAAACCATGGTTCCCTTGCGCAATTCATCAGGATTCTTTGACCCATCAAAGCCCCAACCAGCAGCCGTAAAGTTTTTCATTTCGCTGCCATCTGTTCGTGGTAAGCAAGCTGGTTTCATTGTAGATGTGAAGGTTACACTATTGGTTAGTTCCATTAGAGCGATGTCACCCGTGTTATTGACCGTTTCATATTTCTCATGAATTAAAATTTTTTGTACATTATACTCAATGCCGGAAGTTAATCGATAATGAGCTCCTAATACAACTGAATTTGTGCTGTAAATTTAAGACAATATAAAAAAAAAAATAGTAATTTTTAAGTTAGTTAAAAAAGTTCTTACATAGTTGCATTATTGTCATCAAAACAATGTGCCGCAGTAAGAACAAACTTTGGGGATATTAATGCACCGCCACAAATCCACTTATCGGCTATATTTGGTATCTTTTGAACTATGGCGACCATAAAGGGATATTCGTTTTGTTCCGCCATTGCGCCATTCTTCACTAACCCTACTTTTGGGCAAAAGACTGCATATTCCTTGCACACTGAAACGTAAGCACATTCAACATATAAATATTAATCGTATTGATGAAAATAATGGTAACAACATAGTTGAGATGAGGAAATACGAGTTGCTTTACAATAGTATTTATATGCCATTTAAAGTGTTATTTAAGCAATAAACATTCACTCGAAATACATTTTCACATACTTTTTTCAGAAATAGTTTTCTGATTTCTGTAATTATCGTCACAGCAAACTATATTACGTTTTTCATTACAATAGGTAATATTAAGTCCATTATATACTTTATATGCTTCCACAATAGATTTGCAGTCCTTAAAGGGGACACACTCGAACTTGCAACTAGGTGCGTCAGTTGGATTACTTTGAACAAGAGTAATTGATAGAATTTGTATTGAAACTATAATGTTAATCAGTTGAGCTAAGCCCATTTTAAGTTATTTAGTCAGATACATAAATATGTTGAGGCAAGCAAATTTATTTTAGTTTATTACAGCTATGAAACTGATACACTAAAGCCAATAATTAATTCAAAGTGATAAATTTTATTTCAATTATTTTAAAGGATAAAAGTACGTCCGCCCTATAGCTAGATTTTATGGCAACTAAATACACTCCGAATGGTTGAGAACGCTCTTGTGGCATATGCACGACTAAAAGGTTCCGTGTTGAGTATACAAAAAATGTCGTTTCTAAGTGATTTGTTTTGAATATTTGTATGTATATGTATATGTATGTGTAAAAATTTCAGATATGAAGTGTTCTGGTCAACTGCTCTTAATGGTAGGCGTTAACCCAAATATTTTTATTTGTGTAGCAGTTATCTCTCCAGCAGAGTGCCTCGTTGCTTTTTCTGTGGTGGGGGTGGCATTTCATCTGGTTTTGGCTTTGCACCAAGATCGGCCAATTTGCCACCCTTACGCTGTAGCTGCTTTTCAATAATGCGAGCATTGTTCGCATAACTATCAGCAATCTCGCGCTGTAATTTTCATCAAATTTATTAGTAATTGTATGATGGCACTAATGTTAAAGTATTTTTAAGCTTACCGCTTCAATTTCATCTTCCTCTTCGTCAATGGTAGATACCGTTACGGAGCTAAACTTGCCCATGTTTTTGGTATGCCGCGTTACCATAACCTTTTCGCCACTTGCGTCCACAATGCTCAAATCTTCACCAATTGCTGTCGCTGCACTTGACGGCACTTTCGTCGCAAGCAAAAAGTTCGCATTTGTTTTCGCGTCGGGTGCTAGCAGCTGGGCCAATGGTTGTTCACCCTTGTTGCGCACCAGTGCATTATGCATTACAAAGGTAACATGGGAGGAGTCGGAACTATGTCGGTAGAACAATGGTAGACTGCAGTTACGGCACTGTAACAAATAATATCAATTTGCATAAGTGTTAGTAGTAAAATTCTTTAATTTATTATTCAAACCTGGTAGCGGTACTGCTTCTCAATACCCTTTCCCTTGCGTCGTATGTAAATCATTTTTGGAACTGGGTTGAAGGTCAGCTTGTTGGCATGATCGCTTGCATCAATGACACGCGCATTGTCCGCTTCACGCAGCGGCAATTGATCTAAAGTGCAATCTACAAAATATGTGTTAATAAGTTAAACGTTTATTGTGAAAGTGAAACCAGTACGCACCTAGAATCAGCGACATTTTGCTGCACAAGCAATAATAGATATTTAGCGGCTTCTCCTCATTGTATTCCTCCTGATCCTTTGTGTCAGAGCAAACAATGCTTCGAGATACGACTTTCGGCATGTTGATGTTTTCTTATTATATATATTTAATAGTGTTTTGACCACGAAGCCAAGAATTGTTTGTCTAGTGCTGTGCAATGTTTCTTACAAACAGCTGTCCGATAGCTAAATTTCGATAATCGATATCTTAATTGTCATTACATATAATAATGACCATCTGTTTTTTGTAATGTGTTCCGAAAAATATAACGAAGAATTAACTCTAGAGCAGATAGCAGAGCTATGCTACAGTAAATTCAATGATTTACCAAAAACTGGGAAACCTACAAATAGTCAATGGTCAGTTCTAACTGGTATTGTGCAATATGACAGAAGTTCAAAACGCTGTAAAGTGGTTTCACTTGCCACTGGGTGAGAAACAAAAAACAATGTTTTTTTTTTTGGCAAAGTCTTTAACTTTTATTTATCTTAGAACAAGGTGTATTGGTAAGAGTAAAATGTGTGCCAGAGGCTTTATAGTCAATGATTCACATGCTGAAGTGCTAGCGAGACGCGGCTTCTTACGTTATTTGCACCACGAACTATTAAAAGCAGCCATGTGGCTGCAAGAAAACACAGAGGAGTCAATCTTTAGTTGGCAACCAGAGACAAGATGTTATGCGCTTCGGGATTATATAGAGTTCCATTTTCTAAGTACACAAACTCCATGCGGAGATGCGTGCATTGCAGACAAAAATGGTGAAGGTTGTGAACTTAAAACTCTGCCAGCAAAACGAAAGCGGTTTGAGAACGCTGCCTGCGAAGAGGTCTTTACGGGAGCCAAGATAATAAACTGCCCCTCCGAGCAGTGCGATGTTATGCTACAAACGCCCACAGCGTTACGCACTAAACCTGGACGCGGTGAGCGCACACTGTCCATGTCCTGCAGTGACAAGCTCTCCCGCTGGAATATACTCGGTGTCCAGGGTGCGCTGCTTGACATGCTGCTTAACAAGCCTATTTACTTTTGTAGCCTCAACTTTTGCTGCGCCGATGCGCAACTCAAGAGCCTACAGCGCGCAATTTATCAACGCTGGAACGGTAGAAGCTGTAAGCTAAACCGTTATCAGACCCAGCAGCCTGATATACGCATTGATAATAATCTTATTTTCGAGCACGCTCAACGTGCAGATTGGCAGCCTGCGCCAAGCAGCTTCGTTTGGGCGCTGCTACCCGAGTCGCTCAGGTAAGCTGACGGCAAATAATTTAAACAACATTTTATAAATATTAAATATGCTTTCAGACCCTATGAGACTGCAGTAAATGGCAAACGTCAGGGCGTTACCAAAAAGAAGCTTAACACTCCACAAGCAGCTCTAGATGTGAGCAAATTTAAACTGTTGCTCAGTTTTGTGGATTTGCTGAAAAGTAGTGATGAGCTGCGTCAAAAGCTAAGTCTGCAATTGAGCGATCTACAGAGCTTAAGCTATGCTCAGTACAAAGCCCTGGCTAAGGATTATCAATTGGCCTGGCAACAATTGAAATGTGATTACTTTCAGATATGGACTTGCAAGCCGAAGGGCCTACTAGAATTTACCGGTGTGTGTGACATGGGTGAAAAATAAAAAACTTTCCAAAGTGTTTCACAAATGTATATGAATCTATTCGAAGCTATCACTTGGTTACGTGATTAATAGTTTTTAATTTACAAACAGTATTTAATGCAAACATTGTTTAATATTAATTTTACCATTTAAGGAACTTTTACTAGATTTAAAATAATGTTTATTTTTACCACACTACAATAGAAATTGTACGCGGCGAGGATAACTGGCATATAAAGCTCGCTTTTTCCATGCACTCTGTATTCTTCATCACAAAACGGTCCTCATAGTGATATACCAAGACAACGCACTTTAGATCCTCATTGACTTTATTTGGAATTTCCATGTCCTCAACATCTTCCTCTAGCCATTTTTCAAATTTAGCTTTCAGACCCGTAGCAATTGAAATGTATTTATCTTGGCCAAGTCTATTAATATCTATCCAATAGCTTCTAGTTGAATTTAAACGCATACCAACATCTAGCCTTTCTTGATCCGTTATCAAGTTTATTAAATTGCCACCCTTCTGTCGACACTCCTGTGCCGCCTGAAACCAATTGACTCCTCTTTCATTTTCAATGAAGTAATACTTTCGACCGATTAACTCAAAGGGTTTCAATTTGTCAAGATATTCCTTCGGCACATAGTCAACCTTCTTATACTCCACTGTAGTGGTAAAGTTTGATGCTTGAGGAATTTGTTAAAAAGAATTGTCTTCAATTATATATGATTATATATTCGTATATTACTTTACCTTCAATCAAAGTCAATGGCACAACTACTTGAAGCAGAAAAAAGCCAAGTACCATACTGAACCGAAACATTTTTACTGGACTGCTCGCTTAATAAGTTACAATTATAATGGTTTAAGTTGTTCGTTTGTGTCAACTCTAAAAGTTTATGTTTATTAAAAGTGTAAAGCGATAAGTCATGTGACTAATCATTTTTGAGATTAAATTGCTATTTTTATTAATATATTAACCAACATTTTATTTAATTTTTAATACATGACTTTAATAACTGATTTCATTTTTGTGAATAATAGCACAATTCAACAAGTTTTTTTTTCCATTGAATATTGAGTCGTATTTAATGTTTTTTTTTTTACGCTCTGAACTCGATGCCGTTTTCAAAAGCTGCATATCACGTCAATTTTAAGGAAATCGTGTGTAAGGAGGCGAAAAAACGGTTTTTTTTGTCCAGTACATTAAAAAATAAAAATAATATTTACCTGAGAAACTAGTCTTATCTTTTAACATAACTATTTAAAAAATATTTAATATTTTTGAGGTTTGACGAACGTGGGTTTTGTAGAGTTCGGTGAAAACTTAAATTTGAGACGACACAAATGTTTCTAGCACTTCCGGATCGAAATAAAAATAAGTCTTCATTTGTAAAGCTGTGTAATTAAATAAATGATTTGGTTTGCAAATCAATACTTAGAAAACTCAATACTATAAATGTATATAAATATGATTAATACCTAATAAAAGATCAATTAAACTGGAAGTGGGAAATATATATTATCTTCGCCCAAAAGCATGCTTTTGCTTTTGTTAGAAATTAATTTTCGTGTGCAGAAATAATTAAATTTCTTTAACATTCATGAACGAAATGTTAAAGTTTAGAAAAATGATTTTCATTAAAAACGCTTAAACGAAAGAATTATATTTTTGATATTTTAATGCCTTTGAAGAAAACAAGCTTACATTTTGTTCATTTTGAATATGCATCATCTAAAAGTAATATATTTATTTTCGTAATACCATAAAGTGTAATACACATTAATCTAATTGTCATTTAGCAAAGTGTTTAACAAACAAACGTACCAAGTACAACAGTTACAATTACCGAATACAAGATACAAATACAATTATACAAGCAAATACAAATATTATAAAGAGGTACAAGTGTTTGCTAGTGTATAAAGTAGTACAGACTAAGACGAGACATTAACAATGGTAACATTCAGCCGCTCTGCGTTCGACGATGTGAAGGCGTGTGTTGGTGATAATGGGGATCCGATCCTCTTCTACAGTGCACGCTGGGTGTTTTAAATAAAGTATGTATTTGTATATAAGCTAAGCATACGACTCGAATCCAATGTCTTTGACTGTGATCCAAACAATAACAAATTGTATATCCGTCCTTCAGTGTCCGCCAATTTCGCGCAATTCACGCTTGCCGAGTGGCAATGGGGGACGGAAATTGTTGATGACCTTGCCATTGAATTCGTTGCAGGGACACTCCTCTTTGACATCGTAGGCATTGAGATTGCGCATGGCGTTCAATTGATCATCGGATACCTGAATGGGCGTCTTGAAGACAATCCAAATGACGCATTCGGAGCAGGGTGGCGTTGTTAGCGAACCCTCGTATGTCCAATAGGTGTGCACATTGGGCAGCAGCTTGCCAGGATCACAGCCCTGGGGCAATGTAACGCGATCACCCTTATGCAGCACAAACTGCAGCAAGCTGGTCACCTTGTCCAGCTCCTCGTTATGATCACCCGGCTGCAGGAAGACGCCCAACACGGCCAGGCCATCGGGTGCGGCAGCTGCCTCACCAAATGACTTGTACTTGGTGGTGTTCCAGTGCACCAGATGCAGTTCGCCGGCAGACGAGACACCATCGACCGTATGCTCCGAACCCTTGGAGTCTGTGCACCCCCAATGGCAATGAAACTGTTCCAGCTTAAAGATCTGATTACCCAGTGGGCCACCAGTCAGCTCCGAGTTCGCACCATTGACATCCACGCGCCAGCAATAACCTATCAAACACAAATAGCAACAAATATAAGCTAACTGTATAGAAGATCAAGAACATTAGGGAAATCCTACCTGGATTAACCAGACTCTTTGTGTCCTCCGGCACATACTTCCATTTAAGTGGCGACACCTTCAAATCGCTGCCCTTCTTAGCACTTGATGGCGTTATATCCACTGGCGACTGACGATGTCCGGATGCCTGGGGATAGTGCTTGGACCAGTGTGCGGGTCCTGCAAGCAGAAAAATAAAAAAACACATTTATCAATCACGCATATATTAACTTTTTATTCATATAGAACATCCAAAAGATTTGGAATCAAAGCAAAGTAAATACACAAAAAGTATTAAGTTACTAACAAAAGTATTATATTATCATCACTCAAGTTCGATTATAAGCATAAGGAAAGGAATTTCCTTGATAAAGATAATTCCATCGTTATTTTATGAATTTTTTTGATCTCTTGTTTTTTTTTTAAGATTTTGTGCAATCCTTTAAAGAATAAATTTAAAATCACAACTATTTATATTCAAAAAGTTTTTGTTTTCTTTAAAATAAACATGATTTATGTGCTTTTTAAGGGATTTAATGATAAGTATACGTATAAATGCAACTATATTAACAACATTAGATGTACATTTGTACGAGACTTTAGAACATAAAATTTTATGATAAACATCTGGTTGGTACTTAGAGGGCTTTTTTTACAACTATGTTGATTTTAAACTTATTGTGTTATGATGTTAAACTTTGGTAGACTTTGTAGACTCCTGATAAGATACTTAACTTGACAACTAAGATATAGTTAACGTCTAACAACTGTGCAAACATTGAATTAAATTTATTCAGCACGTTTGCAAAAAAAAATAATGTATATATATATATATATGAAGTCTCGTTTTAAATTGTCCCAATTCTGTTTGAGGGAAAACACAGCCATAACATAAATAGCGTTACGTAAAAGTTGAGGAAAACGTTGGGATCAAACAATAATTATAGTTGGGAAATATTAATAACGTTAACTACTAGGAATACAGATAGATTCTATAGTTTAGTAAATTACAACGTTCGTTTCGGTTGCCTGCTTAAACTTGTTTCGAAAATGTTTACGTATGCTAATTCTCAGTTTATAAAAGTGTTTTTCAGATTCAGCTTGATATCATATGCACGAACACGAAAAAAAAAAATGCAAATTCCTTGACAAATATGTATTATAAAAGCAACTTTTACCTCCAACGCAGAAAAGCAACAATACTCGATAAAAGTTTGCATTTTATCTGTGCTTGCTGTCACAACGGCTGTAACAACAAAAAAACGAGAAAAAAATTCTACTTTTGTTTGCTGCTGCATTTGCGTTTTTAATTAGACTTGTCTGCAACAACAACAAATATTTACTTGGAGTGTGGAAAACGTCGTCACGTGCTGCAGGCAGTGAAACATACAAGAGTTTTGATCATGTGATCGGTTTTGATGCCACTGACGCACGCACTAGATAAAAACGCAAGACACACGAGCAAAAAACAATTGCTGTAGGCGCTGAACGGAGGCGTGGCTGTTAAGGTGTCTTACGAATGTTAAGGTGCACCTAATCTTACCTTATCTAACTGTCTTTTTGTCGCTGACACACAATAAATCATTGAGCAGCCCAAAAGCTACGGTCTTAGGGCATTTCAAAGTCTTGCGAAAACTGATAAATCATATATTTATTTTGCTTGTCCAAAATCAGGTGCAATGCATTTCTCCTTATCATGTTCCGATAATTACAAAATAGCAGACGGGTAAGGAAAAGACTGAAGTTGTGCAAACAATTTGCCATTTGAACATGTGATCGATATCGACATAGGATTGCAAAGTTAAATCAAAATAAAAACAGCTCATTTACAGCTGGGCTTATGGCATGTGATCCTTAATGCAACTAATGGCAATTTTAAGCCTATATGAATAAACTAAACTATATAACGTATACGCCACGTTTGGCAACTAAAACAAACAAACAAACAAATGAAATCAACTAAACTATTACATCGAACACAAATAAAAGAAATTAAATATTTATATCACGTATACGCCATGTATGACAGCTGAAAAAACAACTCACTGCAATTCACATTTTCTTATTTTTGGCACTTAGCGTAAATTTCCGGCTGATAATTTATCCAAATATGTTGCCCGTTTATGAAGCTGTCTTTATGTCAGCTGCTTTTGTTGACCATTTTCATTTACTCGTTTATTATACAAATTTATTTACTGCGCCTTTTCTCCACTTTGGGACTGCAGCTGCTGTTCGCAAATGTGACTAATATGCCAAGTTTGTGGTTGTAAATTCTAAAGATCAACTTGCGTCTTGCTTATCAAGCAGTTAAACAATAAGCTGAATAAATATTATATTAAATTCCAACTTCTTGAACATTAAATAATAAATACTAAAATACTGCTACTAAGGTTTCTAGGAAACCGCAAAAAATATATTTGATAAGCCTTTAAAGACTTTAATAAATTCCTTGCCTGGTAATAAAGTCCACAACAACTTTTTATAAAATCAGTAATGACACAGTTAAATAAACATCCTGATTCCTGGTTAACCTTTTTGCCTTTTTGTCGATCCGGTATCTCAACTAATGATTTGTTAAGTGTAAATTAAAATACCTTTAAGAAAGTTCTATAAAAAGGTAACGAAAAGTGAATTGCGCAATAAACAAAAACACTTTAGAATTGCACGTGCCAGTTATTTACAATTATGATTACATTTACTTCAAAGCTGTAGCGGCATTTCAGTAAATGCTAAATGTGCACACAATAATAATTGCAGTGTATATTTGTCTGCCACACGCTCTGAAAACAACTGTAACATTTTACAGTTCAATTAGGCAGATCATTAACAAACTTGCGTTAAAAATCTAAATGATTATTTAATTGAATTAAAATGAAAAATAAACGTTCTTTATATGGTGCTATACTATACTATATACTATATACATATGTGCACGCACATACAAAAAACAAACAGTTGAACAGCCTGCAAAAAAAAAACTGGTTCTGGTTTTATATTTATTTTCCTGGAAATAACAAATAACAAAAAAGTTATTTTCTATAGAATTTATGCAACACTTACCAGTTATTTACTTTCGTTTCTGTTTTAAAATAAACAAATAGCTTACAGTATTTTTTTATTTTTTTTATTGTAGACTGCTCGACTGGAACATACCCTTTCCCTTACCTAATGTCGTGTTAAGCCTTATTAAAAATTTTAAATTCAACTATCTTTTTTTTTCGTTATAGCTTTTAAATAGGCTTCTGTTGAAACGTTTTTGATTGGTTTAGGGGTATAAAAACGAAAAACCTTTAAATGTTTTTTTTTCGTTAGCCATTTAGTTACACAACAGGAAAAATAATGTTTAGGTCATAAAGCAAACTGAGTTTTAATGAAACAAGTCATAGCTATTAATAAAAATAGCTTGATCATATCTTATAACTGTATGTTAGCGTCTAGAACTTTTGAAAAGCAACACTTCCTCCCCATAGATATATATCATTCATGAGTTTATTGCGTGCCTTTATGAGCTAAGGAAGTGCATGCTAATTGTACCCCAAGTTCTACAATGAACTACATTTTTGTGTTCCTGCATGGGTCAATACAACAATGTCTCTTTTTATATCTGACAATGTTAGATTGTCGTTTAAGAACTGACCCGACCAAACAAGTTTACCTAATACTCTTCGCAGTCTAGTCTTTTGTGAAGCCCCAGCACTGCTCTAAGCTTTTATTGGTTTGCTTGCTGTCAAGCGTTTGGCTAATGGTTTCCCTCTCAATTGAGATAGAGGCACACGCCAAAAGCCTTTCGGTCAATTTTCATTGCTAATTATTTGTTAGCATGTGAAAAAGGCCAGAGCACAAATAGAATTATCGAATACCCATAATGCAAAACAGACACAAAACGAACATAAACCAACAAATAGTAATTTATACAATTTTTGCACTGTTCGTACAATTTTTACACCAATTGTCACGTTCTGTCCGAAATTGTTGTGCTCTGTGCTTGGAATGTTAATCTGCAGAGCAAAAGTTTAACAACTCATAATTCTGATCGGTTTGCTCTATATACTATATACTATATACATATATGCAGCGAGCTGTTTATATAGATATATGGCATATCTTTTATCGCACCGACTTTGGATTTTTTTGCCACAGCCAAAAATAATAGAACATTTTTCTCACACTTTTAAGGAACTTTGATCAGTTCATAAGTAAATTATAGCACTTGATATGTTTTCTTCGCAATAAATCTATAAAAATCAATATTTCATAAAAAGTACTATAGTTGTAACATTTATCGCATCGTTGTGCCAATAAGTTTTGATATCTATATTAATTGATTGCCTTAAGTGGGTGTGGCAATATTAAAAGTAATAGATATATTGGCCAATCAGTACAAATATAGACGCAAAATATTTAATTTGTTATAAAATCTATTGAAATACATATATGAACAATGTACACGCCGTATATGAACGTCATTAGGTTTTGTAATTTCTTATTTGTTATATATAGAAAATAGGAATTGCGCACTTTGAACAGAAATCGATTTAATGCTAATGAATAGAAATTTTCAGAACAGATATTTGCAAATTTCTACATCAAATTCTTCAATTAAAAATCGCGAGCACTAAGTGAGAATTACTTATTTTCTCTACCAGGAAAGCAAAGTGTCAACAAACTGATGAAACAATATCATTAAAGTTGATATTACTAATTTTAATTTATCATTAACTTGAGTCATTACGATAATAAATCTTTCCATATAAACAGAGATAAGGTAACGCAAAAAAGGAATTCGTAATATAGGTGGAATTTCTTAAAACCAGTTCACTTTAGATAAGAGTATAAGTATAAGGAAAGCCCGTTATGTGAGACTGATAATTTATAAAAAAAAAAAACATTGATTGAATAATTTTGAAAGTTTTCGTGCAATATCAATAAGATCGTATCACGGCTTCTTAAATGAAAATTGATTAGTTTACAATATAGAAACACGCGAATTGTAATCAGACATTTTTTTCAGGTTGAACGAGGGCTGCACCTCTGCCAGAACAGATGTGATTAGAATAACCTAATCATCAAGCTCAATTGTATTTATATACAAAAATAATTGTACATAAGTATTTTATTATATATTTAAGGTAGTTAAACTTGATTTCGTGCACTTATGCTTAATGTTAAAACCACTCAATACTCAAGTGCACTATAAATGTTTATATATAGTATATTCACTTAAATTGTAAATGGGCTGGTAGCGATAAGGCAACATAGAAGAGAGATAGAAGACATTGGAAAGTTACCAGCGCATACAAGTCAAATCAATCAACGCAATCAACGTCATTTAAACAAATCAAAACAAATTGCCAAAAATCTTCACATTGATATCGTTGACATTCTTGATATAGTATGATGATGATGATCAGGAACAGAAACAGGGATTGTGACTGTCATTTAAGTAAGTTAGTAAGAACGTTTGAAAGGCTTGGTGGGCCATGACGAATCGTTGACTTTGGAACCGGTCTTTTATACGTCCTTAAGAACCGAACATGCACTTGACCAACGGCACATAAGCAAACGAACTGCCTTCAAAATGCAAAAACAAAACATAAAATACACAAACAAAGAGAACGAAAAAACATAAGCGAGAAGCACACAAAATACGCCAAAAACAATTTAGCTTTAAAGTCAAACGAATGTTTGTTGAATATTAAATACGCTCACTGATATGTTTTTAAATTATAATTTTAGTTCCTGAGTGAGAAAATAATAAACAAAAAGACTTTTTGTGTGCACAATTTGTATGCCGATTGATAAAAAATTTAAATTGTTTTAGTTTTGCTTTGTTATCAATAAAATAAGTAAGCAATTTTGTGCTTTAGATATGACAGATCCTAGTAAAATATATTGTTTATGGCATTAATAATCATTGGCTAGTGTATAATGATAGTGAACTCGGAACTTGTTTGAGATCGACGGGGCGACGACTGACTCTGTAACTGGTTTAATGGGAAGCACCCGCACTGGCCGCCAAGTTCGAGATCACGAGACGTAGCTCGTGCAAATCAAACCCAACTGCCGGTACTGTCTCTCCCTCTTTCGCTCTCGCTCTCGCTCTCACTTTTACTCCCTGTCACCCGAGCTGGTTTATTTCGCACTCAGTATGCGATTTAATTATGGCTGTCGCATATTTATGAGCGACGAACCTATGAACGTGCCCAAGTCTCTCGAACTTTGCGGTATGGGTGTGTGTGTGTGAGCTTTGTGAAGTGGCAATGCGATGATGCATGTAATTGAGGCGCAAAGCATTATAACGCCAGCAAACTGGACTTTTGATTGAATTAACAGCCAAGTGGAACTGGAGTTGGAACTGAGTTCGGGCCAGTGTTAACCAGTATGAACTAAAAACTACAAAACTACACAAAAATAAAACCGACAATAATAGATTTAAGAAAAACAAATCATCTTGTTAAACATTCTCAGTTGGCAGAGCATTTGTAACAATTGCATAATGACATTTTTAAGGTTTTTACACAGAAATATTGTCAATGTTTCTTTTTGTGCCGCAACGAATAACAGTTAATGAAAAGCAAAACCGTAACACATTTGTTTATTTTAACTTATTGTTAGCTATTTTCATTAGAATCAAGCTGTTTGTGGCAACAAATGTCTCCGTTATCCATTACTGTATACCACGTATTATATACACATTGCATCCAGCGCAAACAAAGTGCAATCAAATCAAAAAACCATAATTGAGCCAAGATGCCGGTGTTATCTACTATATAAGATAACGCATGTTTTCAATCAAAGAGTTGTCTCAATTTAGCAAACATAAACTATGCAAGAAACTGCACGAATCGACCTGTCTCAACACTAAGATGCTGTGTATGTATGTGTGTGTGTGTGTGTGTGTGGAAAAAAGCTCAAAAACTTTCCCAAAACTTTGAACATTGCACGCCTGCGCAACGTGCGTCACGTTTGTAAACAAACAAAAAACTAAACGTAAACGTAGCAAAACAAACAAGAAAAAATAGCAAAAAAAAAAAAACACTAGATATTGCCGAGACTTACCGTTCTCCTCGGTATAGCCCCAGTGATGGCTCATCTTGAAATTGATCTTTGGTTTGGTAGTTTGCGACACTTGGTTGTTACACTCGCGGTATCTGGCACGCGTTTGAGTTCTGTATAGAATGCGACTGTTGGTTTTATATTAAACCCGGGAACGGTTGCAGCGAATATTTGGAAAAAAAATGGTCAGGGAAACGGGAGCGCGTCTGTTAAGTAAGTCCGCTGGCTGTAGACTGTTCGAATCGAGGCAGCGTTGCCGATTTCGAAGCCACTGCGCCAGCTAAAAAGTACAAAAGCAAACAAAATAACTCAGAAAAGCTGAAAAACAGAAAAACACGCACCTAAACGGACTGACACAGCGCCAAAGAGCAACAAAGAGCGAGAGAGAGAAAGAGAGAGAGAGCTTGACGAAAAGAGCGAAAGAGAGCGTAACAATTGAACAGCAAGCGAGCTACAATGAACTTAACTACTGTTTGGAACACCCCACTCACGCTGCTGCGGGCAATGCACAGAGAGCAGTAAAAACCGTTGGCTGTTCAATAGCTGGCGGCAGCAACAGCAGCACATTTGACACTCAAACAACAACAACAACGTTAATTGCCCATTCTGCACACTGTGTTGCGTATACGCAATGGAAAATTCAAATGCAACTGCCTGACGATCGATAAGTGTTATCGATTATCTATTGAGCTGCTGTGTAAATTGGTCTGTTAGTTTTAAGTTGTATATACTATATTTGATCCACTGTACACAAACAGAGACACCGAATTGTCGACTTAATTTGTTGTTGAACTTTAGTGCATTGTTTTTGTTGTCAATATTAGCAGACGAGACGAGCCGTAAGCGTGATCGCGATCGCGATCGCTCGCAACACACACACACACACACACACACACACTCATACATTTACAGTTGCTTGTGCATTTGTGGAGAGAGATGTCAAGTTAATCGCGACTGTGTATATACAATGTACATATAGTTTTTGGGGGAGATTGAACACCGCTTAAAGCTCGATTGTCATAGGGATGCTTTCTAGGGCTAGGGGGCTGAGGAGTTTCTGTGCCTGTGCCTCAATTCACATCAACGCGCTGCTGACAACGTTATTTCATTAGAACAATTCCGCACAGCTGCCAGTTTAGCGAGTTAAAACAAATTTGCAACTAATTTAAAATTTGATGTTTAAATCTCTTTGCAACCTGTTGATTGTATAAGCTAGTTACACTATATGGGCATAGTAGCTATTGGCCGTTGCACGCTGCGTATGCGCAATTAAATAAAGCGTGCGAAATTTTTACAACTGTTTTGTTTACATATTTATTGTGTCGCAGCTTTTTTTCAATTAAGAACTTCGACTTCTATTTGCACTTTGTACAGCTTTATCTCCAACTCACGTGAATTTCCGTAATTGCACAACAAAATAAAGCAACGGCAAATGGGAAATGACAAATGGGGAATGGCAAAAAACGGGTAGTGTACAGATTCCAATATATACTTATACTCTATATATATATACACTCTCCCCCACTCAAGGTCAAGCATTATGATTAAATGGATACTTAAGTTGACTGATCTACTCAGAGATTATAGTTAAGTGTTTGTGAAATTCGTTGCAGAGATTGTTTAGAATTTGAAGTAAAAACCTGGAGAGAGTTCAAGGCGCAGTTCAGCATCTGAACTCACTCATGGACGCTGCTTTTTTTTTGTCAACATTTATTTAATTTTGGTAAACAACAATATACGCAACTACTTGCTTTATTTATCTACCCATTTTCCCGCACTACTGTGCTTATTTTTTTTATTTTTTTATTTGTTTGTCTTTTAGATAAGCACGCGTGCCCGGGTTTTGTTCAAACATTTTGTTTTGTTTCGTTTTTGACTTAAAATGCGACCTGTTTGGCTAATTCGAACAATGATACAACTATCTTTCATATCTCTTCTATACCCGATCTCATAAAGCGAGCATGATGATTACTGCTTAGAACAAATAAACAGTTAGGTTATAAAGAATAGTTTGGGATTTGTTTGTACGAAACTCCCTTAAGAAGCCCTTAAAACGTTTCGATATTCAATTTTATATAACATTTTCGAACTGGATTCGATGGCATTAGCACAAAACAAAGAATTACTTAAATGTTTATGAAGTTTTTGCATAGTTAAGAAGCAATTAGACTTTATGTTTTTTATCCAACATTTAAAAACAGTTGGGATATCTGAATGATTCTTATGCTCTGAAAGAACTAGAAAGACTTCGCTTTGTCCTTACGATTCTCTCCAAATGTTCAGCTTATATACCACATTATTTAAGTTATCCATTACAAATCGTGTTGCTTAAAACCAACCGTTCGCAAACAATTAGCACGCTCGATATATCATGATATCCGATGATTTCAATAACTTCAAATTTGTCATGGACGTCATAAAGTGAGGGTCTGATTAGGTTTCCATTGAAATTGACTTATTAACAAGATTTTTTAGCATGTCGGCTAGAATTTGAAACTCACACAAAATCTTAGACCCAGAAAAGCTTTCCTTCTACCAAAAAATATATTAAAACACCTAAAGTCATTCATTTCTCTCTGAACTGCTAGCAAGCCAGCAGTGCGTGTTAATCGAATTGTTTAAAAAAACGTATCAGACAATAAAAACATATATGTTGACAACATGTTACTGAAGATTTTGCCATTGCTAAAGTTGTTCAATGATTTTTAAGGTGTCCCAAAGGCAGATCTTTAAATGCATATCATACCATTTCCAGCTACAATATTTACGATCCCAGTTTCAATTTATTAATACAGACACAACACTCGGAATAGATAAATGTGCAAACACTTTTTTGCAGAATGTTCTTTTTTTTATTAGATTTTAAAAATACATTTGTGGGATTTGACTATTACTTGTTCTGTTGATTGACTTAATTTACCCACGCGCTGCAGCATATTATGTATTCTTTATGTGATTCTAGAGTGAAATGTCTTTTTGTATTCCTGCTAAGTGTATTTTTTATATCCATCTCATTTTTTTTTTCTTTTTTGTATTATAACAAATGCGTCGCACACAACATAGACGTCGTAAAATTGCTATAAATCGACGCCAAGTATTTGCAAACACAGTTAAAGTACTTTGTTATGCAATAACCTACCGTGACCAAGTTTAAGATACTAATTGGTCTAAATCGAATAAACTTTAAGAATCATTGAATACATTCTTATGCTCTCTGTAGGTCGAAAGAGAAAGACAACTTAAGTGTGCAAGATTTTAAATATATATATTTAAGAAAATGCTTTTTATAGCTTTCTGAAGACGAGCTTTGATTAATAAGAGTTTAAGAGCTGTACACTTTTGTCATTTTTATATGATTGCGCAAATTTGCTCTCATTCTTTTAGTTTGCATTACCAAATTTGTCAGTATTTGTTATTTTGCCGTATTTATTGTATTTTCCCTTTATTATTGGAAGTGCAATTTCCCCATTTTCAGCTGCTCGTCGTATTGTGTGACAGAAGACAATTACGATAAAAACAAGTAAGAAGGCTCTAGTCGAGAAATCCCAACTAGACGAAACACTGAACCCTATACTTTACGCGTACAGTCAGTGCTTGCAAGTATGTGTGTGTGTGTGTTTGTGTGTGTTCGTGTGTGTACGCGCATACTGCATACTCAACTTCAATGTTCCATATCTCCGATGTTTCTCAACCGATTTTAATAAAAAAATCACAGATTTTCACTATTTTGGTAAATTAAAAAAAAATATGGGAGCTATGACAATATAAATTGTCGCGCTTAAAAGTATGCAAATTTGTTTAGTTATGGACACAATTTGTTGGTTTGCAGAATTTGTCACTCAAAGGGTTTCGTTGAACATTTTATTCCTGTCGTTTCTTTTTTCCGTTTCCAAAATTAAACCCAGAAGCGCGACTCGGCAAATTTCATGAACAAATTCCAGAGATAGCTGTACATATCATCACGTTCCTTGCCCGTGAAAGCTTCAAAATCTTCATCGCTAAGACCAGTTTCCACTTGGTTGTTCATCATTAATTTTTGTATCTAGGATCACCCAAAAATTAGTTGGAGTTACATATTATTATGTGTATGTAAGGTTCCTTTCGTTACCTGCTCAGTAATGCTCGGCAACATGTCCTCCTTCTTGTCCAGCTCCTTCTCGGCAATTACCTTTTTTAGATTGATCACACACAGCTCAATGTCACGGGCACGCTTTGTGCTCGGCTCCAGCTTTGCTCGCACCTCGCTTAAGTAGGCAATCTGGGCACGAAGTAAGTATTCATCAGATCAATTGTCTCATTGCTCGCCTCTTGCTCCAGCTGTGCCTGTGCCATATCTTCTGTCTTGACAGTGGCCGCTCCATCTGGCGTGGGTGCGGCCAGAAAAGACTGCAAAATGTTGATTTAAGTTTGTTTAAGTTACCGCGAATCCATGGTAGATCTATTAACTCACATGTGCCAGCAGCAATATTAATGGAAAGTATTTGAACATTATTCTCAAGCAAGACTTATCCGTTCGACTAATTATCTAGTACTGAGTTGGCATCAGAAATCTGATGACATTGGAATAATTTAAGACGGACTTATCAGCTCTTCAAGCTGCAAACACCAATCTTGAAGTCTATAAAAGTAGCATGTTGGTTGGAAGCGTAAGAGTTTTACCGACTGAGAACTACCATGTAAAGTTTTCAGGTATTGTATTCAGCTACATTAAATTTCTGCGAGTGTCCTTTCCTTAACATAATGGTAAAACACAAAATTTAAATATGAAAAGCTTTTTTCTTATTAAAAGTTCAAGTTAATCAACCTTACAGCATACCTGCCTTTTTACGGGGAATACAAAGAAAAAAATTATAATTTTCTTTTCGCCGTGCTGATAATATATTAGCTTTCTAATAGAAATGAAGCATCGTATGTTTAATGCTCTTTCAATTGCGCAGTAGCCGCCGACAATTATTATGTGAATTTCGACACGTTTCCCAACAGGCAAGAGATCTTTCGAGGTTTGCGTGTCAGATGTGTCCATCAGATCAGGTAATTGGAAATCAAAATCAAAAATACCTTATTGGATGAAAATATAACCTCATTTTATTGTCATTTGTTGGTTTAAGGAAAATGTTTTTAATTATGAGCAACACTTTTTAGTACTTTAAATATATAATCCTTTAACCTTGTTAGGAATTGCTACGAACTTACTTGCTTTTACTTTTTGCGTGCGCTAACAATGTTGTCAATGCGTTTTGAAGTGTTGCATATTCTGACTGTTAAGAAGCCGCATCGAAGTGGCACACAAAGCCAGCGCTTGCTAAAATTTGCAACATGCTTTTAAGCATGAACATTAAATTAGAACTTCCGTTTAAAGAAGTTTCTTAATAACGAATAACGTGATTAGTGTATCATACTTTTAGGAAAGAGGCTTATTCCTTCATTAATAAGGGATAAAATTTGTAAGGGATAAAATTTGTAAAACCAAAACTTATTCTTGCTTATTAACAAAAAAAAAAAGCTTAAAAAAGCTTAAAAGTGTAGCATCTTTTGTATGCACGCCTCTTTCGGCACTGAGATCACAGTATCGAGATGTGTGTGTGTAACATTAACATGGACACAGCCCATCCCGTCTGGCGATTGATAAGCAACTTGACTCTGCGCCAACTTGAAAAACCAACGAGCGAATTGTTTTAATTTTTGTGCTCTAGTCTATTCGTGTTACTATGCGTCATTTAATTGAATATTTATTAAATACAAAAAAATATATAAGGTGAGTTATTTACTTCAAAGCAAATGTTTGAAAATAGTCGCCTGTCCCATAGATAGATTTCTAGATTCGCTAACTTAAAGGCTGGATTTACCAAATAAATAACAATGTTCTTATTATTATAGTATAATATATTTGAAATATATAATTTGATTTCAATTTAAACTAGCAATATACAGGCTAAAGTTTATTTAGCATATCATTAATCATTATTTATGCTACATCATAATAATAATAATAATAATAGAAACACAGATTACAGTGAATAGTCAAATTAATGGTTACACCGAAGAATTTTTGCGAAAGAATATTTAAACTATCGGTTATTTAACATAATATACGCGGCATATCAACAGATGCACACATATTAATAAAGCCTTGTGTAAACATTATATAAAACAACAACTTTTTGTTTAAACCTAAATATAAACATTACACTTTCATATATGATTTCAATGTGTATGTATCAGTATGTGTGTTTTTGTGTGTGTGTGTGTGTATATAAATATAATAAAAATATATATATACTCTGATTGCGTAGGAGGCCAAAGGGACAAAAATTAAACAACATAACAATAAAGCCAGGACATGATAACTAAGGTATTACACATTTTGGGAATATTGGGCCTGGGTACGCAAAAACAGCAACGTCGTATGCGAGCGCCTTGACTATTTAACATTCACGTTCGGATTGACATTCATAATATTGAATACTGGACCGATGCGCATAAAGACACGCCTAAGGACACTTCTCAGTTCGGGCTTCAGATCAAAGCACATCATCTCGCAGAGTAGACTATAATAATTCGACACATGCGTCGCGAACTGTAAATGTAATAACAATTATTAAGACGCAAGCCATTTAAATTGAAAACCATTTAAGCACTTACTCTCACATCAGTCATCTTGAGCAGTCGCGTCAGGATTAGCAGCAGCAGTGACGTCCACGCCTCGCGATGCAACTCACTCGGCAAACTAAGATAATAGCCAAGAGCCTCCTTGCACACTTGCACCAGTTCCTGTTCAATGCCAGGCCAATCACTGCGCCGATTCTCATCACCGTACATTTTGAAAAAGATGCGCAACACGCAGGCCAGCGATGCGGTCTCCTGCTTTAACAGATTCGGCTTGACGGAACCCTTGAAACCAGCGCGCCACAGCAAATTGCGCTGATCCTGATCGGCATTGAAGCGCTTGGCAAAGCGATGCGACTGCATCAGGCATTCGGCGAGCGTGAAGAGCTGCCGTGTTCGCAAATAGCCATACATGCCCTGCTCCTCACGCTGACAATCCAATTGCAACTGCTGCGATTGCGCGCAGCCACCCAAATCGGCAGCGGCTTGCGCCAGCGTCTCGGCATCCTCCTTGCGAGACGTGGCTGGAAAGAAGACTATATTGTCCATGGTCTGGATGAGTTCCAGCTGCACCACACACTTTATGTGTAGCGCCTCGAAGTGATTGTGAGCCAGTGCCATGATGGGCTGCAGCTCCTGCGTGGAATGAGGCGAAGTGGATGTGCGCCGTGGTAATTGTTGCTGTGGCTGCTCGTTGCCTTTGCTAGGACGCCAGCTGAGGAGCTCTTTGGGCAGCGTTGCATTAAATATGTCCAAGATGCACTGGCACGTTTTGTCCCAAGTGACCTCATTGAATTTAAAACCGTTTGAGATGACCAGATTCTCCAGGCAATTAGTGCCGGAACGTGCCAGCTGCTCATTGTTCTGTTGCACGCACCAATGGAGCTGGGCAAAGAGCTCCTCCAGCAGCAAATGGCCTAGGACATCAAAGTACTGTGTGAAGACATCAATGATGGCATAAAGTGCATGATTGCACGTCGTTGTCATCCATTCCGATTTTTCAGTCACATGCTCCGGCAGCTTCATGTTATCAAAAATGCGAAAGATCACATTGAACAGATCCTTCCACCAATTTGGCTTAAAGCTATCGCCATGCGTCTTCACAATTTCAAAGAGCACAGTCAGGCCGCGAGTGCGCACATCCAGCTTACAGCGATTAACGACACAGGAGAGTGAAAAGAGCATAGGAAACCAGCCGCGCACCCAAACACGATCCTCCTCCGCTACCGAAGCATCGTTCTCCATGCCAGCATGCTCCGCAAATAACTGTGGAGCATCGTGAACACATTGTGCACAGTTGCGAACGAGGCGTATGGCTTCCATGCTGGTGTCTGGAAAGCGCGCGTTGCACGCAAACTCAGATAGGCACTTGACGGCATCCTGGAAGGAGTCGACCATGACGGCAAACTGTCGTTTATAAAGCTCACCAATGATCTTGCCCGTCGTTTGAAAAGCCAACTCAACAATTGACTCCTCATGATCGCCAGCAGCTAGATGAAATATGGAAAAGATATTCTTCCAGCCGGAACGTATGTTATGAGCCTGAAAACACGAACTAAGATTAGTATCTAATATTGATAGAGGTGACAACTGGGATACCTACCTGGGAGTTAACCATCTGGGCTATACAGCGGACGACCATGTCACGTATTGCGGGTGAATTGTTCTTCTTCATGATGTGCTCGAACGGGCGCAGAAAGTCTTTTTGGAAACGAAAGTTACTAAACTCACCCTTCTCCATAAATTTCATGGAGAGCTGACGCAGTGAGTCCAATGCAAAGAATGCAATTTCCTCGTTGTTATTGCAGCCAACAGTATTAAAATGCTCGCCAAGCACCTGCCAGATGCGTGACCATTGCAAACGAATGCGCTCCATGTTATAGTAGCTAATCTCAACGATCTTTTGCAGCGAAAACATACGCGGTTGCGTCTGCTGCAGCTCATCCACGGACACCTGGCATAAAGCTTTGACAAAGTCCACAATGGCATCACCATCTAGTCGCATGGAGCCGGTAAAGATGCGATCGACGGCAACAACAACGCTCTGGCTGCTTGTCTCGCCTATGTGCTCTTTGACGCTTGGATTGAGCGTATCCTTAAGGGTAGTCTGTGCGCCGGACAAAAACTGCGGGCGCACTCCGGTGCCAATAAGTTGCGCCAGCTCCAGCTGACTAATGCACTTGACAATGTCCAGCCAGCTGCTGCCGAGATAATTGCCATCCGTATGGGCGACCATGATAAGCGTCTTGATGGTATCAATATTCTTGGCCTTCATCTCATTGATGGGCGAATTGGCATTTAGTAGAGTAAAGCGTGCCAACGCCTGAACATAGGCGTCCCGCTCCAGAGACATGTGAAATATGCAAGCAATGCGTATGGCACATCGGATGCCATCTAGGCAAAGTGTGGCAATCTCCGGATCGTCACATACCTGCAAGCCCACCGAAAAGGCGGCTAAAAACGGAGTCCAGGCCATTTTGAACATGGGACGCACATGCTCCAAGTGCTTAGCCGATGTAAACGGCGACTTAACATGAGAAACAGACTGCATCAGATTGGTGGCCGTCAGGGAGATCACCTCCATTTCCATGTTCCACAGCAACTTACGTCGCTTTTCTGTTATAAACGGTTGCTTGCCAGCCGGTTTGGGAGCCATAAGCATGGTTGTATTGTTTTTCATTTTAATCTCATGCTCGGAAATTTCATCGTAAATGGACGATAAATACTCCTCGGGTAAATCATCTTTGCTGTCACCGATGCCGCGATTCATTTTGATATATTGCTCTTTGGTCATCTTGTGTTTCACTTGTGGCGAATGTAAATCGGTTGTTAGCATTATAATGCTAAAAGCCAGCACATAGACGGTGTCAGCCATTTGGAATAGCTGATTCTGTGGATTACATTCACAATATCTGCTCGCAAACTTCTCCATCAATCGATCAATCTTCTGCGCTTCGCCGGGCAAACGGAATTCCTCGAGAAGAATGCGCAGTGCAGCGACCACTTCCAGCTGACGAAAATCAAAGGCATCGATATAGGCGCACATCACCTCTTTAGAGTGATCATCGTTTTCGCCCAAATAGTTTCCAATCACTGTCTTGTCCAACCGCTCGTCGTCGTGCAGCCAACGGGCAATGTCTTGACAACTGCTGCCCAGCAGCTGTTTCTCCTGCAGAAACTGGACACCCTTCTTCGGTTTGCGATTGAATAGTTCAATGCCAGTTTCCATTACCTCCTTGCGCATTTTGCGCTCCTCAAGCGCCTCGGGCAGATCCAGCAGCTCCTGGTTCTTAACGCTTCCATACGAATTGAGGCTATGACTGGAGCCACCATGCGTCGAGCGCAAACTGGAATTGTGCGCTGAAAGCGTGTCTACATTGTCGCCAAGCTGCGACTCCTGCTGTGAACTGGGTGACTGCAGCGATTGCACCTACAAAGATATATTTGTATATTACATACTTTTGCTTATGGCAGAAATAAATAAAGATATGATGAATAACCTGTAGTGCCGGCGCAGGCATATTGGGATTGACATAGAGATCCTTGCTCCACTCGACCATGCACTTTAGGATGGAGACAAGACATTCAAGGCCGCGTATACGCATTGATTTCTCCTGCATGGGATTGGCACCCAGCTCCAATGCCTGCCGACCCTGGGCAATCTTGGAAAGATCGTTGACGAGACGTTCAAAAAGATTAGCCGCCGAGAAATCGCAATCGTAGTTCACATAAATATCAACAACAGACTGTGCATCGGCACAG
Source organism: Scaptomyza tumidula (assembly GCA_035044465.1). Taxonomy (NCBI): domain Eukaryota; kingdom Metazoa; phylum Arthropoda; class Insecta; order Diptera; family Drosophilidae; genus Scaptomyza; species Scaptomyza tumidula. The sequence goes on along the minus strand of JAWNNW010000595.1, from coordinate 467,119 downwards.
ATGCGTGTCAGGGCCTGTATGACCATCCATTTGTGCTCAAATGAGCTCGAGTTGGCCTCCAAAATGTTTAAAAAGATTTCCTTAAAAAAGACTTCGATTTGGCGCTTCAAATGCACCTTAAAATTCGAAAGCAGCGCAACAAAAATGGATAGCGAAAGCTCAAAGACCTCAGCAACGAGGCTTACACCATTATTGGACAAAGCAACGCATAAATACTGCTTGATTGCCATGATGAACATCTCGTTCGAACGGAAGACGGGGCCAGCGTTTTGTAGTATTAACAGCAGCAGGTGAAGCGATAGCACCTTGGAGCGTAGCTCATGCGATTTGGGATCTGGATGGCCCTCGGGTAGTGGCTTCATTGACAGTTTACATAGCGCACGGAATACCAGAAACGCATCCTTTTGCAATATGTGTGTAAATTTCGCTGTAACGATCGCATCGTTCTCGCTATGCAGCTCAACGCTATCGTGATCCGAGTGCGATGAATCCGCCGAGCCGTTACCGTTGACAGACACTTCTAGTTCGGGCAGCTCCTGATCCTGTTGATTCTGCTCTTTCATGACCTCATTGAATGCAGCTTAAATATATAAAAATATATATATTATTCTATTTATTCTTTACTGCGAAGAAAGTTTATAAGTTCGAGCATTTTCAACTTTAGTTTCATGTGCTCTTGAATATTCCCGCATTAATGGATTTGATTTTATACGTACTTAACTGTGATTCATCATAAGAATATTTAATCAGTGCATTATAAATACACAAACTAATATTTCAATAATATGATGTCATAGTATTGATGCAAATGAAATCCACATCCACAGATGTATATATTATTATATTTCCTTACTATGAAGAAAATCTATTAGTTCGATAATTTTAATCATTTTCTCTTTTGCAATGTTCAACTCTATTATTGCATATGATTTTATACGTTCTGTGATTCATCATAAGAATATTTCGGGACATTACATGTCACAGTATCGATGCAAATGAAATCCATATCCGTATATGAAAACGGATTACACTTTTCTCACCTGTTATTATTTCAGCTAGCAGCTCCGAGGCGATCACTTCATCGCTGTCAGGTGCAGCTTCTATTGTAGTTTCCTCTCCGTTACGCTCGGGGCTACCGATACTACCATTGAGTGTTGTTGTCGTGGATGGCGGCGTTGGTGCAATTTCATAGACTTGGTTTTCCATGCGCGCAAAAATCACATTAAGCATCTGGGTCAAAGTGGCACGTGCTGTCGTCTGATTGACCAGATTTTTGCTGGATAGGTAAATGTCATAGCAGGTGCGTACCGCCTGCAGTAGTGTAAACTCATGAATTTCCACATGCTGTGACGTGACCACCGTAAGCAGGGCCTTTATTATCTGTAGCTGAACGCCCTCGTCCGTCTGTGGACCATTGAAACAGCCGTAGATGGTGATGACAATGCGATCAATGAGCAAGTGGCCAGGATTTGCGGAGTCCTGTATGGCGCCCGTCAAATGCCCATAGGCTATAAGCTTCTGTAGACAATCCAGTGCTGTGACAACAATGCGTGGCGATCGGCTTTTGCAGGCCAGTTCGAATGGTAGGAAATATGTCTCCGCATTGATAATGCTCGCTGCATCGTTTTTGGGCAGCGGCAAGGCAGCGCAAGGCAGCTCATTGCCTTCGGCGATTTGACCCGCATTGATGAGTTCTACTTTGATCTGTTCAAGTGCCGTGTCACAGGACTTTTTCAGCTGCGAATGATGTGAGCGCCGTATGTCCTTATCGGCAAGGATTTTCTCTAAAGCACGCACAATAAACATTTCCTTGGTTTTCGTGGAGTTATTGTGCATATTGTATGCAACTCCAAGGTCGTTTTGTTGGTTGTATTTTTCTTTTATTTGCCTTCCACTTTAGCTAATTACGGTGTTCGCGTGTTTTTGTGAGTTTCGTGTGCGAGTGTATTTGTGTGTAGCGAGAGCAACTTTCGCGCTGCTGCAGGTTTTGCCAACCGCAAAGAAGTTTATGTCTCTATGTGTTGTTGTTTTGCTCGACTGCTACACTCGGCAACCGCTGTGTGTGTTATTTAATTGTTTTATGCGTTTGCATATTGCAAATGTTTCAATTTTCCACATCAAATATGCTTAAAAAAAATACAATGTGAGAAAAACGTCATCAGTGCTACACAACATTGCCGGACATTTATTATATCGCTTAAAATAGCTATCGATGAGCGCCTGCAATCGATTAAATACTATTACAAGTATTATTTATGTCAATTAGAATTTTAAAGGTACTCAAAACATGTTTTTTTAGTTTATTAGTGTTTCATTTATCTACATGCTGCAAATATAACAGTGTGCTGAAAGTATTTGAACTTTGGGCACCCTGTTTTAAAAGCCTGTCTACTTCCTGAAAAATCGGGTTTACCACATATATTTATAAATTGTTATAAAAAAACACACAAACATTTTAAAATTAGGTTTTAAATAAATAATATTCCCTGATATTAACAGATTTTGTAGTGCTTTTAAATTTAAAAGTCAAGGCGCTCTTACAGAATTTTTATAGTATTTTTATGGAATATTAATCCTAAAAAAGTATTTTAGTTGTTTTTTGTTCAAATTAGTATTTTTGTGTTGTGACAATTTTGATGACAAAATGTGCCATGCGATCTTTGCATTGTGTTGTGACTCTTTTGCTGATTAAAGTAACAAAGATGCTAGTCATATGACTGTTTAGAAGATATGATAATACGTTTCTTAAGCTATTAGACAAAATACAAATACTTCATGTTTATATTCTAAACCTGAAAGTACAAGATTATGTTGGAGTGTATTTGGTGCAGTATCCGCATGATAATTATATTTTTGTTTATCGCCCAAAGTTGAAAGATAACTTTCAACCATATTTAAGGTATGCGCTTACTTATAAATAATAAATCATTAAATGTATAAATCTTTTTTTAATATTTTGCAGACACGGCGACAAGCAAACCTTACTCTACACACTCAGACGACTATTTTGAAGACCCATTGAATGTAAATTCATGGAGTGAAATAATTTTGAGTGAGAAAATTTCGTCAGCAATGTCAGCAAACAAAACCAAGAAAGGGCGCAAGCCGAGTGAATGTAACTCAAAAAAAGCAAAGCTGTTACGTAATTCGGGAAAATCTTACGTATCGCAGTCGAAAACTAAAAAAACCGTTGATGAAAAAAAAATGCGTCCAACTTGCGATGTTAAATGTCGATTGAATTGTAGAGAAAAAATCTGTGAAGAAGATCGATTAAAATTGTTCACTGGCTATTGGAATCTATGTGATTTGCAAAGACAACGCGATTTTATTGCTAATAACATGCTACTCATAAAACCCAAATACCGATATTCATGTACCCAAAATCAACGACAATATAACAACGCTTTCCATTTTCGTGTTGGCGGCAACCAAATCCGAGTTTGCAAAGAATTTTTCATGCGTACCCTAGACATTAATTCGAGAACGATTCGAACCGTTGTATCGAAAACAAGCCCGGAATGCTTTGTTGAGCCTGACTTGCGAGGTAAACATAAAAAACAGCCAACTGTAGATCCTTCAATTAAAGAAAGGGTAAGAGAGTTTATTAAGGCTATACCTAGATTAGAAACACCATATTCAAGAAAGTCCAAAAAAACACGTGATCTTATCGATGGTAGCAAAAAACAAGCGGAATTATATAGAGAATACAAAGCGATTTGTGAGCAGGATAATTTGCCGTTTGCGCATCCATTAATGTTTTATAGAATATTTAAACAGGAATTTAATATAACATTTTCAAAACCCAAATAATATAAGTTTGATTTGTGCAAATATTATATTTTTTCAGTTATACAACTTTAAGAAAGTTCTTCTTAAGTAAAAATATAAGTTGTTGTTTGAAATGATTTTGTTATGAATTATTTTTTTTTCTTCCTTTTTCACAACTGAAGGAAGTCTTTATAAATAAGATAAACCATTTGATTGCAGAAATAATAAAATATCAAAAGTTAAAGTTATGCCATATTTATTACATGCAATATTCTTAATGTCATATTTAAATTGAGTCCAAATTTGCAAGTACAACATAAATAAAATTGTCAGCATTAATACAAAATATTTTAAAATAGTAAATTTTCAGGATAAATTTAGTATATATGCCTATAAAAGTTGTTTTCAAAGATCCTACTTAACTTTTTTTTTTTGTTATAATTCACTAAAATATAAAAATATATGCAATGTTAAATATTAATAAATATATATATATATATTTTTTTTGTTGTATACTATAATTGCCACTCCAACTCATTGCAATCGGCCATAAAGAGCATATTACTCATATGATCGTCCGACAATTTGGCATGATGTTCGAAAACTTCAGCTCCCGCGGCTGTAAATATGCGTGCTGGTGGCACTGCTGCCGCCGGAATGTGTAGATACTTCTTAGCCAGACTGTGCAAAAACGGATGAAACTGTAAAAGATCTTTCCACAGCAGCAATGGCTCAGATTGCAAACTGCTTATGCTTGTACAGAAATAGCTGGAAATCTCATCATCATTATCGTTTTCCCCACTCATTGCACTGTGCTTGTGCTTCTCCCGGGAGATCAATCTATACGCTGTCCAAATGTCGTAGGTGTCTTCTGCTGAATCCGGCTCGTCACTTGCTTCTTCTGAACTGTCTTCACCCTTCTCGTTATACAGTTCGTACAGATGTGTCATATATTTGGCCACCAACGTGGAGTTCTCGAATGGCATATTGCGGTAGCGGGGATCTAGCATACTGGCCAATGCCAATTGCACGTTCTTCTCCATGCCCTCGAAGCGCTCCTTCAGCAAACGGATGACAAAAAGACGCAACTCATATGCGATTTGTTGCTCATCGGCTTGCTCCGGCTGCTTAAGCTCACTCAGCACAGTATATGCAATCGCTAACGCCTGACTGGCGCTAGGATACGACTCAACGCTGGTGCCGCACAGCTGACGCACTGCACTCGCCAATGGTGCAAGCACGGCGAGCAGCTCAACTGCTAGCTCATATTCGCTGGACGTCAGCACAGGCTGTACTTCATCCATTTTTTGCAGTTGCTTGACATAGCATTCCAACATTTTGTAACTGCTTATCGCCCGACCTCTTACATCCAATGTGCTGTTATTGGGCAGTTCACGTACCTTTTGGCAAAGCGCTCTGAACTCTGGACGTTCCATGACCATTTCGAAGATCGTTTCGAGCAGATGGGCAAAGCAGGGCACATGACGACGTGTGCCCAGAAGTATGGAAATTGCATTCTCTAGCATTCGATTGCTTCGGCTCACAATGCAAATTATTTTCGACTTTTCGATGTCAAAGCGCTGACAGATGCGCTCCAAGCGCTCGACTATACCGCTTGTGGTAAGTGGCGTTGGCAGCATTTGCACAGAAAGCGTGCGGGATCTTCTTTGCAGACCTTCATGATAATGTGCCGTCACCTCCAGATAGCTTCTCTGCTGATGTTCCGACTCTAAAGATGATTGAAGCGTTGTGTTGATGGCACAACTCAGCGAAAGAGATTTTATTTGTGCGAACTTTTGTCGCAGTAGTAAGCCTTGTTGCTGCGTCTTTTGGGCAATGCGTGCGCCAAGCTGCTCAATCGTGGGCAGCTGCACGATGGGACAGAGCACATGGGACCATCGTTTAAAGCCCTCGCCCTTAATTATTTGTAGTGGATGCTTGTCGCGGCACACAAAATAGGCCAGATTATCGTGGTATTTTGTATTTTGTGGCGTTTGGCAATTTCTGCAATAAATAACTCAATTACAAAGACTGATAAAAGTGATGGATCTGTTTACTAACTTCGCCACCGACGCAACTTCGGTGTGATTGTCTTGTAAGTTATATAAATCGGCGCCTTGTTCGACCTGATCATGGTCATCGTTTGGCTCAAATTCAATAATATCCTCTGCACCGACTGTCTCAGTGGCCGATTCTGTTTCGGCTGCCACCCAGTTGACATATGCTGCGTCTTCATTCACAACGCTATGGGCAGCATGGGTTTCAGTGTCCACCATCTCAATAATATTGGCCTCAATATCGGTAACGGTGTCTGCATCCATGTCGGATGCCAGCTCTGACCTCATTTTCTTCGTTGCGTACTTGAGGACTTTTCTGGAACGGATTTTGTTCTGGGGTGAATCTCGCTTGAGTATGCCGCGGATTACAACCGAATCGAGATCGTTGACATCGCTGTAAATAAGACGATTCCAATTCACCATGTTCACAATTACAATTGGGGTACATTAATTTCCTGGGTGGCCTTACTTACATTTGTGGGTGTGTTTTCATGTGTTTCATCAGGTTGGACGTGTTTCCGCATGTCTTGATAATCTTTTCGCAGAGTTGGCATTGTGCCGTCTGTAGATCTAATTTATCAAAGTATTTCCAAATTTTACTACGCGCCATTATTATGGTCTACGTTGTTTGGCATCGATTTCTCAATTAATAAGTCATTGTATCGAGTTCTCTGAACAAGTTCACTCATGCGATTCCGTTGTTCCAGCGGACAGGGTTTAGATATCAAAGAAGTGACGAAAACGTTATTTTCAAATCACTCGTTCAACTCACGTTAAAATTAATATTGACAGAAGGTTGCATGAGGACAATAAATTAATCCATTTTTTTTTTAATTTTGCATCATACAAATTTTAATCCGAAAAGTATTTAAAACGTCCGGATTGATGTATGGCTCCGACTCATGAACCAAGTTCTGGAAGTCGTTGCTGTTTACCGATGCTATCTTGGCACGCATCGATGTTCCGAGAATCGTTGCAAGGTGACCGTTTCCAATTTGACACACATTACAAAAAATACCACTAGTTCAATAAACTTTTGTATCTTCTGGCAACCTTTTGTTTGCAAAGATGTGGCAATATTAATTGCTGGCAGCCCTGTTTTAGGCAACCATATTTTTTCTGTCTACAAACCAAAACAGAAATAGCTATTTAGTTATGGTTTATTAAATGCTATTTATACAAATACAGTTTTCCAATATTTCAGTTAATGTTTCTGTATAATTATGAAACTCATTAGGAACTGAAAATTTGCAGATACAGAGCAATACCCAATCAAAGTATCTACACACTACACGCAAATGGAGCAACAACAAAAAAGCGTACTTCACATCTCAAAGTTATTCGTCTGCACGGCTGTTGACTGTAAAGATGAGATCGAGGAGGTAAATTCACACATGCCCCCCCCTTCCCCAATTGATAATTGCGCCAACTAACATTTATATCTGTTTGTGCTTATTTAGAAATTTGAGCGCTCCTACGTTAGTTTGCAGCAACAAATTGCTGGACTCAGTGATAAGGAAATGCACGATATGCTCTCCCAGTTTGTTTGCAAAGAGAAACAGCATGAAGATATATCAATCGGCTTCCTGTACATAATATTGACTGATCCAGCAATGGCACCCAAAACATATCGCGACATTACTCTCGTGTCCAGGGATGGAATGAATGTCATTGTTGCCAACCTAACACTTTTGGTAGCTGAAAAATACGCAAAATTGACAGAAACGGCGCGGAGGCAGTTAATCTGGGTGCTGCGTGAATTTGTGAAGCATCAGGTGCTAAGTGTTGAGAATGTGATTTGGAATTGTTTACGTCAGGCTGGCGGTGGTGATGTATCGCATAAGAATTTATTCCTTGTTGAGAGCCTTTTGGACATATTCATTGAGTACCGGCCGTGGCTAGAGGCATATCCTTTTCTTGTCCAGTCATCCGTTTACAGCTTTGTGCGCCTTATTGAGGACCATGCAAATCCTGCCTTGATAGCATTACGTCAAAAGGAGGTCAAGTTTACAATTTCACTTATACGAGATCGGTTTCATGACATTATACCATTGGGCAGAGATTTTGTACGGTAAGTGAAGCATCAAATTTGTCTTAATAAATATATTAATGAATCAATTTCGTATTTATATTTGCTTTAAGGCTTTTGCAAAATGTTGCACGCATTCCGGAATTTGAACTTTTATGGCGAGATATTTTATACAATCCGAAAAGTTTACATCCGACATTTAATGGGATTTGGCATTTACTACAAATACGTACAAGTCGACGATTTTTACAATGTCGATTACTTCCAGAGATGGAGCGCAAATTGCACTTTCTTGCGTCGTCTGTTAAATTTGGCAACCAAAAGCGCTACCAGGATTGGTTTCAGGACAAATATTTCGCTACGCCGGAATCGCACAGTTTGCGATCTGACCTGATACGCTTCATCATTAATGTTATTCATCCTACAAATGACATGCTATGTTCGGACATTATACCACGTTGGGCAATCATTGGCTGGCTCATCTCATCGTGTACGAATCCAATCGCTTCTGCCAATGCGAAATTGTCATTGTTCTATGATTGGCTCTTCTTCGATCCGGCCAAGGATAATATTATGAATATTGAACCGGGCATTCTCGTTATGTATCACTCGATCCGAAATCATCCGTTTGTAAGCAGCACACTGTTAGATTTCTTGTGCCGCATAACAAAGAACTTTTTCCTGAAGAACGAGGATAGGATAAGATTGGGTGTATATAATTCATTAAAGTTGATACTCGATAAACAGGTAAGAAAGTTTTCACGCAAAACTATAACATATTGGTAAACATAAACTATTGTATACACTTAGGTCATTCCAAACCTACATCCATTATTTGAGTCGCCGAAACTGGACAGAGAGTTGCGCAATTTAATACGCGAAAATTTCAGAGAATTTGTGACCCCTGTACCAAATATACCAATCCAATATCCAGTAATTCAGGCGCCCATCTTCAAAAAAGAAGCTGATCAGCGTTTCATGCAAGGTGGTAAGTGCGATCTTATATTCCTGTAATTCGACAAAAAATATTTAATATTCTATTTGAGCAGAAATCATAGATGCTGGTGTTGGAGCTTTCGTGGCTAGCAGTGGCACTAACTTACTTGTGGAAGAAGACAACAAAATCGCCATTGCAGCAGTGGAGAATTTGGAACGTGAGGTGGAAGCAAGATTTAGTGATGAAGAAAATTTGCCCAGCACGAGTAAAAATGAGGAAAATACCGATGACGACGATGACTTACCATTGTCCAAAGTTAGTGTAAGTAATATTTAGGGAATTAATCCTAAAGAGTTATCATTATTATAATATTAAATTATTTTTAGGTTCGTCTTAAAGAGAAACCAGTACCCGACAAGGTCGAGTTGCCCGATGCGATAGCCGAATCGTTTGAGATATTTGTTACGAAACGCAACTCTTTTACATGGGAAGCATTTTTGAAAGACTTTCGTACGATGCCTGCGTCAGCCTTAGACGAAACGCAGCTCAACTATGTGATCTCAAATACGGTATTGATTCTACGCGAAACATTGCCACAACAGAACGTATTCTCGGAGAGTAAAACCGAGGAGAAGTTTTTGGCCAAGAGCATTAGTTATCCACTGTTCGGATTATTCCGGTTTCTTTACGAGAATGAAGACAAAAGCAAAAAACCATTTCAAACACTATTGTCTGAAATCAGCGAGCGCATAACTGAAACGGGCTACTTACTGCTCTACTTCATGAAGATTCACTGCAAATTGCAGACGCGAAAAAATGCCCAACAATCGTACCAGTTTAAGACGACAGTCTATCGACAAATATGCGAAGCCACTGATGAAAAAATTGGTGTATGTTTAGTGCGTGACCTCGATCTGCTTGAGAAGGAAAACACTACAATATATTTGTGGCTGCTGCCCGATATATACAGAGAGTTCAAAACAACAGCCATCAATAATACAGAGCTTTTGCGTATAACTCTACGCTGCATTGATGCGAGAAATGTGCGTGACATTATGTATTCGATTGCCCAGGGCAAACTTACCATGTTTAAGCAGGACGGTCTGCTCGATTGCATACGGGACAGCCTGGAGTATGAGACTTATGAACAGTTTTGCCTATGGCAGCTTATTCAGGCACACGATGTACCCCTAAAATGTATACAGGTTAGTTTCCTTATTAGTTGAGTGTTTGAATTGAAACTTTTGATTACTCATTGTTCATTTTGTTTGTTTTTGGTAAAGGATCTACTTCCAGAATTAGAAGCTGCCAATCATCCGGAAGCTCTAAGCCATTTGCTGCTACTGTTGAAAAATGAAGAGCCAACAAATGAAATAATAAGACTTTTGCTCAGCAGGGAAGCAAAGTCCCGTGGAGATCCGTTTGTCACATCTACTTTAAGGTAAATAATATTTAAAGTGCAGTTTGGATGCAAATTTCTAAACTTAAATCTTTGGTGCCGAAAGGTTCTGGTGTCAGCGTTGTGAAGAGAAACTTTCAGAAATCATAGCCACACTACTTACATCAAAATACCCAAGCTCTTCTCCCAACAAACGAAAGCGACCATCTAAAGGCAGTTCCGCTGCGAGTAGTACACCATCTGCTGATCACGTGAGTGGTTATTTTCTTATTAACCAATAAAAGTTTTAACATTTTGTTTATTTTGCATCGTAGGTATTAAACCATCTTGAGCATTATAGGAGAAGTTGTAGACATGGAACCGGTACGGGTCTATATGTTCATGATATGATGCAGCGAGCACTGCAATCAGCGTACTCACATAGCAATGAAAGTACAAAGGTGAAGCACACGGAATCCTTTAAATTAGTTCACATACTTAATGTCAACCTTATTTTTTTTTGAGCAGAAACAGTTTAGTGACCTTTTCGCATTGGCAGCGGAAGATGAAACCACTGCTGTTGGCCGTCGTGGTGGCAGTGGACGTGGTCGTAAACAACCAGTTGGTAAAAAGGACTCGAGTAATCATAGTGCGGGTAGTAAAAAGAATTCAGATGTTGCCAAAACAGCATATAACTCGTCAGATGAAAACTCAAGTGAGGTAAAGTATATCCAAAATGATTTTACTGGTTAAAAATTTCATTTTTAAATTATTGCAAAATTGATGTTTACTGCAGGAGGATTGGTCAAAGAATAAAGTTACACAGCCGGCTAAAAAGAGAAAAAAAGCTGTCCATGATTCCGACTGACAGTGTCAACGTCAATTGCCGTCTTCAGTCTTAATCGGTTCCTTTGATGATGATGATGAAAATTATACAAAAAAAGATTATGAGTTTTGGAACGAAATTATTTAAGTAAAAAAATGAAAAATTGTTTACGATTTTATCAATTCTTAATTAGTAAAATCAAATGTAGAATTTTTTTGAATGTTGAAATTGTAACGTTATATTTTTTTATTTTTAATAAAAATAAAAAGAAGTTTATTCAACAGATATACGTATATATATGCACATGCCGAGTTTTATATGTACGATATTTATGTGTATGTATTATATGTTGCAATAAATATATATCATAATAGTAATATTTTTGTAATATTAAGCCAAAAGTAATACGTGATTACACGTTAATTGAATAGTTAAATGCATTAAAAATAAATGCATTTTGTATATCTTAAATAAATTGGGTGTCAGGGTATCCATCGGTCGAGCCCATTCGATTAGAGTGGCATTCCTTACATATTAGTATTTCGTAGCCAAACAAACCAAATATGCGTTTGTGGTAAGAAAACCATGAGTGGGAAAACTTGTTTTCGCATGGAAATTTGCAATCAGCTTTTATTTTTATGACATCAATTGAGATAAGATTGTAATGGACGTATGTATGTAGATATGCAAACGTGTTTGGTTTTTTGCATGCTGAAAATTTAATGACATTAAGCATATGTTCATATTTGCATAAATATTTCATATTAATTAACATAGAGCCGCAACCACATGTACATACACACGTAAATGGACCAATATAATTTGTTTTGTATTTGTGTGTGCTCAATTACTTAAAAAAACACATACCTTAAAGACTTTTATAAGCCTGCTATTGAGTTGAGCATCATGAATGAAAAAGAACTGGTAAAATTCTCAAACTCACGCACACGTATACACACGAACACACCTAAGCAAAACAACAAATATTCGAGTTGGGTTATTTGTTGGTAACAAAGAGAGAGAAGCTTTTGTCTCCCTGCTCTCACTGACAATGGAAACGCAAGTTTTCAACTGCTGAGATCAATGTTGTGAAAGCGATTGCGCGCATTGCGGTTTTGGTGTCTACGTAGTCTGATCAAATCAAAGAAAACGGAAAGCTAATTTTTGCATTAAATATAAAAAAAAACATTAAAACATCTTATATTTACAAACAATACATCAAACTATAAAAATGTGTATCAATTGTTATCAAAACAGTTGCTAAAACAAATTTTTGTTTATTTTTAATTGCCATATGAGCATATGTATGTATGTATGTTTGTGTGTGCATGTACAAAAAAAAACCGAAAAGCCCTCTCGAATCAATGTTAATTTTCTGCGAAAAGAAAGTAAGATATCTCCAACATTGGTTAATTTATTTGACTCTCAACAAATAATTCGTGTGTGTGTGGCTAATAGAAAACTCTGCAAAAATTGAACATAATATGTGTTGGCCATGGTCTTAAGCGTTTTTTATAACTGTGTCTGTTTGTTTTTATTTACATATGTATGTACATATACACATTGAACATGTCTTAACGTATGTTTGTATGTTAATTTTTTTTATCAACAAAATATATGTATGCGTGTATGCAAATATTTTGCTTATTTATGCCACTAGTTAAGCTTCTGTGTTTTACATTAAAAATAATTGGTCGAGAATATTTATATGTGTGTGTATATGAATGTACATAAGTATGAAGACTTTTGTTTTGATCTTAATGATCATCAAGATGCATTCACTAATTTGCATTAATTTTTCGATAGATTTCCATTAATCGATATATTTTGTATGTGTTCAAATTGACTTGTTGCCACTTTTAGTACTTAAACTACTTCGATCATTCAAAGAATAATAATATTAATAATAATTAATTCATGTTTTTAGAGTCGCTGATGCCGCTAGTCTTTAGTTAACCGGAAGACATTGCCAAAAAATGGGAAACTCTGGAAGTGCTAGTAATATACATCGCGAGCGATCCGTTGGTGATCGTAACTCCCATTTTCAAACACGTTTCCAGCACCTAAATCAGAATTCACATCGTCAGCTACAGTGGGGTAGATCTGCATCAAGATCAAGCCCAATAAGTCCGCAACGTAGCTTAACGGCAGAATGGAGAAGATCGTATCCATCAGCTGTTATTAATAAGGAACCAAATATTCAGTTAGAAACTCCCTTCAAGGTGTTGCCAGATGTGGATAAACGTCTACATTTGCGTGCTACAACAAACGGTGCAATATTAAATTCCGGCGGTACAATAAGTGGCCGGAAACCCAATGAAATTCCAAACGCACTAAGTAAAAGATCAAAAACATTCATAACTGAACCAGTAAAAGATAGAAGCTCTGCTTTGAATGAACGAGGTGAATCAAGGCCAGAATTTACGCGATCACAAACCTTGTTATACATTAAGGCTAAGAACAAAGATGCCGATCATAATGCCAACGAATCAAATCTGTCTCGTATGCAGAGACACACATATTCAGAGCCGGAGCTTGTAAATAATCTTAATCAGCAACGGACATCCACGATAGGTATGGTAGAACCACATCCAAATAAGCCAACCTATCGAAATAAGTATTCCAAAAAGCGAAGAGCTCCAGAAGCACCTGCAGTAGCTCCTCTATCTACACAATTAATACAACAAAATGTTGAGATTGTACGCAATACGCAACATTTAACCGATAATGTTAAGGCCACACATTTTGCCAAAAATTCAGATCGCTCGAGTAAGCTTGGCAGTAAGCAAATACCAAGGCCAGTGCAGAGCCAAAATGAGAATTTTAAAAGGAGCAATGTGATACGTAAATCTGTAAATGGCAACAATTTTCAAAGCAATTCAATTGAATCCCCCAAAGTCGTTTATCGGCGTGAAAAAAGTTCAGATGCAATAATGTTAAAAAGTCGAAAGACCGAACAACCTGCGGCGCAAGCGGTTCAAAATTTAAGTAAACAAATTCCCATTCAAAAACCTGCAGTCAAGTCTTTCTCGCCGAAAGATAAGTTTGATAATGCAAATGTTGCGATTCAGGAAAATAAAACTCAACGTACCTTTTACTTTGGTATGGAAAGAGAAGATCCATTAGATGTTATTCAGCCAATTGAAACTGGTAAGTTGAAGGTTTTTGTTGTTAAATTTGTGGCTCTTGAATGATTGATATAAATAAAACTGTATTCCAGGTGATGCAAAGCCCTCGTTAAGTGTCCAACCTTTGGCAATGATACCCAATTATGACATTGAGTATAAGGAATCGAATCGTGTGGAAGAGAGTTTAGAAGATAACGGCCTACATGTGCTTATTCGACCCACTCTGCCCCGCAGACAAATAGAGACACCCTCGTTTAGTCCAACTATGGCCTGGCGTGCCCTAATCGAAGAGCAAGACCGCATAGATGTATCAAATACCATTAAGAATCGAAATAGTTCGATGAATGCCGCAAGCGAGATGCCCATACAACCAAATCGAATAACACAAATTAAACACTCTACCAAGCCAACCCATTTACTAACAACATGGACACCCGAACAAGATCTTGACGATGAGAACGATGATAGAGTCAAGGGACTCGGTGCGCCGGATGACTCAAGCTCCGACGAATATCGTTCAAAATGTGATGAAGATGGTTTTCTATTTTATGGCAGCAAGACGAAAAATGCCGGTCGTGATACAACATCACCAATTCATACGTTTAGCCTTTCACTGCCGAGGGATACTCATATACAACATTCTCGGGGCATTGGAATTTTAGACTCAAGCGAAGTATGTGAAAAGTAATCCTTTTAGTTTTTTTTTGTTTTAAAAAAAAAATTAATAACTTCTTATGTTTTTAAACGGCAAGGTCTGCAATTACAAAAGCCTTCAGAAGTCGAAGCCGGAACACTTTTTTAATAGTAATATCAATGCGACGTCTAGCCAAAGAAATTTGAATTCGATGGCTCAACTGGAAATTACTGGTTGTGCTACCAAATTTGAAAGCTCCAACAATTGGATGCTTCATAAGAACGTCAGCAGTACGGATCTTCATACGAAAAGTTTAGAACATGGAAGTAAAAGGCAAAGACTGGTTTCTGTGGAGCCACAATCCATCAAATTTCTAACTGGAGGAAAGCATGTAATGTACCTGCCAGGCAACAACGATCAATCTAATACATTTAAAGTTGCTTCACCTGAATCCCAAGCTACTGCGCAACCAGTTCGGACAAGTCGACACTTTAAAAGCCGACAGCGACATATTCCGCAGAGTTTGCAAGACAAAACGCCAATATTCCCAATAACGGTAATGTAAAAAATGGTTAAAAAAAATCAAATTTTATTACTCACTATTAACTTTTAGTCCAAAAACGAGGAGCATATGAAATTGGATGATGAAAAACCATTTCATCAGCGTTTTTTATTTAATAGTCAAGTGCGCTTGTTGGAGAAAAAGTTACTTCCAGAGAAATCTACAAAAGCTACAAAACATAAAATGTCGCTGGAAGACGAACTGGAAGCTTTGAAAAAGTACACATACCAAGTAAACCAAGCATACATCTTCTAACTTTTACTTTTAAATTTCAGGGTAGAGGAAGACTTTCAACGTAACCGTGCAAATGAGAAAGAGAATGTACAGCATCAATTGCGGCTTTACTTTGGTAATGGAAATGATAATGAACGCTACGAGCATTATCACAGTTTACCCATATCGCCTGTGCTCGATCGTTTTTCTGCTATTAATCTTAATGACACAAATACTAAGCTCTTTTGTCGTGATGATCCTGAAGGGTGCGTTTCAAATGTTCCCTATGTTGCCCATGAAAGTGAGAGTCACAAAATAACTCTTGCTCCAAATAATTTGTAAAAGTAGAATATTAGAAACATGACATCTATTAAAATAAAAGGTTGTTAAAAAAAAGGAATGTAAATAACAATTTCATTAAACCACTCTCAATTCAATAAAACTGCCGCTGGCGAATCGACCACTTATCGAAATCTCAATTCCACAACGTTCCTCGTCTACAATTCCACATTCAAACGATAAGTTTTCATTGTGATGAGAGCAAATCAATAAAAGAAATATCGATATTTAAGTTGTGTTATCTGCAAGCAGACGATATTTAAGTAAATAAATAAATTAGAACATAAATACACTGATGATATTTATTTGCGATGGATATATTAAAAAGCATAAATAATAAAGAAATTCTTATGGAGGTACTGTAGTGGTAGTCATCAATTCATGCCAACCGTAAAAAGCTACATTTATTAAAATTCTCTTGTAGATACTTCATTTATCCATTGAGTTTTTAATTGGAAGCATTAATGAGCAACAGGCATTACGTTTATCACACAAATATGGCTTTCAAAACCCAGATGACTTTTTACTTGCGACTCGCACAATATCAAAATACTACAAGCAATGTTGTTTAGAAGGCGGAGATACAGATATTGCTGAAAAATTACCGTCCTTGAGTCCCGAGCTGAGACCCCTTGTGCCCCTAGTGCTCGCAGCCCGACTAGACGCCGTGGAATACGCTCTGGGAAGATCTGAATGTTTAAAGAATGACGTGCAGTGCGTGATGTCGTTCTCATGGGACACGCGTCTGATATTGGGCGACAGTAGTTTTCGAGGCAATATTCGGCAAGTAGCCACAATCAATTTACATTGTCAATCAAATTCAAAACGTGAAACAATATGCTTTGAAATGGATTTAAAGAAACTCAACGAAATGATTGAAGTATTAGAAAATTCTCTCAAAAAGGACAAATTACAAATCTAGCTAAACGAGTAGTAAAAGCAGAGTATTTTCTATGTGGGCGTGGGTAGAAGGTTTTAAACTTAAACGTGTGACTTTTTAAAGTTAACAAAGACATATATTTTGATAATTAAATAGTTGTCTGTATTATTTATTTATATATAATTAGGTAAACAATTATGCATATACATATATTTAATTTGCCTATTTATAAAAATTCATGTTAAAAATAAGGTAATTATATATATTTACAGTATACATTCATGTATGCATTTTAAACCATTCACTTTCTATTTAATTTTAAAATTATATATGTTTTTCATGTACGATTTCTACACTGTTATCTTTTTGGGTAAGTTCATTTTTACATACAGTTTAGCTTAGCTAATTAATAAAGGCAAAGTGCAAACATACAGCCGCATTTATGCAGAATCGGTGTGGAACGGAGAACAAAATATATGGTTGGATGAAAATGTTCGGTTACTCAGCTGATGCCAGCAGCAAAATACTGATTCTTGTAGTAGTACGCACAAATGCCAACTACAATCGAAACAGCTGTTGTCATCATCACCGATTTCGGAGTTAAAGCGTTTAAGAACCATCTGCTAACACTATGGTTATTCGACTTGGGGGCAGATGGTGAACGTGCAAGTTTGCGACGTCGTTCTTCTATCAGTCGTTGCTCGTTTCTATGATTTAAATACAAAATTATATTCAGAAGTTGTTGGCTTAAAATAATTTAAATTAAACTTACTCTTGTTTGATTAGTTCCTCCACTTTCTTTTCGATAACGGTCAAACTATACTTGTCATATAACTTGCTGGATGTTATCAGTAGTTCCTCAAACGGCAAATCATCGGGCAACTAAAAATAAGGAATTTAGTAAGTAAATAATAGTTTATGGACGACTAAATTACCTTTGATAATACGCAATGCACTGATGCCATATCACAGTCCTCCTGCACTATCATATCCGCTCTGTACAAAAGGATGGCAGCTGTCACAAAAATTGGTGTATATATCGGTGAGGCCAAAAAATAATCATATAAACGCACTACAGATTTGTAGGAATTCAAACTGTGCCCGAACCAGGTCAAATACCATGGCAAAGCAAACAGAGTGCCCACTGAAGACCGCTGGAGAAATTTAAATAGTTCTGGGTTTTCGAAATTAACCACTGGCCAAATGAACATTAGTCGTCGCTGTGTCGCCTCCATCGTTTCCTGCATGCACTCGGAGAAGTGTGTGGTCGACAGCTCTTCCATGATGGCAAAGGCAACTTCTTCGCCAGCGACCAATAGAAATGTAACAGCAACATCATGATATCCCTGATAATAGCGTAAATTAGGGTATTTGTTGATTACACGCAGTATCAGAACTGTCAGCTGGTCCTGCAATGCAATACGTTGTTCGTAGGGAATGCCTGGTGGAAAGCGTTTTAGTGAGCGATTCACATCAAGCACAACTTGATTATATTCCGGATGGCTTTGCAGTTCATCGAGTGTTGGCACACGATCCAAATTCTTGACGTCTACACCAGCCAACTGTGGCCACAGTGTTCGTCGCAGGTCATCGTTCACAAGTCCATAATCGCTTAGTGCTAGCTCGCGCAGCGCTGCTAAAGGTATGCAGTTGTCTGCGCTCTGAGAAATCAATTTCTCAATAAGCAAACGTTTTGTGCGTTCGTCATCGTTTTCCGGACCTGCGAATTTGTATATGTACTAAGTATATATGTTTATCAATGCTTTGTATCACTGTGTGGCATACATTTTTCGAAATTCAGGGGGGGCTGATCGATTTTAATCTCGTCACCATTGCTCATCATTGACTTTGTTTGTTTGGTTTCTGTCTCTACTCGGTCGAACTCAAGTTATTTGTTGCAGGCACGATAACATTAATGTTTCAGCTGATTGGTTTATACTTTGTGCTTAACTATAACATTAACATTATTTTATAGCTAAAATATTATTAATCTTGCAAAATTTAGTCAGATTACTGGTATCGATAAATAAATACCGATAGTAGGTACACTTTCGATATGTCTGTTTTCTGTGTTGCATTTCAATATATTTCCAATAAAAATACCGAACAAATGTGAAAGCTTAATGTTGTGAAATATAACTTTTTATTTATAAAAATAACAACATTGTTGTTGATTGAGCAAACAATGTTCTAAATATAAACAGCCTCTTTAACCTGATAGTTGGTTACAAGAATCTTGCACACATTAGGGATGGGATAAGTTGGCGGTATTTCCATTCGTTCCACAAAAAATAACCTTCTCAATCGACAAAATAATCAAAAGTAATGAATATATTTTTTGTTAATTTATTTATTTCTTGTTTCGAAGGAATAAAAAATTAGGCTTAGTGTAGATTTGTTGGTATATCTAACCTAAAAAATACATATGTATATACAGATAAAACAGTGTTTACTTTAAATAGTCTTGTTTCTTTTGTTGTGCACTTTGCTGGTTCAGAATTTGAAAATCAAAATTTCTGAATATACATTATATTTTGGAAAATGCCCAATTATTATTTTAGTTAGATAGTACAATACACGAAAGTAAAGATACAATATTTGCAGCTGACCTAGTTTTGTTTAGCAATTATTACTTATAGTACATCTGTGGTTGTATAAAGCTTTAATTGTATAGTACTAGATTCTGTAAAATTATGTAAAATGTAAATTATCATTAATATATATATATATATGTATGATCACAACAAAAAGTTCGGATATACAAAACTTGTAGCAATATAAATGCCAAAAAAGGGCAATAATAATAATAATAATAATAAATTCTAATACGGGGATAAATGCAAATTATCAATTATTTGATCTTTGATTAACATGTTCAGTGACATGTATTTCATTAGTGGCAGCTGAGCAGATTAACTAAAGTATTGCATTCAAATTGTAGTTATGCATTGAATTTATAAGAATATCAAACAAAATTTTTTTGTGTCTAAGTCTGAATTCACGTTTCACTTAAAAATTAATACATATGTTCATATGTATGTATGTATAAGAATGTTTTTAAGTAGCTTAATTATGTGTATATAAATGTATGTATATAGTATATGTATGTTGTCATTTTTAATAATTTAAGAAAGTAAGAAAGTCATTATAGATAGCTTAGTCTAAATACATAATCTTGATACATAGTTGGTACAAAAGCATTTAGACGAAAGTATACACAGGTATTATGTACATTAATTTCTTGTTGCTATAATCCCAAGTTAATTTACTCGGATAAATTATGTTTGCTTTCCATATGTATTAGTTTTTGTTTGTTTTTTGTTGTTTATTTCTGTTGTCATTTTATTGAAATAAATACATTAGATGTATATATTTGAATGTAGTATTTAAATGTAGTTGTCATATATTAAAAAAATTTAAAAAGATAACATAATTTATATGTCTATTATATATATATATATATATACTTACGGCTATTGGAAATTTGTTGTGGATTGTTTAAACAGTAACATTAATGATTAGAAACAAGTAAGAAGGCTCTAGTCGAGATATCTCGACTAGACGATACCCTGATCCCTATACTTTCCGCGTACAGTCAGTGCTTGCAAGTATGTGTGTGTGTGTACGCGCATACAGCATAGTGCATACAAAACTTCAATGTCCCACATCTCCGGTGTTTATTATCCGATTTCGATAAAAATTTCACAGATTGTCATTATTTTGTTTTATAATTCAAATTGCATCTCAAAGTTTTCAAAATTCAAGATTTTGTTGTTATGGATCCCATGTGTATATCGGAAACGGGAAGAGTTATCGAAAATCGGAAACAAACTTGTACTGCCTAGGGATTAGGCGAGCTTAAGTTCCAAATCTGGAGTCTCTAGCTCTTATAGTCTCTGAGATCGACGCGTTCATACATACAGACGGACAGACGGACAGACGGACAGACGGACGGACGGACAGACGGACAGACGGACAGACGGACATGGCTATATCGACTCGGCTTTCGATGCTGATCAAGAATATATATACTTTATAGGGTCGGAGATGCTTCCTTCTACCTGTTACATACTTTTGCACAACTTCATTATACCCTTTTTTCCCATTTTTAATGGGATCAGGGTATAAAAATAGCGTTTATAAGTACGAATTACTAAATTTTATATGCGCGTTATGTTGATTGCATCTGTTATTGATTCCCTTCTTAGAAGTTGTTTTGTATCATTTTCTATCTCAATTGGCGATATTCCCGTACTATGATCATTTAAATACGGAGTGTCTTCCTCCACAATTTTTTCGAGTAGAATATCGCCAGAATTATTTGGACCTGGGAGTATTTTTTGGTATTTTCGTATGTAGTTTTAAGTTAATTCCGAAGTGTATCCATGAGATTCTATCTTACCATTACGACCGACCAACTGACCATTTGAAATACTCTCCGCACAATGCACGACAGCGACATCTGTGGGTGATGCAGATCCGGAACCGTTACGTCCATTTTTTTGCAAAGCAACCGCTTTTCGAGCATGTCGCGTAGTTAACACTCCAGTTTCTACATCTCTCTCAAGACGATGGCCTTCAGAAGTAAGCACATTTTTTTTTAATATTAATGATTGTAAACAAAAACGACAAGATCAATGTATTACCTGAACGCGATCTGGTAAGCTGCCGTTGAACATAGTCTTCAAGATCCTCTTCCTCCTTACGGCTTATTAAGCAGTTTAAAACCAACAAGAATAAACCAAGTCCAAGCGAAAAGAGGCCAGTGCATGTTACCTCATTCCACCAGGCCGAGCTAGAGCCTATTCAAATTGGTATAAAGATATATAACGAGTTTTTCCAAAGAAATAATAATCTTACTAAATACATTCCAGGACATTGCTTCATCCGGAATAATACCAGCACCACATAAAAAAACACCAAAAACAATGAAAACTATGCCAATATGGAGCATACCAATACTTGTCACGACCTATAATTATTAATGTAGATCTTTACATCCAGTAAACATTTTTGAAAGTTGTGTTTATAAATAACCTGACTGTCCAGCCCTGGTCCGGCCTTGACCGCATGATGCGGATGATGATATTTACGCCTTACAGATCCGCTCGGCGAATGAAAAGTGTCTCCGCTCTCTGAGCTTTGAGTACTATAACGTCTCTCTCTCGCCTTCTTTTGCTCGTCACGACGCTTTCGCTGGCGCTTAATGGCCATTGCCGAGTGGATGCCCACGGAATGCATTTTTAAAACCTATTTAAGTAATTTGAACATTTTTTATATTCAATATTATAAATTCATTTGTTTAATTTTAAAGAATGCGGGAATGCTACCAAAAAAAAATGATAAATGTTACTAATTTACAAACACCACGGACGTAAATCGGAACATATGGATTTGTGCAGAAACAGAAGAATTATCGAAAAAGAGCAAAAGTTGGACACGTTCAGAAGACATTGATTGTCCTAATTAAAAGTTTATTTATCTTATGAAGTCTTAAGTCTCATTATTATAACTGTTTTTTCTACACACACATTTCTATACTATGTTTTACAACATGTTTACATTTTACAACAAGTAAACATTGTTGCTGTTTACATTCACAACTGCATTAAATTAAATGCCTCAGCAATGTATGCTATGCTCTCTACATATCTGGAGCTCATCTAAAATTCCTTATATACATACGTATGTACATGCATTTATGCATACACATACCTGCATAGAAAAGTATGTTTGTCTGAAGCTGTCGCTATTGCCATGCCAACATTTCAACAGGTTTTAGGGATTTGACAACACATATACAGACACTATTATAATTCGTAAGGTATGTGTGCGCATATAAATGAGTACATTTAATAACACACGAAAACAAAACTGCGTTCTCACATGTATGTGAACTCACATACATACATATTTTCATAGCGAAATGATTTTTCTCTGTGTCGAATGACTTTAACAACCCCTAAAATATATATATTTTCATTTGAAACTAGGTTGATACATACATACATACATAAATAATAACAAATATTAACATATGCAAGCTGCACGTACGTTTTACATTAGATACACACTTGTGCATATTTAAATTAGATAGGTGTGTATGTGTATGTGTAAGTTGGATACATATTGTTAAAATTGTTACTCACCTTTCTTTGTTTGTTTGTTTGTATGAATGTATATGTTTGTATGTAAAGACTTGCTGCCTTTCCAGTTTAATCGTTAGTTTATCACATTAAGTGAATATATATATATCAGATTGTCCAGGCGACTTAATTCATTTAATTAACACTATTTCAATAAAAGCATAAGGAAGATATTAATAACACATATTAACACATTAACATACGTATGTAAGTATTTACGAGTAAGATACATTTACATATTTGTAGAAACTTATTGCATTTCTCATTATTTTGATATATATGTTACTTTAAACTATGATTCAATATCGATTTTTGTAGTTTTCAAAGTAGTGTTCCATTTGTTATATCTTAACTTCATACTGTGCAATTTATGTTTGTTTTCATATAATTGAATAAATTGATACAGCTAATAATTAATTTCATACATTTGTAATACAACGCAATTTTCTAAACTTCTGTTGCTCAGCCTATTAATATATTTCTTATTTTATTTACACCAGCGAACGGAACCAGCCTGTGGGAAATACTGCACTTTGCATTACTGTTGTAAATTTGTATCACGTACAGGAACTGAATTCCTTTGAAATTCATCTGCGAGAATGGGAGCGAAAGCTCTAAAAATAGCTTTTAAACCCAACGAGCTAACACGGGGTTAACAGACAATCAGCTTTTGCATTTGCTTTAAACAAATATATGTAAATTGGTAAATCAATTAAAAAATATATTTATATTTAACTGCAACTTCAATAATTCATAACATAAAATATAACAAAGGTATGCAATTGAAGAAACAGTATAGATATGTCTATCTTATGTTGTGTAGATATTCGGCGCAATTAACAGCAGTGTTAAAAGTCAGGACGATTTCATTAAAAGCTTTTAGCTTCTCCATATGTATTTTATGTGCCTTTGAGGTTGTGCTTTTGTAGTTAACGCCATCTATTAGCTTGGAACAGACATACGATAACCATAGAACATTTGTCCTTGGAGAGTATTCGGACCAATTGTTTCTGAAAATAAAAAACAATTTAGTATATAATTTTTTTTTTTGTTTCGATTAACTCACTTCAGTTCATCTCGCATCATGCGATAAATGTCATATTGATAGTCACCAGTAGCCTCAAATAGTTCCTCATCAGTGGATAAGTCATTATAATGACAACAGTCGTTAACAGTTATTCTTGATAATGTATAGTCAATGATTGTTATACGAGTTCCCTTTGTTGCCACTGACAAATCCTTTCCACGTAGTTTATATGCAATTTTCTTCTCATCAGTTTTTTCGATAAGTATATTACCCCAGTGCAAATCGCGGTGCTCAAACTGAAATGCTTCCTCTCCAGCTGCTAGCGTGAAAACCACCTAATATATTCAGAACAAAGTTAAATGTGTTCACAGTTAATTGAAAGTCTTATCTTACCTGCTGTAATGCATAATATGATTGCTCAGAACTATTAAACAAAAAAGTTGACATATCTTTGCCTGCAAATTTAAGCTCCAAAACTACGAACAGCTGGTTGTCAGTAAACATTTCTGGATGATCGTTTTCCGACTCTTTCTCATCGTCATATTCCTCCCAGAGCTTGATTAAATGTTTCGGATACTTTCCTTTTACCAAGCAGGCCTATGGAGTGGGTCAGAATATAAGAACTTTATATTATTGCTGGTATATTTATATTGGTTATACTTACATTGTAAATATTAACAAATCCTGTTGTTGAATTAGTTGGATTCGATCGCAAGTTGCTCATCTCTTTTGAAATGATTATTTCTGGCAATATTTGCTCATAAGTCTTTTGTGTTTCACCATTGACCAAATCCGTTCCCTCTATTGGTAGAATTTTTAAGACAACACTATTTTGCGTGCACTTCTTTGGAGTGTATTTGAATACCTCACCGTAGACGCCTTCGCCTATTTTGCAGGTATCGATCATTTTCGATACAGCATAGGTTGTACTAAATCGTTGTGGTCTAGGTTGATTGCAGTATCTCAACACTTCTTGCTCATGACTTAATGGCAAATTGGCTTCTAGACTGTTCTTAACATATACAGATTTCCTGTCCGTCGCATAATTTACAACTAAGCCTTCCGCTGTTCCTGCCCGTGTTGCCAATGGTTTTTTCGGGCTTAAGCTATTGGGTGCGTCAATGTTGTGTGTACGCCGCCAGGTGATTAATGATTTACGCCATTTGCCTGGCTGCAGTACAAGCTCAGATCGAACTTCTTTGGGAAGTATTCGAAATCCTTCACCTTCGACATGCGAATCATTGGACTGTTCTAGGCTAAATGAGTTAACCTCGAAACAAACTTGCTTTCTGCGTCGTGGCTGCTCTTTTTCTGCACAATAAATTAAATTATTATTTAACTGATTATAACATTTGATATTAATTTCTATTGCTTTACCAATTTCTTTCGGTTGTTCATTTTCGACGGGCTTTAACCCATCTAACTTCATGCCAACTATTGGTGATAATGCGCAATGAAACAAGTTGGAGCTTAAGAGCTTCGCGCAGGGAGTTGAAATGATATCGCTTTTTTTCTTTTTATTCGGGTGTAAGTCTTTGGGAACATCCAAAATATTGGGATTTACCAAGGAGCATTCGTTGGAGCTCAATACTATGTTTGGAATGGTGTTTTCAACACTTGAATCAATATTAAACGATGTTCTTACATTCTTCTTTATTATGTTTAGGTCACGTAATTGCCTAAAAATGAAATCGAAATATTTTAAGTATTTGTCACAAATATAATCAAATTTAAGACTTACGGTCTGTGATCCAGCAACCGGTCAAAGGAGTCTTTCCAGAAATCATCTGGTAGGGTATCGTCCATTTTTTCACTATTAATTGTACCATTTATGGCTATAGCCATATGTTATTATCAAAATATATTTATTTGCTTATTTTGAGACAAATTGACTTTAATAGTCTGACAATCTGCAACAAACAAAGCTGTGTCTTTCAAAATGTTTTTGTTGTGTGGAAAATGATGCACTGTTAACGAAGGAAGGTGCCATGAGCGCGCTCTGTTAATTAAAATTAGCCGATATAAGCTATCGATATCATAAAACAAGGGTGGTATGCTGGCAATGGCTTGGCAAAAATTCAAAAAACTAACTTGTTGCAAAAAGTGGTATATACTTAAACTTAAAAATAAAACAAATAAGTTTTAAATTTAAAATTGTCTTTAAATAAGTCCCTGATAAATGAACAACTGTAACGGCATATGTACCAATATATCGATAAGACCATAACATTAGAAGCGTGAAACAGCCGCTGTGAAACAGCTGTTTTCTTGTTGACAACCAAGACAACTGGCAGGTAAATTTCAAAACAGATTTCCATGCAATTGAAGGGGATTTTTTATAATTTTTGCAGTGAGATCAAATTCGTCCGGTGTAAGAGTGCATGCAATAATCGGCTCTCTCATATATACAATATAATACTTTTAAAAACTGCAGAGGTTTTTTTCCTTTTCAATGCAGCATACTTTGCAGTCTTTCATTATGAATCTGTTGTAAAGAACAACAAGTAAACTATTTTTTACTAATTATAATTACTTAAGCATCAGACTTTATACAATTCAGAAAATATTGTACAAATATGTATATTTACTTATTTTTCAGTTTTGCAAACTGTTGTTTACTGTTTTGAATATTAATTTACGTATTACATATTTGTTTATCGGAACTAAAATGGCGAAAAATGCATGGTATGCATTTTTTTCTTCTTTGAATTTGCGCCTTTATAATAGCTGAATAAAAACAAGTGGAAAAGATTCGGGTTAAGGCAACCGACTGCCAAATACCTTGCTTCCAGAAGTCTGATCTTAAGATATGAGATTTTGGTTTTAACGATTTTAGGAAAAGTATTTGTGAACTTAAAATTTTGTAAGCGTGTTCAAAAGTTGTAAGTTTATTATAATACTCTGCCACAGTTAAAATTTTTCCAATGAACTTGGCAAGAAAATAAATATATACATTTTGTTTTTTTTGAATTCGAAATCAGCATAATTAAATTGTCTCTCGGAATTCAACAGAATTGTGATGAGCGGCATTCTTGGTCTTCTGCGGCAAGAAGTACGACATTTTTTCGTGTTCACTGCAGAAGGAGAACGCAGTGTATTTTGTCGGGCCTGTGCTGTTCGCAATGACGTGCTACTACTGTTGAGACGGAGTGCATGAAACTTGAATTGGTTTCGCATAGAAGCTTCATTATATGCATTGTGTTTTGCACGTACAGTTTCAGTTATTTATGAAGCTTCAATCGGACAACATCTTAAAACTTGTCACATTTTTTGTTTTTTTTTTTGGTTGAAAGCATCGCGAACTCATCGATTTCATTTCAACAATGTGTAATTAAAGACATCAACAAAGACACAAAAACTTAACTGAAAATTAACCCGGTTTTTGGTCATAAAAATGTTTTTTGAGATATAAACATTTGAATGTGATCGAGTATAAAAATGTGTTTATCAAAATCATACTTTCAAAGTGAATTAACTAAAAAAACCTTGCGATAAAATTTGAGCTATTAAGGTGTTAATAAAATTGTTGAAAATGATGTGAATATCACTTTGATTCCACAATATATATATATATTAAAATATCCAGCGTTATAAAAATCCAAACAACAACTAAAGGTGAACAAAAAAAGTCCAACGTATACATATAAATAACAATACCCCCAACATAATCATCACATAAATTGTTTTAGATAATTCGTATTAAAATGAAAAAATAAAATCATAGATTTACGAAAAACATCGGACGACGCGTTTTAAAGCTCTTACTTATATATTTATGCAAAAACAACCAAATAAAACAAATGAGAACATTTTCTGTTGCATGTAGACGACTTGAAAATACTCTATTTCAATATAAATAAAAGCTGACATATGGAAATTAAATGAATTTCATAATTCGTTTACAGTGACCCTCAAACTGTGTGATATATATGATTTTGAGTGAAATTTTATTGATATACTTCACATTTCTAGGGGAAAACAGTGTATAAATAGACAAAATGTTTTGCTATAAGCATTTGCCTAAGCATTATTTTAAGAACTTATCTGTAGGCGTTTATCAGAAGAACTTAAACACAAAAATCAAATTCATTTGCAGTTCTTGTGTTGTTCTCTCTATTATAACTTGTGATTAAGTTATTTCAATAAATAAATAAGAAATTTGAAAAAAAAGAACTCAACAAAGTCTAAAATTACCTGAACAAACAACAACAAACAATCAATGTTCAAACTACAATTCATATTAAGTTTGTAACTCGAGACAACAAAGGGAAAACTATATAAGAAATCATTTACCGATAAATTGTTACCTAGCCAAATAGTAACGGTAATAAATAAAAGCACATAAACCTTTGGCCAGGCCAGAACCTTATAAGTTAACTATATCTAAGATGAAATGTTGACGTAGGCAAAAAATCAGTACGTTTGGGTTACGCTAACTTATTTTATTAGTACTACACCAATTCTTTATATTGGCTTTCCGATTAGACTCTTGTTGTTTGCCTTCAAATTGTTTATATATACAAAACACATGGTGCCCACACTTTTTTAATTATATATTTAAATTATTTTAGTTAATTATATAAAACATATTCCTACACATACAAACACATTGCTACTTGTGTTAACCTTTTTGTTTGTTTGTTTGTTTTTTTGATTTTTATTTGTCCGTCTGTCTGAACGCATTATTTTAACGACGCTATTAAAATTCGTGACTTGAGAGTTGTTTTTATGTATGTATAATCGATTACATCCGCGTCAGTTGATTTAGTAACTTAAGAACTAGTTTTCCGTATCAGATCTTTTAATCAGAAAACTGTTTAAAAATCTGTCTCAATTTTCGACTGTAGATTTACAAACTTTGTTAGAACGCTGATTTATTAAATAAAAGATAGATAGAGTATTCTGCATTGTTAGCTAAATAAGTTAAAATCATATTTTTATTTACAGTGTAAAAGTTCCTTATGCCACAAAATGGCATCAATAAACAAACAGCTTTCTGTTTTTCAAAATCTCGCTCTGTTGTGTGGCATTTTGCTTATTCTTCCTGGTTATGGCGCATTATCTTACCAATGTTTGCAAACAAATAATGGTAAGTACACACAAAATGAAATACGAAGCTTTTCCATAATTTGCTGATGCGCAGATTATCGTCATATATACATGCATATACGTTAATGAATATGTTTATATTCTATTTGCCGGTTCTCGGATATGCAAAAAGAGAGAGAGAAAAAAAAAACAATTCAAATGACGATCGCATTTTAAATGATAAAGAGATAGAAAAGCAAATAAACATATACGATACTTGTATATGTATTCGAATTCCAATCCATAATTCTTGTCTGCTTTTTTTTTTGTTTTTTTTTATGTTCCAGTGAATTTATCACTTGATGCTGCCACAAGTGGATTTGGCATTGGTCTGCAAGTAACCAACAGATCGATGCATCAGGTGATGACACGAATATTTTATATGTTTTTAAAAGATGTTCTACATTATCGAGATGTTCGAATCATTCCCATACATTATACAAACTCATCCGATCCACACAATCCTTGGTATACCCTTGACTATGTTAGGTATGCAATCATTTGTAATTATAATAATAATTGTCAAATACATTCTTATGTTAAATTACTTACTTCACAGAACTTACAATGGCCTGAATAACATAAGTATGATCAATTTGGAGGTTTGGATGCCGTACAGTGTATACAAGGAACCGCCGGAAAACATATTTAATGCAGGTGCCTCAATAACTCCCGGTCGATTCAGTTGGTTTGTGCCAAAGGAACAAATTTTACCGGATGCAAGCAATTGTAGCTTGCACTACGATGTTTTCAAAGATGTACATAACAGACATTATGATCTGTATGTCATCGAAGATAAGCTAATGGATGCACTAAGAAACAGAAGGTTCGTTAGCTATAACTACTATTAATACTTTCACCTATTCATGCCATAAATTGCTTTTCCAGTGTTGAAGAATACATTAATCCGAATTGTGCTAAAATCAAATGTGCCACTCTTTTGGCCGAGTTCCAAAGCGATTCGTCTTTTGTTAAAAACGAGCTGAAGGAAAGTTTCATCAATGTCATTTGGTTGGGATCCAAATTTAAATCCACAATTCAGGAATTTGTAGCACTATACAAGACCGTCTATCCACGTGGACAGAAACGATTTATGATCTTGCATTGGATACCATCGGAAATAATTGATGCTGATATCAAATTCACACAAATTACATTGCCCCGATGTGAGGATTATAAATATTTGCAAAACACCAATTGTCGATATGAGTTAACTCCGATTTTAAAATATCATGCACTCAGTTTGGCCAAAGATAAGCGTTTGATGTATGCGCTAAGAAAGTTTTTCATATCCGATGAAGACATTGAGTATATTCAAATGGAGTTAAGTGCTCAAAGGAAGTATTATCTTGAAGATCCCTATGATCGTGTTGCTTGCAATTGGCTTCTCAATAATGAGAGAACATACAACAAATGGATATTACCGAGAACGGTGACAACATTATCAATTGGTGGCATTTTTCCAATCAATATCACAGATCGTGGTCATTTAAATATTATTGGTGCTGCACAAAAAGCTGTCGAGGCAGTTAACAAAGATCCAACAATATTGCCCGACTACAATTTGGAGATAATGCTTAACGATGGCAAATGCAAATCCGATTTGGTAATGAAAGCATTTATCCATTACTTCAATCAACCCAATATGCTGGGAGTTTTGGGTCCAGCATGCAGTGAAACCGTTGAACCCATTGCTGGTATATCGAAACACTTGAATATGATGGCTATATCCTATTCGGCGGAAGGTGCATCATTTGTCGATCGCAAGGCATATCCCTATTTCTTTCGCACGATTGGCTCGAACAGTGTTTACGTGGATGCATATATGAAAATGATGCAAGAACTTGGCTGGAGTCGTATCTCAACATTGACTGAGGATAGCCAACAATATACGGAGTATATGTCGCGTATGGAAAGCCAACTAAGATTACATAATTTCACATTGGCATTTAGTCGCAAGTTTCCGTCTGATGTACAAGACGAGGATA
The DNA here is from genome assembly GCA_035044465.1 of Scaptomyza tumidula. NCBI lineage: Eukaryota > Metazoa > Arthropoda > Insecta > Diptera > Drosophilidae > Scaptomyza > Scaptomyza tumidula. Next base: position 436,119 of record JAWNNW010000595.1, on the reverse strand, counting down.
TGAGGGAGGTAAGACTTATCAAATATATACTAGTTTTGTTCAATTAACAATAAGATTATATATTTTTATTTTTAGCATTTGCTTAAATTGAAAGCATCTCATTCTCGGATCATAATAGCTGAACTGCAAAGCGATAATGCTGCAGTTGCCATTTGTGAAGCCATCAAATTGGGTGTAAGTTAAAACTTTAATGCCTTAAAGTTGGATTATAAAAATAATTGATTTCTTTTAGATGACACATAATGAAGATTACATTTGGTTTTTGCCATCGTGGCTCGCCAAGGATTTTGAGATGTGGCAACGAAAACTTAACAACAAATGCTCTGCCAAACAATTGCGAAACGTAAATTGATTGAAAGAATATTGAATATGTTTATGGTATTAATATTTTCGAACATTTCACTATAGGCCATCGATGGACATTTTAGTATTAGGCATACGCCCTTTGGTCCAGCAAATGCCCAAATGCAGGAGGGAATATCAATAAATGCTTGGTTAACCGCATACAGGAATGAATACGAAACATTTTCGAATTATGTTGGGTTCGTTTACGATGCCGTTTGGACTTATGCATTAGCAGCACATAAATTATTGCAAAACAATTCATATGCTGTGCACAATTTAAGGACCAAGGAAGTTGTAAATCAATTTTCCAAATTCATTTGGGCAACCAATTTTGACGGGCTGTCGGGCAATGTGAGATTTGGACATGGCGAATTTGGTGGATCTCGCATTATAAATCTGGATATTTTGCATTGGAGAAACGGCAGCTATAGAAATGTTGGTCAATTTTATCCACACGTTCAGGCTAATGGATCGAATGTACATATAGCTGGCGGCAATTTATCGTTCAACGCAAGTGATGTGTTCCATGGTAACATTCCAGAGGATGGCCGATATGATTGTAGCTACTCGGGTTTGGCGCGTTTACTTCATGTGGATTGTGATGTTGCCTCGATGATTGTTAGCATTGTGTTGTGTTTGCTCTTGATTGTTGTCATGTCATTGATATCGTTCTATTTTTGGAAACAACGCTATGATCGTAAGGTGAGACAATCTGTGCAGATAATGAAAATGTTTGGCATCGATCTGATATCGCCGTCGCGTAACAAAATCAATACCCTCGACAAATGGGAGGTACCGCGCGAGAATGTGGTCGTTAATCGACGATTAGGCGAAGGCGCCTTTGGCACTGTCTATGGCGGTGAAGCGAGATTGGGATCAGACGATTGGACAGCGGTGGCTGTCAAGACACTCAAATCGGGTGGCTCAACCGAGGATCGCTTGGATTTCTTGGCCGAGGCCGAAGCAATGAAGAAATTCAATCACAAGAACATCATAAAACTTTTGGGCGTCTGCCTGCAACAGGAACCAATCTATACAATCATGGAATTCATGCTCTACGGTGATCTTAAAACGTATCTGCTGGCACGCCGCAATATGGTAAATGAGAAGATAACTGACGAATCGGACATATCATCAAAACGCCTGACCATGTACGCCATGGATGTGGCCCGGGGATTGGCCTATCTGGCGGAACAGAAGTATGTGCATCGTGACATCGCGTGTCGGAATTGTTTGGTTAATTCACAGCGTATGATTAAAATTGGTGACTTTGGCATGGCTCGACCCACATTCGAAAGTGATTATTATTGCTTCAATCGGAAGGGTGTACGGAAACTATTTCCAGTACGTTGGATGCCGCCGGAGACGTTGTCGGTTGGCTTGTTTACACCTGCTTCGGATATTTGGTCATTTGGTGTTGTACTCTTTGAGGTAATCACATTCGGTTCGTATCCCTATCAGGGCCTGACGAATAATCAGGTTTTGGATTATGTTAAAAATGGCAACACTCTGCAAATCCCGAATGGTGTCAAGCCACAGTTGGAGGGTCTCTTGAAGGCATGTTGGAGTCAAGATTCGAGCAAACGTCCAACTGCCTCAGAAGTGATTGATTATATCTATAGCTATCCACGTCTGCTGACTCCGTCCTTAGATCCACCAGGCACAGCGGTTCGATTGCCCGAATCCGATGATGAAATGGAACTATTGCCAAAAGGTCGTCTTCACGACTCCAATTTGGATATATTGCCCAAGATAAATAGTGCTGCCAATATGCAAAAGTTCAATGAAGATAATCTTTCAAAATTATTGGCCAATGATGATTCGGGCATGGTTAGCATGCCCAACTGTAGCAAGGATTCGATCTCATCAACAACGGCAGATGGCTATAGCATAATGTCTCCACTAATAACAAACAACAAAAATGATTTTCACTCCAGCTCCAAGAACTAACCACGATGTAAATATTATTAAATTTAATTCTTTACTAATTTTAAGATTTATTAAATAGTCTTTAAACGACTGGGATGACTTTGCCATAAACATTTCAATTACAGTGGAGATAAACATATTAAAATACTTGCATAAATACATACTAAGTATGAAATACTTTGAAAGTGATATTTTAAGCGAATTTTATATTGTAATACAAATATATATAGAGGCTTATATATATTTACCATTTATATGATATACTATATAACAATAAAATGTATATTAATAAACTCGACTTGAGGAAAAAGATTTTAAAATATCGTAAGCAAAAATGATTGTTCAGTTTATAGCTAAGGATTTTTCAAAACATTGTTTAAGATACTTTGGAGTAATAATTCATTGATTTGCCAGAGATAAACGAACACAACATTTGTTTAGTTCACAGTGATTAACAATAATTAAATAAGCTACATATGTATGCATACTGGCTTGTTTTATATAACAACAAAATAGCAAACAAGAATTATTCTGCCACTTAACATCTCACCTCAAAGAGGGCAGGCTCTGTGAGTACTTCACCTTCTTACAATTCACCATGATTGACGTGAATAGGTTGATTTCTTAGCTGGCAACGCCTTGGTTAATTTAACAACATAGGTGAAATTTAGCTTTAAGTGCGAGTTTCACAGCTTTTTTGCATTTAAAAGAGATTTCAAAGAGAAGTGCAACAAGAAATGAGAATGATATAGCGGCGACTAAACAATTAAACATTATTACATACATACACACATAAGTATATATATATACACAATGTATATTATTTATGTGACTGTTAACAGTTAAACATATGTGTATGTATATATATTTAAACACTTACACACTCTCGTCCTTCACATACTCGCACACACATACACATACACATATTGTGAATCTGTGAATTAAGAAACAATCATAATAATCGCACTCAGTGCACGTAATTATGAAATCCACATCACGGAATAAGAGAGAAACAGTCATGGGAAGGAGAAATGGAAGGTTGGGCCTAGCTATAGCTACAGTAACAGTAACAGCAGCAACAACAACAACAACAGCTACAGATGCATCAGCTTTAGAACTCTAGCCGTAAGCTGCATGGCCAAAAGACCACCCAACTCCTACCACTTTCCCGTTATTCCTTTGTCTTCAGTTAGCGCCATGGCTGATGCCGCAGCAATTGCTGTGGAAAGTGCACAACGACATTATGTTGCGCTCTACCGCGCTAATGCAATGGTCTATCAGCAGCGTCCAGAGCGAGCGTATAAAAGATGAGACAGGGACAGACAGAGCGAGAGGGCGAGTGTGAAAGAGAATGTGTTTTAAGTAAGGAGGGGGGGAAAGGGTGCCTGAGCTGTATGCGACAAGCGCGCTTGGCATGCAATTCCAAAGTCATCATTAGTTGTGCTAATGCACCGGCGCTCGGAGGGGTGTAGGGTGTAGGGTGTGGGGTGGGTTAGATAGTAGTAAGGGTGTTATCGCGGTAGCTGCTCTAGCTGCAGACGCGGCAGTAAAATTCTGTCTGTCGGTGCGTCTATCTGTCTGTCAGTTGCAATTCGAAACCAAACGGATGAAATTGTTTCATGTTACACAATAAAAATTCTATATGAAACCAAAACAATGGGCTTGTAATAGTAAATAAATGCGGGAGCGTTGAGCGTTGACTCGAAATAAAAATATTAATAACACAAACACACACATATATATATATATGTATGCATAAATGTATATATATATATGCAAATATTAGAGCATTATGTTTGTTCATATTTCGTTAAATGCACAGTGGCGCCTTTTTGTGAATTGTATCGAACAAAAAGCAATTTGGCTTTTTTCACACCGCTCCAAAAAACCGTTTCATCCAATGAACTACAGCTTCAAGGAAAGTCTTATAAGCTTAAACTAACTTAACTTTATATATAACCGTTTTAAATTCGATCGCAGTGTTGCATTTTACAGGTATTACAAAAGTTATCGATGAGGTTTTTATTGAAACTCGTATTGAATTCAAACAAAAAAAAGGATTTGGTAAAAATTGAATAGTTAAATATTATAACTCATACAAATCTTGTATTTGGAACGAACGTGTTTAATATTTCGCGTTTGCGATTCATGATTTCAATAACTGCAACGATTTGAAAGATATATATGTACATTGTGCTTTGTATCGTTAAACGTTCATATAGTATAAACTACGTGACATCAGAACCTCAAGAATATGAAATTCCTATTCACAAAAGCACAAACATGCAGACGGATAAACTCTTTCGCTCTTTTCCCAACGCTTTCAATTCAATTGATATGCAAATGCTAGTAACTAACAAATATTTCTTTTGATTTGCAACTGACAAAGTTTTTTGCCAATTATAAGAGTAACGCCTTGTGGTTGATACCAATTACATTGACCCAATAGTCGCTTGCCCTTGGTCTTTTTATTATTAATGTAGAGGTCCTGAGTTTAGTCGATAGCCCGGCTGCATTGGCTTGGCTGCAGCAATCAGAGCGTTGTCGATGGGTGGCCCAGCTGCTGTTGCCAGGAATCACACAAAAAAAAAAGGAGAGAAAAAAAGAAAGGCTATGGCCCGTTAAAGTGACAATACGCACTTGCCCATCTTACCATGGGAAAATCGTGGAATATTGCAAATAAAAATTGTATTATTTTGTTTTTGGATATGCCGGTTCCATTATGTACAAATTTACATTAAGTTTGACACACTCTCATTAATACACCACACTTATAGCTAAGTTTCTCACCTTCAAAGATCTTATACGATCAACGAATTACTCTTTTGGGACTTTTTTTGGTATTTGCAAGTACAAGCAATCAAAGGGAACTTAACTATTTTTAAAGATTTCTTAAGATATTATTTCTTCTCACAATAAAAACAAACAACGCTCAACCATCGTCCATGGTGTTTGTACATATGTGTAAGTATGTGTGTATTTACATTTACATAACAAGAGTTCTTTTTTCGTATGTTTTTCCTGACGCTGCAAATATTCGGAGCACAACTGGTCAACTGGCCAGTAAATAGTAAACGCCGTCGCACAGTGACGCAGTGTGGGCGCAATTTAACGTAAACGTAAACTGAAAACGAAAACGATATCGAAGGGTGACGCATGCCAGACCAAATAATGCCGGACTCCGGAGCATTGTGAAAATAGCGTTCATAAAAAGTATGAGCTTACATATGTATGTATGTATGCATGAATGTACATTTGTACATGCATAAATGTGACCACGTTGTCGCAGATTCGCGTATAAGAATATGTTACATACATACATACAACACGCATAACCAAACACATACATACATATTTATGTATGTGCACAAACGTTCTTACTTATTTACATTTATGTTTGCATACATATATATATATATGTATAATTTCTCTCGAACATGTATATGTATGTTTAATAGTGCATACGTATGCATGCACATCTGTTCACACACACACACACATTATCAGATACGATGTCAAGAAAGTAGCTTTTTATTTTAATAACAATAACATATATGTATTTAAATGTATAAATATTGCGTGCATAAATATTTATTTGTATGTATGTTTGTTACGTAACGGAAATCATTCTTAAATTTAAGTTATCCAAAAGTTACAGCATGCGAAAACAACATACATACATATATAAATCCGATTTATGCGCTTCAATTATTATTAAATAATAACAGCAAACATCCAGATTCACATATGTGCTTTTGTGTAAATAATGTACACGATTCGCATTTGTACCCACTTAGTCAAGTTTTAAACCTTTTGTATTTGTTTATCCCACTCTTTAAATAGGCCTTTAAAACGGATGCAATCATATTCTAAATGCCTAGCTCAAAAGTCCATTAGGAAGGGGGGGAGGGGGAGGGAGAGAGAGAATGTAACATTTGGCGACACTTTGAAGTAAATAGTTTTTATCGCTTTAAAAGCGGGAAATGACTTGCGAAATAGTTTACAAAATGCAATTAAAAGGCTGCAATTATAATTATAATTGGGCTCAGCGTTAAAAAAGCAACATAACAATCAGAAAGCAGTCAAAAAATGCCAACAGGCCGCCAAAAGCGTTGGGCAGATGGGAAATGGAGTTGCAGATGGGCGGATGGGCGGATGATTGTGAGTGTTGGGAAAGGTTAAATGGAAGAAAACGAGAGAGAGAGAGACAGAGAGAGCGAGAGAGAGAGAGAAAGCACCGCGGGCTAAGTAAATCTGAAAAGCGTTAATTGCTGCTAAGCCTGAATGAGCAGCAGACAACAATACAATTATACCAAGTATACTGCACTTTTAAGCTGGCACTGCGGGTAAAAAGGAAACGAATCTTCCTTTTTTTTTTCTTTTGCATACCCTGAACCCATTGGAAAAGAGTATAATGGTTTTGTGCAAAAGTATGTAACAAACAGAAGGCAGCATCTTCGACCCTATAAAGTGTATATATATTCTTGATCAGCATCATCACCAAGTCGATAATGCTGTCTGTCCGTCTTCGACGTATGAACGCGTCGATCTCAGAGACTACAAGAGCTAGAGGTTTGATTTGGAACATAGCTTCTCCTAAGCCATAGACAGCTCAAACATTGAAAATCTGTAAAATTATTATTGAAATTGGTTGAGAAACACTGGAGATATGGTATAGAGTATAAGGTATCTTCTAGTCGGGATTTCCTTCTTAGTTGTTTTGTTTTATTTTAAGTCCCAACATCAACAAAAATTATGAAAATTCCAGATTTTGCATTATTACAATTAACGTACATATATTTGCTTAACTAAATCAGCATAAGGCGAACTATCCGCTGCTATTTTATATTCTAAAAAAATTGCATTCATTAAACAGCTTTTGTCTTTTAACCTTTCACTGCAAAAGTATAAGGATGAATGGACAAAATAGAAAATGTGAAAAGTTTCCTTAAGTTCGTGTATAATTTTTTGTTTGTTTTGGCCAAACTATTTATTTGTCAGCATATTTTTTGCAATAAAAAAATGGCAAACTTCTTCAGTTACTAATAAAATGTGTGTTGGCAAAGCGTAAATAGTTTTTTCCAAGCATTTTTGTATGTGACTTTATATGCACATGTCGTATAGATCGAATTCATTTTAATATTTTTCTTACTAGCAATCGTTTTATTTTTTATTTTTTTTTCGTTGCTGCTCTAGCCCTTTTGGCTAGTCGATAGCAACAAAAAAACACTACAAAACACAATACACAGAGAAAGAGGCAGAGATAGAGATAGTGATAGAGAGAGAGAGAGGAAGAGTGGCACATTTCATAATCCTATTGAGCTCGAGATTGTTTTTGCTCGGTCACCGACAATTCTAATCGCTTAACAGTGCACACAGCGTGCAGTCGGTTTCTTCATCATCTGCTTCAGCATCCTTTTCGCCATATTCGCATGCTGTTTGGGATTGATTTTTCCTTTTCCTGTTTTGCACACACACACACACTATCACACACACACTAACACACACGTTTTGTGGGCAACTTTAATTCGTATTCCTTTTCCTTTTTGTTTCCAATTGGCTTAATGATAACACATGGCGACAATTGGAAAGTGATATGCAAACATTTCGGCTCAGTGAAAATGAAAATTGTCAATTGGTGCAAACATTTTATTGGATTTAAATATTTTGAATATATTTTCATATTGCATTGCATTTGATTTGATGCTGTTGATATGATTAAAAGCCAAAGTTGAATATATGTATTCAATTTTATTCAGTTATTTATTAACTTAAGAACGATTTATTTTTATTTTTTTTAAGTTAAATAGAAAATACATATGTTTTTATTGTCCTGTATTTCATTTCTGAGTATTTCACTTGTTAATTAATGTGTATATATATATAATTTTTTTTTTACAAATATGTATGCGTATATATATGTGTAACTATAATTTCATATAATTTAACGCAAAACTTATTTTCATTGTTTCAATATTAGTAACTTTGAATTTTGTTTTTAATTCAAACACATGTCCATATCAATTAATGTTCATAAATTGCACTAACCTACAAAATAAAATGCACTCTTTTGTTTAACCTCTTTTTTTTAAAGATATAATGTATTGTACATGTTGTTGAATATATATTTTGATCATTTTTTTTGTTTCAAAAATCTGATTTTTGATTTAACTTATTACTAATTCTTATAACTAACATACTTTCAATTATATAGAATTAATATGATCTATTAATATTATAAGTTAATTCTAAATTCAACCCGTTATTCATGAAATTTTACCCAACTCTGTACCAAAACGCAGTTTAGTGAAGACCACAACCCAATTTGCTGGGTACAAATTGAACGTTTGAAAAATAAAATGAAATTTTTATAAAATGATCTTAATTGTTATGCAAAAGTTGTAAAATAAACAGAAAGACGTGTTATGGGAAAGTAATTTTGAAGCTATCTACTTTTGTAGTCGAGTTGTGTGTAACATAGATAAATATATATGTATTCACTACTTACAAACCCAAATTGTTTCTTTATGCCAGTTGTTATTTTGGGGCCAGTCAGGTATGCCTGCTGATTATTACAGGTGTGTGTTTGTGTGTGTAGTTGTGTTGCATGTATGTTTTACTGTTGCCGTTGTTGTGTTTTGCGGCATGCATACAATTGCTAAGAAGAGCAACTAAATTATCCAGCCACAAATTTATTACAGCTGCATTGAACTAATTCTGTATTAAGGCTGATAAAGTATTTTATTCTCTGTCTGTCTGCAATTATTTATAATGATTGTACATTGTGTACATGAACACAAATAAAGATTAAAAGCCCTTGTTAACTAAAGTGCAAATTGTCATTGTATTTTTTTTTTATGAGTTTGATAACGAAACTTTCAAAAAATATATATAGTATGTCGCAGCAAGTGTGATAAATCATAATTTTGTATAATAAGTAGTTGGTAATTGAAACAAAAGTTTCTAGTCGAAAAATTGGGTTAACATTATTTACACACATACACGTAGATATATTATTGGGTTAAAACTTGAATGTATTTAGTATGAGCGTATGATGCTGGGGAAAAGATGGTACAATTACGCACAAGTAGCAGTCGGGCGGGCGGGCAGGCGTGCGGGCGGGCGGGCGTACTTTGTATCTCTGTGTGTGGTGGACCGACCACATGCACTTTTGTGCATTCAACGTCACGTAGCCGTAGTAGGAAGGCGAGTAAATTATGCATGCAGCTTGAAGTGCAATAAAACAGAATTTAATGGGAATTTAATGTCGAAAACATTATCAGGCTCTTCTCTCACGCTGGCATTGGGCTAAAGTGTACTACGACGATTTATACAAACAAACGAACACAACGAAAAACCAAACGAAACGAAACGAAACGCAACGAAATGAAACTCATTTCACCCAAATAAGTATGCTATACTTGTATGATGTGTAAGTGCGGGCGTTTTGCTGTGTGTGTGCTGTATGTGTGTGGACATCTGACAATTGTCGAATCAGCCAAAAATTTTTTTTGTTTTTTTTTATATTGTTTTTTTTTTTGTGTGGTCTACGCTAGACGTGGCAAACTTAATCTCTGCTCTTCGCACTGTTGCACCCCCGCAGCTAAATTAGTGACAATGACTGTGTGTGTGTGTGTGTGTGCAACCGAGTAGCGCGAAATGCATGAAATTCGTTAATGCGTATACATATGTATCTATGTGTGTGTCTGTCTGTCTGTGTTTGCTATTATTTCCTGACCACCCATTTGGACATCGTGGTGGCAACAGTGGTGGCGGCAGTGGTGGCGGCATCATCAAGCGCACTTGAAGGTTTTGTTCTTATCGCCCGTTGTCCACGCGGGACTCGATAAACAACACACCCAGGCTAATATACAGTGAGACGGGGATAAATGCATTCAGATCCCTAACCCCCTCAAACCCCCTTACTTAACCCCACCACCAGTCGACGTCATTTGCACAAATGCGCATAATCATTTAGACCGCTGCAACAACATGAGGCAGAGTAGAGTAGTCGAAATGCAACAATAGCATGGAACGCACCACAGCCAAAACTCGACACACTGTGGATACCCCTTCTACTTATACCACTACTAACAGTCACACACACACACACACAGCCGGACATAACCCAGCATAGCCAGTGCAATTCCAAAAGCTGTCGCGTTTTGTTGCTCATCTCTCTTGTTCGGCTACTGCAGTTCTCTGGCGAGAGAGGGAGAGGTGGTAGGGGGAGGTTTAGAGGGGTATTGGGATTGGGTTTGCAATGCAACAGCAGCCACTTTGGCATTTTCAATCGCATGCATTTATGCAAATTCAATGCCAACTGCATCCCTGCAATATACAGCGACATAAAAACACACACACATATGAGCATTTATGTACTTGAATGTGTGCCTGCATGCACATGGACGTGGTAGAAAGGATCTCAATATAAATGAACTTGGATTATTTAATTGTTGTTTTAAGATTACTTTTACTACTTGAAATAGATGTGAAATTATTACAAAATTAACACTGAAACATCGAAAATAGTTTAAAGATTTTTAAGTTAGTGTCAAAAAATTACATTTTAATAAAACAAATATTTTTTTGTCACAAAATGACATTCGATTTAAAGAATTATTTTATATTAAGAAAAAAATTTAGTAAAATAGAATTTATCTATTAATAATATAAATGAAATATAAAAAGTTAAGAAAATAGTAATACCTTATGCTTTTTATATCAATTTCAATTGTGGTTTTTCGAAAGAAAAATTTGATTTTGATTTTCCTCTTATTTTAAAAGTCTAACTACGCCCCTGTGCATGCACACACACACACACACACAATCGAATGCACAGTCAGCACACATGCATGTTTATGGGTATGTGTATGTGTATGTGCAAATAAAATAAAAAGAAATCGAGTTCGAACTGCAAGCTGATAGTGTTGACCATATCAGTGATAGTATTTGGCAATCATATTCATAAGGTAAACTACGTACACATACATACAAAATACATATTTTTCAACATCCGCCATCTTTTTGCTCATTTGTTAATAATGAAAATGGGAAACACGCATGAAATAAACACACACACACACATTTATCGTATATATACATATATAAATGTTTATCGAAAACAGGAAATGCATACAAATTAATTTTATTATTTGCAGGAATATTTTGCAGCGCGAAATGCTTAAATTGCTGTTGTCTGTTAAATGAAACAAATCATTTGAATAAATAATAATGACAGTACAAAAGAAATTAAATATCACTCATTATCCGATAATGCCGCCGCGTCGAATAGTTCGATCTAAAAACATTTACAATGTGCAAATATATAATAAAATAAAACAGACATGCATATAAATGTGTTCATGGGTTGATTCGGGATATGTTTTTATTATTTATTAAATGATTGAAATTAAATTGCGTTCAAAATATTAAATAAAGGAAAATCAAATAAATTTAGTGTATTTACAACAGTGATAATTAAAGATAAGAAAAAACTAGCTCGACTAGAAAACACCCAGTACCTAATATATACTAAATAAACCTGACAAAATAAAGAGTGCACCAGTCGGGAGTTGCCGACTAGAAGATACCCTGTACCCAGCCAGTAAAAGCTTTATTGTCGCTATCATAATAATTATTGATCTGAATAACATTTTGATACATAATTTACTGATACCCTAACCATTAATGGGTACAGGGTATACTCGCTTGGTATATTGTTCCTTAGTACTATGTATATATATATATGTATATTTTGTTTTTTATATTTGACAATTACGATATAATTATTGTTTTTGTTGTTTTTGATACAAACGTCAAGCTTAATTCATATACATAATTAATTTTATTTTTTTCTCATTTCATTTTCATTTCGGTTCTTTTCGGAAGACATTTCTGTATTGCATAATTAATTATTATATAAGTTTTTGATTAATTTATTATTATCTAATATGGTGAGCAAATAAGCTCAGTATAATGACTTATATATAAAAATTCTCGTTAACATTCATTTTTCGTGTTGTGTATAATTATTGTTGTTGTTGTTTGTTTTGTTTATAAGCATAGGTTTTATGTTTTTATTATTGTTACTGATATCATTGGACTTTGAACTATTCTTAAAGGGAGAACATTGTTGTTTACTTTTATATGTACTCATAAGTATATACATATATAGTATATACTAAAAAGCAACTAACTTCAATGATAATGTTGCAATATGTATTATCTGTTTTATATGTTCCAGCAACATATTTAAATATTTATTCTTGAAAACTATTTGAACACAAAAAGAATACAAAATACATATTGAACTTTTTAAATATTTGTTTTTTGAGCTTCTAGACCCAATTATTAATTTGACTTTTAATGTATTTTATTCTTATCAAAATAAAGCAAAAAAATCTGCTCAAATAATAAGAAATTAATTTTGGATATATTTCCCTTTAGTTATTTTTGATATGATTTAATTATTATACAAATTTAAAATGCATTTATTGGTCTTTAAAAAAGGTTTTCCTATTTCTAGAAACCCGATTTTCCCGTCTCCCGTTCGGCAAAAAAGATTTGAGCGTTTCACAGTTAACTAAAATGAAGTTGCATAAAACTGATTTCGAATCAAGAATATACATTTAGCATATACGATATGGAAAATTATTCGCTTAGTTGTTGGTTTTTGTTTTTTGATTACTTGTTAGCTCTGTAGAGAGATATTTTGATATATATTTATATGTATATATATTGTATATAGCATTGGGAGAAATATTGAGAACCGATGGGAGCATTAGCCAAACTTACAAATCGAGAACAGTATATCGATAACTTTTTTTGATTTTTGTTTTTTGTTTTCTTTTAAGAACATTGAAGATAACTTGTGTCGATGAAAATTAGCCAATTTCTTGCCAAGTTTTGTAGCTAATAAACAGAATCGCTGTACTAGACTTTCTTTTTAAATGTATTTTGTAGCTTTACCTCTCTGTCTCTTTCTCTCCCTCTGGGTTTGGGGTTACTCCTTGTTGTCCCTGTCCCGGGTTTAGTGTGTGTGTGTACAGTCTGGCATGGATTTGGTTGGGAAGCATAATTTTAAATGAGCTTAACCGAATACATAGACAGTATAGAGAAAAAAGCCATCAGGGCATTTGTCGCTATCGTTGCTGTGGCGAGCAGCTGTGACCCCGCCCCATTCGTAAAGATCCAAGGCGAACGAGGTGACGGCGATACCCCCCCAACGCCGCCCGATGGCGACTTGTATGTTTTTTCGTGTCCATTACGTGTTGGGATTTGCGTATAAACTGCAAAAAACACACACATTGTTATATAGCATATATGTTTATATGTATATATAGATATGTATTAAGTTTAAGTTTTAATTTGTGTTATGTAAAATGTTTAATTTGAATTTATTTTTATTCGTATATAATTAAATTATACTATTTAATGCATGTTGTCTCATTTTACGCTAATTGCGATTTTACTGATTAAACAGAAACAAATGCATTAAAATAAAGACCTTAAAAATATACAGTGAGCACTCAATTATGTGAACATTAAAAATGAAAAGTTTAAGTTATCCTGAACATATAAAATGTTATTAATTCACTTAACGTTAGTTAACGTTATCGAGCGTTCAGTGTATATTATTTTTGTTGTCGTTTGTGGCACTGTTTGCAAGATAGAATCGGTGGCTAAACGATGCTGGGAAATGCACACTTGAAATTGAAACTGACTGCTGGAAAATTAACTTCAAAAGAGATTTGGCGAGCAGTTGGTTGTTGTTGGTAGTAGTAGCAGCAAAAGGGAGAGCTGTTAGCTGTACCAAAATACAGTTTTTGGTTGATAAATCAGTGCGCTCGACAGCTGCACGAGTGCTAAGTCCCGCTGACTGCCACACAGTTGTTTTGGCCCACTGCCTGCCATGGCTAGAGAGGGTTATACCATATATATATATATGTATGTAGCTAGTAGAAGGGGTTAACTACTACTACGACTGGACTGGAATGAGTATGTTGCGGTTTGTTGTTCATGGTACTAAAGTAGAAGTAGAAGTGTGTAGTGCAAGTACTTCTGGTAGCCAAAGATCGAAGAAGTACCAAAAGGCAAAGCCACCAAGAGTATCTTAAAAGGGCATGAGCAGCAAGCAAGCAAGCAAGCAGCAAGCAGCATGAAGCACGAAGCAAGCAGCAAGCAGTAGTAGCACTGTTGCAGCGACATTATATTTGTCCAAGTCATAGTCCCCATTGGCGTAGGAGTGCCCCAAAACGGCATGTGTATGTTTCTGTGTGTGTTGCATGGTTTAGGTAGCCGTGTATCCTGGTCCGGTGTGTATGTGTCTCTGTGTGTATGTATATGTGTGTGTGAGTGTTTGTAACTGCCGCTTATGCCTGACTTCATTCTATGCTTGGTGCTGGTGCTGCTGCTGCTGCTGCTACTCCTGCTGCTCCTGCAGCCATGTACTTGTGGAATTTTCTAAATCGTAACTTACCTTCCGCTCCGTTTATCATGCCGTTGACGTTTCCACTTGCCACAATACCACCACCACCACCACTACCACCATTGCCACCGCCACCGTTGGCGCTTTGGGGCACACCAATCCCGCTGCCGAATACATCGTTCTCTTGCTGCATTTGATTTGAGAAATGGGTTTCCTTGGCACGCACCACTTCGTTCAGTCCCTTGTTGTGGCCGGGCTGCTGCTGCTGCTGCTGCTTCCGACGCTGTTTGGCCGTTGTGTGCACGTGAGGTGTTGGTGTCGTTGTTGACTTGGGCGGTAATCGTAATTCTGCAAGAAATTGCACCAATTATGAAATGCCGAATGCCTCGTCTTTTGCATCGTTGGACACAAAGAGTGTGAGAGAGAGAGAGAGGGAGAAAGCAAACACACAAAAACAAAACAAATGTGAAAGGGGGGGGGGGGGGGGGCACGAAATGGGGGTATAGCTTGGCACACATCCGTTAAATACAATAAGTATAAGTACATTCGAGTGGAGCAACAACACAAAAATATTCGAGTACAACAGAACTTTAACATTGTTTTTGCTTTTGAAAGGTTTTGAATGATGGAAATCATTTATATGCAATTTGTAATACTATTAAGCACAAATTAATTAAATTTAGTCTTAAGATTTAAGAATTCAATACCGAAACATTTAAAAGATGTGTGTGTGTGTGTGCGAAAAGCCTAAGGAGCTAAAAGAGGTTGACTTCGACTTCGCTGAGTCTTTTAAGTGAAAATTGAAATTGTACCCACGCAACTTGATGCAGCTCCAATGGCAGAGAAAGTTTTCCGCTGATTGTGCAATAATTCATGCTTAGTTTCAGCGTGCTCCAACTCTCTACTTTGGTTTGGTTCAGTTCGGTTTGGCAATGGACGATTTGGGGATGTGGACTGACTGCGCAGATGAAAGATAGAGAAATGCTTCAGTCGTCTTTAAATGAGATCGATAAAAATAATAGACCGACGGAAATCCTATGTGATTTATTGCAAGGAAACTGAACGAATTACACATTCGATGAAGACACATACAAACATACATACATACATACAGAAACCCGCTGTTCATTCTCAACTAAATTGATGGTCTCGAATTGAAAGGAACTACTTGGTTAAGCCAAGGTTCTTAGCTCTATGCATGCCTTAAAAAATTGTGCATGTGCTTAGCATTGAACTTGAAAATGGTTGTTCATTCATTCATTCATTCATTCATTCGGTTGTTATGTTCTTATTTTGTTCTCTTCTTGTGTTCTTACCTTGCAATCGAATTCGCGTCTCACTCTTCCCAAGAGCATTTACACTGGAACAACTGTAAGCCCCGAAGTCGGACTTTGTCAGGTGTCGTATCGTTAGGTTGAGATGCCACGTGTACAAGTTAATCATGGCTTCCGAAATGTTATACTTGTTGCCATTATGCAGCTTAACGTTACCTGAAAGCGTACACATCGAGAAAAGTATGAGGTACATACAGCAAAAGATAAATGTTGTCAATATTAATTTTAGGTTTAGAAAGTGAAATTCTATGGAACTCTTAATATTTAATGGCCTGGCTATGCAGTAAAGCAAATCATGTTTGAATATAAATTAAAAGGATTTTAAGTATTTTTTGCTATTTCATATTCAATTTTAAAAGGCGGTCCAATAATAAATATTTAAATGTTTGGGTCTTATTAATTACCTTCATTACGATACCAGCCATTAAGTGGTTTTGGATATACTTCAACAACACACTCCAGGGTTACTTCTCTTTCAACTGGCGCTCCCACTAACTGATTGACAGCCTTTATAGATGGGGGAACTGAAATTAATAAATAATAGATATACATTTTAGTATAAATATCTAAAATTAGTGAATTTACACTAAACTAAACTAAACAATTTCCTAACTTTATTCATCAACGATATGAGCATGTTTATTTTAAACATGCGATCCATACTTAAAATGTAATTACGCATAAGAAAATAATATTAACAAAAAAAAAAAAATGGTCATCAAGCTCCACTGTGCGTCTTTTGAAGTTGCAACAATAATTTTTCACTTATTCTACTCTTTTTATTAGTTACCGCAATGATGACTGCACCAACTTCAAGCAAATGACTCTGCTGCATTCATTTCAAAGACAAACTTTTCGTTTTCGCACAGAAACTACAGAGACACGGACAGCAACGAAGAGGAGAGAAGAGAAGAGACTATGCGTTGCGATAACTTTGGGGGTGGCATTTGCTTTTTTTACGCCCGCTATTTGAGAGCTTTGTAACGTGAACTGGCTGGCTACGACGACTGTGGAGTTAGCTACACAGATTGTTTGAATGTTGACATTAAGTAACCGTAGTTGCAATACGAAGCATTGTTTTATAGTTTTGTTATCGTTTTAAGCACGACAAAGAATTTGATTTGAACCTAATTTTGAATATTCAAATATTGTTTTGAAAACAAATAGTTAAATCAATAACAACAAGCAACAGTGGCTTTGTCAGGCGACCAACTTGAACTGATTGTGTTTCCGATGTGCACATTAAATTATTTGTTGATGCTCGTGAAACTAACAGTCAGAGTGAAATGTAAACAACACTATTGGTTATTTGAACTTTTATATGTTGCGTTGCGTTGCGTTGTATAAATATGATAATGAAACTCGTGTAGCAGCGCATCAACAGCATTTCTGATACCCTGTACTCGTCACAAAAAGCAAGGTATTTCTGAAATTCTGCAAAACTTGTGCAATGAATATTATATTAATGAGTTCAATCAACTAAGAGTGTTGATTTTTAAACTTTAATATGTTCTTAACAAGTAATATACCTCAAGAGTTTTACTACCAAGATAAACTCTTCGATACTTTTTAGTTTAAGTTTTAAAAATATGATATCAAAAGTGTTAAAATCCTTTAACATGTGCAAGTGTATTTCTGAGTCGTCACTTTGAAATTGTTTCGTTTTATCTATTTAGTCTTTGCACAGTTTCCAACAGATTACAGTGACTGGGACAACCCGAAAGAAGCGCGAGTGCACAAACCGTTGGTTTGGTTGCTTGCTTGCTTGCTTGGTTCCGTTATGTTGGGTTGGGTTGGGTGCGTGAGTCGACGGCTAAGTCTGTGGTGAGTGTGAGGAGTAGGGAAGTAGTGGGAATGGTGTTTTCATAGAGTCTATTTGCTAGTGTTGTGTGTGTGTGTGTGTGTGAATGACGACTGTTTCAATGCAGCAAAGGCTCATGGTGTTGTTGTTGTTTTTTTTCTTTCGCCATAGGAGGAGCTGTTGTTGTGTTTGTTGTTTGCCGTTGTTGCCAAAGGATAATTTTAAGCCATAAATAAAATGGATTAAAGCGCAATGATCCGCTCATCAAAATAGATTTCATCCTCTGTAACTCGGGAGCATTATTAAAGCTTTTGCTGCAAAATCAATAATAAACAACAGTCCTTTTGGCTGTATAGTAGAGAGCTGTAGTAGATTTCCCGCCATATAACACTTATTTTGTTTATTTTTCGACTTTCGCGTACATTGTGTGTATGTATGTATGTATATAAAGTGATATAGTGGTATATTTAAGGGGTATTAACTTTAATTTATAAGTCTGTACAAAGTAAAAGTAGAGTGTAACTTTGTTTGTGCTTTCCTCGTTGCTTGAATTATCCGAATAGTATTCATGCACTTTATGCAACTTAACAACAAGGAATGATTATTGTAATTTTGCTTGCTGCCAGCGTAGCTTGAGCAATTTATAAGTTATGTTAATAGTTTGCAACTGTATGCATGTGTGTGTGTGTTTGTGTGTGTGTATGAAAACAGGAATAGTCCTTTTGTACCAAGAATGCTCATTGAAAGTATTTATTTATCTATTTACATTCTGTTCTGCATTAAATAGAACTTATTTTAAACTAAATAAACAAATAGTAAATGTTAACAAAAGGTTTTAACGCAATTTATTATGTTGGGTTTTGCATTTATTACACATAAACTAATTTTATTATTAACTAAACTAAGTTCCGAGCAGTTTAACAAGGATTCTTTCTTTCTTCTTTCTTCGTTTACGATATTTAAAATGTTGCAAAGAGATTAATTGCCTGGCGGCGCAAACAAGTTTAGTCTTTTAATCATTTTTCTTTCTTACAGTAAGTAACTTGAATGTTTGCATTCTGACATACTTTGGATAATGAGCGTTAACTACAAACACAAACAATACTTAAAGAAAGAAACAAGGAAACAATAAAACTTGACAACTTAAATTGACAGCAGCGATCTATTTCTTGGGATCGGACAGTACAATCTATATGCATAGTATGTAATTGTGTTTAGTAAGAGTTTTATAAATGATCTTTCATGGTCCATATGTACATATGTACAATGTGCAACGGCAACAATAAATTAGAAGTTTTGCCTGCAAGAAACGAGTAAAAAGGCCGTTTCGACAATTGCAAACTTTGAATTTGCATTTTACTGATTTTGACGTGGACACATTGCCCAAAAATTGTACTGATGTTGTATTTGTTGTTGTTGTAGCTGCTGCCATTTGGGATCTGGGATGACTTTCACTTGCATACTTTGTGCCCGGATTGTACTTAGTCTCTCACAATTACGAACTTGTGATTTTCCAAATGTTTACTACGCACACACACACACATACACACTGTCAAGTACATATGTGTGTGTGTGTGTATGAAGTATGTTTAATATATACGTAAAATGCAATGCATGAAAATACATACACACTCACATACTCATACATTTGAGTGAACAGAATAATAGAGGCAACAGCTCATGACAATAGTTCAATGTGTATGTGTGTGTTTGTGTGTGTGTGTGTGCTGGCAGCCTTCACTGCTGCTTTGCTAGTTACGACTAGTTATTACAATAGAGCACACACACACATACACATTCGTGCATTCTAATGCAACTATGATTACATACATATTGCATGTATGTATGTATGTACGTTTGATATGGTTTGGCTTGGTAGTCGAAGTGCGACTATCGCAACTTTCCACAACTGGTACTCTGAATATGACTTGACAATCTCATGGTGTTGATTTGTGTCTTGTGCCACACCAACGGCATGTTCTCATGCAACATGCCAAGCATCCGAAACAGCCTCGATTTAAGAATATTTCTGTCTGCAACATTTTCCATATATCCATACTTCCCACAACATAAACGATAAATCTACAACAGAGAAACGGCCAAACAGATCGTCCAACAACTAAAACGAAACGAAAGGAAACGAAACGGAATGGAACAAGAATTGTACTGTCAGGTATTATAAGCTTTGGCCATCAAATGCATTCGAAACTTATATTAATTACTAAATATTCCTTTTCAGTATTAGTAATTGATATATGATGATATGTATTCATTTCCACATTCAATTCTCGTACTCAGGCATTCAAAGAACTGCTTTCGAATCTATATGAATCGTATTAGGCAGAACTTACAAACCCACATTTGTATATGTATGCATGTAATTCGACCCTTACACAAACACTCACACTTACAGGTCAATTGTATGTATTAGTATTAGTAATTTCATTAACTAACTCACTAACATATACATATGCAAAATTTCATCGCTTCTATAGAATTCATAGGAATATAGTTAATTAGGTAATTATTAACTCGGCTGTGATATTGTCATATAAGTTCATCAATCAAAGGTATTTAATGCACGCAAAGCGCACATTATTGAGAAGTAAGAAAGACTAGAAGATACCCTAGTACTTAACTTTACTTTACTTAACTTCAATTTATCATATCTCCGGTGTTTCTTTACTGATTTCAAATATCAAAAATCAAAATATTGTTGGTATCGAACGCATGTGTTTATCGGAACGGCAAAATTTTAAAGAAACCTAGGCTTAGGAGAAGTTATGTTCCAAGTCAAGTCTGATTCAAGAATAAATATTCTTTATGGGGTCAGAGATGCTTCTTTCTGCCTGTTACTTAAGTTGGCACAAAACCATTATACCCTTTTTAACCCATTTTCAATAGGGTATAAGAATATGTGTGATGGAATTTTTAAACTATGTTAAGTCAACGTGTTTTAAACGGTTTGAAAAGATGAATATTCTAGGCTTTAAATTTCAAACGATTTAGTATTTTATAATATGGTTTGAGCAAGTAAAGTATATTAAAGCAAAAGCTCTTATGAAACAAAGAAAGCCTTTATCGCCCTTATGAATATGAACAACAATGACTTTTAACAATAGAAAGAAAATAATGTGTAAAGGATTTAAGCTTAGCGGCAAAAGAAGAATCTAACCAACAAGGGTTAAGCTTTTATGGGAATCACCTTATGTCAATAAAACGTATTGAGTTTTTGATAACACCATGATGTGTTCATTTTAAGACTTTCATGGACTTAATAAAATAGTGTTGATACATTTAAACTTACAGTTCACGTGCACATCAAATCGTTTGCTAACCGAGGGTGGAACTCCATTCGAAGCTATGCAAAGATAACCTCCCATATCGGTACGATGAACATTTGTGAGAGTCAATCGTTCGCCTTCCACGGACTTTAATGCTGAAATTACATCAAATAGTTTGAAAATGGTATTTAATTTCCATAAGGTATGATAATATATTTATAATCGAAGATCAAAGGAATGTATTAACTTACTAATTTACTCAATGAATTGAATAACATGAAATGATAATATCGATATTTTTCTTATGTTACCGAGAGGTTGAAAAATGCGCTTTCAGCTTAAACTCAGAACTAAGAGCGAAAGGAATTTAAATAAAACGTATTATTCTGTTAATAAGAAATAATACTAGTGTTGAATATAAGAATGAAAATCTTTTCATAAATTGATTAGAAGTATATCTTTGAGTTTGGATGGAAATAGAATAAAGAAAGCCGTATAATATATATAATTGTGTCCCAACTACGAGGTAACCTACAATAACATTAACTTATATTATGTTATTTACCTTGCTTGTCTCTACTTTCTGAACGAAGCATTATGTCTTTGCCACCCTCACGTCGCCACTGCACCGTCGGTTCCGGAACACCTATATGATATGAAATAACGTTAAATAGGTGTAAAAACATATTATACTATAATGGAACGCTACGTTGGTCATTTAACAAATTTAACTACATAAATAAGTAAGTTTTTAAAACGTAAAGAAATCATTGAACTTAATAAGATTAATTGTGTGCAATCTAAGTTGTTTCTTTTCGAAACTATGGTATTTATACCTGTGGCACTGCACATAAGCACAATGCTCCCACCTTCAGTACAGACACCTTCATCGATGTTTTGGTCAGGATGGTTAAGAATATCCGGTGGCACGACAACATCCAAATAGCCAGACTGTAAAAATAGACAATAGAACAATGTATTGTATATTTTTAAATAGAAGTCAAATAAGGAAGAAGATATCAATCTTAAATTTATGAAAAATTTCTAATCGTATAATCAAATTGCATATAGTTCTGCCAAGTAAAACAATAAGATAACAATTTTCACCGCATTCTGCACATTTTTTGGGCATTATTTACCTGTCCCATTCTCACATACTCTACTCACACACATATATATATTTCATACTGCTTAAGGTCAGGCTCAGACGCATATGGCGACAAGATTAGTGCCTTGGACCAAAACACGGAAACAAAACCTCGACTGTCGTTCGTGAAATTGGCTGGGTGACGTTGGGTGAAATGGTCAGTGAGTCTTGCGGCTAAGCTGAGTCCTCAGTGGAGGAGGAGGAGGGGCGGGGAGAAGGAAGTGTAACTGACTTACCAGACTCTTCATGGGATCTGTATTCACTTGACACATGTAGCTGCCAGAATCGTTTAGCTGCACGTGGGATATGTGAAGTTTCCAGGTGTTGTGTCCATTGTGTGTCACTGATAATCTCGGATTTAGGGATACCATATGTGTATGTATACCAAGTATTGCTTTTGAATCTGACTTAATCCATGCCACCTGAAATTGCAAAAGCAAAAGGGAGATATGCAGTGTATGTCGTAGTATTACATGTTTCCTTCCTTCCTTCTCAGTCAAGTTCACTAACATCACCCCACAATGTCCCACAAACATGTAGTTACTTGTTATGGACACATACACAGATACACACATACATGGACATGTTTGTTTGTATGTTGCTTAATACGCTGTATCCCGGCAGACCAAAATATAATTTTATACTTACGCGCACAACATCTTTATTTATGTACACACATCCATGTATATGCATGAATGCCTGTCCTCTATGCGAACAAGATTAAATACAGGAGGGGTATTGGTGCGTAACGACCGTTTGGCTAACGCAAATACCATTAAATGGCTTATTAGTGCATTTACCAATAGGTTTGGGGGAACAGTAGCCTGCCTTTTATGTTACTTTTTGCAGGTAGACATGAAAAGTCATAACGCGATTTTGTATTTAAGTACGCAAAACAAAAACTTATTTACTAAAATATATCCTTATATAAGTTTTGTACCTATTAGTTGTTCAACCTAAACACAAATAGATCAAATCATTTTATTTCTACCTTTTTCACAAACAATAAACAGCTGTGCGATGTGTGAAAGCGATCGTGCAAAAGCATATCGATATTTTAGAAACCTATCGCTTAAAAGCGTTGCCACTTTACATTTTACACAATTACAGCCGTGGTGAAATTGAATAAATCATCATGATTACAACTTTAACTTTGAGGATTGTTTTTTATTTTTGTTTAACTTGTTTAATGTGATTAAGATACGTACCCGATATTGTCCCAATTTGTCCACAACGCACGTAAAGGATATGTCACGGCCTTGTGGTACGCTTATATTTGATAGTTGTGCCAGAAATTCCGGTCCCGCTTCATCAGCTTCGTTGTGACCTGTGAAGTAAGAAATAATTATAAAAGAAACAATTAGTGAGCACAGCTGAGCGCAGTAGAGCGTATCAACATATAAAGCTTATGATTCAAATACTAAAGGAAAGCAAAAAATAAATATATAACTAAACGAGCAAAAAAGTTGCAGTGGACAACTTTGGACTCCGCAATACTTTGTTTGCATTGCATGTGACGTAAACTTATTCTATGTTGAACAATTTTATATAGTACTTTATTAATATACTAGAACTTTTCGTACTAGCATACAAATGAATTACACAAATGTAAAATGCGCATGTGGGACCCTTTAACAAATGAGCAGCTGAAGGTGTTATAAGTATGTGAAGCAAAAATGTTTGGTGCCATAAACGTTTTATTTGGTGCTCATGCGTTATTAATATATATTTTTGTGTTTATTAGAACGCTTAAAATCTTCAAATTCGATATTTAATCTCTTTACACGAGTTTTGGAGTTTGCTTCCATTTACATTTTGTATCCATTATACAACAAATTTATCTATTTTTTTTTTGCCATGCTGCAAAGCTTATACTTATGTTAATGTACAGCTTATAAATAATTAGCAAAGCTCATTAAAATATTACATATTATTTTTACAGTAAAACTATTTTGTGCGAACTAGAACTAAAAATGTTAAAACAAAGTTTTGTGCAGTTTTACCTTGCGTATTTGATAATGAATGACTTCCTTTTGTGCACAATGCTCCGCTGAGTAACAAAATAATGACAGAGGCTAAGGTCCAGACACAGAATTTAGTCTGATTCATTTGGGCAGTCTTCATTTTAATAATCGTCAATGGATCTTCAGGTACTTCCAATAAAAACTTACAAATTTAATTTAATGTACAATAATATGAATACAAATCTCGCTATTCGAGCTGATCCCTTGCTTGTTGGTATTCGTCTGTTTATACCATATAAGCAGTTCCGCCTAGTATTGTCTGCGTTAACATATCATCAGTAAAAAAGAAATCCAGATTGTTTCTGAAAAAGTGACAAAAGTAATTGGTTTAATTTCAGTTTAAGATTTATTATTTTATTTAAGGTATTTAACATCATAAATTTGAAAATGAATTTACTTTTTGCTTTCTTCATTTTGTTACTTAAAGTATGTTTTGCTTTAAGGTCTCGGCGCTTGCTTACTTTTTCTAGCATGATGCAGGCGAGGAGCTGTTAATGCAATAATTATCTTTATTTGTACAGCTATTTTCTCAACCGAAAGGCATAAACCGAAAGGGCAAAAGGCAACCAAAGTTAAAACCAAATTCCAGCTGTGGAATGCGTCGCGCAATTCACTTTGCCAAGTGGAATTTCTGTACCAAATTTTAAGTTGTATACAAAAATTTCAAAAGTGGTGGAATAATACAACTAATTCAACTGGGGTGAGTTGTGGCTACAATTTAAAATAAAAATATTCAAGAACTCAGCAGGAAAACTCAAAATTTAATGCCTTAGATAAAAGAGAACAATAAAAGAAAAACAACATTATTAAGTAAGTTACAGTTACTCTTCCTAATGCAGATCATGTTATGATCTACTACTATATTTAAAATTCAAAAATCATAGCATACTTTTGAGGGCTCCAAAATGCCTTAAGGAATGCACTGTGCTACAGATTGTTAGATTATAGAAAAGAATACAGTGTGAAAAATACTCATAGGCATTTAATGTACATCATTTGAAAAGAATACAGTGCAAAAAATATTCATAGGCATTTAATGTACATCATTTGGAGTACAACAAATGTCAAAGTATCAACAAACAAAAACAGACGAGATATAAAATAGAAAAAAAAATTACTTAACAAATGGTTTGGAGAGAAATGTTGTGTTGTTTTTGTTTTTATACTTCTCATTCTCACGCCTTATCTAGGGGCCAAATGCTGGGCAATGCATAGGCCTCTACATACTATATAACATGATCCTGATTTGCTTGCGCATAGCTTTGCCCAAGCAAAATGACAGCGACAGCAGCGAAAACGGCAGTTACAATGAAAACAAGAAGGGAAACAAACAATAAGAAAAACCACAAACAATTTAAATGGATTATGTGTTTACACTCAAAGTGGAGAAGAATGGGCAGGCAAGGAGCAGGCGAGGAGGCGAGCAGCGAGCCACGGACTGCTGGTCGTGCGGGAGTTAAGCGGTGTGATGGAAGTAGTAGTTGTGGCAGTAACACGAGCAGCAGTGTTGCAAATTGATGGTAGCTCTTCGTCATCAAATGGACAAACAGGCGGCTGGCTGCTCCTCTCGCTCTTGCCAACCAGCCAACCAGCCCATCTCTGCCTACCAAGGCATCAGTTGGATGAACGAACTGACAAGTTCAAGGCAGTGTGGGTGCACTGCGGGACAAATGATGGAGAGCGAGAGAGACTGTGGTATGAATACCGCACTGGGCTGCTGCTGCTGGACGAAGCGAACGAGCATCTGGCTATTGGCAGTGCCACAACTTCCAACTGTAGGGATTACGCTCGGAACGCAAGCAAGCAAGCAAGCAAGGAGGCAGGCAGGCAGGCAAGGAAAGCAGCAGCAGCAGCATCAGCATGCGTGTGGATGTGGATATATCCATGTTTTCTGTGCGTTTACTTGCTCGTTCACTTGTTATTTTTGTTTTTTTTTTTTATTTGTTTGTTTTCACAAACGGAATTGTTTTTAATGAGATTTCAGACGCAAATCTTTTTATTTGAATTTTTATTTTTAGGCCCGTCGGAAATGCTTTCGACCACACCAGTTACTTCTGATTAAAAATTGTGGCGAATGGAATTTCGTATTACCCCGACAGTGCACAATTTGGAAATTCCGCATCAGAATCCGGCACAACCTAACGTACGTATACGTATACATATATATGTATATTTGTCTATATCTATATCTGCTGTCCGAGCCGAGCAATCTGGTCATGCAAAATCCACACAATCCACATGCGTAATGTGCAACTGTATGCACTAATACTACATACTGTGCACGTGTGTGTGTGTGTGTGTGTGCTTGTTCACATACATATTGCAGTAAGTGTAAGCTTTCGGGACGGCTCTCATCACTGTGATAATGGTTAGAGACGGTAGGCACTATTTTCTGAGGATTGTCCGTTTTAAATTTAACATGACAACAGTTTCATGTGATTTTAGCCGAAACGGAATATGAATAAATGGATCAGGCAGGCACTTTATGGTGAATGGCAATGATGACAAACACATTCACACACACACACATACACACCCACACAGTTATACAAAAGAAACGGGAGTTGGGTTTACTGCTTGCTTATTGCTACTGCTTGCTTCTGCTGCTGCTGCTGCTGCTGCTGCGGTCGTTGGCTGATGTTTGGAGTGGTGCGAAAGCAAACATGAAATGTGGTTAAAGCATTTTATGCAATCGCATTGCCCTTTTTTCGCAACCCAATATATATGCCAACAAGCAAGCCGGATAAGGCCAGCGATGGGTTGGTCATTTGTAAAATCCTTTGATTGAAATCGTTGAGAATTAAAAATTCCAACTGAATATTTTCTTTATTTTAACACACTCGGCAACGCCGCCGATTAATTGTCGATGAATGACCATCATGCTACCAAGCAACTGTAATCGTACCAATAATTGATTACTGTGATTTTTACAAGCATTTCACTGCACACACACACACACACATACAGACACATATGTGAGTGCTTTCGAGTTATGTATTAACAAGCCTTTTGTGAGCTGTAGGCATATGCTTATATATATATGTACGTCAGTGTTGGTTGCACGTTGCAACCCTATAAATCTCTACTTATCACGAGTAGGTACTATCAGGCTGTTTTCCGGTTATAAATGTTTCACTTGCAGCTTTCTTTATCGCATGTGAAAACAGTTTATAATTATATTGTTAAGCCAAAGCTTTAACCAATGAGGTTTTAAGAATATTGGAAACAAATTTCATTTGTCAAAGGTTGAAATTATAATCAAAATCATTTAACGATTGGGTACACATACAATCCAATGAATATTTATGGAATTGCAACATAAATGTACGAAAATAACTTTTGATATTTTGTCCCCTCTATTTCAATTTAATCCGCTGATAAAGCTTTCGATTAAATTTACAGTTGTGAAAATCCAGGGAAAAATATTTAACTGACTGACAGATGATTTTGAAACCGTTATGTTCGGGGGAAAATGATTTTGGGGCTTGTGTTAAGATAATTATTCTAAACAAACCAACCCAAATCGCTTCTGTTTATAAAATCTTCATTCCATGCATCGACTGACCAATTTTAAGCAATTTTCCCGATTTTTGTGCGTTTGTAAATAATTTATTAAAAACGTAGAACTTAAAAAAAATTAGCTTCTCCAAAGGCACCCGACTTCTTAGCTATATCAAAGATATAAGTAATTATCAAAGATATAAGTAATCTATTTTCGCTATCACACTAATAGTTAGGACATTATGTTGCTTCTTGAAAGGACCTTAACTGCTCTGGAAGATCAAGTTTTTAACAAGAAAGTAGATCAAAGCACATTATCGATAACTTGTACTAGCCTTATCTTTATGTTTATTAGTGTTTTGTGTCGTTCCAATCGGAAACCCAACAACTCGAACAACCTATCTGTTAAATTTATTATTCTTACTGGTTTTCAACTCTTCCGTGCATTTTCGAGCAACTAGAATACAATTTTGGTCTATTTACTCCTGAATGATTTGAAAAAATAGAAGTAAAATATTTTTAACACATGCTTTTTGTACATAGAATGCATTTATGAAGCTCAAATTACTTCGCATGTTTTTACCACTTTTTTCCAAAAAATAACAAATAAATTGTTTGCAATTATCGTATCAATAAAAACTTATACTTAACGTTTTGAGGAAACCGTAAGTATTATTAAAAACATATTCCCTTAAATAAGTTGCTTAACTTATTGTTTATTTTTTGGCGTGTAAGTAAAAGGAAAATAAAAGTAGCTTCCAGGTACCGTTTTTATTTTTCTTGTATTATAACAAAAATGAACATCAGAATTCTACATCTAACAGTTGCCGTAACATTAATGATGTGAGTGTAGTTAGACCGTAAGTTGCAGGAGAATGCCATCCTGCAACACGCCAAAAATTTCTTTTCGTTCTTGTGTTTACTTTACTTTTTACACCTTACTTCGTTCTAGTCTTGGTTTTTTTTTTTGACAACACGAGCTTTTTTAAGTTTTCTCCATTGTCGATGCGTCCTTATTTACTTCCCAAAACAAAAAAGAAATGTAAAAAACAAAAAAAACACTCAAGGATGCATTAAGTTCCATTTTGTGTGACACAGCGAGTCCTCTGCATAAATGTCGGCGTTTCTGAAGCGCCAATGTAAAAGTCAAAGTTCTTTGCATTTGCATTTGCATAGCGTCAACATCATCACATCATCACATGTGACAGTGAATCTGTTCCCGTCCTGTTTCCTGCGACCCAATGATGCGAATATACAAAAAATTATATTGAATGTTTTCGCTGTCTTCAATCACGTTCGTAAAAGCCAAATCATAATGACACGTTTAAGCAAGTGTGCACTTTTTTTCTTTTTTCTCGCAACAGATGTTGCGAATAACTTATTTTCCGCGTCAAATATTTGAATATATTTAAGTATGATATAGTACGTTTATATTAGATACTAAACTAATGGTTTCAATTAAATACATTAACTCAAAGAAGTCAATTTAAAAATGAGATAAGAATCTTAAGATACTTTTATAACTTTTATTGGCAGTAAAACAAAAATATAAATAAAACTATTTTTTGCCAAAGGTTTTTGAAACATACAGAAGACAAATCTCCGGCCCCAGAAAGTATATAAATTCTTGATCAGCATCAACAGCCAATTGGATACAGCTAGAGACTATTAGAGCTAGAGCCTCCAGATTTGGAACATAAGATCATCTAAGTCCTAGGCAGTACAAATTTGTTTTAAATTTTCAAAAACTTCTTTCACTTTTCGATATACACACGCCAAACTACAAACTTGGAAACAGTGTTTCAAACTATAGACGAATAATGGAAATCTGTAACATTTATTCTGTAACCGGTTGAGAAAAACCTGGAACATTGAAGTTTAGATAAGTTTGTAATATACGCTCAGAAAAAAACGTAGTACAAATAAGCATATAAAATTAAAAATCCAACTATTTTCGTGTGTGATTTAACATTAATTATGATAATGCTTAACGTGTGCTCTAGTTAAATCAGGAAATTGGTATTAAATAGTAAAATCAACATTTATCCTAGTTAGTCTAATATGTTGATGTAATAATTGATGCACAAAATATTTGATTTAAATATTCTTCATACTGAGTTTTAATATTAGAATTTTAATTTTAATATCTTGGATACCCTAAAACAAGGTATGGCATAGTAGCCAAGAAGCGTTAGACAAATTATATATATAATTGTTTCCAATTATATATATAATTTTCCTATGCTAGTAATGTAATTGAAGTTAATTAAATCAAACATAACGAATACAAAATATGATGGCCAGCATAGCGATTTGAACCTGAGAAAAATCTCATTTACTAAGCGGATGTCTTAGCCATTGCGCTGTTGACCAAAGACTATGTAATGAATATTCATTATGTTGAAATTATATCCAGTGTGAGTGTATACATTGATGCGAATTTACAGTTCTAAGAATATAAACGTATAAGAAGACAAAAAATACGGTGGTATGTTTCTAAGCGTATGTCGCACTTTTTGAGTTCATGAGTAAGTTCGTTATCAACCTTCAAATGAAGCACATCGTTTAATATTATTATTACTTTAAAGCCAAATTCGCTGGATAATCAGAATCTTTTTCATCACATTACATAGTCTTTGCTGTTGCCAAACATGTTTCGTATGCAGTTGGTTCGAGTGTTAAACGAAAAAGCTTCGGATCGGAACTAAACGTCTGCTCTTTAATTTTCAAGCTGATCACACTAATTGGTAATATGATGGTTGTTTGAATTACCTAT
Organism: Scaptomyza tumidula; assembly: GCA_035044465.1. Taxonomy (NCBI): domain Eukaryota; kingdom Metazoa; phylum Arthropoda; class Insecta; order Diptera; family Drosophilidae; genus Scaptomyza; species Scaptomyza tumidula. Next base: position 405,548 of record JAWNNW010000595.1, on the reverse strand, counting down.
GGTGGCTTTGAATATAACACTTTATTTTAAATGTTAGTTATTGAAAATGCTTGCATAGTTGGATTAAATAAGGTTGAACGTTAAAATTAACATGTCATGTCAATTAGTTTTGATTTAAGCTGCATGCACTTTGTTTTTAATACATTTCATATTCGTTTAGCTGTTCAATTATGTTTTTAATTGAATCATCACGTTTTATAGTTAGATTAACTACGTTTTATAGTAAAATTAACTTTTTTTCATAGTTGATTTATGTGTGGTTTTTTCTCTTACACACACTTGTAACTGTGTGTGTTAAGTTTGGGGTTCAGGGTATCTTCTAGTCGAGACTTTTTGACAAGAGCCTTCTTAGTTGTTTAAATTTATTAACGTTGAGAATGGAAATGTTCACATATGTATATGCGTAAAGTTAATAAAGCAATGTCTCTTTTTATAAATTAATACGCACTCAAACATATATATACATAGATAAATTACTATAGCGTAGCATAGACACTTGTTTGTGTGTGTGTGAGTGTGTGTGTGTAAGGACAAGAAATGTAAGAGACACAGTGCTCAGTCCGTAAAATGACAATGTGCAACTGTGTAAAAGAGGCAACTAAAAAATAGTTGTCCAGCAAAAGTTGGCACACAACACAAACAATAAAGACTGAGAGAGGAGAGATAGATATCAGTTGGGTTGTGTTGGGTTGTGTGAATGGTTGTGAATGGTTGTGAATATATGTAATAGTTTGGATAGCATTCGATGCACTCTCTAAGTTTTGTTCACCACTATTTGATGATAATAATAATAATATAAATTTCTATGCCGTAACCAAAAAGTTTAAAAAGAGAGAGTGTGTAGAAATCAGATAGTAGACAGTTCTGCTTTCTTCTTGTTCACAAACTCATTTGCCTATATACATATATTTATATGTAAACTCATTTTGCAGGCGAGTCCTTAAGCCGTTACCACTATTCATAAACTGTACCCCCCGCCACCGCCTCCTCCTCCTCCTCCTCCTCCTCCTCCTGCTTCTTCTTGTCACGTCTCTGTTGCCAATTGAGTTGTGAAGCGTGCCGTGTCTGTTGACTTTGCTCCTTATCAACAAGTCGCCACTTAATTCAATTACATTAGATACGACGAACAAACGAACAAATACACTAGGATGAGCAAGGGGGCGGGGAACGAGGCGGTACAAGGCGGGTCGTAGAGAGAGAGAGGTCGGCGAGGTCGGTCTGATATCTATGTTAAGAGGCGGCAGCAACAGTGGCAGTGGCAGCGGTCGCGGCGATTCAACTTTTTGTTGCAAGCATTCGCCTGGCACTAGTTGCGATAGGCCAAGCATAGAATTAGAATTGCGGTAAGGACTACAGCTGAGCTCCCAGCATCCTCCCATCTCCATCTCCATTAGTCTACCATCTACACATCCATCTGCTACTTGGAATATGAACAGAAAAGTATGGTTAAGAATAAGGCACTTAATAGCCGCCGGCATTTTAATTTACATATTTTTACCACTCGATTTAAATGTCTGTTTCAATGGGCTTGTAACAAAACCGAAGGTTTTTCATATTTTCTCACAACAAAAACAACAACAAAAACAAATTGTCAAATCCTTAAATGCTCAAATGTCTAAGGGCAATCAATTCCAGAAGCACCAACAACAACAACTTGTTACTATATAATTTTTCAGCTGACCATTTTCAGATTTTGCCAATCAACACAAACGAAACAAATAAACTTGTTGTATATATATATATATATATTTATAATTCCATACAGACCATGATTGTTATGTACAAATAATTATATATATTAATATGTAGCTTTATGTATTAATTAAATTTTAAGCGCTTGTACATACATATTTGGATTTATCGGAAGTTCCGTAAAGACAAAGAAATTTTCGACTTGATTCACTTTCATTTAATCTGCAGTTAATTAAGAGTTATTTGCAATATGTATATATGTCTTTTGAGTTCTGAAACAATATTATTGTCGATTAATTTCACTGATTTTAAAGTGTTTCTCCTTTTGTTAAGATAGTTGTTATATTATCTGATTGCTTGTATAATTAGTCAAACTTTTTCTTTTACACTTAAAGTTAAGTTTTTGTGGTTTTTGTATTACGGTTCCAAAATCTTTAACTGTTAACTTTTTCGTTGCCATAACATCGATAAAACCAAGCTATATTTAGTTACTTCTAAGGCAGTCTCGATAAGCAAGCAAAGCTATTCAATCTAGTCGTTAAACACATGTTTTGCTTGCATACCAAAAGAAAAAGAAGAAAAGACGAGATACTAACTAGTCTGGACCCAAAAGCGGAGCAAGGGCAAAGGCTTGGACTTAGTCCGGCGTCTGTTGCAAAGACAAATAGAGCTTACTAGCTGTAATTACCCGGCTTGTCCGTGTCAAAGTTAAAATGATTGCCCGGCTTTCGACCAATTTCCGTCCGTATATTTTCCACAAGACGGTAAAACCTGAATTGATTAATTTATATGCCATACTTTCAAAGTTAAACACAAATTTTGTTTATTTCGTCGATTCGAAATTGGAACAAAAGATTCTTTCTACTTTGGAACTAGTATAACACGCGTCAAATGAATTATTGCCAGTTAGATTATTATTATTTCTTTTTAAGTAAAGTATGTATTATTTAATAAGCTAACAAAACTAAATACTGCAATTTTGTGTTAAGAAAAAATATGTTAAGATTTTTTACATGGAAATGGATACTTCTTTTTATAGTCGTTGCTTGAACTTAATGACTTAGCCCAACAAAATTAATCAGCTTGAATCCATTATAACCTTATTCTCTTTACAAGCGGCATCTATTATAAACGAAGCCGTATTCATATTGTTTATCTTTATCTTGCTAATGAGTATTTAAATCCTAGCTGACCTATATATATATTGACATTGTTGGAATTGAAAGCTAAATTGATTGTTACCTTGTGGTAAACAAATAAGTTGATGAACAACATTTAAATTAGAAATCAATCTGAATATCTGTTTAATTTGACAAAAATATAATAACTATGTATAATATTGGGTTTGCTATATCTATCGTTTGTTTTTAAACAAGTGCTTATTTCGTGAATGGTAACACTTAGCTCATATTTGATTTGACAGATAATTAGCTTTGTCCTTCCGCAGAACGAATATGATTGTGTATACGGTTGAATTGATTGTTACCTTGGGTTAAACAAATAAGTTGATTGACAACATTTAAGTTTGAAATCAAGCTGAGTATCTGTTTAATTTTACAAAAATATGATAACTATATATAATAGGTGCTTAGTAAGATCATCTTATTAAACCTGATCCCATTAAAAATGGGAAAAAGGGTATAATGGTTTTGTGCAAAAGTATGTAACAGGCATAGGGAAGCATCTCCGACCCCATAAAGAATATATATATTCTTGATCAGCATTAACAGCCGAGTCGATATATGTCAAGAATGTTTTTTCCTTAGATATCGGAGGCATTTCCCAATATTTTTTTTGTGACCGAAAACGATTGTGCATTTACGCATCAGGAATGGGGTCAAATACCACCCAAAGAAAAAAAAACTCTGTTTTTGAGAGTTTACAGTATGTTTCATATGGCTCAAAAGACCAAAACTGAGCTGACCACAGAAAAATAAATAAATAAAAGAAATTTCAAAATGTGATAAACATAAAACTTGCTTGTCCGAGACATATATTGTTATTTTCTGTGTATCAGAATCAACTTGACTTATCTTTAAATCCTTGAAAAATTTTTTATATTCTTTTGTGGTCTGACGTATATATATCTTATATCTATACCGATATCTAAAAATAAAAATCGTATGTTATTAAATTCACAACAATATAGATATAGATATTTTTGATTTTATAAAATAAATATTAACTGAATATATTTGTAATATTATAAATGTGGAAGAAAATCATTGGCTTATTCAAGATGATTGAGTTTATTTGTAAGCAAAACTAAATAAATATATATATGTATATTTATTTTGTAAACATTTAGTTTGAAACTTACAGTTAAGACATGGATAGAAGAAGACCCGTTTTAAGCATTGTTTGCCATTTCGTTATTTGTTTCGATTTCATGTCCTGTTCGTGATGTGACAAGAACAGCAACAGCGACAGCAATGTTTGTTTGTTTGTTTGTATCCTGATTGCACTTCAAGTGTTGGACCACTTAAGTTTTAAACAAAATTAATTGCCACTGCATTTTAGCATTTTACCATTTTAGCATGAGACAAGTGATCGGTAATTTTTCAAACATTAATTGCATACCAATTAGTCTAATCGAATAATATATATACATATAGATAGAACAGAAGAAGCGAAAGCGAACAGAACGATGCAGCTGAGACTAATTAATAACTATTTTGACTTTCGATTTTTTTAATAAGATTTAAATAGTTGAAAATTCTTATTTATTTCAACACCAACTTGTTAGTTTAATATATATATATATATATGTATTTAAGACTTGTTGTAGCCAATTACAAACATAACGACGGTAATTCACGATTTTAGTTGGGAGCTTCGATATCGGTTGTCGCTAACAATTTGTATTTCTATGCAACTTGAACTCGACCGTCGCGCGACAAGCTCTGATTGGAACTGAAACGAAGTCGTCTAGTGATAAGTTGTCCGTGCCGTGCAATGCTCGAATGTTGCACATCGTGCGCGTTCGGATGCTTGCACGAAGCCGACTGTTGCCCCTTCGATGGGCGGGGAGAGTGTTTACTGCGCACCCATTGGCAAGCATTTGGCAAGGGGTTGGAGAGAGCATACCGTAAGGATTCTATTGTATCATGAAAGGCAGTTGGGAGTTCGTCACATAGATTCCACCACGTGGCGTTGTGGATTTTGTTTCGTCTGCAATGTTTTTACCTAATAAATCATATTCTAAGTTACTATGCGAATACCGAAGCGAATGTTTAGATCGTATGCAAAAATTGGTTCAATAGAGAGTTGTTAACTAACTTCTTGTATGTTAGGCATAAATAAATTGAATGTCTCGGGAGCTATAAGATAATATACATAGATATATATTATATAGATATAATACAACCTTTCAACTAGTCACAGCTTTTCAAAATAATCTATTTTAACTGCGAAAATTAAAAAATATTAATTTATGTAGATTATTTGGTAATTTGATAAACATCAACGTACCTTATCTTTTTTAACTCGCACAAATAATATCAAAATTATAAATTTTCACATGTAGAAGGAATATTTTATACAAACATTATTAATATATTAATTATCATTCCTAGTCACAGAGCTATAAAATATTTTCAATGGGTATAGTCTTAGTCGATCATTCATTATTTAAGCATTATTATTTGTATTTGATGTATTTGAAATACATCTTCAATTGAAGCATTTTGGAAATTCAACTTCCTTTCATGAATAAAATTACATTGCTAACCACAAAAATCATACAAATAAATAACGAAATATAAACAGAAAGAGAAACAAAAACATTGGTCAAACGTAAATGCCGTGTACATATTTGTTTCAAATATTTGAAATTCTTTTCTAAGCATAGTCTCCAAAATAATTTCGCTCAACATTTTCAAGGTCCTTTTTTTTACGGTTTATTCATTATTCCAATGCAATGAAGCTTTTGATGCGTATATGCGAACGAGTGTGTCTGTGTGTGTGTGTGTGTGTGTGTGTGTGTGTGTGTGGAACAGACACACAAATTTGCGCCTGTGGAGTATGTGGTCAGTATTCTGGCAAGCGTGTATCTATAAGAATTAGTCTAGGGTGGAGATAGGGTTGGATAAAGCTGTCTGAGGGTTTAATTTTTACACCCATTCAAATGTTGTGGAGTACAAAAGAAGGGTTCTTTTGTCAAGGACTTATTCCAGCACATAATAAAACCAAATAAAGATAGATTTTCTAACAGGCCGTAAATTAAATACCTGTACTCAAAACAGTTAAGGCTTTTTGCCATTAAGCATAACTCACTTCTTTTAAGACTGATCATTTCTTTAACGTTTTATTATACACCCAGAGAGAAAAACCAACTTTGAAACTATGAAACTTAGTTAATTCAACTATACAACATGTTGATTTAACTAAAAACATTGGCAAACAGCAAAATTTAAATCAAAGTGTACTTTATATTGACATGACTACGTTTTTCTCTAAGTGTAATGTAATTGTGCGCGTTTTTGAGTTTTCTTAATACTTACTAATACTCATTATTCTTATTCTTAATAATACTCATTAAAAGTACTTTACTCTTAATTTAATCTGCTTTCCATCTAAAAAAAAGAGATTAAGACGATTAAAACTAAGGCGATTATTAAAATAAGCTTTTCATTAAGCTAGGTATTATATATTTTTTTGTGTGTTTTATAAATAGCATTACTGCTTATATACTTTTTGTTTGAGTGTATTCAATAATGTGTACAAAAACGCAGTTGAAAATCTCCACAAACAAAACAAACCGAAATCAAAATAAATTGATGTTAACTTGACATTGAAACAGTTAATCGCTATTAAAGTTAGTAACAAACATTTTTAATAACTTCAGAAAGTCTTTAGTCTGTATAAAATAAAGTATTAACATATCTGTTAATGTCATTCTCATTCTCATCTCAAGTAGAAGAAAGGAATATAATAAATTTTCAGCACTAATTGCGGTTGGTTAGGAATATTTTCCATAACTAAATATGATTATTTGATTAGATTAAAGCAAATATTTCTCGTTCGAATAGAACAAAAGAAAACACTATCTTATGACTTAAACATATATCAATTCAATACATATCCTTAAGAAAAAGGAAAATAATCACGAATTAAAATATTGCATATATTTTTTGAGATCTTAATGCATATATATATACATATATACACCCATCGATGATCTTTTAATTGGTTACAGGGTATATGTAAAAGTCAAGGACTCTCTCACAGACATAAAAAAAAGAAAGAAAGAAGAAGGAAGAAGGAAAAATATTCATGAAAGGCATTAGCCAGGCATCAATTGACTCTTGTCATGGCCACTTGGTTCAGTTGTCGTCTTTCATCGGTGGTCCATATCTGTCTAATGCCAAAGCAGACACGAACATTAGCGTTGTGTTTGTGTGAGCATAAGTTCAATACTTATGAGAGATGAAGCTTATAGGTGTACCTGTGTGTGTGTACCACTTGGAATACAATCGAAAAGCCGATTTACTTTGTACAAGTCGAGTGTCTTAGGAAAAAAATGTTTGCTTTTTGGTTTTTCAACCTAAAGAAGAAGCAGGAGGAGCGAGAAGAAGTGTAGTAGAAAAGTAGATGGCATGGCTTACCGAGTCGGTGCTCACGGTGCCGAAAAACAAACGGAAGTTGTTGCAGGCAAACAGGCCCAGACAGTCAAACAGTTGAGGCAGTTGAGGCAACCATGCATAAGGAACGACAACAGCAACGGCTTTGTTGGCACACACACACACACACAAAAAAAAGCACGCGAAGAAGAAGAACATGAAGATGAAGAAGAGTGCCAGGCAACGAACACAGGAACCCAGAAAGATCTCCGGCAAGATGGGTACAGGAGACGAATGCGAATTCGAATGCGCCCTTTTTCGCGAATAACGAATTGCAAGCGACTCGCTCTGGTGCCATAACACAATAAGAGTATATGTATACATACGTACTTACTACTTACACGCACACCCACACACACACACCCACCCATACACACATACAAACAAACACTTACTGTGTGTTTCAGGAGATTTCACATCATTTATTGTTCAAAGTCTTTTCTTGCTTTGTATTTTTTTTCCTTTTTTTTGTTTTTTTTTTCGTTGTTGTTTGAAAAGCTTCAGCAACATCAGCATCAGCAACCCACTTGACTGACTGACAATAATCTCTGTTGTTTCGTCGAATGTAATTATTGTTGCTGTTGTTGTAATTGTTACTCTTCTTCTTCGTATTGGCAGTCCAACGGTTTAAGTACCACTGTACCAATGTACCAAGGGTTGCTCTACCATTGGTGTGTTTGTTGTTTTTGTTGTTTTTGAACGATTGACAGTGTTTTAATGGTGGCGATTACAATGATTCTTGACTGTTTACTTGGTTGGTTCGTCGTATTGCAAACAATTAGCCTCTTTGCTGAACGACAAAGTTGATGTCAAGGCGAACCAGCTTAAATAGACGATGAATGTCACTTGTCTTTATTATTTTGGTACATATAAGTAGTTCTTAGAACTTATTACTGTTGAACTCTCTCGCAACTTATTGAGTACCTCTCAGTCAGTCCAATTAGGTACAAGCACTTGAAAGTTCAAACAAACAAAAGTCATGTTTTTTGTTATTAAAATGTACTTATGTATCTATATACATATATATCTATATATGCCTAATCCCATTGTACAGCCCCCCATGCCCCGCTCATTGTTGCATTCACATAATCCTTTTAATTAAGAGCATTCTGTAATCCAATTTTAATTCCTCATTAGTTGAGATTATCATCATTGTGATAGAATAGCATTTATCAAAAGCATCTATCTAGCAATAACAGTTTCTGTTCCATTCACATTCCACATTGCAAAAGGCAGCAAGCGCAGTTGTAGTTGTAGTTGTAGTTGTAGCAAGAGCAAGCAGTAAAAGAAGAAGACGAAGACGAAGAAGTCGCTATCTATCTACACATTCGCCACATCACAGCATCGCAGTATATCTAAGTTTCATTATGTCGACTTCTTAAAGCAGCCATCTTATAACTGTATATGTACGTATGTATGTACGTATGCATGGGTAACGCTGTTAAAACCCGCATTTGCGAGCAATATATACATACATACGATTGAATGGCAATGCGGTCTCAAGAAGCGAGAGCGAGAGAGACAGAGCAAGCCAAGCTAGCCATGCTGATGTTCTAGTGCTGAAGGCATTTTACTAAGCCGTTGAGATTCACTCAGCTAATCCTCAACAAGAAACTCAGTAAATCCGAAAGTGTTTCTTGGATTTTATTATTTAAAGTGATTAAAAGTTATTGTTGCCGGCTGCCATTGACGTTGACGTTGCTGCTTCTGCTGTCTTTTCTGTCTTTTCTGTGTGCCTTTGCCTTTGCTTTTTCGACTTCTCATTTGAGCATATTCTATTCTATGCGCCGCACACTTTGGTGGCTTTGCTTAAAAAGTGATTATGTAAGCACAATAAAATCCTAGTTGTTCGTTCAGCTGTAGATTCGTTCGTGCTTACAAAATTTTGTTGTCATTTGTTTGCCAAAAAAAAAAAGGATTTATCTTTCAACTATTGCCAACTTGATTTACGCACTCAAAAGAAGTTCAACTTTTAGCTATTGTATTAACAAATATCTTCTAAAAACTTATTTCGCAGGATTAATTTACTTTCAAATTAGTTCGTTGTGAAGATTTTAATATCATATTTTCATGTTAAAAACGTCACATAGTCAACATATTGACCATGCTCATCTTAACCAATAAAACAAGTTGTTCTTTATGACTTAACACATTTAGTGTCATGGTCAAAAAGGGATTTTCTTTTAAATGCAGCTTAAAAACATGTGAAAACTTTTGCAGTCGCAAACTGTGAACTTTTCAATACTCTTTCTATTTACAGTGTAAAAATAATAGTCGGAGATTTATTTTATATCATTTAACGATTTCTCGCTTGCAAAGTGTTAATTGTTAAGTTAAATAAACATCTAAAAACTCTTATATTTAAGATCAGCATTTTTAGCCGAATCGTTATAGCAATTACCTATTTGTCAGTCTAACTGTTTGTCTATTGCAGTGGTCGGGGAACCGGGGTAAATTACCCCAAATGGGGTAAAAACGCAATTTTTGGGGGTAAAAATGAAACTTTTCATAGAGTTAAAAGTATATATTTTTCATCGCCATGGGGTAATATTAACTTACACATAAATATTTTGGTGTAATGATTAAAAGAGTTTAAACGAACTAAGACTCAAAAACGAATTTAAAACTCAAAATGCATAAAGTTCTACAACTATTGGCACCCTTCCTTATAGATTTTAGCACTTTGCCAAAATACTGCCGAGTTATTGCTAGTTGTTCGCCTGGTACTTGGCGTCGGAAAAACTAACAAAAACTCGTGGAGATCGCCAACAAAATACCGCCAAGCTTTCGCTAGTTGTTTCTAGTTTTTGTCTCAAGTATACCAGGCGCACAGAATCAGCAGCAAGTGAAGCATAAATTCGCATAATATATAGTTGCATACTTCTAGGCTGGTTTTTAAAAATTCATATTGACCTTCATACTTTTGGAGTTAAATATAAAAACCATTGCTCTTGCTACCTATTCTGTTCGCCTGGTACTTGGCGACGAAAATACTTAAAAACTCGATGAGATCGCAAAAAATACCGCCGAGCTTTCGTCGAGTCTCTGCTAGTTGTTTCTAGTTTTTGACTCAAGTATATCAGGCGCACAGAATCTGCAGCAAGTGATGTATAAATGCTCATTATATATATTTGCATACTTTTAGGCTTGCTTTTTTAATTCATATTGACCTTCATACTTTTGTAGTTAAATATAAAAACCATTGCTCTTGCTACCTATTCTGTTCGCCTGGTACTTGGCGTCGAAAATACTTAAAAACTCGATGAGATCACAAAAAATACCGCCGAGCTTACGTCGAGTTTCTGCTAGTTGTTTCTAGTTTTTGACTCAAGAATACCAGGCGCACAGAATCAGCAGCAAGTCGATTGAATTGACTTTAATATACGGCCTATGCCGTGATATGCAATGATTTTTTTTCCTTTTTTATCATAAAATCACGAACTAAATATAAAAGAATAAACGATTTGCCTAAAAGTATGTATACTTTTTTTTATTATTTTTAGAGGGTAATTTAGCCAATACATAAACCTTATTAATTAAGAAAAACATTTTTATTTAAACATATTAACAAACGAGAAGCACCTAAGTTTATATCTATATCTAATTTTAGTCCATGTCTTATAGTATTATTAATAATTGATTGAAGATTTTTTATTAGATTTATTGGTTTTTGAGGTCAATAAATACGATCTTTAACGATACGAGCAGTACAAAAATATCTTATTTTCCTTTGTTGGGTGGGAATCGCAACCATCTTTAACTGCAAAACCGATGGATCCTTAATGATATTGACGAATTTTGACCTAAAATGTGTTGAATTTTTTTTTTAAATAGTCCTAAGCCACTTATGTCCTTACGGATTTTCAAAGGACATGTTGCGTAAGAGTTTCAAGGACCAACTCTATCGAACTGCATTCAAGGATTATGGGGTCATCTAAGACAAAAATCACTTGTAAAAATTTCACTCTACGGCCGAGCGAATATAAGAAAAATCCATAAAAAAGCAGTTTTCTCGGAAACCACAAGGACGATTTGAATGTCCTTTGGCCAGTTGGTAGCCCTGGTCAAAACAAAATGTCTGACATAGGACACGTTTGAATCCTTTATGATGTGGCAGAGTTATAACCAATTTTCTGTTTTAAACATAAATCCTTTTATTTCAGCTGTTTGATGGACTATCGTCCTTTGAACGAATTGCTCGAATCGGTGGGCCTAGGCCTACCTGTGGTCCAAAGGACATCCGGATAGTCCTTAAACTAGCCGAGTTATAGACGATTTTGTAATTTTTAAAATTTTTTCTGACCTACCCCCTGTAAAATTTTTCGAAAATGAATCCTGGAGATCCTTGTAAGCAAATCGATAGATCTTGTTGCTGTGAGTTCAAAAATGTATTTTCCTTAAAGATCTTCAAGGAAATGTTCAAGTTATGGCTTAAAATCAAATGTCCTTTTTGGCGAAAATTTATATATAAGTAAGAATACGCGATCTGCCTAAAAGTATGTAAACTTTTTTTTATTATTTTAAGAGGGTAGTTAAGCCAATGCATAAACCTTATTTGTTTCCACACAACAGCGGTCGAGGAATCGCTGTGGGGTAATATCAGCTTTAATAAAAATATTTTGGGGTAATGATCAAAAAAGTTCCCCGACCGCTGGTCTATTGCTATGCAACTTTAGGAAGCTTTTCTCGCTTGTTCTGATTTAAGTTCTAAAACCATTCTCAATACTCTGATACTGATTTATTTTATATAATTTAACGGTTTCTCGCTTGCAAAGTGCATTCAAATAACATCTAAAAACTCTTATATCAAAGATCAGCATTATTAGCCGAATCGTTAAAGCAATTACCTTTTGCCAGTCTAACTGTTTGTCTATTGCTATGCAACTTTAGGAAGCTTTTCTCGCTTGTTATGATTTGAGTTGAAATCCATTCTCAGTATTGCTAAGCAAATCAGAAATGTCATGTCAACTAATACTATTTCTGCCAGTCACTTTTAGACTTAACTTGGTTCTTCTTTTATTTGATTTGTCTATCCATCACCTTTCAACAACAACAACAACAGCAACATGAGTGTTGTGGGTCAAACCAAGTATTAAGCTTATTGACAAAGTAAAAATTGGTTTTGAAAAGCGAAACAACAAACAAACAGTATATATATTTATGTGTATGATATATATATATATATATATATAGCATATATAAATGCACACACATTCACACGTTCAGTAACAATAGTGTCCATTAACACGCTGCCGGCCAAACAACTTGGCTATTGATGTCATAAATTAAAATTGCAATCGCAGACCATTGATGATAAATCATACGCTCGGATGAGTTTTCATCTCGCACATGAATTGTAGCTGCCGGCGACTACTGCCTCCTCTCCTCCCCCCCCTGTACTAGCCACTGATGCACGAGTAACAGCAGCAAAGTGGCAACACACACACACGCACAAACACACATAGAGAGAGTGAGAGAAGCAGGAGGAAAAGCATTCAGCAAGAGTAGCTGTGGGTGCTGGCTATACTGCGACGTGATGGGATTTTCAAAAATCCAAGCTAAATCGTTTTTGTTTGCTGCTGCAAAGCTAACTTTGACTGCTAACTTTGTTAGAAGAGAAATTTATGTTTTATTTGGTGTCAATTTGTGGCAGAAATCATTCTCTTTATTCATAAATCGCATACAATTCGATTATATTCGATGATTTGATTGCTTAAAATTGAATTTGCCAGATACTATAGATATTTCAATACATGCTGAAACGTGATGATCCAAACACTGGATAAGAGTATGTCTACATACATATATACATATAAAGATGTTCTTGAGTAGTTCACACACACACGCACACACACACACACGTACACACAGTTGCACATACGCAAAACTTGAGCTTAAAGCAATCGGCATACATTGTGAGCATATCGAGAATATGGAAAGTGCTTTGTTTGACTAAAGCATTATGCTCGCCATGCAAGTATGTATTTAGCATGTGTACATACAGTTTGGATGTACTTAGGAACACGTCCAATATTATCATGTCGATGATAATGATGAGAGCTAATCAAAAGTTAACTTGGATTCTTCATCGAGGCAACTTAACTTTTACACGTTAGTTGTGGTGCTTGTCTTGGCTATGTACCAATAAATGCATTTTATTGGGCAGCTAAGAGCAGCTAAGACAAAATCCTATTTTTAATTCAATAAAACTAGTGCATACTTTGCGGCATAGAAAATAATCTTCTGCTCGCAACTGAGTTAATTAGACGATATATACGATTAAATCTATAAGGAGGAGAAGAAATATATTTATTATTATTTTGCAGTTTCAGAAACTGTTGTTTATCGTTTTTAATATATTATTTACGTATTACATATTTGTTGAAAGTAAACCATTTTATTTTATTTATTTTGAGATTTGTATTGAAAGTGATCCAGCTATAAGTTCCCATATGCAATAGCACATGTGTATGAAATGCAATGTGAATATATTAAGCTGTACTCTCTGAACACTACATAATTATCATACTTTCTTCATGAATCTTACGCCTTTTCATACGATTAAGATAGGGGCACATAGTTAGATGTGAATAGAAGTAGAGCTTCTTTCAGGGTAAACTTTCTTCAACATTTACACGCTCTGCTGTTGGTCTAATTAAAATACTTTGTTATAAACAATGCAATAATAAAATCAGTTGACAGTGTTAAATACTTAATACCCTTGCCGACACGTGTATTACAAAAAACATAATAAATAACAGTTCTATGTTCCTTTGGGATGCTGTTGAATTTTCCATTCAACTATCAGTTGCAGCGATTAAGTATTGGAAACAAAATATTTGAAAGAAAAAAAATGTAACACAAGACACTCATCATTCGATACACATGTACAAATGTACAAATGTATGTATGTATGTTTGCATTCAATAATGTAGACACTTCCGACATTTGGCACTTAATAATTTAGCGTTAAAATGTTTGCGGAAAAATTGACAGCATTTTGACAGAGAAAAAAAAATATAAAAAAACAGACATGCGAAAAACATGTGCGTAGTAATGCCATGTTCTCTATCCCTGTATGTCAGGCTCACATGCGGGCTTTCGACCACAAGCTTCATTGTGGGCCTTATGTGTGTCAAAAGCAGCGCATTTTAATACCCTTATACGGCGAGCATTGTTATTTATTCACCAAAAAGATTACACATTAACTATCTGTCAAAAGAAAAAATATATAAATGCGACCTTTATAAAATGCTGCTCGTAGGGAAAACTTTTAGTAATAAGTTTTTTGTTGTGCTACTAACTGGACTTAACTATAATAAAGTAATCAGTATCAACAACATAATACAAATTTTATCTAAAATTTTTGCAAGGGTATTTATGCCTTGTGAAACGAAAAATGTATTTTTCTTTATCCTGTATGTCATTCTGGGTTAGAATGTTTCACGGTCTTACTTATTACAGGCTTGAGTATCTCGCCCCATTCCTTGTTTATCCTTCGAATGCTGGATATGTGTTCTTACATTCGTATGTATGTAAGTTTATATCTAAACATATACATATTTATATACACACACAGCTTACCTCGCTCTCCTGTCAACAACTGAAATCATAAGACGGTTGTCAGTATTTATGAAGAAAAAAAAAACGAAAGAAGAAAACTGTGGAAAACATCCTTCAACTCGATTCTAATGCATTTGTAGTGTTCATGTTTCAACATGAGAATTTGGTTGTCATTTTTTTATACCACGCTATTTTTTCTATTGTTTCTTGTTTGGCTAACTAAAGGATTTAAAATCTTTCAATTGATGTAAAGCTGTTACAATATGGAACAAACATTCAGTTAGAAGTATTGATAGCATAATTAAATTTACAGGGTATTACATGAGTTCTGCGCAATAAAGTTATGGATTTGCTTGATTTTAAGAGGGATTAGAAGGGTGTAAAATGATTGGCTGTCAGTGTCATGCTATCTATTCTCATGCTATTGATAAGATTAAGCTAAAATTACTTTTCTGCCCCAAACTTATGCTGTATTGGTATAAATAGCTTACTTTGCTGAAAGATGTCCATTATTACCTGTTGATCTTACTGAATAACTACAATAGAAGTTATTTGTAACATAATCAACAGGAGAAAACTTATTTTACACATTCAAAAGTTAAAGTTCAATCATAAATCATAAACAACAAATGTAACAATTTAATATTTGCATTCGAGAAAAACACTTGAAGGGGCAATATGTAAGTCGAGCTGTTAATATATATATATATGTATATGAATAAGTGGCAACAGTTGTGCAACCACCAACAAATTTAACCCTTAACCTTTTCGAAACACTACCAAATACATATTATTGCATTAAATCGTGCTCGCCTATCGTTTTTAATTAGCATCGTTACTTGAAACACTTTGTAAATTTACGACTGTTTTCGAAATTTCAACGTTTATTTACTGGAATGAAATTGCATTCCCGTTTTAATACCCTTTCATCACAAAATGAGTGATGCATTGCAATAGAAGACATCTCTGACTTTTTCCACCAGAATGTAGCTGAACTTTTTGATTTCCATAAAACCTATATATAGCTACTATAGAAAAAGTTAAGTTAACTCTTGACTTGACTTTTTAACTTAAATATAAAACTTAATTAAGAAAAAACTCCGTTATAGATCTAATTCGTAATATGGAATGGAATGGAATATGGAAGTATTCAGGAAATGAATTCGATATAAAGTAAACTTCGTTATATGGATGTTCGTTATGTGGAAGTTAGACTGTAGAATTTTTTGTATATGCCTATGAGGGTATTTAATATTCGGCACACCGAATTGAACTCTTTTCTCGTGTTCATATTAATTATTAGTCTATGTCAATGGAAGTAACTTTTCTCAAGAACTCGAACTTATTCAAAGTGGCATAAAAATTAATGTTTATTATTGCAGACGTTTGGACCCAGAAAAGTTTCTCAACTCTTTGGCATATAATTTGATGTTGTTAAAGAGAAAAATGTTCATAGAATCTGCAGTTGAATAAAATCCTAAAAAGAAACAAAATTTAACGTTTTTGTTATTTCTATTAGCAAATAGTTAAAACAAGCTGAAAAGTAACTTTAATTTAATGCCCTCAAGTAAGGATGAGTCAACGGATATGAAAAACAAGATTGAGGAAGCTGTGCAAAATATATATATATAACAAGTAAGAAGGCTCTAGTCGAGATATCCCGACTAGACGATACCCTGATCCCTATACTTTACGCGTACAGTCAGTGCTTGCAAGTATGTGTGTGTGTGTGTGTACGCGCATACTCCATACTGCATACAAAACTTCAATGTCCCATATCTCCGGTGTTTATTATCCGATTTCGATAAAAAGACAGATTTTCATTATTCTGTTTTATAATTCAAATTGCATCTCAAAGTTTTCAAAATTCAAGTTTTTTTTGTTATCGATCCCATGTGTATATCGGAAACGGGAAGAGTTATCGAAAATCGGAAAGAAACTTGTACTGCCTAGGGATTAGGCGAGCTTAAGTTCCAAATCTGGAGTCTCTAGCTCTTATAGTCTCTGAGATCGACGCGTTCATACATACGGACAGACGGACAGACGGACAGACGGACAGACGGACAGACGGACAGACGGACATGGCTATATCGACTCGACTGTTGATGCTGATCAAGAATATATATACTTTATAGGGTCGGAGATGCTTCCTTCTGCCTGTTACATACTTTTGCACAACTTCATTATACCCTTTTTCCCATTTTTAATGGGATCAGGGTATAACAAGGGCTCTTCTCAAGGCTATCCAACTAGAAGAAGTTTCCATCTTGTTCAATAAAGTGGATTTTCACGAACACCTTTGCGTAGTAGTAGTTTTAAGTTTTAATCTCGAGCTTTGTGTCAATAAGTACCTAAAAATTTTGCATCAAACGTGACTAGAAACTTTCTAGACTCAATTTACGTGCACTTTGCGTGCCCAAACCTTAAAATTTCGAGAGAATGTTTTGTTGTTGTTGGCGTTGTTGTTGTGCATGAAATGATGATAAATATGCGTTGTGTATGTGCATTAACAATGAAATTAATAATGAACTTCATAAAAATAGCATGTTGAATTGAAAATCATAACAAATAAACTTAAAAACAGTTATAGTTAATAACATGATATATGACTATAATTACATTATTAATCATATTGCCACATTTATTATGAAATGTCGAACGCAGTTCTTGCATAAAGAACAAAAAAAATAATGAATTATGCTATATTATATATATATATATATACGTTCTACTAGACGGAGCCTTCCCAACTCACACTCACACACACAATTGTATGTGTTTATGTTAACATGTACTTGTTATTGTGTGTACATATGTACGTGTATGTGTACGTACGTGCAATATTTGTTTGCTTGACCAGACTATCGACTTTTTGATTAGCGGTTCTGCATCAAATGGAGCGTTAAGGAATTAAATTACCGTAATTCTAAGCACTCTGTTACAGAAACAACTCCGAATTATATACTGTTATAAGTAGGTTTTGATACAATAGCAAATGGTTTGTATGAGAGGTTCAAAACTGCAAGGATTCCTTGGGGCAAAGACGCATTTGCATTGAAACAAAATAGTTAGCGATTGACAAGCTTAACAAAAGCAAGTGCCTTCGGCAGTAAAAGCCAAAAGTTAAACATAAATAAGTTTGAACTATGCCTCAAATGTTTGAACAAATGCTTTATTTGCTTATGAAAAAGTTTTGTCAATCGAAATCTTGCTCATGATTGTTAAACTTGAAACAAATAAAACATGAAAGTCACTTTGACAATTGTTAATATGCACTTGCAGTTTCTTTGTTTTATCAAACACAAAAATCTTATAAGAATTTATAATCTTTTTAATACAGATTACTCTTGAGGAAGATCGAAGAGGATAACACCTCAACACCTCAACTTTACCTTTAGTTATGTCATCTTTTTGTGTAAGCCAATAAAAGACACAAGAAAATAAATGAAAAGGGTTGCAAAGTGTGACGGTTATTTTTCTTGATGCGTTTGAGTTATGTCTACCGCTGCTGCTGTGTGTGTGTGTATGTGTGTGTGTGCTATGTGTTATGCTGTTTTGTCTTGAAACAAAATGCCGAGTAATGTAAAACAACAGTAATATAAAATATGTGTAGTCCCTTATACGAATTCCTACGGTGGTATTTTCTGCTTCAAATATTTGTCGTGCACACACATTGCAGAAGGTTCTCGCAGTTACCAAAGCTTGACTATGCTCCAGCTTCAGCTTCAGCTACAGCTCTAGCCTCAGTGTTTCAGGTAAGATACCACCATGCCATGCCAAGCTCACCTACGATGTAGCTGAATGAATGTGTCCTCCTCATATTGAAAATATTCACAAAAACCTTGTAAACTTTGTGCACCCTCATATATCTCATACTAGTGTTGATGTTGTGTGGATAGAGCGGGAGAGACCGAGAGAGGGAGAGAGGGGTATCGCCGCTGGTCACGCTGACAGAGCTTATTATGGTTGCTTTTCAATGTTTTCAAAATTCACTTCACGCAAGAATTCCTTTTGTTCTTATAACATATTTCAAATTAGTTTGTAACATGTATGTATGTATGTATGCTGCTACCTGATACCTGCAGTGTTGGTATATATATACATATATATATATTTTTAGTGTGTCTCCACAAATATAGACAATATTAAATCTTCAATTTATACGCGTAGACCAAATTTCACACAGTTTCTCTTCTTGGCATTTCCTCAATGACAACGTCAGTGTGACTGATAAAGATGATAAATCGTTTATAGTACTATAACGGTCTTAAGTACGTCGGCATGCCAATAGCCAATCGACAAAAGGGTTTGTCCTAAGTTCAGCATTTTCTAAGTAAACACATTAACTGGCAACTTAATACTCCGGAAGTTCACTTAGCTTGTGACAATATATATATGTATACCACACACTTAAATCAAGTATGGTTACGACAACAAAATTAAGCAGCATCGCAACTACAGTGCACACTCGATAATGTGAACTTAATAACTTACTCATAACGAATCCATTTAAAGCAAATTCAAATCAATGGAATAAATAAAGTAACTATGCATGCATTTTATAAACTTTTACACAACAACTCTGGTTTTAATGTTCTAAATACCAATTGACATTACAAATTGAGCTCGATTTAATCTCGTACCACGAATTGACATCGTCCCACGTATGACATTATTCATATTTTTGTTATATGGTTTTAAAATTTGTGTCTTATGTTACTTAGTTTGTAAGTTATACAAATTAATTGAATTGCTACAATATTTTGATTATGTCTTTAGAAATTCAATGATTGTTTTTGTGTCTTGAACTCCTATGAACTTCTTGTAACATAACAGTATAAAATGTCTATGAATTATTTTACTTAAGTACTAAGATGGTATGAAGAATACTTGCGAAACGATAGCATGCCATCTCAGTCTAATTATAATACTATTGATATCTAGAGACATACATATTAGATATATATATTTTTTGTGCATATTGTGCGGTCTACTCGAATTGATATATATATTTCTTTAAATTTATTTGTTTTTCTTTTTATGTTTTAAATAATTGTGTATTAATTGTGAAACATACTCGATTCGTTGTTTAAAGTAGTTCATTCTCATTATCTATTGCTTAACTTATATATTTGAATATGCCAACACGAATAAGATCATTATCAAGATCTACAAAAATGTTTTCTTATAGCTATTGTTATGAATGAAGTTTATTTATCGTTATTACTGTTAATACATTCAATTCATTATCTTCAAAATTGTATTCCACTGTAGAAAGGTGAGCTCACATCAATATCTTCTTTTTTTTTTAGTTTTCTTATATCTAAATTGTATAAGTTAGTAATGGCATACAACTATCAATTGACTATATACTTAAATACGAAACTGTTGTATATTTTTAACATAATTATTTCAATGTTGGAAGAAGCAGACAGACATTAATTGACCCATAGGTCTAATTAGTTATCTCTTATCAGAATTTAAACAAACAGGGGCTTATAGCTTATTAAATCTACTTATAACTCTAAAGATCGCATTCAAGATTCAAGATTATTTAAAAGACAACGAAACTACCACAAAAATCTAATAGTTCGAATCTACATGAACGAGAGTTTCAGTTTCAAAATTTATGTAATTGTGTCCTCTGTCATTATTTAACACTTAAGATATGTCGAAGCACTGGATTGCATTTATCATTATGATTTTTAAAGTCTTGATAGTCAAGTTAAGATTCACTATGGAATTCCTCAGACTAAATGGCAAAAAAATGCACTACTTAAGTTTAGAATCATTTTTGTGTGATGTTAATTGCAATACTATTTGAATCAGTTGACTAGTTGTTAGTAATAAATGCATTAAACCTGGTTATTATTTTGTTTTGTTAATGAATCTGGCATAATACTTAAAACATTTAAATTTAAATTTGGCTAACCCTGTCAGTGAAGGCAGACGGAGGACTAACATGCTTCTCAGTTAAAATGTAATCTAATTGCTCAGTTTTAAGATGCTTGTCAGAGCTACTTTTATCTATTTGATATTTGTGGTCACTCATTGTGGAACCCATAGCTAATGTTTCCGTGTTGCTTAAAATGTCCATCGCATGATATTCGAAAGATCTGTCTGCATCCTTGGATACCTCCAATAAATCCAGTGATTCTATGCTATATATATGACGATGATGACCTAAGAACTCTCGTTGATCTCCTCCGGTATTGAT
The DNA here is from genome assembly GCA_035044465.1 of Scaptomyza tumidula. Lineage (NCBI taxonomy): Eukaryota > Metazoa > Arthropoda > Insecta > Diptera > Drosophilidae > Scaptomyza > Scaptomyza tumidula. The sequence continues at coordinate 384,455 of JAWNNW010000595.1, read as the reverse complement.
GCCATTGGTATCGCCATAACTCTGATTATAGCATGTTATGGTTGGAGAACAACCGAGCTTATCACGATCTTGTGGCTTTAGTTTTTCGATATATGAGCCCGGCTGTGCAATTGGTCGGGTGATGCCCTTTGTTTCCCCACAATCGCGATTAAGGGAGCTGCCGTTGGTACTATTATCGGTACCTTTGAATCGTTGGCGACCGGATACACTTCGGGACACATTTGCACATTGGGCTGTATCTTTGACACATTTAATTGTGCCAACTTTCCGCTGGGCATCGCCAGAATTCGTTGATTTCCGCTGCTGCTGCTTTGCGGACGACTCAATGACCCGGTAGTCGAGGGGCACGATGTCCAAAATGCTATGGGTATATATAAATTTTAAGTATTAAATATTTTTCGTATTTACATTAAGACGTAAATCTGTTTACAAAGAAACTAAATTGTAAATAAAATACAACAAGTCGAAGTTCAAATACTTTTTAAGTGTACCAAAAACAAACTAAATTAGCTGAAAATATTGTCATAAATTATTCTAATGAAAATTATTCAGTTATCAATATTCTAAAGGTCGATCGATTGAAAATATTAACACATAATAAATTCTCAAAGAATTGTTATGAAAAATATACCAAAACTAACAACAAAAAATGTTTACTAATGAACGGACTTATTCTAAGTTCGAAAAAAAAGATTAGGTACTAACTTACTATGCAGTTGAGGTCTGCTAAATACCGAAGACCTATCTTTACCAATTCCACTATCGTTTCTTAATTTTCGGCCATGAACTAAAATAGAAAATGGAAAAAAGTCTCAATTATAATGATTGGTATTCATTAACGTATTTAACAATTAAATTAATACCTGTGTGACCTTCATCATCCATATAAGAAGCATCGTTTTGAATGCGCTCTCCACTTATCTCACTGTCACTATTTAAGCTGTCATACTCTTCCGACTCGGATTTAATGATTTTTGAACGGCGTTTTAGTCGCTTTTCCGTATTGAGATGATTGCTTTCGTCGGATGAGCCAACTATTACACTAGATAGCTTAACATTTGCACTAGTTGAAATGATGCGTTTTGCCTTTGCTCCCGAACTGCACAAGGTATTCTCATCTTCGCAGCGGGATTCATACTTTGATGGATTGCCTGTGTAGTTTAAGGGAATATTTCCCGATTGATTTTCATGCTCTGGCAAATGGAACGTGGCATATGGATATATATCTTCCGAGTATTCGGGTATGCGTTCAAGTCCAGCTACCGATTCAGGTGGGGATTGCTGACATGATTTACGCACTGTTCCATAGAAATGTTCACGACTTTGAATATCCTTTCCATCCGCAACACCGATTTGTGGCCGAAGTGAATCAACATCGCGTGAAAACACTGTACGAGGACCTGTAAAAATATATTGCATTTAGTTTATATTTTAACTTTATCAACAGTATAATACTTACAGTTCTTGAAGCAAATGAAAGCTCCGAGTAGCGCAAGAACTGTTCCAAATATCGATGTTATAATCACAGCAATAAAGTGAGCATCAGTGAAGACTGCCTGATCATCGGGTAACTCTTCGGACTCAGCACTGCCAGTGAATCCAAGCAAACTCTGTGTCTCAAAGTAAAACTCTTTGGTCGTAGCACCAGCATTATTAGTAGCCGTAACCCTCAGATTGTATGCAGTTCCTGGTTCCAGATCACCGATGTTATATCGACTCTACAAACGTGAGGAAATATATAAAATGTTTCATCATGTTATGATTCAATTCAGTAACTCACATGTGTTTCTATCTTATTGGAAACTATAATCCAGTCACTAGAAGATTTATAATGTTTGAACTCAATACTAAAATGGAGTATGGGGCAGCCACCATCTTGCCATGAAGACAAGTCCAAAATAACCGATGTGGTATTTGCACGAATAAAGTTCTGTTTTTGTGGTGCGAATGGTTTGTTTCCTGTTCAACAGACAAAAATATTAATTAAATCCTTTAACAAACTCCTTCTCGTTCTGTTATTACCTTTTGTTTGTGCAGTTGCAATTGCTGTGGTTAAACTGGTACCAATCTTATTAAAAGTGTTCATTGTTAGCTGATATTTGGTACCACATTGCAGATTTTCTAGCATGTATGAGGTTATACGTCTATCAATTTGAATCTCCTCCCATTCAGCGTTTTCTCGTCGATACGTCAAAGTAAATCCTCGAATGGGAGCACGACCAATATCATCAACTCGCCATTGAATGGACACGGAATTCTTGTGAACCGAATTCACAGATACAATTGGAGCAGATGGCGGAACTGAAATAAAGAATAAATCAATAAGCTTAAAGAGTTTTCAAAGAAGTTTATATCTTGCTTACCTTGAACATACAGCTGGTAAACTATTTGATCTGAGCCCACGGAATTTTTGACAGCACAAGAATAATTTCCTTCATGTGATCTTTGTATATTGCGTAGACTCAAAAAGTTATCATTGCTAACTTCCAGCTGAAAATGTTGCTTGGAGCGTGTATTTAATATCTTCCATTCGGCATTCGCTTTGGGAATTCCAACATAGTGACATGGTAACTTAATGTCTGATCTCCAAGTGACGGAAATGGTCTGACTAAACGATACTATAGCAGCTGGTATCGAAGTGCTCGGAACTAGTTTAATCACTGGCGTACTTGGACCTTGGCCCACCCTTGTCGATGCTGTTACCCAAGCTTCGTAGGTCTCCCGGAAATTGAGTTCTCTTGCCTCGAAGTGTCGATAGTTAGCTGGCATCATTTCTTTAATTATCTTTATCTCCTGTCCCTTTTCTAGGGCTCGTATATAAACAATATACTTGGTGATTAAGCCATTTGGTCTTCTCGGTGGCAGCCAGCTGAGCACCACTGAAGATTCAGTGTTCGCAGCAAACTTGACTAGCTCGGGTGCATCGGGAACGGCCTCCTCCGTAATGCAGGACACAGGTGAACTAGTCACACCCTCACCGGCCCGAGTAAATGCCAGAACTTGTACACTATAGTTAGTATACGGTTGCAAACCATGGAGCACAGTGCTCAATGCGGATGTAATTTTTGTTTCCCTCACACTGTATTCACTCTCTAGGAAACCCGGTTCGTAGAGCAACTTGTAGCCTTGAATGATTCCGTGACTCAATTCCTTTGGCGGTGATTGCCAAGATATTTGTATGTTCTGTGCTGTGAGTGCAATGCATGTTACAGATCGAGGCGGTGCGGATGGTGCATCCTCCAGAGTATGACCCAATGCTACATCGCTTGGCGGTCCATCGCCTTTAATGTTAAATGCTGACACTGTGATAGCGTACTGAGTATATTTCTCCAAGCCAATCAAACGAAAATCATTGATGCCTTCGGTTATAAGGCTGCCAACTTTGGTATGGTTTTTACCATTATCTGGTGTACCTTGCTTCTGATATGAAATTGTGTAGCCCAAGAGCTCTCCATTCCAGGAATCACGCACTGGAGCTCGCCACGTTATGAGTAACTAATTTGTTAATGCGGAAAGAATCTTTTCAGTAACTCTTTTTAACTAACGGGTTCTATACACTTACCTGCTGTGGTCCTAGGGGCTCTGTAGTCACATCTTGTGGCTGACCCGATGGAACTTCTGAGTCGGTTTGCACGAACAGAACATCGCTGGGAGCACTGGTGCCCAAATGATTTTCCGCAAATAATCGTATATGATAAACTTGTGCAGGACGTAGAGATCCCAACTGTGCTGTTGTTCTATCGCCAGGGAGCAGCTTCTGATTGTTGTGCTCATGCCAAACATCTAAGAAATAAGAAAACATTATACACTAAATATGAACAAAGAGATAGGTCATTTTTACCTCCAGCTTTCTTATATTGAAGAATGTAGTTTGATATTGGCTGCGCATCCCGATTATTGCCACCACCTCCACCCAAATTGATAGAGTCTTGATCATTTGGGGACCAAGCCAAAGTAACCGAACGACTTCCAAGATCCCTCACATGTAAATTGACTGGAAAATTTGGTGGCTCCTGAACTTGTACGTTAATCACACTACGATCCCGACCATATGCATTGTTAGCTATGCACGTGTATTCTCCTCGATCCGTTAAAACCGTTTGCAATATGGTCAATTCGGATGAGACGCCACGTGCCAGGGGCGAGTTCTTGATATGATAACGTATGTCATAAGACGGATCTATACGGCTTGCTTTTGATCGCCAGGTTATGTCTAGTGGCTGATCTCCGCTAGCCTCACAACGCAATGTAATACGTTCGCCACGCCGAATCGATAGCTGCTTTTTGCCAACGGTTACAGAAGGGCCAACTTTCGAAAAGAAGAAGAGTATTAATATTTAGATATGTTTTGATCTCTTTTACTTATGCTTACCGTGAACTGTTAATTTAATGAGTGTGCTTAAGCCAGCGCCAATGCCATTGCTTGCCTGACATAAATAACTACCCTCGTGCTCTCGGGAAACTTTGGATATTATGAGAGAGCCATTGGAATAGGCCGCAATAGCAGAATGTGAGTTTCCATTTCCAGTATCATAGCTAAGATCCCGATAGTCACCTGAGTCGCCTTTACATTAATATATAAATATATTGATTTCATTGATCTTAATTAATAATTTATAGACTGCATTCATACCTATAGATTGCTTCCATTGAATGGTTGGTACAGGAAATCCATCGGCCTTACATGATACCATTACTGGATTGCCTAAGATTGCGTCTTGATCAGCGGGTTTTAATATCCAACGTGGTGGTACTATTTTTAAATTTTATTAATTACTTAGAATTTATCTTAAATGCAGGATAAGCATGCAACATATTTCATTCTTTAAGGCAACCATGCATCTACTATAAGACTTTATCTACGTATTTACAGTAGGAGGGATTTTAAGATGTTGTCATAAAGAAAATATTTATAATTATATTAGCTTATATGATTTATTTATTTATACACAAATATATATTAAAGAAGCTTAAAAGCGATTATACTTAAGGTATTTTATATAGCTTATAGCTGCACTGAAAATGTGAAAACAGAGAAGTTCCAATGGCAAACTCTTATGACAAATTTTGTTTTTTTCACTTGCTGCTATTTCAATTATTTAGTTAGTACAATGTTTTTAATAAAAGAAATAATAATCAAAGTTTAAGTTCAACAAATAAGAGGATCAAAATTAATTATCAAAAGTTCTTGTAATCCTAAGTTTTTGCGTTTGTTTCAAAATTAAAACAAACCAAAAACTAAATAACTTTAAATAAAGTTAACGTAAAATAATTAAATATTCGTAGATTTAAGGGCGAGTACATTGCTTTTGTTGCTGTTTATAATACGCTTTTCAGGACAAAGTGTCATGAGATTTTTATATACTGACGTCGAAATGGATACTGATCTATCGACAGTATTTTGATTGCAAAAAGCACCTTACTTTTCAAGTTCTACTCAGTGTAGCTGCTGTAAAAGAAAGGCAATAATACATGCGACTTATATGTACGTGGTCAAGTAAACGTTTTTCGTTTACAGGTATACGTATACGAGCAAGTGAGTGCAAAAGTGCCATGTGCATTGTGCTCAGTGCATCAGTCTCCTAAATAGTTTTGCTTGGCTGCCGTTTACTGAAAACTTGTGACATTACCCTAAAAAGTATGCTATACATTTTTATTGTTTGAAGAAATATACAATTTCTAAAACACACAACCTCTTAAGTAACACTTTTTAAGATATTCTATATTTTTATTTGTTTATGTTCATTTTCAGTGTTGTTAAGTTGGACACATTTATTTTTTAAGTATTAGATGCCTAACTAAAGCTTCAGCGGAGATTTTTCAAGCTTGTGAAACTTGTGATTTATAGCAGTCCAGTTTTGTTTTGATACGTATGTGCCATTAACATTTAGTCCATTGTTTTCAGACCACCTAAATGTATTGATTACCCAATCCAAATTCCAAAAGCTAGGTACATATGTGAAGTGATCCTCCTTGTGCATTTACTACGATAATTACTGTGAATTTTGTTGTTCTTGTGCAAAGTATTGTACATTTCAATATAGTACTAGAATAAGAGCACTTTTCGTTTAAGTGTTTTAAAAAACAATAGTTACACTTGATTTACCCGAAACCGAAAGAATCGCTGTGTAATCAACAGTACCAGCATGGTTCGCAACACTACAAGTGTAGTTACCATTGTGCCCCGAGGAGACGTTGTGTATGGACAGAATGCTGGAAAATGGAGTATATTGATTGATAGTTAACGACGGATCCGGTGGTATAAACTCTTCGCTCGGTTTTGTCGTCATTGTTGTACTCTTAACATTGGCTGTGCTAGTTAGTATTGGCAGTTTGTTTCTCTGCCAAGTGATATTAAAGGGCTGATCTCCTTGGCTACTGGAACACATTATTTGTGTTCGCATACCTTCAGTTATTTCGTCTTCAAACGCAAAAGGAGATATGCGCGGAGGAACTAAACAATTAAAATCCAAGAAAAATAAATCATAATGAATCAAATGATTTTATTTAGATAATTAATTTCATGAAAGCTTTTTGTTAATGGCATTTTATAAATTAGTATCTCCATCTCAAAAGCTCTATTTATACTCTGTGGTTAGAAATTAATATACATAAAAATAATAACAAAACATTTTTTTATAGATATAGCTTTAGATAAGGCCCGCTGAAAAAGTTAATTTATATGACATCTCGAATAAGAGTTTTGATAGATAAATGTTTATGAATATTTATATATACAAGTTTTCCACATGCAATTCTGTATTTATAAATATTTAAGATCGTGGTCAAAACTTTTAAGATTGGATGAAGTTCAAGTTTAATTTTAAATAGAAGGGGTCTAACTTTAGCATTTTTAAGATTAAGATTTTGTTATATACATATAATAAACATATGTTAAGTCTTTAATTTACTACATCATGCATACATTAAAACACCCACTTATCAATATATGTCAAATGGTTTTAAAAAGAATCATTCGATTATTAGCATTAAAAATGTGCATTAATAAAATGTGTATTATTAGTTTAATTAGCCGACACACAAGCCAGTCAGTGAGCCGAAACAGGAACCAGTCAGTCAGCCGATACACAAACCAATCATCGGTTGAGTAAGTGAGAAAGGAATTTTATTTGAATACACAATTAAACATATTGTGTTTAACTTAAAAATGTACGTGCATATACATATAAATACGGGCATTTCTAGATATTGATTAGCTATTTGAATGTAAACTACAAACGAAAAGAAATGTGAAAATTAAGCTTTTACAAGTACCATTAACTTTGAGCTGTGCAGAGTGCGTTACTGTGGCGGCATCATTTTGAACGCGACACGTGTATGTGCCACTTTGTTCCCTCGTCACACTTGTGATGCTGAGGGCGCTTGTAAAATCATCATTTTGGCGAATTGTCACTTGGCCGCTACTTTCACCACTACTACGACCATTGTCATTCGATGCGACGTGTTGTTCACTTGATGCCGACGGCGACATGCTAGATGAAAACTGCGACAATAACTGCGATCCGGTGCCGGAACCCATAACAGCCATAACGCCACCGGTACCCTTAAGCCCACCGCTGACACCGCTGTCGGCGACACCACCACCCGCAACCGATGGCAAAGCTTTTCCATCCTTCAGCCAAGTGAATGAAAGCGGCAGGTCCCCGGTGCCAATAACGCACTGAATGCTTGTACGGTCACCGACGTTCAGATCGCGTGCGAATGAGAATGGTGTAATCTTGGGTGGAACTGGATGTTTTTATTTCCGATTTATGTTTCGGTTAAGGCATTTTTTGTTGATAAAATATAAAGATAAACGGTTCCATATTGTTGAAGAATTTCATTACGCTTTTTAAATAAGTCAATTTCTTGTACATATAACTACTTTCATTATTGTGTAATATTAAAACTAACATTTTCTTTCTGTCCAGGTATTATATGTACTTAAATTCGGGTTGACTGAAGAAAAGAGCACGAAAAAGAATTCAAAAACTCTTCACATGGCAAATTCAGATTTATACGAACTCCATCGACACTTTTTTTAGATAATCCTAAGACAATGAATTATTTCCCAAATTCACACCTGCGGTAATGTAGACGGCAATATTTATATGTATGAGAATAAGTGAATTATGCTTCGCATTCTTTGATGTAAGTTAAGAAGTCTTTTTGGGTGTACAATAGTTATGAACTTCAGTACGAGAGCGGGTAAAAGACACAAGAATAAAATATAAAACCTTCAAAAGGACTGCAAAATGATACACCTGCGAAGTATGATTAACTTGGATCTAACTCAAAACGCCAAATTGACGCTAAACCGCGATTAAAGCCCATTTGTCAAAGGTCTTAGAGGATAACAGTAAACGAGATTTCGAGCAGTTACAACTCACAACTGTGGCGATAGAAACCCTGGAAAAAATACCGCGCATGCCAAAGCAAGTGCAAGTGCAATTGTAAGGATCAATACCGAATGCAAATGCGAGAGTATAATTATTATTGTTATTATTATTATTGTTATTATGTTTTTTAAGTGCAGTGAAAAAGAGTGCGAACGGTGCAGATATCATACAGAATATTTAAAAATCGATATGAGTATAAAACTATTATTGTGTTAAAAGTGTGAGTACGGTTGCACCAAAAAAAAAATATATATATATAACATACCACAATTAATATTCACATGAATTAATGAATGCGTACAGCATTTTCTCATACTTGTAATATGCTGGTATGCTCAAACACCTTATAAACTAAGGACCATTCGAGACTGACAATTTTGTGCATTAACAAATTGTATACCTATTAATATGCAGATAATAATACTTAAAGTACTTACTTACTTAAATATTAGCTTATGACTTTTATTTCATACCTTTTAACGATATGAAATGGTGTTTAAATGAAATAAAATTTTTAAAAAACATAACCCTCTTTCGATAAGTAATAAGATCTTAAGTCTTAGCTGATTTAAAAAAGATGATAAGGCCTTCATTTAATATAAGATCAGATATAATTTCACCTTCAAAGGGTTTTTTGTGTATATATTTATGATGCATTTTTGTTTTTTTAAACCGGATTGAAATACCTAAAACAAAGTGCGTGGCGTGCTTAAATGCAAATCTTAGAAATGCACATGCATTTGTGTTGTTTGATCTCTGAACTTAACTATTATTATGTTTTTTTAATGCATAAAGAAATGATTTGTGAATATGAGTGAATGTAGAATTAAATCATGCATTTGTGAAAACAAAATTGATGAAATGCAATTGTAAACTATACTTATGATTAATTGAAGTCCACTTATATTATTTTGTTAGCTCTTATACTTAGATTTTCAATTCAAATGTTTTAGCGTATTTACTTAAAGAAATTTTTGTATGTTCAAACCCTTCTTACAGCAACTGGAGTATAAATGTTTATATGCTCATTTTACCCAATCACATAATGTGTTTTAAAATCTTTCACCAAAAATGTATTAAGACATTAGTAAAATGGTTATTTGGGTACTATAACCTTATCCCCAAGACATATGAAAATACATACCCAATACTTTAACTTCGACTGAACGCTGCGATGTATAATTGTGTTTATTCCTAGCTATGCATGTATATGTGCCCTGATCAGCGGCTCGCTGCACATTTTCAATCACAAGAGTTCCATTTTGAACACGCTGTCACATATTGATTGGCAACCGAATACCATCTGCAAATACAGTCAAAAGTACTTTAACAATGATGTAACTATTTTCGAATAAACATGTTTACCTTTCTCAATATAAACACTTTCAATTGGATAGCCGGCAATTGGACATTTTAGAGAAAAATGCTTGCCAGCGACAGCAGATATCTTTGGCATATGTCGTATATAGGGCATGCCTTGAAATATATACAAATATTATTTAATGGAAGTCAACATCTCTATTCTTAAAATACTGACTAGTAAATAATAATAATATTGTAAAAATGTAACAAACTTTATAATACTTACCATAAATGTTTAATCTAGCTGAATTTGCCACTTCACCAGCTCGGGAAATAGCTTTGCATTCGTAATCTCCGCCATCCTCGGATTTCACTGCTGATATGTTAACGTGGCTAATAACATCACCAAATGTGGTAACATATTGACCGATCATAAGACGATCGTTCTGTGAAGACAAGTGATTTTAATTGGAATATCTAATCTACATTTATATATATTTACATTAGGCAGAGGAAACCCATCCAAGAGCCAGACTATTTTTGGTGTAGGGTTGCCACTTGCGCTACATTTTAAGGAAACAGAAGGTCCTGGCTGCATGGTCTGCTCAATGAACTTATAAAGCAACTGCGGGGCGACCTCTGTTAAACAATAAATATAATTTATTTGTATACAAAGAATTAATTCTTTGATTACTTACCTCCCAACCTAAGCTCGGCTGAACTTTGACTTGATTCTATTTCGTTTTTAATCACGCATTGATACATGCCCTTGTCTTCCTTTATGATGGATGTAATCCGCATATGTTCCTTTGACAAGAGACGCACACGAGCTCCAGATCTGAGTGGTTTGCCATCCTTGAACCATGATATTTGTTGCTTTGGAAATCCGGATGTGCTGCAAATCTATAAATTTCCGTTAGACGATTTGTTATCAACTTATCAACAGGGGAGGTTGATTAGGTCACTTTACTCACTAAATCGGCCGTATGACCCAGATTAACAGTCTGTATTCTCGGTTGTACGCTGGCAGTTAATGGCGATGAAACCGATAGATCCACCTCCAAGGTTTCACTACCTTCCGAGTTCGTGACGGTGCAATAGAATATTCCATTATCCGTTTTGGCAACGGCCGATATGATCAGAGTTCCATCTTTAATCTTTGCCCTACCCGTAGCAAGCATGTGTTGGATGGATTCCTCAATGTTGGATCGCGTAGTATGCCATCTGTAAGAAAAGTTATTACGTATCTCGTTAAGCAACTATGTTTGAAAATTAGCAATGAGGTTTCTGGCCCTACCACAAGTTGTAAAAATAAACGAGACCCCAACTCTTGAAGTTTAAATTTCAATTTATAAAAGTGCATTAGAGTGTTTTTTTTGTTTTGTGTTGAAGGGTTTGGCTTAGAAGTTAAACTTGGCTTTTGTCAGGGTCTGGTTGCTAGAGACTGTATGTATATTAAAAAAAATACATATATGCATATACTATATATATATGCAATATATTGAAGAGAGTAATATGCATAAAAGTAAATGAAAGAAATAAAAAAGCTTTCCATTTTTGTGCTTAAACACTGTACATACATGTATATTGTAAATACATACGTAGATTTGGTCATGAACGTCAAGTATGGACTCGCAATCAAGCAGAGTTTCAGACATACATACATACATGCATATGAGTGTATCTAAATGGATGTCCTTTCATCCTTATCCCCCATACATGCTGGCAAACCATATATGTATAAAAAACATATATACATAGATGTTTTGTAGATATGTCCGTATGTATGTACATATGTTGGTACATGTATGCAATCACACACCACAAAGTCACAAGCCAAAGGAAAACATCATGCAGAAAAACTCAAGAGGAGAACATTGCAAATAAAACAAAGCAAACCCTAACATCGTTGACGAGTCGTCGGCTAAACGTTTGGATATGCGTATGTATGTGTGCATGGATACATGCATACATGTGTACAGTGTCTCACAGCATGAACGAGTTTTCGAATTGATTGTGAACAACTTGAAGGTGCTAGACATAAAAAAGTAAACCGTAAAAATTAAGAGAGCATAAAAACCGTTGAATTAGTTAAATATCAATCCCAAAGTCTGGTATAAAAATACTAAAAATAAATATATTAAATTAATAATCACACTTGTACAAACTTAAATGCGTTAAGAAATGAATACAAAATATAAATAATAATAATTATATATCTAGTAATTTGCATTCATTTACCTCGTACTGCACTGTTAGGTTTTATATATGCATACAGGCTTTGAGTCACTGTATGCATGCAGGATTGGGTACAGCAGAGGTACATACATATGCATGTGCCCACATATGCACAAAAATGCTCGCATATATGTACGTACCAGATACAGAGGCGAACTCCACATAATTTAAGTGAAGTTGTCAGAGCGTCAGGCTTACCCTATCGGACTCCGAGATGTTGCCTGAGCGACCCAGACCAACATGGCATATGTGTGTGTGAGTTTTTATATGTGTGGTTGCACATGCATATGTGTGTAGAGGAGGCAAGTATTGAAACAAATTTAGTTGATATGCTCGAGTGCATTGACATGCAAGAATTTAATCATTTTGGTTTTTTTTTTTTAAAGAGTAAAGTTTTAATTTTTCATTTCAAGCGAATTTTTCAATCATAAAACAAAAACTTCGTTGAAATTTGTTTAATTAATACATTATATTAAAAATACCAAACTTTTTCGTGTACACTTACTTGTATGTTGGTTTTGGATTTGCATAGGCAACACAAGCTATAACTAATGGATCTCCAACTCTGGCCATCACTGTAACAGTCTTGTCATTCATTATTGGTGGAACAAGCTCGCGCATTTCTAAACATTGGTAATATGTCAATCAAGATTGATTAATCAGATTAATTATTAATGTAGTAACAACTAACCTGTTAATTGAATTTTACCAGCATTGCTGCTAACTATGGAGTCCTGTGTTAGTTTATGATGTGTTCGACAACGGTAAATTTTTTGAGAATCATTTCTAGTGATATTATAAAGTAAAAGTTCCCCAGTTGGCAACATATGATTTTTACCATCTATAAAAAAAAGGATATTTTAACAACGTATTTCTTTATTAGAATTAGTAGAATTAACTTACCGCCCTCCAATGATGGATATATATTGAAGATTGGTTCCTGTAGCCAGGATGTAACCGTTACATACTCCTTAACAAACGATGGAATATTGCATTTGATCAGAACGTTGCTGCCAATAAATCCACCAGGATTTTGCACCTCTGGCTCATAATGCTGGTAGACAACTGAAAAACAATATTATTTACTTACATATGTTGAAAATTTTTTTTTTGATTTCGAAATGAACTTACCAGCTTTTACAACCACATCTCTCGATATAATAGTACCCACAATGTTAGATGCTACACAACGGTATACCGACCAATGTACATCCTGTCGAAATTCTTCAGCGGAAAATGGTGGAAAATGCAGTGAACCATTTGCCAATATATGTCGAACCTATTAAGAAAATATTGAAACATTTTTAAATTTTTTAGTAACTAGAAAATCTGTATAGAAAAATTATTTGACTATTTACAACAAAGCTACAAACCTTAGATATGGATGTTATGGGATTATTTTCCTTATCAAGCCACTGAACATTTGGTACAGGATTCCCATGAGCAATGCAATTGGCTGTGTTTCCAGCTGTATTCATAAACTCAATTCTACTTGGTGGCTCTAGAGAAAAGCTCGGTCCTTGCGTGTCAAAATAGTTTGATATCTCTGCCAAACAAAGTTAAGTTTCTTTAATCAATATTTATTTCAATTAATATATTTGTATACCCAAAAAAAAAAAAATATTTTCGAATTTATAGCAATTTAATGTTTAAAATTTCAATACCCACTTAAAAAAAAAAAACATTTTGCTTAATTTATGTAAGTGCTTGGTGTTTTCAAGTCGACCACAACGACTTTGATCAAAAGAAACAACAAACACCATTGGCGGCAGTGTTTACATCTCATTTCTAAAGCCATCCACATACTCCACGACATAAAACACAAAACAAAAAAAAAATGCGACCATCCCTTACAGAAGGAACGAAGGTATGATGAATACTTTTCAAAAAAAAAAAGAGTAAAGAGCTTTTATACGTTTTGCGATTACACTGAGATAAGGCTTGGGTAATTGCAATCTAGATTGAATGATATACTTATAGCTGTGATTTCATCTTTACATTCAACTACTTGAGTTAATTTTGCAACATAAACGGATTATCTATATAATGGAGTGCGTATCTTGGTCCCAGTATAAAAAAAGAATAATCTAGAGTGCTTTCAGCATGTAAATGGTTTGGAAATTTTAACGAATATTTAAGCTAAAAACCATTTATATTATTTGATCAATATCTTACCTGTCGAACGTGCGGAAACACAAAGTGTCAGTATAACGATAAAACAATATGAGAGTTTCCATGTTGCTGCAGTCATCCGAGTCATCTTGTAAGTTGTTTCGCAATATTTGTTTTCAGTAATCTTATTAGTTTTCTGTAATGTATAAGTTTAAGTTGAACAAACCGTTACTTAATTATGTAGTTAAGTGAATTATAAGCGGCTAGCAAAGTAAGTCAGGACAAATGACAGAAGGGAGCATAGTCGATGATAAGTGTTCTGTGCCACACGACAATTAATCAATGTCCACAAAGGATGTCAAATGTACTTTTTAGTGATGACACAAACCAATCAATTGTTTTCTACATGAAACCCTTTCGATCGTTCGGTCAGATATGATTTTTAATAATCACAACAAGTACTTATCAGCACTATGGTACAATCGTACCAAAATCGCTTAAGTGCTTATACAGATCAAGTTTGTTAAGTTGTGTTCGTGTGTACCTTGCACGCTGTTGTTAATGTAATCAACACTGAAAAACGTCCCACTCGATGGATATGCAAAAGTACACAGTTACAAGTCTACACATACACACTTGAAATATACGTTCGCATGTGGGTGTAACTGCATTTTTTCAATAGTTGGTTTTGCTTATTTGCATTTAAACTATTAACAGAAACTAGATAAACAAAATACAACTTTATGGTTATTACAGTTATTGTTTTTAATTGATGGTCCAAATTAATTTTTTCAAGTGGCAAATGCGCTCATAAATATCAAGAAGACTCTTTGTCGCTCTCTGCAATACATAATTAAGAGAGCAGCATTTGAACTTAAACCGTTATAATTATTAGTTATGCATCGCATGTGACAATCTGATTATGATAATCATAGTTCTTATCACAAGTGTACACAAAGTGGTTCAACTTGGTCGTCAGAGCGTCGCATAAAATTGAATATTTACTTCGACTTATTACGTTTCTGGCATTTGTCGTTACATAAACTTAATTAACAGTAGGTAAAGCTGCCGGTATTATTATTTTTTTTTTATTTTCAACTTGTATGCGCTATCAGGACAAATATTAATACACAGACACGCACAAGTATAACGCTTCTTTTTACCCGCAATGTGAAACAAAAAGCACCGAAAATTCATTCGTCGTATGCACATTTAGCACTGTACCCTTGCACATACATCTAGCTATCTACATATGTAAATGTACACGGCTACTGGAAGGCTTTTCTATCTACAATAAACATTAAAAAATTTTTTTTAAACTCATATTGTTTGTCTACTCCGTGCGATACGAATATGACGTATGAGTATGAACGACTGTCTCTTCGAGAGCATTTGCGATGACTGCCACATCCGAGCGCAGCTTTTTTAAAGCGTATCCCTGGAGCGGATGCTTCATGGTACATGGTACATGGTACATGCTCATTGTGCGCGTGCCCTTTGCGCAGAAGCTGTTTTTATCTGTTGTGCTTTATTATAACAACATCGAATCGAAAGCTTTTATATGCAAGTATGCCAAGCTTCAAAACATAACTCCGGCACTGATAAGAAACCATCTGTTTTAGTAGTAAATAATAAGCATGCTCATTTGTACACACACATACATTCAAACACAAAAGCGTGCACATCCATGTGCATATTTTTATGTTTGTTATGGTCCATTGCATACGCACAATCATAGTTGCAACAGCTGTCCCAAAGTTAATTTATAATTTCACTTATTAAAATAAGCGATGTGAGAATCATTTAATATAAATTAGCAAATCTCTTACCTTGCCATAGTTTAGCTCCTATTATGTGTATATATATTAAAAAAAATTATATCTGAAAATTTAAAGTTATAATAAGAAATTGACTTGAAACTGTCAGCAAATTTTAAACTTCGGTTATCGCTGGCATCTTATAACAATCATAATAAAATTATCCTGACCTTTAAATATTTATTAGACGATATTCCTGAAAAAAAATTCAATACAACACTTTAAAAAATGGTTTTTCACGTTTTTATACTGTGCTCACTTTTTGATTTTACAAATAACTATTATACATTGTTATTATTATTAACATTGGTTTTATTATTTAAGGAAAGTTTTGTTTACAATATTTTGATTGGATGAAGTATTTTGAGTATTGACATAAAGCAGCGAAATCTTGTACATTTTAATAAATAATAACTAACATACTTTGCCTCAAAATATTGAAGAAAAGATTTAAAATACAACCTAAGCTTAAAAGATATGTATGTACATCAGATGATCTATTATAAAGAAGAAAGAAAAATGTTAAGTAAAGAGCAATATATATGACATTCTTATTGTTTTACCACAGAGAATTAAATTGTTGTTCAACACATTGCTAGAACGCAAAAACGCACACTTTAACCAAATAGTTGATTTTCGAAGAATCTAAAAATATTTTACTAATTATTATTCGATAGGTTCAAAATATTCTTAATTATGGTTTACCGAAATAAATTTTACAATTTGGGCCGCTTATTTAAATTATCTTTTGAAACTGCGGACAACCTTTTTCTTGCGATATTGCGTAATTTATCTCTGAAATAAAATTAATGAAATAAATATATTTGTAGTTTCATAGAAACGTCACAGGCATTTAATAATATTTATTAAGCTCTCACCCTTGCAAATTGACATCGATCGGTAACTGACCACCATTAGCAAAACTTCGACCATCACTCGTACTCTGTTTGACAATATTTGTTGATGTGTTTTGCATTGTGTTTGTTTGCTTTGCTTTATGTGCTGGTTGAGGCACTGAATTCTTACTTAGCATCTGTGGTGTAGTCATTGGACCATTGACTGCTGATAAGAAATCAGATTTTGTTAATTTCTTAGGGAGTTCGGCTTTAGCTGTAATTTAAGAAATGGATATTAATTGTACTTGAATTTTAACTTGTATATCATTTTACCTATTATGATTTTTGGGTTTGAGTTTGGAGTGAAAGCCTTTGTACTTTGCCTATTATCTGGGCCTAAAGTTAAAGGGCTATTTTTTCGCGTTTCCGTTTTGGATTTATCTATTGTGTTCACGGCAGTAAGCGAAATACTAGGAGACATTTCGTTAAGCTGCTTTGTGATGCTTATTGTGCCCGGTGGACTTGTTGTGGGTATAATTTGCATTTCCGAATTACTTTTCAGAAAATCCTTACCATTTGGATACACCGAACCAAAATTAATACTGCCTGCCTTTGCATTTTTTGTTACATCGTTATTTGGCAATGTTGGCAATTTTTTCAATGGCATCGGATTTTTCGATAACCCAGCCGTACCTGATGTCGTCGTTGTGAGATCAACCGAGCCTGTTGGTTGTGCTTGTTGTTTCTTTGGGGGCACTGGATTTTTCGCACTAACAGGCAAACTAACTTGTGTCGGCATTGTAAGATCGACGGAATTAACGATATTTTGTGCGTAGTTTGATTTCGTTGTTTTATCTTTTTGGTTATTACTCTCAACTGGAAGTGTCCTTTCTGTGTAAAGTGCACTGGGATATGAGCTAAGACCAGCCGTTAAGCTTGCATGTAAATTTTCAGCTTGAGCAGCTGTTGGGTAATTTTGTGCTGAATAATTCAGTAAGCTTGCCAATGGATTTTCAAGCATTTGTTTGTATGAGCTTAAGTTTGATAAAACACTATTTGTACTTGGATTTGCGGAGGGGTTTTCGAGTGCTGATAGTTCTGCCGAGAGTGGGTGAAGAAGTTGTGGATGAGTCATTGAGCTAGTGCGATTCGTTTGTGTATCAAATAAACCAAAATCCCTCGCCTGTATTTTCGGAGTTGAAATGCCTTGCATGTTAGGCATCATTGATTGATTTGCCTGTAGGCGATTAAGATTTGCTGGATTTAGAACGTTAAAGCTCGATGAAGCAAAACTTGTATCGTTTAAAACGGAGTTCATATCAGGGTAGCGCATAGATGTATACTTTTGATACATATTTAAAGTGTCCATATAAGTTTGATTTAATCCGTAATTGTACTGTGGAACGAGAGACGCAGATTGAAGACTGTAGTTTAAAAGAGTTTGCATCTAAAATAAACAGAATTCCTTTTTGTTAAACATATTTTTGTAATAATTTTAATACAATACTTACATCGAGACTTGGAACTGCCCCCAACTGTGGATACAGTTTAGGATTTAGCATAGGATTTTGAGTCCTAAAATAAAACATGATTTGTAAAATTTTTGTAACGTATGGTTATTATATAAACTTACTTCTCGGCATTAAAGCCTTCTTGTTGTGCTAATAAATATAAAAAAATATTGAAATGTATTAAGCTTTTCGAAAATTTATGTATAAAATTTATGTATAATATATACTTACCTAAATTCATTTGCAATTCTCTTTCATATGTGTCCCAGGCATCTGTTTTTTCTTGCTCGCTCAATTCTTGTTCCACTTTATTTTCTAACAGACTATCATGTTCGTGGTATTGATAAACCAATTCCGATTGTCGCAACAGGTGGGCTAATATTGTATCTTTTGGTAAAACGGGCATTATCCTCTCGCTTTGTTTGGGATAAGATAATCTAATAAAAATAAATTCAATAATCAAATAAGAGCATATAGTTATATTTTATAGTTATATATTACGTGTAGAGTTCAGCCAACTCTGCCATATTGTAATGCCTGTCAATTTGCTGTTCATCCACAACACGAAAGCTCATTGCTTGCTTTGTAACGGATCGAGAGTAAACCTTTTCCTCCATTGTGCCCTGTATAAAAAAAATAAACGAGATAATTTTAAAAATGTAATTTGTATATTAAAGGACTTACCATTGCGATTAAACGGTAAATGTAACAATTCTTTTTTTGACCCAGCCTAAAAATGCGGAAGATATTTTGTTGATCGTTCGATGGATTCCATGAAGTATCCAATATTATAACTCTATTGGCACCAATGAGATTTATGCCCTGTCCTCCAGCTTTGGCTGATATCAGAAAAACGCGAGCTCGCCTGTTTGCTTCACTGTTGAATCTTTTTATCATTTCGTGTCTGATATTTTTGGGTGTTTTGCCATCTAATCTATAATAATCCTGCCCATTTATCCAAGTATTTGACACTTTAAGACTCGATGGTGAATCTAAAAAATAGATTTTTTTATTAAATAAATGTCTTTCTGGGTCTAACTTATATTGTTGAAACTTACGAATATGTTGCAATATTTCAGAATCCGAATCGGTTATCTTTTTAAAAAAATATTCCACCACATTAAGAACAGCAACAAAGGCAGAGAATATTAAACTGAAAACATTTCATATAATGTTAAGATTTTTTTATAATAACGTGTTTTTATAATAACTAGTAACTTACCACTTTTCACCCTTTTCTTCACACATACGAAGAATAGAAAACATTGTACGTAGTTTGTTACTCGGCATTATAGTCTCTAGGTCTTTTTTCGAAAGATCTTTACGCCACCAGTCGTTAGTCACAGATATTGAGCCAGTATGACTATCATATATGTCATCAGGCTGATCATCGTCCGAATGCGGATTTCCGACTCGTTTGTTATCTCTTTTGTTTTTTTGCTATCAATAATAATATACAAATTTATTTCCAGTCAGCAAAATCGAATGTTTACTTACAATATTTGCATTTTTCCATGCATCCTCTAATACTTTGGGATGTGTCCATATCTGTTACAAACGAAAAGTTTTAGCAAAATTTGTAAAAGAGTGCTTAGAGTTTTAAGTACCTTTCTTAAGACCGTATAATCTGTTATAAGACTCTTGCCTCGACTATCTCCACGATTAGCAATTGCTTCCAAGATATATTCATAGAGTTTGTTCTAGCAATAAACAATAAATTGTTGGTCTTAGTTAATACAATTTAAATTTAATTTTTTTTATTTATATCTTTGGTATACATACCTGCACCGCCGTCATAGGAATGAAAAGAACGTATTCAAACTTCTGCGGCAAAAATGTTTTTAATAATTCTGCCTCTTTTCTCTGTACGAATTTTGAAAGCTTTTTATGTAAGACATACGATCTTTGCTTCATAACGGTAATATCTTTTTTCCCTGAATCCTTATGTTGTCCATTTTTAATTGGATTTGCATACAAATTAGCAAACTCCTTTTCAGTTCCCAAGAAAAGCGGCTTTATAAAGTTAACCATACTATAATCTGCAATAACAAAAACAAAAAAAAACTGTTAATTCAATCGATTAGCAATATAAAATTTACTTACATTCTTTAAGATTATTTTGAATGGGAGTGCCAGTTAAAATTATTCGCTTTGGTGTTATAATTTTTGCAACAGCCATACTTATGGCGGATTTGCTGTTTTTTATAATATGACCTTCATCACAAACGACAAGATCCGCACCTAAAAGAATTTAAATTTCTTTATGATTGGTTTCAAGTCATACACACAATAAATATTTTACCAGGCTGCAGTAAATATTTATTTACTTTTTCTCGAATACTCTCCAATTTCGCCGAACTTAGGTTGCCTCGATTCTTATACGAGTGATAAAATACAAGAGTTCGGAATGCCTCATAGCCAACCAGCAAGCATCCTGGTCTGTTAGCCGTTGAAAGCGACCATTCTTCCAAGACGCGTAATTTATCTGAAATATCACTTAAATAAAAATAAAAACAAAGAATAAGATATAGTTCTACACCAATTTTGATTAAATCTCTTGTTTTTTTCAATTTCAAACTTACCATGAATCCGGAAAAACAAAAACTTTTATATTTGTTTTTTTCTTAAGTGGTCCTAGCCAGCGTTGTAGTTCGTCGGCCCAATTCATAACCGTGCTCTTTGGACAGAGCACCAGGACCTTTGTAGTGTTAAGCTCTTTGTAAGAAATTACTGTATGCAGCAGGGCTATTAACTAGTAAAGCAAGAATTTATAATATTTATATTAAATTATAATAATTTATTTAATTTATTATTTACCTGTAGCGTTTTTCCAAGGCCCATACAATGGGCCAAAATGCATCCAGAGCCTGTATTTTTCTTTGTATGATCAATTCCACCGTAGCTTGAATCATACATAAACTTGACTCCATCGATTTGATGGGGTTTCAATTGTTTAACAATTTCCTCATCAACTCTTATAAATGTTTTCGTTTTCTCTATGTAGTCAAGTATTAATTCGGTTCGATTTGATTTATTTACAGTTCCGGCCTGATTCTTAATTGCCTTTGAAAGTATTGAATGTTTTTTGTCCAGTCTTCGTATTCTATCAGTTTCTGATTTTTGAGCAGCTCTGGTCTCATTTGCCAGTTGATCCATCCTTAGCATGGGTTTAATTAATCGCGTTTTTTCCTCAACAGGTTCAGGCTCGACATCCGAGTATTCACTTTCTGAACTAAGGACGATTTCATCATTTTTATTGCGTTTTTCAGCTTCGGCCATCAATTTCTCCAATGTTTTCTTGGATCTCTTTTGTTGAACAAAATTATCGTTACATATTTCATCGCTAACTTCCAAACTATCAGATTCCTTTGTTTCAGATTCTAATTTGTTCTCTTTGGCTTCGCTGATTTCATCATCGTTGAGATTATCCTCAGGTTCGCATTTAAAAACTTCCAAAAACTTATCGACAACATCTCCTGGGTTTTCATTGTCTGTAGCAGACGATTTATTGGAGTGATTGTAGTCGCTTTGATCTGAGAGTCCAGAGTCACTATTTGACTCAAGTAATAATTGCATTTTAATTTGCTCATTGAAACGGGAAAGATACTGGTTCTCTGTTATCTCCTCATCGCCACTCTAAAAAATAATGATTGTGTTAATAATGTTTCCATGAGCATACAAATTGTAAAAGTTTTTTTCTCTTTGAGTTAATTCTTAATTGTACATACAAACTCACTTCTTTGAAACTACTATCAGTGTCCGACATTTCCAAATCCTCCTCTAAATTATTTGGGGTATTTGAAGGTTTCATACTTATCGGTTTTAGTTTGTTTTTCTCCTTTGGTAGAACACGTCTATTAAGTTGATAACGCTTCTTCAATCCATTTAAATTGGTTAGCCTGTCAAAAAGAACGAATATTTATCGGACGTTAAAAATTGAGCTTTTAGCACATACCTGTCAATTTCCTTATCCGTATTATCGCCAGATGAACAAGAATTTGATCCATCATTGACATGTTCACAAGACATTTGTCTAAATTTTCTATTTTCTATGTCTAACTTAATATATTTACTAAGATCAATACCGTCGCTGTATTCGATTTCCCTACTGAGTTTGTTGTCAATTTTGGAGACTTGACATCGATCTGCGTTACTATTTGTTTCGCTTAACGCTTCTTCTAATTGTTCATCATTACTGGAGGAATCAGAAGACGAATCTAAAAGATTCCTTTTTGCATTGCGATTTATTCGTCGCCTCTTCTTGTTGGAGCACTTTGGGTTTGTTTGCACACCTTGATCATGCGTCTTCTTTATATTCGCAACTGATTTAAGCATATTGATTTTATCGTATATAAATATTTTAAATTCTTCTTCAGTTTTCTTGGCCAGTAACTTGCATTCGTTATAGAAATCTTTCGCAAATTGTGTTGTATTTGTTACAAGCGTATTATATGCCATATCATTTTCTCCTGTATTTTTATAAAGAGCTTCAAAATATGCATCATTGATCTCAACTTCCAGAGGCTCTGAACAATTTTCAGGTAGAGTTCTGTAAATGCTTCGATTTTGATATGTCCGCAGTGGAATTTTGTCAGCACTATTATCCTTATTTTCAATCCGTAACGTTTGTATTTTATTGATGGTATTGTCAATAAACTCTGTAACATTATTTGGAACTGGTTCAAAGGGTGTTCCACTTGGAGCAATGTAACTCAGGAGCATATCTTTAACACTACCTAATTTGGGTGGGCTTAATACGATTTCTTGTGAGTAGTTATGGTCATTCAACGCGTCCGAGAGTTTAGATCTATTAGCCTCAGATTGCTGATCATATCGCTGCAACTGACTCATTTCACCAATATTATTATTGTTTGTAAAAAATTTCTCGGGGGTTTCGAAAACTGTATCCACTTCCACATGACAGATTTGTTCCATGGGCATGGCGTTAAATGTTGTCTCTGTTATTTTTTCTTCTTCAAAGGTTATTTCGGTTTTAATTTGCTCCTTTAAAGCAACATCCGACTCCTTGGACATTGCACTGCCACACTGCATTTCCGGATCAAGCCAATTCAATTCAATATCCATTTCTGTTACTGCAAATAATGCTCAAGTTAGATTTACAATTCCGTGCTTTTAGCTTAAATAACATATCGTTACAATACTTACATAAATATAAATAAGTGGATATTAAAATTATTTCAAGACTTTAATAACATAAACAATTTATTTTGAAGGAAAGAAAATATGGACTTTTATTAGTGCTGGTAAATCAATCCGACTATGTCGATAAATCGATCAACTTCTAAAAATATGAATATTTACTATTTGAAGAGAATATTTAAGTATCGATATATGTGTGCGATACTCTGATGAGTCGAATTTGTTTTACATATATATTGAAATCTTGTAAATTTAGTTTAAAAACAATTTAAAACGATAATAACCTTTTAGTTCTTTGGTGAACTGATTTACGGCATTAGCTGTACATTTTGTAAATATTTTAGTATTTTTTGTATTAAAATATCGATATATTGGCAAGTTAAAGACGCTCCAATATCTGCACTATAAAAGTAAATGTAAATAAAAGTCCGGTCTATTTTCCCATTTAGTTTTTGAAATAAATTTTAAGTAAAAATACGCTTTTGTTTTAACATGGGAAAGCAACTAAAAACTAAAAAAAAGGGGTAAGCTTAAGTTGCGAACAACAAACATAAGGACGAGCATGTTTGGCGTGCATTTCACACCTTAAAGAAATCAAATCTGTTTTTGTTTAGGGTAACAAGCAGTGCAGAAAAGCCATACGAACAGAAAATTGAGAGGAAGTTCAACGTTGCACGATATCCGCCGAAACCAATTCCAAAGAATGTGCTTAACAGAACTCTTCAAATAGTAAATGATCCAAACGATGAGTTTTGGCTAAATAGAAACTCATCATGTGTGCCGTCAGTTCACACCCAACTATTTGGTATTAATAGAAAATATTCGGATACTTACACAAAACTGGTCTTGGCCCGCAAATGTTTGCTTACTCGTGATTGGAAAAACTTAGCAAAATTGTTAACATCCAATCTCATTTGTGATAATCTAATCCAAAAAAGTGCATATCCCATATTTTCCGAAGTAAGTGCAATTTCACACATTAATACGATATAAGTAAATCAGTCTCATCATGTTTACATCGAGTCTGGATCTTTAACTAGTTCGTAATATAAACAAACGATATAGTATAAACATCTTTCGATTGTTGTTTGCTTGCGAATACTTTCCAATGAGTACAGTTTAATTATAAAACCCGAATTTCATTTTCAGTATATAACAATCCTTTTAAGCTTGGAGGATCAAGAGCTATTAAAAAAACTACAACCGACAATGGCTCCATCTGTATTGCATCCCACAACAACCAACCAAAATGAAAACGTTGCTAGCAATAAATAGTTAGATTCCATAAATAATATATTTGGACGGTGATGTACTAACGAACAGTGCATTCAAGATTCCAAGCAATACCAAGAACCGGCCTCCCACCCGATCGACCAAGAGCAAGTAGAAGTGACACTAGTTATTAAGTTTTCAACTACAAAACAATCGTTCTACAATTTGACAAAAAATATTGAATTTTAAGAAACTAATTTTTATTTTTAACGCTGTGTATTAATATTGTTTTGAATAAAATACTTGATTAATTATTACATGTGTATGTATGTGTAAGTTTCTAAGTTTTAAAGATGCTGTAAGTGATGCATTAAGAGAATTAAGTATGCATAGAATTTGAATCCTTGCATAGCGTACACTAAAGAAATTATTCATGTCGCTTTTCTCGCCTGTCTTTGTGCCCATTAAAAGCACACTACAAAAAAAATGTAAATCAAAAAATTATCATTTATGCATTAAATGAGCATAATGAAAAAGAATCCAAAAACACTATAATTCATTAGTAAAGATCCTCTTCCATTGAAAAATCTGAAGTTTCTCCAGCATAGAGCGAACTGAAATGAAGTTAAGCACAATGTTATGAAATTTTAAAGGAGAATAATAAGTTTCGATCATACTTTACGGCGCGACTGGTGAAGAAAACAATGCGCTTAAGCTTCTTGTTGTAGAAGAAATAATTGAATGACCACAAGCAGCCGGGTTCACCAAATGGGTCAGAGCTCAAATCCGGATTATAGCTATATATATCGCATTCCGATAGGTTAACCTCATCATCGACAGCCGACCACAAGGGCTGACGCAAAACCTGGTACTGATCCCCAGCTAAGGCTGATAAATTTGAATGAACTGAATTCATGACCCACGGCAAAGAAGGTTCCTTGCTAAACTCGTGCGACTGCAAAATAAACCAAAAAGGACGATCATTTAATATTTATGTCTTCAATTATTTAAGATTTACCTTTGCATCCGAGAAATCATAATCCGGTTCGAACGAGGCATTTAAGGTTGCAATCAAGTAAAATAAAGTCTTTCGTGAGATCGTGTCACATAAGATAACGCCTTCATCACCCGACTGGCTGTTGTTCCGATGAAAATTTGGCGAAAGATCCGATAGGGTTTGAGGTGGCGACAACGCTTGCAGGTCATGACCATGGGTCTCTGCCGTAAATCGCTTGTACAAAACCTTCTCGGCCGCAACCATTTTGCTAAATAGACGAAAGGGTTACAATGGTTGCAATAAAGTCAAGTTATTCTTAAGAAAATGCATACCACGAATAGCTTTCGATTCGTCCAAAAATGGTTATGCCTCCAGTTTGAATCGATATGGCATTGTTAATTGCCTCGAAACGAGAACTCTCCAGCAGCTTCATTTTTTCGTAACCCGATAAGAGTTTAACAAGATAGTCTCAAGGGGTATAGAATTTGCGGCGAATGTGTTTTTAAATTAAAGGACAAGCAATATGCTTAACTTTTTATTAAAACGGGTATTATGGGTAAATAATCCAAGTCAGCCAAATTGATATATGGATTGTTAAAATTAAAAATAACCACCTTAGGCGCGATGCGGTTTTATTGTAAATTGCGGTCTCGTGATGTTTCGCGTTTGATTAACTCTTGATCCATGCATTGCCCAGAAAGTAATCGTATGAAGGAGTTTGCAGTTTCTAAACATGGTACCCGGATGGACTATGATTCTTTTCTTGACGGCCACTTTTTTCTCGATTTTGTATATTTGCTGAAATTTGCACTGTTGCATTAGCATTACACTACACCAAATTATTGTTTAATTTTATTTGATCGTTGGATTTTTGATCCTGCAACGCTCTCTTTTTTTTCTTCGTTTATTTGTTGTATAACTTTGTTTTACATACAAATGTATTCATATGTATGTATGTATGTATGTTTATGTACTACACAGCGTCTTGTACACTTTGTATATATGTTAAATTGTTTAGGTGTGGGTGACCTTCGTATAAGGAATACGCAAAAATTAATATGGCGTCCCAAGTATTCCGAGTATGACGTCGATTTGTTTACTTTTATATAAACTTTAGAATTCTTCACCCGTGACTTTCAGCACTTTGCTTTTACAAATGTTCAGAATCCATTAATCGCGACATATTTTTATATTTCATTTGAAAATCACTAATTTCGATGAGCAAGATTATTAACATGCGAGCAGAGGTATTTAAAAACGATTGAGATTTGTTTTAAACACTTAATAAACTTGAATAACACAATGTATTTATATATAGGCTTCTGGTTTTTATCTAGAGAAAACACCCTTATACTGTTTTTTGTTCAAAACTATCGGATTGTACATGGCTCTGTAGCATTTTGTTTACGAGTCAAGGTAGCGCTTTGATTATATCGATACGTGAAACAATGGAAAGAAACACAACATATGTGTTGATTGCAAATTTACATGTTGTTTGCATATGTATGAGCTTAAAAGGTTTGCTTTTTAGAACATCAGATTGAATAATAATTATCGAAAGAGACATACATTTTTATAGCATTTAGCCACGTAAATTTATAAATTAGCACCATTTTTTGCTACTCTCTTATGAATTTGCAGGAATGGATTTTATAAGTATAGCGACTATGACAGTTATTAATTTTAATATAATTTAAGGTTGATTATATTCAAATCATACATTTGGAGCTTAATTAAATAATTTTAGACAATAGAATACATATAATATTTAATTCCATTATGTGTCTATCGAAAACCGTATATATATCGGAACGAAGTCACATCTCTAGTTTTTGGTATATCCATATACATGCATACATTGTAGAATAAATGTATTGCAATCGTACATATGAATAAATAAAAAATTTTGTGATAAGTTGAAAGCTTGTAAACTAAAGTGTTCACTGTGAGAATACATGACTTATAAAGTGTTAACTTCGCGTTCGTTTTAAAATCTATACTGGCCATCGTTAAAGGAAACCAACTGAATAAATAGCTTCGGGTGTTGCCCCAAATAGTATATACACATACATTTTCCATTATTATAAGTTCATGTAAATTCAAGTAATTGTCATACATATTTAAATATCTTTTTCAATTATGACGACATTACTGTATGATTATTACAAAATTCCCTTATGTTTGTTTAATTTCAGATTAAATAAAATTGTGTATATAAGATGGCGGAGGCAAATGCTGGAGTAAGTGCTGAGGGTGCTGCCGCTGTGGCTGCCCCACATCCCAACGCCGAAGTCATAAGGGGCCAAATTTTTGAAGTTGGCCCAAGGTATAGGAAACTAACATATATTGGCGAAGGCGCATATGGAATGGTAGTGTAAGTACATATAAAAACACTTTTTCAACCAGCCTACCCTTGTCGTCATACACAGCAATTGTCCGATACGCATAAAACATATACATACGTACATATGTATTAACATACGTGCATGTGTACATACATCCTTAATAGAGATGAGCGATAATTTTATTTTATTTAGTGACAACTGTGACTGTGACCTTTAAATAATAGTTATCTTATCATGGTTTACATTTTGTGCTTTAAAAAAAAAAAAATACATTATTTATTTTTCTAAGCAAACTTTAATGACTAATGCATAATTTCGGCTAATTGACTAAAATTACATTTTATTTGAAAAGGGTTATTTATTAATTCAAAAATATTTATTTTTAATTGCAGATCTGCGGATGACACGTTGACGAATCAAAGAGTTGCTATTAAAAAAATTTCTCCATTTGAGCATCAGACGTATTGTCAACGAACCCTTAGGGAGATAACTATTCTCACCAGATTTAAACACGAAAACGTAATTGAAATGTTCAACGTCAAGTTTGCTTACATTGTGTAACCTCTCCAAAACTTCTTCATTTTTTTAGATCATTGATATACGTGACATCTTGCGAGTAGATAGCATAGAACAAATGAGGGATGTATATATTGTACAATGCTTAATGGAGACTGATCTGTATAAACTACTTAAAACGCAGGTGAATAAAAAAAAGCGTATATATATTAACAATGCCTTCACTATTGTTGGTAAACTGTGATTATATAATAACAATTTGTATTTGCAGAGGCTGAGTAACGATCATATTTGTTACTTTCTGTACCAGATATTGCGTGGTTTAAAGTATATCCATTCGGCAAATGTTTTACATCGGGACCTTAAGCCGAGCAATCTATTGCTAAATAAGACATGCGATTTAAAAGTAAGTATATTTATATATTATAAACGTAAAATTTTAAATAACCAATACCTGATTGATATAGATTTGTGACTTTGGTTTGGCCCGAATTGCCGATCCAGAGCACGACCACACTGGTTTTCTTACGGAATACGTAGCAACTAGATGGTATCGGGCACCTGAGATAATGCTTAATTCGAAGGGGTATACCAAATCCATTGATATCTGGTCGGTTGGATGCATTTTAGCTGAAATGCTAAGTAATCGACCAATTTTTCCCGGTAAACATTATTTGGATCAACTTAACCATATTCTTGGTGTGTTAGGATCCCCGTCACAGGAAGACTTGGAATGTATTATAAATGAGAAGGTAAGTCGAAAAAAAAAGCCATTTGGATTTTTTTTTTTTTTTCTAAAATAATTTTATAAATATATGCAGGCACGGAATTATTTAGAATCCTTGCCTTTTAAACCAAATGTGCCATGGTCGAGATTATTTCCGAATGCAGACGCCTTGGCGTTGGATTTACTTGGTAAAATGTTGACGTTTAACCCGCACAAACGAATTCCAGTTGAGGAAGCTCTTGCACACCCGTATTTGGAGCAGTATTATGATCCCGGAGATGAGGTAAAACTAACAAGTTTGTTGTTATAAAAAATGATTGTTTTAAGTTTAAATGTTGTTTCAATGTTGATATATAATTAAACGAGTTCTTCTTTTATAGCCTGTAGCTGAAGTACCGTTTCGAATTAATATGGAAAACGATGATATCTCCCGGGATGCTTTAAAATCGTTAATTTTTGATGAAACGTTGAAATTTAAAGAACGACAACCAGAACAGGCGCTATAAAAACAGATATTACAAAATAAAACACACACACATTTAAATATTTGTTTTATTTTGATTTTATTACATCTAAATGTGGTTTTTAAATTAAAACACCTTCCTACATTCCTCTGGTTATTTTCTAATTGTATTCAAAACAAAATCCTCCTATATATATGTATAATTATTCTGCCCACTAAGAGGACAATTTTCCTCAAAAATATTAGGTGTAGTATACATAAACATATATCTCAGGGATATAAGTATAAGTTTATTTATACCATTCAGATCTTTTGCATTTTTTTATCCGCTTAGAATGCTTTTAAATTTTTGTTCTATGAAAATGTATAAAAGCAAAACCAGTTAAAATTAAATACCTGTTTGATTTATGCTTGCAAACTTAATTTGTTTTTTTCTTTTCATGTTCTGCCTAAAATTTGGTTAATTTATTCAGTTAAATATATTAGTTACAATTAAGTGATAATATTTTTTTATTCATAAGTGATGTACTCCAAAAATGTAAAAACTAAAAGGAAGTCAGACTATCTGACATAAGTTAACAATATGAACTATTCCACCAACAGTATTAAATCCTTGTCAGGCCGCAGAATACAGTCGTACTGTTTTGATTGTTTTTTTTTTTATAAATATTTGCACGTATACTTATTTCGCTGAGGTATTCATGTTTGTTTGTGTGTTTTTTCATTCAAAGTCATGTCTCATATGCATTTACTACGTGTTTAAAGCTATTAGAATAAGAAAACAATTTTTAATCTGCACATTTTGTCTTTAAAAGTTCATATTTTTCACCAACAATGTGAATCAAACATATTATTACATCCAGATATCAAAGTTTTTGAACATAAACATGGATACCAAAATATCCCTAGAATTTTCAAACAATCTTTCTGAAATGTAAATATGTATACCAAGGTATATACTAAAAAGATTTAAGCAAACGAATAATCAAAATTTTGCGTATGGCAACTGAGATCAAAAGAACTCAATGAATGTACATATGGACATTTCGAAACAAAGGTCCGATGCGACCAAAAACGACAAAAAACTGTTTAACTGATGTAATCAAATATATTTATTCAATTAAGTTACTTTGTTAAATATTTGCTGCTAAATAGTTATGTTATCACAAATTAAATCCTTATTAAAAATTTATAAAAAGTATTAAGTAGGAATCAATGCTGCGCCAACAATTAAAAGTTTAAGTATGAAAAAATTATGGATCCGTTACAAACCTAAATAATCCATTATATGAAACAATTATTAGGTAAATCCACTAAAAAAAAAAACATAAAAACATAATAGTTACCCAAATAAATTCTAGTTTAATTAAAAAACCTTTTCATAATAGAAAATGTGCGAATGTCACATGCACAGAATGCATAGAATAGTAATGGAAGTGTCCATATGTACGTACATTCCTTACCTTTATCAAAAGTCGTAAAAGCGACACCTCACAAGAGATTACGAACGTTTAACTGAATGTTTGAGTGTTTAATCTATTTCAACTTTGTGTGTGCGAATACACTTTTTTTTATTAACATTGAGCACTAGAATTTGGTCGATATAATAATAGAACTTGCAACGGTATTGAATCATAAATCTAATTGTATGTTTATTTATGTGTCTAAGAATTGTTTCTATCAATTTGCGTTCAGCAGACATTCTTTAAAATAAATGTTTTACTTACAGTTGTTCCTCTAAACATTTAAAAACGGTAAGATTTAAATAATTAAATGTGTTCGCGTCAGTTAACATTCCATGTAATTTGTCAGTTTATTGGGTGTTAATAATAACTAAACATATTTTCAATTGCAGACGTATAAATGTGTTTTACTTCCAATACAATTATTAACTTAGTAATTGAATGACACTATCAATATAAGTAACAATTTTGTAAGTCTTCGCGTTGTTATTAATTTTCAATACAATGTATGTTAAATTTTTGGATAATTAAAAACATAATCATCATCACATTTGGTTTTTCAATTATTATGTAAATGGTATAAAATTTTTTGGGGACTGAAGAAATATCAATTCTCTATCAGTTGCTAATTATAAGCAACGCAGTATTATTTTCAAGGTCTTCAAATGGTCAAGGACGGAATTAATACGTATCAAACTTGGACTATTTTTTACAAGTGCTATCCAATATTGAATTGTACTTCAGAGTATTCTGGTTTTTCCAACATTTTTAACAAGCGGTCGAGCTGATAAATGTTGATGTCTAAGTTCTTAACAGTTTTCTTGTTTATTTATTATTTTTTAAGCACAGTAGCCCTTAACAACCATAGTTTGTTATGGTTGTCATATGAATACACAAATCAAATAAGAAAGTACATATTAATACTACACAAAAGAAAATATTTTAGTAAAAATGTCTGAAATAAAGGATATTGAATCTTGTGAGTTTACAACTGTGTCGGAAGATCAGCTTCAGCCGGCGCTGGAGCCGGAAGAAATGGGTATTCTTCCGCCCGATCATCCGCTTTTGCGAAAGTTCCAACAGTCTCTAAGGGAGCATCTGCTGCGCACTAAAAATAAATTGGAAAATGAGATTACTGAAATAAAATACGAAGTTAAGGCCAAGGAGGAGAGACGTGAGGAACAAGGATTAACCTTGTATGATATGCAAAGTAAAATCTCTTATCAAGAGCAACAAATCAAGGAAATCTCTGCACAAATTGATGAGCATATTGCAAAGCGACAACAAGAGGAAGCTGTTGTTAACAAAATCAAGAAGGAATATGAGGAGAAAGTCAAATTAACAAGAATTCAAAGAACTTTATATAACAATCGGATGATGGAATTGGAGGATTTGCAGAGTCTGCGTAGCAATATTAAAAAATGGGCATACGATGTCGAAGACGAGGTTAAAAATGCCAAACGCATTGTTAGCAGGGATGCTCAATTACAAAAGCAATTGTCGGAGGAGAAACGCAAATCGGATATACTTTTTTATCGTCTCGACATGGAGGTTAAGAAGAAAGAAGCCGAATTGCAATCAATTACCGAAGATGAAGCCGCAATCCAAGATATTGTCAATGTGCTAAATATGAGTATTGCAGATGCTAACACTGATTTGGAGGCTCTCCAAAATGAACATAAACGTTTAGTACAGGCCTGGACTGAGGTTATCATTGCAATTCAGGCTAGAGATAAAATCTTATTTCAAGTTCAGGATAATATTCGGTAAGTATATTATTCCAACTATATCAATACATTATTGGCAAATATTAATTATATTTTATAGTAAACAAAAAGAGTCAATTAAACTGAACTCGAATGGTATTGAAGCTGTGAAAAAACAGATTGGAAGAGAAATGGCATTAAACAAAAAACTAGAAGCGTTTAAGCAGCGTATGGCAGATGATATGAATAGCCTAAGTCGAGACTGTAAGTAAATAAATAATTATTTATTATACAATGCTAGTTATTGTTGTTATCATTTTGTGTTAACCAGGTCAACGGGAAGTGGACACATTAATAGTGCTTAAGAGCAAACTTGATGAATTTCCCGATTTTATGGCTCGAACTGAAGCCGATTTGCATGAAGCAACGCGAGAAGGAACTAAATTGCAATCAGAAATTCATAGACTTGACTACGTTTTGGACAAAAATCATCTGAAAAAATTTCAAATTGAAGAAGCCATATTGAAGGTGGCTCAGGAACATCTCATTACGGATAAAGCCAGTTCATATCGCTTAAAACTATTGAACAAGGCCCAAGAGCATCGTCGAGTTGTCGATGTATCATTATCAAAGGTACAAAGTCAATTGGCTTTGGCTATGCTTGATGTGGAGAAATTGCGTAGTGTTTTGTTCAATACAAGAAAGGAAAATCAAAAGATTAAAGATAGCTTAAATGCAGCGGAAGGCAAATCCAATGATCTTGATGATGAGTTGAAGAATTTACACACTAAAATTGATATTAAAATGCAGCGATTTGAAAAGTTAAATAGCCAAATGGAAGAAATTCAAAACGCTTTTGGTGATGATGTTGGCAATCCCACTGAACTAAAGGTAAGATTAAGAATAGATATATATATTTTGTTATTAAAGGTAATATTCTGTTTTCATTTTACAGATAAAACAAATAGAAAAATCTATTCACGTTGGCGAGCATAATATTAGAGAACATCAACAATTTTGGATAATGCTTCAAAATCATTATGTGAATTTAACCCATAAAAGGAGTGAACAATTACATGAAATTCAGGTTACACGAAAACGTTAGTTTTTAGCTCTTAACTTTGTTCTTTTATTAAATAATAATTCCTAATTATTAAATCCTATCAGAATTATCAATCATCAAGCAGAAATCACTTAAAGTGGAGCAGGAGCTCGAACTAGCTGAAAACAAGACAAGAGATCTTAAAATGGATATTCAGAAGTATACCTCAAAATTAGAACTGCTCAACGATAAAGTCTACACCAAGCGAAAGCATCATGACATGGAAGAAAGTGAATACGAACACATGCAAACTGAACTAAGTCAAAAGCTAAAAGTAAGTTCACGACTTTTCTTGTTGCTAATATCTTAACTAAACAATGATTTTTTAAGGATACTGAGATGAGTACATTAAAATTGGAAAAGGATATTAATGAGCTGCAAAATGAAATCGAACTGCATAAGGATCTCGTACTGGACAATCATAGAGAATCGTTGTCCTGGGAAACAAAGCACAAACTAATTGAGGAAACAATAAATTGGACTAAGACTGAGCGATCGTTAGATGGTGAAATCGGCGCGATGAAAATCGAAATCCATCGAATGACAATTCGTTTTAATCAACTGAAACGTGCACAGGAAAAACTGGTTCAGGATTTGGAGCATTGTGTGATGCATCGTGAGCAGATCTTTGTCAGTGCAACTGTCAAGGAACATGTTGATGCCAAAAAGAAAAGAATCAGCACCTCATCGAAGGTTCAAGTAAAACTTGATGAGATACGCAATAAAACCAAAGTGATTCAAAATGAAATGACATTCCTGCAAGAGACTCGGATTACGGATGATCTCAACACCATTGAACGTATGGTCTATATTTTGCGAAAAATGCAAAACGACCTTAAGGAAGTTACTGCCAAAGATGCCAGCATTCGGGCTCAAATCGAGGATGCTATGCTGTCAAAACATGCCAACTTGGAGCAAATCGTAAGAAAACAAAACCGGGCAAAAGCATTTCGCAAGTTGAGCAACACGAAGGGTCAACAGAAAATGGTTCGATCTGAGACAAGCATTCAACAACAGTTGGAAGCTCAAATGGAAATGAATGACTCTCTGATGGAAATAGTTCAGACGTTAACAAACGATTATCCCGAGAAGACGTCCTTCTTTTCGAAACTAATTCATTTCCTAAAGGAATAGCTATTTAAATTTAGAACATATAACAAGTAAAAATGCAAAAATAAAGATTGATTCACAAGGCATTTAAAATACGTTTATCAAAAATATTAATAACATCGATAATATGATAAATCATCGATACCATAAATTGTGCGATATCATGATAATATTTACACTGCACAGCGCATGCGCTTTTCAAATTAACTTTTCGTTTCAGTGAATTGAATTCTTTTAGCAGGCAGCATAACATTCTTGGGTAAATTAATTTTAATGTTAATATGTTAGAATATCTAGTGAAATATGGTGTTTAAATGTTAAACAAGAGTTAAAGAATTGTTTCATAAATATGATAATGCATAAGAATTCCTATTTATTGATCCAATAATGAAGATATTTCTTTAGCTGTGAATGAAGATATATACAATGTACATACATATAGGCATTTACACATGTACGTGTGTGTTCATATACATAATTGTGTCGCAAATTAATAAAGTTGATAGAATAGCAGCCGCATGATCTTGATCTCGAGGCGGTAATGACAAATTGTCAACGGGGCGAAAAAAGTCTCGAGTCTATTCAAAGGGAAATGCAAGATTATTTTTGATGAAGAGATAAAAAAGATAGACATGTGTTAGATAGATTATATGTAACCGAAATTGTTTTTAGGTTTAATGGAAATATTATAGCAAGTTTAATTCTTTGTTATTTTCTTTTAGGCTTTAACCAAAAATGGATAACATGGGTATATCAACGGAACCAAGTTTCCTAGAAGTCGAGCTTCCACAAACACTGCTTGAATCACCATCAACGTCGACATTTTTGCCGGACGAAGAGGCCTCCATTTGCCCATTGCTGCATTCGAATAACAGTGCTTTGGGCCCAGCCCTACTATCCCACCCATTGAGCCCGAATATTGTAAATAGCGATATTACCTCATCAAATATATGCAACACCGATTGCAAGGCGGATACAAGTTCCTCGGGAAGTAGTGATGGCATCGCCATGGATGCCTTAGACTCGACATCCACAAACCTCTTCAACAAAGTCAACTATCATCATTTACAAAATAATAACATTAACACAAATCAGGTAAATAAAAAACTTTTAAAACTATTTATGAATTGAATAACTTGTTCTGTTTAATTAAAGGCTTCCAACAATCACTTTTTGAATGGAAACAGAAGACAATCGAAAGAGACGCCAAATTTTGTATCGTGGAACTGGCCGATTATACGAAAATGTACATTTTTCATTTTCATATCGGGCATATTAGCCATGTGCTCAATTGTTATTGCCAATATTGCTACCATGCCAAAAGTTTGTAATCCAAAGTGAGTACGACTCATCTTATATATTTAAAAAAATTTATTAATTCACATTTTCTCGGCAGATCTTCATGGCATCGGGGAAGCGTTTTTTATGAAGTGAATCCAGCGACTTTTATCGATTCCGATAACGACAATATTGGTGATATCGGTGGCATAATAAACGGCATCGAATATTTTGCTAATTTGAACATATCTGGTGTACGGCTCAACTCGATTTTTCCATCTGGTCCTTCCCATGATAGACACATTAACGCCTCATCGATAATTACAATAAGACCAGAACTAGGCAGTCTCGTTTCTGTTCGAAATTTAGCCAATGTTTTACATTCACACAATATAAGTCTTCTATTGGATTTGCCATTGCAACATGTGATTGCAGGTAAAAGTGATGGTGAAGTTCTTGATGTAGTTGCCGAATCCTTAATGCATTGGATTGATCAGGGTGTAAATGGATTTTATTTAAAGGGACTTGAATCCCTTAGGAACAATGCAGCTCTGCCAATGTGTTTATCGTCATGGAAACGCATAATTGGCCAGAATAGAGTTCTCATTGTCGAAGAATCGCTTTTGAGAGACAAAACAGGATTAGAATCCAGTTCAATTTTACAACATGTTGATTTAATTGACATTATCTTAAATATTGAAAATAACTCACAGAAATTGAAAGAGCGAATACAACGAGTTTTAAGTCAAATGCCAATTGGTGAAGATGTGACCTGGGTTCAATGGTCCATTGGCGAAAGTACATCAAACTTGGAGAGAATATTTCCAGCAACAATTATGGAGTTAATGTTACCCGGAACACCCAATATTGTGCACTCAAATGAATTAGCCATTGCTCAGAACAATAAAAATAACCTTACCAATCAAATTATACAACTTTGGGCTGAAGACCAGTACAATTTGACGGACCAACAGCTAGATCAGAAAATGTCATGGAATAGCGTAAAAATGATACACCGAATGATATCCTTAAGGGAACGATCCCCAGCAATTTATAAAAACTTTATATGCAAAACGAACATCAATCAGGCAAATACTCAAATTCTTGCTCATAGCAATGCCGACATTCTTATAATCGTACGAAACTATCCGCGGAAAAATTCGCTTGTATCAATTACAAATTTTGGAAGTACAAAAGTAACTTTGGACTTGACATCCAAATTTTATAGTGGAATACGAATGCTTATTACTGAAACGGAAAAGATCTTTTTTGATAGATTTACAGTTAATGCCTATGACACAATTGTTGTTAAATTGGATAAGTAATCAAATGGTTTCATCCAAATAAATTTATGTACTTATGTTAATGCATGTTATTCTTTTTTTTAAATAAACCAATTTGCAAACAATATAAGTAAATTTTTTGAGTCCTAAATGCGTATAAGACAGTAAATATTTAAAGGTTTAATTTAATCTTTCAGCTTACAAAAAGGACTGAATGTACGTTGTTTCTGTTTGTACATCCTTTGAGGAAGTTCCTGAAAATAACTTGCTTAATTTGTATTGTCAAACAAGTTTGTTCCGTTAATTACTAAATAAAATATATTTGGTTTTATTTGTTGTTTAAATAAGTGAGGAAGATTAAAAACAAATTCAATAGCAATTACAACTACTACATACGAGTACAAACTAGATGTAAAATTACTAATCACCATGTTTACCTTATAATGTAAATAAATTCAGACGACATCTTCGGACAACCGAATCTCATAGTCGCTTGTAAAATTTAATAAACACACATTTTAATGCTTCAATATTATTATACAATATACAAAACATTATTTTGAAGCAATTATTATTATTATTCTATACATTAGGGGAATTCATTAAATGTCGATCAAAAGGATGTTAATTTTTTAAGTTATGTCAAATGTTGTATTTAGTTAATCAGCTGTTTAATTTACATTAAAAATAAACAATACAAAGCCCATACATACATATATCCATACATAGTATGTGTTTTTAATATGGTTATATATATGTATATACGTTCACATTTAATTTTGTAAACTCACATAACATAAATATTCGGTTTTAAATAAGCCATTAATCCTTTAATCGACTAATCAAGAGTGCCCTTAATTTAAGTTTTTGCAAGTTTTTATTAACAACCAAATTGAGTAGATAGGACAATTTTTTTGGGGTCTATACATTTAGTGGTGTAGTTAGTGGCAGCAGTGTTATATCTGGCGGTGCACTTAATAATCAGCTGATTGCCTTCTTAGTTGCTTACTATCGTTATTCAATATGAAGACTAGACCGTTATGAATGCAAAACGAACCTACTTCAAACCATCAAGTTTATTCGACTTAAATTATATGTGTATAATTTTCATTGCTTGTGAAGACATTTCTGTTGCCATCGAGCTCCCTGTGATCTTAAGCGATCGTTTTTTGAGGCACAATACTATTTTAAATTATTTAAAAAACATTTATTTTTTGATTATTATTTGCTTAAGTCTCTATTGCTTTGTCAAAAATCCCAAAACCAAAACGGAACGGTCAAGTCTGATAGATTCTGATTTAGAATCCTGAGTGTGTTTTTTGTTTTTTTGTTTTTTTGCATTTACTTTATATATTTAATATTTTGAAAGCACTTTTGATAGTCTTCTGCTAAAAATACCTCTGCCATCCGATGTAAATTCACGACAAAATGTTTTCTTCTTTAGTTTTACTTTTCTTTTTTTTTTTTTTGGTGAGACTTTGATAAATTTTGTTAGCGATATCATTGAAAAACTTTTTTAGTGGTGATAGCAAAATCAAGCTATTTTCTTATAGGACTATTATAATATAATATCTTTTTGGAAGGTCGAGTTAAAAGGAAGCGTTAATTTTTTAATCTCTCTAACTGACATAAACATTTAAGTAACATAAAAGTGGCTCTTTATGGAAGAAATATCTATATAGTATGTATATACAAAAGAAAAAGTTGTTAATAAATGGAAGTTACATTGTACAATCATCGAAGTGATATTTCTCATTACATGGAAGTTTGATGACACTAATATGATAATAGTACATAATATATATTTGGAAGTACAAAGCGTTACATGAGCCATGCTATAATCTATAATATATATCCTTCTTTGGAAAACAACCAGTGTATGTATTGGTAATAGTATAACAGCAATTCTGCATAATATTATAATAATTATCCTACTCTATTTACATATAAAAAGGGTTTTTTTTCATTACGTTTTTTTTTTTGGTTTTTAAGCCCGCTACTCAGCAGGTACCATGTTTTGATCGAGATCTGGCTTAGTATCATCCGGATCCAAGCTCAAGCATTCTGCAAAATAGTGTTCCATAGACGAATACACATGCTCTAATACACCATTCAGATCATGGCCTTCATCTGCATAAGTCTGTAAGAAAACTCAATGATTTAAATAACTCTCCTTTTCAAATACTCTTTAACAGCTCGTATTAAAGAATATTATTTTTCGAATACCTGATATCGATATAAAATATTGGCTTCTGTTAATGATTTGGCTAATTGAACACCATGCACATAGGGTGCAGTTGAGTCTGCCAAGCCATGAATCAAGAAGAACGAGTTTGATTTTATGAGACGAGCTCGTTGCGTTGCATCAGCCTCCACATATCCTTTATAGTTTTCAGCAGGCAAACCCAATATTCGCTCAGTAAACGCCGAGTCTTAAAAGAAATTTCTTTAACATCAGATTTTCTTAACTTCAATTTTAAACTTACTATAATAGAGCCAATCTGCGATGGGGGAAATCGAAATTCCGCACTTGAAGACATCTTGTTGGGTGCCAAGAACCATTGAGGTAACATATCCACCATAACCCCAACCCCAAATACCAACTCGTGTTTCATCTAAAAAACTTATAGTATCCAAAAGATATCTGAAAACAACAAAGTTAAGTCATCAATTGAATTAAATTTGTTATTTACCTCAAAACAGATATTTGATCCTGAACTTCGACTCCACCCAGATGACGGTAAAGAGATTTTTTACTTTGACCTTTAGCTCCTCTAACATCCAAACGCACATAAATAACATCATTTCTGGAGGACATATACGTCCCCCAATCTATTCTGAACTTTTCAGAAACAGACTCGGATCCTGGGCGACCATTTCTGCAAAAATAAATAAAAGATACATATATAATATAATACTTTTACTTAAAAGGTTATAAAAACATATTAGGCACATACACTTCAACAACGACTGGAAATGCTGCATCTCTGAGTTCTTCTCGCCAGCTGGGTGGCAAAAGTAATTGCACTTGGGCACGACTACCATGGGGCAATGGGATTTCGAATGATCTTTGTATGGGTAGTGCTAGTTTCTGCAACCTTTCTGTATAGAATGGTCGTGTATCGTACAATATCTTAACGAGGCTGTGGGTTTTTTGCGAGTGCACTCCCGAAACGGGTAATCCGGGTCCTTGACACTCTAAGATGTAAAATTCAATTCCATAGTTCGTTGCAATGCCATTTATAGGTGTAATGAAGGCATCAAAGTGGGAACAGTTTGTATAATAATATCGACTACTCCACAAAGCCTCGCCCAAATCGCATGTGATGCATTGAGGTTCGCTTCTGTTCAAAGAAAAGTTTTTCATTTAAAATGAAGCTCAGTTAATAAAAATATATTTTACTTACTTTCTGGTATCATCATGCACGGGATCCTTGACCGAGTACAGATGCCTTTGACCAGGCTTTTTATCTTGGGTGGCAAGGTAGTAGACTACATGATTCGTTGTATCCCAGCACAAGATTTTCAAAACCTTTACAAAATAAATGGATTTTAGCTGAGTTTGAACATGAAAGGGTTTAATAAGTAGCTTTACCTCATAGCGGCCATGTGATATCACCGAGATTCGTTGCTGTGAGATAGTTATGTGTTTTATATGTGTGAAATGATCATTTCCCGACTCTTGAATTCCAGCGAGCAGTAAGAAACTGTTACCATCGGGAGCAAATACTGGATGAGGGAAAATATCGAGCCATTCATCTTCAGGAGCACGCTCGGAATGTATCTACATAAGATATGATTGACTGTAGTATTTATTTATAAGAAAATTTATAATCCTTAACTTACTTCTACACAGGTCCAATTTTGTTCTTTCGAGCAAGTTGCGATTATGCTATAATTTTGAGAGCGTACCATAAAAACGACAGATACCTGATTATTGCTACCAGATACCCAACTAGCCGATGTTAGATAGAAATCCCTATTAAAACAATAATAATGTTTGTATTAGTAATAAAATTATTTGATTTTTTTGACTTACTGTCCGTTTAGAATGGGTGGCGGTCGTAATTCCATTTTGACGATAGATACAAAACTTGTTATATCAACGATCCACATTTGAACTTCTGGATTGGCAGTGCCTGGCGTTGGGTACCGTACATTTTTAGTTTCAGGAAATGAACTTCCCGATGTCATACCGCTACCAGCGATAATGGCTCCAGATGCTAACCATGGATATGTCATCATGCCAACATGTGTATCATTAAATAAGGCAAACATAAAGTGGCTGCCATCCAAAGATGACCAAATTGCTTCAGGTATATCAAAAATTTCCTCTGAAATACCACAAAAGTTTATAAAAATTTAAATAAATTTGTGTTTAAGTTTTGGATGTAAATATATGTTTAACCTTGGTAGAGCCAATCTGGAACTCCATTGTATATATGATTATCATGCCCTGTCGTTGTTATCCTTATATCCTCCTCCATTGATGGCGATTGTCTTACGAATATATCATTGTCGGCAACAATTATGATTGATGTTGTATTTCCCAGCCAGGCCGCATATTGAAGTCGAGTTCTTTGCACCTTCGACGAGTCTTTTAACTTAACGGGCATATGGTGGTCATTATCCACATCATAGATTGTGTAAAACGCAGTAAATGATTTCTGAAATATCTGTATAAATTTTTACGAACATTAATAACAATTCGTAGTTTATGGCATTCTGCGGTTAACTTACTTTTTTCACATTATGCCTAAAGAGCACATACTTAAGATCGTGCGAACATTGATAGCCCCGAACATTTAATTGACGTATAGTGTGATTGGTAACTAAAATATTTATTGAATTCGCTGTTGTGTCCAATATGGAAAGTCCTCCATCATCGGATTGAAAAACATATTTCTTCGTTGTCACCCACGATGGCTGCAATCGAGTCGGCGTCAACTCTCCTTGTAAATATTCATCGAGAATCATACGACGACCCGACCAATATAGGAGTTCATCCACATACCTTTAATAATGAATGCGTTTCATGTTTAAAATTTATGTAAATTTGCATTCAAGTTAAAGAATACCTACCCCAATAAATAGATAGCAGTTATAATACCAGCTATTACAAAACTTATAACCAACAGAGAGAAGATAATACTGCGCCAGTTGTGTCCTTCATCGAGATCCAAGTCTTGATCTTTATCTTTCGGATCTTGAACCTGTAATGTCTCATCCGGTGGTAATCTCCATGATCCGCCGCGATCGGACGCTGCATTGGCGTGCATTTTCTACGAATCCAACCGGTACGTTTTGAAAAACAAAACTTAACTGTGTTGAGCTTGGGAGTTGGAAGTTATGGCAAGTCGAATAGTGCTTCGGACGGTTTCGGAAGAAAAGAGCTAGGTGGAAAAACAAATAACGTTATTAAAAATACGATTTAATGTTCGCTTAATTAAATTCATAATCTTCATCTGTTATTGTGTCTTTTATTTGTATTACTTACTTTGGCTTTGTCATCATGCTGTAATCTTGTTTGTCATCGTTTTTTATTGATTACTGAAAAATGGATGAACCAGTTTCCTACGAAAGATAAAGCATGTTGTCTATTTTATTAAGAACTTATTTATATTAAACAAAATTTTTAAAATTTTTTTTTAATATTCATACCAACACACATTGATGATACCACTATAAGAGTTTTAGATCCTGGGGCCATTCACATTTTTGGTGTTAAAAAACATAGCATTGAAATATGTGGACAGATTTTCATATTTTCCAGCACAAAATAATAAATTTGATCACAGCCTCAAGGAATGTGTGCTTTTCAGCCTGCAAATAAATAAACATATGTAAAAAATCATTTTGAATTATGTTAATATTTTTTTTTTATAAAATACATTCAAATTAAAATGTATTATAAGGATTTACTTTCAAGTTGGTATTCAATTGCTGTAACTTTTTTTACTGTGTATTTTAGCTTAACCTTAGCTTAACAGCTATTGTAATCGTGCTTTTGGTTTTTTTGTTTTTTTTTGTAGTTTTACAATGCTCTTCAGGCTTCAAGACCACACAATCCAAATGCCAAAAGCCTTCATTAGTCCTTAAGGTTAAGTTGGCATTGATTTTTCTTTTTCATTTTTGTGTAGTCTTTCAAGTAGTTTTATCTGATTCAACCACTATCATAAATCAACCTTTGAATACCGCATGCTTTCAGTGCACAATTTTAATTGAGACTGCTAATTATATTTATATAAACATTTTGAATATTAATAAGTAGACCTATTCTTTTTCTAGCCTTAAACAGGTGGGCGTTAGGGGGTGTGGATAATAAAAGTCAAGAATCTTTTTGCAGCGTAAAATTTTGTTAATTTTAACAGACAGAAACACTGAAGTACGCAATACTTAAATTCAAAGCATATACTTTTGGCATTAAGTCAAAATTTGGTTAGAATTGCTTAAAGGCGGAAATAGGCGTGGCGTGTATGTAGCTTGTTATGACGCGGTTTGGGGTCGCGAACTTTAATATCGACCAAGAAGGATGGACAGAGAATTCTTATATATATTCTAAGTGGATATACAATATGGAATTAATGCACGTATAATTTAATATGATTTGCAAATTGAATACAACTAACACGATAGTTAAATTATGTACATACATACGTAAGTTGTGGGTTATTCAAATGTTATAATCGTCACCTAACACAATAATTGAATGTGCAAACACACACACACACACACACACACATACATATATTTTGCGTGCTA
Organism: Scaptomyza tumidula; assembly: GCA_035044465.1. Classification (NCBI taxonomy): domain Eukaryota; kingdom Metazoa; phylum Arthropoda; class Insecta; order Diptera; family Drosophilidae; genus Scaptomyza; species Scaptomyza tumidula. Next base: position 340,116 of record JAWNNW010000595.1, on the reverse strand, counting down.
TGTTTGTAAAGTCAGTTGGCCAACAATTCAATATACGTAAGGACATACATGTATGTATGTATATAGCGGATGCATGTGTATATGTATATAATTTTACATAAGCACTATGAGGTAACAATTGGCAGTGGCAACATTTTTTATACAAAATCGAATTCTTTCAGTAAGTATTGCGGTATTGTAAGCCACATCACATGTACATGTGTGTGTGTGCGTATTTGAATTGTTGTTTGAGCTCCTTCAAACTTGATTTGCAAATGTTTGTTTGCATTTGGTTTTATTTTTATATTTGTTTATTTATGTTTATGTGTCGACTTATGTTTTGATACAGTGTTAAATTAAGTGAAATTAATTATTACACTTTTCGAAGGAAAACACATTTTTATTTACATTTTATTCAATTATATAAATACCGCAGCATCGCACTACCGTTATACGTTCGCATGTGTATCGTGTGTATCGCATTAAAATTTACCCTTGCAGGTAAGGTTGTTTCATAAATAAGCAAAAGTTACGCATAATTGGTACGCTTGTACCAACAACGTGTACATTTATGCACATTTGTACAAATTTAGCGGTGTCTTGGCACATACATTTTGTGTTGTCATGCTTATTGACTATATACTACTAAATTTCAATCATATACTACTATTAGCACACATACACGCATACATACTATTAACCTATGCGCAATATTTACAAAAAAAATAAAACAAATGACATTTATATTAGAAAACACCAAGAATATTTAAATATGCACTTCACACACACACAAATGTTTGCACTATATGTAAAGGATTGCGTTTAGTTTTTTTTATATTTCTTTTTACATATAAAATCACAACCTTCAGACTGTATACACATGTGTACACATACATACATACTTCAATGATAGCCAAAAAACGCAAACACTGGGTCTCAGTTATATTTTAATGGAAGACCATTACCCAGCGACAGGCAACCCGGGACTGAAGCCTACATTCGACTGTTGTTTTAGCATTGCAAAAAAAAAACCGTTTTGCCTGCCATCAGATATACTGAGAGGATTTTTATACAGGGCAATGCTGTAAGTACACAGCAAAAAGTCCGCAATGCTGAGATTTATATTTTGCTTTTGGATTTTTGATACTTTTAGTAATGAATTATTAATATTGGTGTTCAATTTTTTGTTTAATTAGTTTTTTTTTGTAGCTTTTTTGAGGTTTTTATTTAAATTGTAACGAAAGTATTCCTATAACCTTCAGAATTTAGTTTAAATAAAAGTTCTTGAAATTGAATTAAATTTTTCAATCAGATAAATAGCCAACTTTTTAAAATAAAAAGCTTTATTTTTAAAAATATGAATGCTTGTTGTTATTAAGTGTTTTTTCAAGTGTTTGAATGTATACTTATAAAATGTAAGGGTGGCTAAAATAGGATTTTTCAACTATATTATAATTTAAATTTATAGCAAATTTTTTTTTTATTTCTTATAGGCAAAGTCATCCATGTTATGTAGTTGATATGTTTATATATGCATAATTGCAAGTGTGTTGTCAATAAATAGTTTGAAACGATATCAAAAATAAACAAGTGGACAAGCGGTGGGAAAAATTCTCTTAAACAAAAAGAGTGTTTCGCTCTTAATACTTTGGGGTTGCTTTCACCTTACAACGTACTTATGCACAATCAAGTGTGTCCAATTGCTCTTACAAGTACGAATAAGGTTGTTGTTGTGCTTTTAAATGGCTAAGCTTTATTTGAAATCTGCCAATTACTCTTCGTTTAAAAGTACAAATGTAGCTTACTTTAATGGGACCAAAAAGCTGTTTGTAAATATCTTCTGTAATATACATTTTTGACGGGATTTAAGGTTTAAATAAAGAAGTAATGTTTAAAAGAAACCATTGGTTTAATACATTTTTTATAAACTCATCTGATTTATAAGTAAAATAATAATAAAAAAAATTATAAAATAATACACACTTTTAAGTTCGAATTGATAATAGTAAGCTGAAAAAATTATTAAAAAATTTTAAATTTTTATTTGAGATGCATTGATTAATTGTAATAAATAACATCATATAAACTGGTATTTTTTCTCTACCAGTCTATCGGTTAAAATATTAAACTCGATTCAACGTTGATTATCGGCTTAAAAAATCATATCGATACTCTTTAAATCATCGTTTTACTAGTTTTATTTGTTGTTAGTCAACTTTATTTTAAATAAAAATTATTTGCATTTGTTGGTGATTAAGTTTCATGGAAACCAATTTAAACTATTCAAAATATGCGCTGATAACGCGTCAGATTGAGTTAACTTCATGTGAGCTTCTCCATTCCGATGTAGACTGCAATGTTAACAAGTACCCAAATACGCATTCCGACAAATTGCTCGTCGATGCTGGAGCTTTAATAAAAATTATTGGCACTCCCGATGGCAACGAAAGTGATAAAAACATTGTTCAGATTATAAACTTCAAGAAGAATAACTATACGAACACCTACTTTTACGAATGCAAAACAAGCAACCTGGTCAAAGTAGCTGAGGCTCTTTGGCCATATGTGATAAGCATTGTAAATTTGGAGCGCCGATTGCGTTTAGTGTGTAACAAGGAAAAATGCCTCTGGTTGATTAATTTAAAAGTCGACGATCTTTTAAGCGTTCAAGGCGATCTGTTTAAAAAGAAGAATGCATACTTTGATTGCATTTTACGCTACATTGGCCCCGTGCCGGAACTAAATCCGGTTGGATATTTTTTTGGTTTGGAAATCTTAGTATGTAAAAGTTGTTGCTATTTATCGTTTAGATTACTTAATATATGTCCTATATATATTATAGCACCTGAACAATGGACACTCACCGCAAGCCAAGGACATTCCATTCGCAACGAAATATATGTCGTGTGAGCCCAGCTTATCGATATTTGCCACTGCTGACTGGATAGTTCCCATTTCAAATGAATTGAAACATAAATTATCTGCAAGAAAATTAATTAATGAAACTATTGAACGGGTGTACACAGTGTTTGGTCCAAATGTTAATACCACACAGAAAAAACGGCAGCCAACATCTCAGTTCTATGATTCACCTCCACTGATTGCCAATAATCCAGCTAAACACGATTCGGAAACAATGGCTGATCCACTAGAGAGTGAGGATTGTAGGCATGTAGGCGACAAGAATAAATACAATAACAAGGAGTTTAAAGTCGCTGCAAGCAATGTCCCAACATCTGTAGAGCGAAAAAGTACTTATCATTTGAATGATAAGGATGCGACAGGATTTCGAAAAAACACTTTTAATGTCTCTGATGCCATGAATATCAAGGATCGAGATATTATCGTAATAAACAAGTCCGACATCGAAGAGTCAACCAAGAACGAACATAACGTTATCATTGTAAATAACCCTCAGGATAAAGAAAATGTCGACTTGGCCGATTTGCTTGGATCAAATTGGCCAACTAATGCTGGAGGAGCAGCCATGATTTTGAATACTAGATCACATCCAGCTGCAAAAAATACGGAAAATAATTTAGAAAAACCTACTTCATCGTCGGGTCCGCATGGAAATTTTGCAAGGAACAAGGAGGATTTCCCCCAAAAAGTGATTACTCCGGTCGATATCAAACCTACTTTAAATTCTGGTATGAACAAAAAACAATTTACTTTTACGATTTAATTTATGTATCGGTAAAAATTATAAACTTACTTTAAACATTACCGTAAAGACAATGTGTACGTTCTGTTAATTACATTCTCAACACTTTTGCATACATATAAATTTTTATTTTTTAAACATACATAGACAAGAAAGCAAAGCACTTTATTTTTAGAAACTGTGCGTTGGGCATGAAAAGAAAATAACATTTTATTTATTCATCGAAAATTTAAAAACAATGTACATACTTGATTTACTTTAAAACCGATGGAAAAAATGGGTATAAAGTTGCAAAATCTTCGTAATAAACTTACTCAATCCAACTCGAAAGTCAGACACATATACAAAAGCAGATATTGTAAAAATAACTTTTTCGCGCTGTCATACTATAAATAAACATATAAGAGAGCAAAGTATATTTTTTTTGCTGCAATAATTGTCTTTTAGCCGTGCGCCTATTTCATTAAATAAGCATCGCCCTTCATGTGAAAATCAGTATTTCACTGAATCATAGGCATTAATTTATAAACATGTATGATATTCCATTGACGGTTTTGGAGTTCAATATACCAAATAGTGATAATTGTTTTGAAGGTATGCGTCCAACTATTTTCATTCACATATAGTGTGTGTCGTTTTTGGCGTGTCTTTAATGTATTGTTAATTGACTATACCAATTTTACTTTTAGATATCAACAATGCAATTTACAAGGAATTACATGAAATACCTGGAACAAAGCTAACAATTGGGTCGCTTGTTGAAGTATCTGATACTGGAATTTCTGGTGATTTATATGGCGTTATTCGTTGGATTGGTATTTCACCTGACTTGCCGCACATATTAGTTGGAATTGAAGTTGAAGATGATCCAAACTTAAAAAATCTTACCACATCCGATGGAACTTTAAATGGAGTTCGGTAAATTATTTATTATTATGAAATTAAAGCGCATATAACTTTATTAACCTGCATTAATTTCTTGCAGACGGTTTCAGTGTCGCGACGGTGGAGCTATTTTTGTGCCTCCCAGCAAATGTACTAATGACAGAAGATTTGTCGAACCCGAAGGGAACAATTCAATAAGCGCGATTTCAACTGATAATAATGCTGTGAAATTCGGGCACGTTGATTGCCCTTCAGTTTTAGGTGCTGTTGCACCATTGGGTAAGTAAATTTGATTGAATTTATTAATCTAGTTATGCTAATTTATTTACTTAATCCCTATGTTAGGAATACACAACATAGATGAACTGGAAAATATATGCGGCAAATTCAAAGGCATTCAAGGACACCACAATTCTTGTTATTTAGATGCAACATTGTTCTCCATGTTTACCTTCACTAGTGTGTTTGATTCTATTTTATATAGAAGACCCGACGCGCAGGTACATATAAACAGCTATTTCTGTAGACTTTTTAATTTAAATATACTGTATCAAATTTGCAGGACATTTCCCATTATAGCGCTGTTCAGAGCGTTCTGCGTGATGAGATTGTTAATCCATTGCGTAAGAACGTTTTTGTTCGTGCAGATCGTGTCATGAAACTGCGAAAATTCCTGGATCAGTTGAGCTCAGTTAGTGGATTAACCAGTGAGGAAAAAGATCCCGAAGAGTTTTTAAACAGTTTGCTGTCCCAAATTATGAGAGTGGAACCATTTTTAAAAGTACGTTTAACTTTAACTATAACATTGTGTCATGTATTAATTTATTCTTATAGCTAAGCTCTGGACAAGATTCATATTTTTATCAGCTATTTGTCGAGAAAGATGAGCGACTGACATTTCCAACTGTTCAGCAACTATTTGAGCAAAGTTTCCATTCGTCCGACATTAAATTGAAAGAAGTGCCGTCTTGTCTTATTATTCAAATGCCTCGGTTTGGCAAGAGTTACAAAATGTATTCCCGGATTTTACCTTCCCAAGTCTTAGATATAACAGACATCATTGAAGACTGTAAGTTTTCAGGGTACTTTTTTACACACTTTCTGTTAACCTTTCTTGGTAATTTTTTAGCACCTCGTCAGTGTTCCGTTTGTGGAAAACTTGCTGAATATGAATGTCGCGAATGCTTTGGTTCCTTACAGGCAGGCTCTGGTCTTGAGGGCACAGCTTTTTGTCAAAAATGCCTTAATACAGCTCATATGCATGCTAAAAGGTAAGTTGTTAAATAATAATAATAAGCTTGTAATTAATAATGATGATCTTTGTACTTTCAGAGCAAATCATGAGTCAAAAAAACTTTCTGTACCAAGGGATTTTAAAGTAATGGCTGATCACATGACGTTACCTAGACTTTACATGGAATTATTCGCCGTTGTATGCATAGAAACATCGCATTATGTAGCATTCGTTAAAGCCGGATCGGGACCAGATGCTCCATGGTGTTTCTTTGATTCAATGGCTGATAGAAAAGGTAACTTTTTCCAATGACTCACTGTTAAATACTATAAGCTTTTTTTATTTATTATATTTGTCTAGGTGAAAAGAACGGATATAACATACCTGAAATGATTTCCGTTCGGGAATTGCCTCAGTGGCTATCTGATGAAGGAGCACGAGTTATTAATGAAAGGTCTATTAAGGACAAAGTCTTACCTGAACACGCAAAGCGTTTGTTTTGCGATGCCTATATGTGTATGTACCAAAGCACAGATGTTATGATGTACCAATGACAATGTTTATGGTTATAAAGTATCATTGAAAACAATAAATCACTACAACATATAATGTAAAGATGACTTTGTTATTGTCTAAGTAATAGGATTAAATTAATTTCATATTCCAAATTGACAAAATTAGTATTTCTTGGCTTTAGTCTAAAATAAGTTCATTATAATTTTGCAGAAGCACTGTTTTTGATCTAATAAAATTATTTCTTTTCACGCAACACAAGTTTGCATGGCAAATATGTTTATATTGTTTTTTAAACTCAACTTTCTAAGAAGAGCTTTATAATATAAAATCCTACAAATTAAAATATTTTTACAATCCAATGTTCAAGATCAAAGGCAAAAAGTTTAATAAAATTTAATACTCACTCTACCACAAATTATCTGAATATTTTTTGTTTTGTTTGAGAAATTGAAAATAAAACTAATTTCTAAGTTATTATTATTTTCGAAGAAAAGGTTATTATCTTTTATTTAGTTGTACGTTTAGTTATTTACATAGTTTAACATTTTTTGTTTTTTTTTTTCTTTTATATATCTAAACCATTTTAAATTTGACTTATCAATATAAAGAATATTAAGAAATTTTTTTAATTTAATTTAAATGAAACCCTTTCTCCTTGGTTGCTGTTAACAATCGATCTTTCATTATGTCCTCAGATGGGTAGTCAGGAAGCTTTAAGTAGTGAACACATGTATTCACCGACGGATAGCTTCCTGTGCCAGCGTCGACCTTGCGTACTACTGTTAGTCTTGGATGTAAGTTGGCCAATCCTCCCGGAGGCAAGCTACTGCAACCAGTAGTAAATTGCAAAAATGCTTTTCGTTCAGCACCCGAGAAGCTTAACAGAACGTTAACAAAACGTAAGAATCCAGGGCTAAGAGAGAAAATAAACCAATTTTTATAAATTTCCAAAAGAACAGCTTAAGTTAATTACGTACCTATCCTTTGAATAACCCAATTTTGGTTCGGTGTAAGCCATTAGATCTTCACGGGTCCATTGCGGATATTGTTCGCCACATATCATCATTCTAGCCTCGGTTGGATTAAATGCGGCCAGTTTATTTAATGGAAACACTTCGCAGAATCCATCATGGAATGCCTGCATTTGCATAGCAATACCATCTTGTAACATAAAGTTGAGTAGCAATTCGTAATATGCTTCTAGGTTATTAATGTCGACTTCAATCGCTGCACCATTTGGAATAAGCTCGGCATATTCGTAGCCATATACTGAGGAGCTGGGTAAGTAAGTAAATGTAAGGGCTAAATCCTCTAGTGAAACTTCAATTTCATTTTTGGTGCACATCTTCAAGTTCTTAATTAATTCATCTTTCTTCTCGTAGCTTAGACTGTCGTCCAATTCAATTGCTTGCTTGCGCATCAGCAAATCTTGTAGTTCGATTAAAAATTGATAGCGTGTTGCATCAAACTCCTTAAGGTTTTCAATACTCAGAACTCCACTAAACCATTTGGACTGTGTATAGTCGTCGCTTAAAACTTTCAAGTCACTACTTGCGAGCTCGGAATCCCTTGAAACAACTGAACTCACAATCAGATCTTTGAAGCGAGCATTGGATCTCAGCTTTATGTCATTCCGTGATAATACTTTGTTGTGGCAAAGTAATTGTAAAAATGATTTTGATAAGGGCATATCAACGAGACGCATATCCTGCAATACCTTGGCTATGAAAACTCCAAAGAACCAATAATACTTGGACACCTGCTCACAAAGCTCAGAGTTCTGCGGCAATGGGGCTGGGAACAGTCCATTTTCCCGCCTGTTGACATAATAGCCCACTGGTTTTGTGGCATCTTCAATATTGTGAAATTGTGGTGTGTACGGAGATTCAGACAACTCATCATCGCAAAGCCACATGCAGAGATCAGCGCGTTGAATTTCTGCAGCAACCAGAGCATAGAATTCAAGTGTTGGTCCCAACCCTGTGCCTTCCTCATCCAAAAATTCGACTTCCAGCACAGACTTGCGGTTGCAATGCGCTTTCATCACTTGAATGGCCCACTTGAGCAGATCTTGGTTTCTTGGAACTTTGACACGCTCATGCTTCAATCGTCCAACACGGAAATCATGCTGATCATCACGACGAGGACTCATTATTGGAATCCTTTGGCGCTCGGTTGTTATATCACGTTGAGATTGCAAGCACACGATGCTTCGGGACGATCCAAACGCAGTGCAATTAAAATATAGCTGACGTGTCTCGAATGGGAATAAAAATGGACAGGATTGATTTAGATCTTCACACCAATTTGGTAGAGCGTTGCTCGATAGAACGAGAGGATCGTGAATCTGCTGCTGCAATTTATTTGTAATTTTCTTGCTCATAAAGAGCTCAGCTGGTAAACATGTATTTGCCAATGTAGCTGCGCCCTGATCCTCGCCATCCATTTCAGCTTGATTGAGTGCATTTATTTGGGTGAGCAAATCGAGAACATCCTCAACGGAGCACAAGTTATTATCGGTAATGCTTAAGCCGCCATGCACTGGGGAGTTTGGAGATAATGTCGATGCACCGCTTCTGGATGAGACACCCGGTGTCTTTTGACCTTCATCGGATTCCAAAAATGATGAGCATTCCAAAGCATTTGGAAATGTTTCGCGATAAACAATTGTGTAAGTGGGTTCCCATAATTTGCGGAATTTATCACTTTTATTCAGTTGACTATTCTGCAGAAGTTCCTGGACTGCACGGAAAATAGTCCACTCACTGTTGTCCAAATCGATTTCAACATCGGGAACCCCTCCAACACCTGGACCGCGCAGCTTTAAACCAAGCGTTGTCTGTTCCGCGTTTATTTGACCACTTTGTTGAAAAGTTTCTGGGTTTGAGTCTGGGGGACAAATTTCCAAATCAGTTGTTTGATTAACATTGGTTCTTCCGGGCCTTGGATCAAAGGCCGGTATGAGAGCGGAAAACTGTCGTTTTAAAACATATTCATCATCCCACGATTTACGCTTGCTTACGCCGGCCAAACGGTTCTCCAGCGACTCATCATCCATAAAGGTTAAGAGATTTCGCGACACCATTACTTGTAAAAGTGTATTTCCCACTTCTTCGTATTCGTCTTCGTTTTCCTCTTCATCGTTTTCCTCCTCCATGTCATCCTCATCCTCCATATCGCCCAGCAGGGTGGGTGCTCGGCAACTTTCCAAAAAGTCTTCCAGCGACACCTGCTCACTATCGCTCGATGTGGATGTGAGACTCATGGTTAACGTTGGATTAATAGATGGTGTCGGTTGTTGACTAAGTTTCTTAGTTGTTGAGTTCGATGATGTATTTTCTCCATTATTCGATGAGAGACTAGGATAACTTTGCGCAGTACTTAACAGGCCTGAATGGAAATTACTGGATAACGCTAGTTTTACCAAGCTTGTCACTGAGTTGGGACCTCTTGCAAAAAATGAGCTTGCACCAACATTTTGATTACTGTGTTCGTTCTTACTGACATTCGTGTTATTTGACTGATTCTCCTCGTTGTTTGTGTCCTGCGAAGTGCGACGACGGGCGATCGCTGCAAATGTTTCCAACAGACCCGTATGTACGGCGACCTCAGATGATGATGACACCTCCGACGAGGATGTCGTCAGGTTGGGTACACTTATACTCATTTGGTTAGAGACGGAAACAACATCATTTGAAATTTGAGGATTCAATATATTCTCGATTTGACCGGCTAAATTGGAAATATCATCGTTGTCATCCGGATTCTCAACGCGTTGAGGAGGAGTCGATGGTTTTGTGGCCTCATCGGATGTTTCATTCTTTTGGAGATTACCTGGTTGTATTAGTACCGAGACTTTAGCGCTGCCTTTGTGTCCCGCCGACACATTTGTACGCGGTATGTGTAACTCATCAGAGGATAAAATATTATTAGTATTATTGCGAATCATATCCACACCATCGCGCATTTTATCTAAGATGTCATGGGTTTCTGCTGGGAACTGAGCAGCGCATTGAGAGGCCCCTGCACTCAGTTGTTTCAAATTGATCAACAGTCCCTTGGCAACATTATTGACCGAGTTGTTGGCATTCATCTTGTTGTTTTCTTCAATGTGTGGAATTCGTTTGACGTTCTTCGATGCAACGGGGGTCGACTCACCTAGCTTCAATTCAGCTGGTTTGGAGCCACCATTGGTCTCCTTTGAAATCTCAACAATTGATAGACTTTCTGTTATGGTTGCCAAATCAGACACATTGCTTAAGTTTATTGCTGGCATTGAATTATTGATGGTTGACAGGTCGGCGATGTGTTGTAGCTCACGAATCAAAGGAGACGGGGCATTCGTTGTTGATGTTGATGTTTGATCTGCACTGGTTTCCCTATAAGCCGCTTGGGATTCGCTTGTTGAAGCGGCATTGGATTGGTTGTTTGCAAAATAAGACTTTGCCGAACTAAAAACATTCTCTGTAATCGTTTCAACCGTTTGTTTCCAGGCCAAATTATCGGCAGAAACTGTTTGATTGGATGCATCTTCTGGATTCTTGTTTATCTCTGTAGCTTCGGGAAGTGATGGCGTTGAGCTTGATTTACGCGATGTCAGCACGTTTGTCTTGTCATTCTTTTTGGGACCTGCTCCCGAAGCCATAGGTAATATTGAATTCACCCCTTCAAATACCGATACATTCTCCAAGTTGGCTAATTTTAAATCGTATTTGCCTTCAGCACCCATGCGATAGGAATTACGTACACCATGATCCCACTTAACATCAATCCATCCATTGTGTATTTCACCCGTTATGGTACCCTCACAACAGCCATCCTGATCTTCCCAACGCCAATCAACACCACGCACAACGCGTGCTCCACTTGTAATATGTTTAAGTTGAGCACGAATTTGACGTCGTTCACGGCGTGTTTTGGCCTCGGCTTCTTTGATGGTTTTACCAATATCTTCACAAACGCCAACGACGCGACCATATATTTCAAAACCACTTAAACTTAAGTAATGTGTTTGACCGGAGGCGTTTCGACCATTCTGCTGAATTCGGATATGACGATATCCCTTTGTGTCATCAGCATTGCAAATGATTGTCCATGTAGCTGTACTTCCCGGTTCCACTAAGCTCTTATCATCGACATGACTGATTAAAGTAGTCCAATTTACGCTATCCTTCGACGCCTGTAATAGCCAATTTCTCAACGCAGACCGTCCATAGCCGCGAGCATGACGCAAAGTGTATGCAGTTGGAATAATATAAACGCCAAGATCAATGGAAAACCAGGCCTTCTTATTATCCTTAGTGTGACAGTTTAAGGAGACACCATCACGCGATAATATATCTTCTAGTTTTCCATACGGCAATGATTTTCCTTCCGAGCTTGTTACTTGCACAAGACCATATTGAGCAGGATTAACCCATTCATGGGTTCTTCCATTCGATCCAATGTAATAGATTAAGCCCTCTTCATCAAAATCGAAAGCGTGAGTAAATAGATTATCTTGCTTGTGCTCGCGTAACTTTTTCAAATAAAAAAATGTAGAACGATCGAGATCATACCATTGTTTTGCTACCATTTTTAGTAAGTATTTTGCTAACTGGCCAACAGTTGCTAGGGGTTCGATTTTCAAAGTGCGTCCGGTTCGATCGAAAAGTGTGCTTTCACATGAAGAACGTTCAAGACGGAAACGCAGACGTTTCTGCAAAATTTGTAGACCATAGCCAGTGCCTGGTGCATCGTACAAGAAGACTGGAAGTTTTTCTGTACTCTCCAAAACAGCAACAAGTTTTTGTATTAGGATGCTAGCAGTATTTTTTGAAGTATTTGTATTCGGTTCTCCAACGCATTCGCCAAAAATACATTTCTTGAAAATATCGATGCGTTCTTTAAGCATTTTATTTGTCTTGCAGCGCGACAAATGCATTTCCCAATAGTTGTTGGACAAAACGGCAACAAGTGACTGAACAAGGCCCGATGAATGCATTTCATACGCACTCACAACGCCATCTTCATGAATCAGCTGAGAGAGGTTTGTCAATGCGGTATAAAGGGTATTCGACCAATTGCTATTGGTACCCGAACGTTGTTCCTCAATAGCTTGATTGATTTGCTTGACAATAGCAGTTAGCTTTGCAACTGCACCGCGCGGTACCACTTGAGCCGATTTAAAGTATTTATTATAGATATCACGAGATACGTTCACCACTTGCACCTTTTGCACATCTGTCTTTGACTTGATGCGTTTCTTTTTCTCAGTTGACCAACCGGATGCGAAGTCCGCGCCCAAAGATGTTTCTGCTGTGAAGGAATGCTTGGTTCCTCTGTTGCTCTCAAATATAAATCCTTGCATATCTTCTTGCAATATAGTCACTTGGTGACCCTCTGTATTGTGTATTTGTAATTGGTTTGGTTTGTGTGACTGCAGTACCCAATTTCCAACCACTAGCCTCAAAACACATACCGTGGGCAATATTGGTTGCGATGGTGTGCCAGGACTTACGCTCGAACGGGCGCGAACTAGTTTTTCCAAAAACTCACCTCGATTTTCTGCAACAAAACATAAATAATTAGGTTGAATATGTAATGCTGTTGTTGTATATTAACCTGAGCTATCATTGCCATTCTCTGGACTTCCGCTTGAATACATCGTCGCCAATTTGCCATCAAGTATGAATCGGAACCACCCGTTGGAGCCATTAGATAGCTCCAATGCAGCAGAATCTGACCAAACGTACAAGCAATCCCTACCACGACAAATGCTCCAATCACGCCAATGATATGGATTTCCTTGCAAAATCTCTTTGGCGTCCTCTACTAACTCATCTGAAAGATATTTAACTTAGATTTATTTGGATTGTAGTTTAAAATATATAAATCCACTTACCCTGTACTGATCTATGCGGCATACAGAGGGTTGGCCCTTTTGGCGTTGATAACAAATCCTGTGTGCTGTCTGTGAGCTGTGATGTGCTTGTATCCTCATTTCCATTGTCCATTAAAGCTTGAACTTTTGAAAAGACTCCTAATCTGGCGAAATGCTCAAGAAACTCTTCTTGCGTCTTACACATAAGTTCTTCAATGATGTTTAAAATAATTAAATGGCCATCTTCATCATCCTGCAGTACAAATAATAAAAAAAAGTATTAGTAGCAGTGTTTTTACACATGTTACTTCTACTCTATTATTTACCTCGCTATCCAGGACGCTAGCAATAACTTCGGTTAACAAGTTGCCAACACTTTGAGCTGATATTGAAGTTGAGGGTTCATTGGATTTCTTGCAAATACTTTTAAGTACTGTCGGATGCGCGTATTGTACAATCTTTTTAATTAACCCCAAACTGGCGCGACGGACACTTGTTAGCATAGACCCCTGAAATGTTCTACAGAATATGGGCAAAAGTAATTTCAAATAGACAGGTGCCATTTCGGGATCACCGCGTGGCTCAATTAATGTGCATGTTTGCCCATCCTTGTTGGCAAGCATATGTCCAGACGACATCCATTCACCTGGAGATTGTAATATGGCGGCAACTTCACGATGTCCATCATCGGATCTTTCTCTTGCCTTATCAAGTGGCGTTTTACCGTCTTCATCACGTAAATCGGGATATGCACCAAACTTAAGCAAAATCTTTGCTATACCGGGTCGACCAAAACAGGCCGCATAGTGAAGGGATGAGCTCCTTTGGCCTTTATTGACATCTGCTCCCTTTTCGCATAGATATTCAACCATCTCCAATGTACCAAAAGCAGACGCCCAATTTAACAGTGTTTGTCCGACGTCATCCATGCAATTTACATCAACACCGCAAGTTTCTATTGCTTCCTGCAATGCCTCGGTGTCTTTGGATCGTATGCAGTCGATAAGCTGACGATGTGTACGATCAGTAGTAGAGTCCGCCCGTTTTGGTCGCGGAACCAATTGACCTTGAGCCGAATTGGCACTTCCCCTATTTAACGCTTGGCGTCCCTCAAAAAGTAAGAGAAGTAACAGATCTGCAAACCTCATGCAGTCCAACACACATCGTTCATCGCCCTTTAGGGCCCTTTCAAATGCCTCGGGCAACTGAGATCTTAAAATGTCTCGCGTTATTGAAGATGAACCTCGGCACAATGTCGATAATAGCGAAATTGTTGTTGAAATTGATTGAGGCGATCGAATCGCTTCGCTTGGCAATTTGCCTGTTGGTGTCGCATTTGCGGTCGTCGTTGCTGGTGCTGGTGCTGCTTGCGCCGCTGCTGTTTCAGATGCGCTTTCGTTTGCTGCCTCCGAGTTAGGGCTAGGTAGCTGAGGTGTATTCAATTTCGATGTTGATGATAGAGCATGTGCACTGGGAGTACCACCAGCACTTTCCAAACGTTTGAGCAGCTCCGTTACCAAGCCATACTCAGCTAAGGGAGCGGGATCAATCCATTTTCTTGTGAAGCGATCGGCCACTGAAGCAAAGCATTTAAGGGCACCATCTGACACCATCGGATCCTCATGTTGTAATAGTGTGCTCAAACTTTCAACGCAGTTATTAATACAGGGTGAATTGGGTTCAACTTTTGTGCAGAGACGCGAAACAACAGACATTGCCGAATGCAACGTATCCTTATGAACCTGGGATCCACAGTCCCGAATAAATGACAAGACGCAGTTTAGGCCACATCCTTCAAAAACTGCTCCTGCTTCACGTGTGCAAATAAGTTCCAAGACTTTAATGCACTGCTCGGCCAGATCGCGAGATGTGCGCGACGACAGATCAGCAACAACTAAACGATTGCAGATGGCTTTAATTGCACCATCGATAGAAACAATTCTTCGTGTGCACTCGGCAGACACATCCAGGTAATATGTTATTGCGCGTGCAGTAACTTCGAGCACATTTTCAGGTGCAAGTTCATCCAAAAATATCTTGCACAATGCTGGCAAAAATGTGCGTGGAGGACAACTGTAAATAATACAAATTAATAAATAGAAATAAAGAGAACATTGATAATTAGTGGAAAGTCTGTGTTTCAAACAATCTGTTCTACGAATAAACAAAAAACAATCTGTTCTACGAATAAAATTTTAGTTGTTGTGTGACCAAATTTACGTTCTAGTAAGTTTATTTGAACGAACCTTTCAAAACAACGATCAACATTATCTGACATCAAAAGAAGCATACAAAGTTGCTCCAAGGCAATTAACTGCATGTCCCGTTCATCTCCTTGCCCCATGGACAACCATTCCAGCAACGTCTCTGGATCAACGTCGCCCATCTGAAAAACCGAATAAGATGACTAAGTTGTTTTAACAAATAATTTTAAATTGACATATTTTCAATATTCTACATTATTAAATATATTTTTTGTAGAGTTTTTTATAATACTTACGTTGTCTTCTTAGTTTCCAATAAGATATGCAATGTAGGAATAGTTATTTCTGAAAATATAAGTAGTTGAGAATATACATTACAAGTCGAAAATTAGTTATATAACATCAAAGAATTAAAAAAAAAACTGCGCAATTCTTCTAGTCTGTGCGCAGCGTATAGATAAGTAGGTTTCTTCCTCAAATTTAAACCAAGAACTTCTAGTTTATGATTTGAAAATTTATTTTGATGTTAAATACTATTACGCTTCATATTCCATATTTCCAAATTTGTGTATGAATGAACAAAGACAATCAGCTGTTTATGATCAGAAGATGTTCTTCCTGCTTTACAAAATGTCAATTGAAGATGAGAAATGCATCCCACATGAAGACCACGTGAAATTTTAAGTGGGTCCAAACCCCATGCGGCACTGTCTTTAAGTAAAAATGGTGAAATTATTTTTTCCTCAAATTTTGTATTTCATTGGTCTGTACATACGAACGTACATTCAAAGAAAGACATGTTTGTACATATGTATACATATCTATATATTTATATATATATTCGTTCTGTAAGTCTGACAATCGTTGAAATATATGAACACATGTGTGTACCTTTGTATATATGTATGTATGTATGAGAATAAGTATTTTTGTGCACATACATGAATTGCGTGTCAATAATTTGGCTTTTACTCATCCTTCGACAGTTTTTTTATGTTTTAATTTTTCTTTTTAAATACACACTTGCATACATACATATGCACATGTATACATATTATATATATGAATCAATTTAATTTATTGGAAAAACTTTAAAATACATGTTTTATGTAAGTAGTTATTTGTGTAAATACACACATAGGAAATCACATAAAGTTTGCTTACATAAAACCTTATAATAGTTACATACATAAGTTAATCGTTGCAAGACTTTTATTTCTCAATCGAATTTATTGGCACACACGCACACGAACACGTAATTTGGTAATTACCTTATGCATTATAGCTCGCCACTGCATTACTTCGGCATTGAATAGTTATTTAGTTTTACTAAACGTACATCTGCAAATTTTGCTAACCGTATTTTGTTTGTCAATTATTTAATTTTATAATTTAATATTGCCCAAAATTAATTGTCTATTGAAAATACACACACTTGTACACATTCATTCACAGTTGCAACAATCTTTAGGTCAGAGTTGTCAAGAGTGTATCGATATATCGTATTAGTCAAATAAGAATTTTTACGGCGTTTCAAAGATGTTTGATAACATCTTGATAGGCAATTAAACGATACCAAAAATCGATACTGTTCGCTAAAAAAAATAACATGCATTATAAAAATGAGTAAGTGATTAATAAACAACTAACTAGTGAGTAATAGCAATTGAGCAAAGTGAGCGAATTGACTCAAAAAAATAATAAATAAATCTGTTCACTAAAATTAGGAATGTTTACCCTCTTCTTCTTATGTCTGTTAACTTAACATAATTCTCAAAATGTTATTAGTACGGCAGTTGGCGCTTAAAGTATCGATATAGCTCGCCCACGATCAATAGAATCTGAGGGTGTTTGAAGTTTTCGAAATTCAAGTACCATTCGGCTTTCAAGTCTTCAGGCGTAGGGGCGTTGTTTCTCATTCTCGTATGCCGGCACTGCCATAGTTAGTTTGTGAAATGTGTGACCAACAACGGGGACGGCGCCGTCCCTTGGACGATTCTGACGAACAGGCAAGATCGCGACAAGAGCCGGTAAGTTTTTTTATGGTATATGGAATTTCCATAAAACTTTATACATACATGTTAACCATATGGCATATGTTTTATGATATGGCATAAAAAAAACATATGCATACAGAACTGTGTACGTCCATATGCAAGCAGTTTCAGATTCCGTTATTCGATTCCGTTATCTTAAAAGAAATGTCGTAGTATTTGTTTTTTTTATGCTGATGTGTTTAGTATTTATGTATGCTTATGCACATTTAGTAAAGGCTTAAATGGAGAAAAGCATACAAAAATTGATTAATAAATTGAAAAAACATAATTGCGACATATATCACTTCAAAGATATACATTTTTATACATGTAGATGTAGAAATCAAAACAGATTAAGGAAAGGGAGAAAGGCATACACGGTATAAAAGCAAAAGCAAAACCAAAAACATTAAAATAATCAAAAATATATGCGCATAAAAAACTAAGTAAAACCTATTAACTGACGAATCATACTTCACAAATAGAAATTCAAAATTCGAGTTGCTTTTAAGCCACTTCGTCATAAGCGCACTTCGGCACTGTGTATGTGTTTGTATGTATTTTGATTATTGTGCAATTTCCTTTTAAGCAGATCCCGCTCTGTGTATGTGTATGTATGTATTTTGATTATTGTGCAATTTCCTTTTAAGAAGATCCCGCTCTGTGCGATGATCTTACACCGCGAATGATGAAATATGAATGTATAAGGTGGTCGCGTCGGCATCAGACGGCTGGTATGTGGTACCAAAGTCTTAAAAATCGAACGATTTCTTAATGATTTGTGTAAACACAATACCATAGTAGACTTTAACAAATAAATCCTCCTCTTTCTGATCGAAGAACAATGTTAGGAATAACCTTTTTTCACAAACTAATAAGTAAAGAAATTGATTCTGATTCTGAATTAAAAAACCAAATTAGTATTACAGTCCGCATCAAAAATAATAGAAATTTTGTACCTAAATCTTAATTCTAAATCCGGTCTGAGGTCGACGCGTTCATACATACGGACGGACATGGGTATATCGACTCGGCTGTTGATGCTGATCAAGAATATATATACTTAACCATTATTCCCTTTTCTCCCCTTTTTAAGTGTATACAAATGTGTGTAACGGAGATTTTTAAGTGTGTTAAGTCAGTTTATTTAGGGTTTAAATATGTCACGAATATTACAAAGAACAAAAACAGAATTGTACCGTTTTACTTCGTTCGTGCGCTCCTTCCGATTATATGTTTAGTTTTGCAAAATAAAAATAAACACTGTTTGCGCCTATGTACGAAGCTCGAAGTAAAACGGTACAATTCCGTTTGTATTCTTTCGCTAAACACACTGTTTTAATACTCTCTCAGAAAATGAAAACTGTGTCGATTAGTCGCAAATTTTTTGAGTTGCTTGTTACTGCCAGCAGGCGCTTTTTGCAAAAGAAAATTAATGTTTGGAAAAACCTTTGGGAGATGGCAGGGAAATTACTTTATAACAAATAAAATAGTCCGTACAATGACCAACCTAAGTCCTACCACTTAGGGTCAAACACAACGCGTTTCTGGGCTAGTTTCTCAGAACTAATGAGATATTTATGTGCTTTATATACGGGTCATAGAAAAAGCGAAAAGCTCTCACTAACGGTAAAATCACAATAGTTGAGCTTGAAACCAATGCACATGCAAATGTACACATACCCATGCATTTCTTTTACCGCTGTTTGTTTTTCGCTGACGCGCTGTATTTTATTATAGAAAGACAGGCAAAAACAAAGTGTACAAAGGCGCACTCGTGTATATTTACAGTGGATATGCGCTCAAAAAGTATGTAAACCAAGAGAGGTAAACAGAGTTCCTCTCTTCTGTTAACTTAAAATTTAGTAAGTAGGCTCCTGGGGAAATTAGTATGACTTGTGCCTTTTCAACTTGTGCACGAAGTGAATGGGTTCAAAATATAATAAGCAAATTTACTTCATTTGAAAGCAAAATAACCATCAGACCAGTGTCAAAAGTACTTGAGACAAAGCATGAGCTGTCCATACACAAAACAAAATCACATTGAAACAAAGCGGCAGGCCGAGAAGATAAGCGAAAAAGAAACAAGCAACTGAGAGGCGGTAGGTACTAAACACCATGAAAAATTTTCAAAGTTAACAGAAGTTAGGGACTCTGATTACCTCTCTTGGTTTACATACTTTTTGTATTCTCTCATGTTCTTATGCAGAACATTAAACAAGCGCGACATCCTCGGCCTGCAAAGAAATATGAGACACATTAGGTTTGGCTAATCGCTCTCAGTGCCAAGGGTTAGGGCGAGAGTTTAAAGAGAATCTGAATTTTCATTGGACCAAAGGCAATAAGAAACTATTTATAAGTACAGTTACGGTTTAGGGTGCGTTTTACCAGAAGTATAAAATATAATTTTGTAGTGAAAGCATAACGTACAGTCAGTACTTGCAAGTATGTGTGTTTCTTTCTAGGACACTCTTAAGTTATAAGAGTAAGGGAAAGGCAACATTGACATGTGTTCATGCATCGAAATATTTATAAGGTTTTCAGCATAAACAGACAGAGCCAAATTACATACGACACAGCATGAGCAGTCCATACACAAAGCAAAAACTAATTCAAATATGGCGGCAGGCCGAGAAGTATAAGCGAAGAAGTGATAATCAAAACATAAGAAACCGATTGGCATTAAGCGGTACTGCCCGCTCCCGTTACTTTAGACGAGCTACGTTGCAGGGCTTAACTTTTTATACCCTGATCCCATTAAAAATGGGGAAAAAGGGTATAATGGTTTTGTGCAAAAGTATATAACAGGCAGAAGGAAGCATCTCCGACCCCATAAAGTATATATATTCTTGATCAGCATCAATAGCCGAGTCGATATGTCCGTCTGTCCGTGTGTATGAACGCGTCGATCTCAGAGACTATAAGAGCTAGGGACTCCAGATTTGGAACTTAAGCTCACCTTATTCCTAGGCAGTACAAGTTTGTTTTCGATTTTCGATAACTGTTCCCGTTTCCGATTTACACATGGGAACGATAACAACAAAATCTTGAATTAAGAAAATTGAAACATTTAACAAAATAATGATAATCTGTGAAATTTTTTTATTAAGATCAGTTGAGAAACACCGGAGGAATGGAACATTGATGTTGAGTATACAGTAGGCGCGTACACACACACATATACAGAGTGACAATTAAATGTTCACACAAAGTGAACAATTTTGATATTTTCACTTTAGAGCAGTGGTCGGGGACCAGGGGAAAATTACCCCAAAGGGGGTAAAAATGAAATGTTTGGGGGTAAAAATGAAACTTTAGTGAGTAAAAAGTATATATTTTAAACTTGATATTTTATAAACCTTATTTTTATTTATCTTAAGCTGTGGTGTGTAAACTCCCTACTGCAAGGGAAATAAAAAAAAGAATGTGGGGAAGAATGGGAGAGAGAAAAAAAACATACATAAAACGGCTTGAGAAAACTGTAAAAGAATTTTGGTCATGCTCCCTCTCTCTGTTTCGCTGTTCCAAAATCAACGAGAGGGTGAGAGAAAGAGAGAGGGGGAGAGATACGAAAAGAGAACTTTGAGTAAGCTCGAAAACAGTCACAAACACACAAACTCATTGCACACTTAACTAATAAGATCAAATTCCTTCATGACTTACTTGAATTTTTGAGAATCGAGGAGAAGGGCGAGTTTAATTCATTAAGTCAAATGATCATTTTTTGTGCATATTTTTATTGATTTACCCCATACACAAATATATATAAATATATATATACATATATATATATATGCACACACACACTCATATATATATATATATATATGTATATATATATATACACATACACACACACACACAACAACACAGACACATATATATATATACACTTATATACACACATAAATACACATACATATATACACATACATATATACACATACATATATACACATACATATATATACATACATATATACACATACATATATACACATACATACATATATACACATACATATATACACATACATATATATACGCACACACGTACAGACATATATAAAGACAAAATAACAAATGTAGGCTATTCTTTACATATTTATACCCTAATCCCATTAAAAATGGGAAAAAGGGTATAATGGTTTTGTGCAAAAGTATGTAACAGGCAGAAGGAAGCATCGCCGACCCCATAAAGTATATATATTCTTGATCAATAGCCGAGTCGATATGTCCGTCTGTCCGTGTGTATGAACGCGTCGATCTCAGAGACTATAAGAGCTAGAGACTCCAGATTTGGAACTTAAGCTCGCCTAATCCCTAGGCAGTACAAGTTTGTTTCCGATTTTCGATAACTCTTCCCGTCTCCGATATACACATGGGATCGATAACATCAAAATCTTGAATTTGGAAAACATTGAGATGCAATTTGAATTATAACACAAAATAATGACAATCTGTTTTTTATTAAAATCGGATAATAAACACCGGAGATGTGGGACATTGAAGTTGTGTATGCAGTATGCAGCAGTATGCAGTATGCGCGTACACACACACACACATACTTGCAAGCACTGACTGTACGCGTGAAGTATAGGGATCAGGGTATCGGCTAGTCGGGATTTCTCGACTAGAGCCTTCTTACTTGTTTTATATTTTTTTTGCTGTTCGCCATGGGGTAATGTCAACTTATTCAAAAATATTTGGGGTAATGAATAAAAAAGTTCCCTGACCGCTGCTTTAGAGCAATAAGGGACACACTGGTTGTTGTGAAGAATTGTTATTTTTTTATCAGTAGTTCAGTCAATTATCTCTTAAACCTATTAAACAAAACTTGAACATTAAAAATACTAACAAAGGCACTAAATTCAACTGCCAATTAAATGTTTACACACCTAGGTTTTTTTGGTGTATTTTCGTTGCGCGGAGAAGCACTGACTGTACGCGAAAAGTTAGGGTTCAGGGTATCGTTTTATCAATTTTCAATGGGTTAAGGGTATAAAAAAGGGGCACTTAGAATTAAGCATTAAATTATGTTGGAAAATTTTCGCTAAAAAAATAAACTTAATATCATAGATTTGCTTTATTTCATCAAACCACCAAACTTAAACATAAATACCTTAAACTCACTTTTCATTTTTTTAAACTTTTATTTTTTGCAGCGCCCAAAAGTTTTTCGAGGTCCATCGGGTCGCAAGCCAAGCGCAGAGGCATCCGGTTCTTCCACCTCTCATGAAGCTCCCATTAAACATGAAGCTTCTACATCTCGTGCCGATCCAAGATCTCGTGACACCAACATAGAACGTAGCGAAAGCGCCGCTTCACGTGCTACTTCAGGTCGTGGCGAAGCCCAAAGTGATCGCAGGCACATTGATCGGTTTGAAGTAGTGAACACCAGACCGGCCGATGTTCTTTCGAAACGCGGCGATGGAGGTCAACCCATCAAATTGCTCTCAAACTTTTATAGTTTGAAAACAAAACCGCAATGGCGCATTGTCCACTATCATGTTGACTTTGAGCCGGAGATTGAGATGGTGCGTGTGCGCTGTGGCGTTCTGTCACAGCACGCCATTACCTTGGGGCACTGGTTATCTATTTGACGGCAAGCAGCTGTTCACGACCAAAAAACTTGAACAAGATGTAACTGTGCTAAAGGCGACATCAAAGCAGGGTGTTGATTATACCATCACAGTTAAGTTTGTGGGACTTATATCGACGGTGGAGCCGCGATTTCTGCAGGTCCTCAATTTGATTTTGCGTCGTGCCATGAAGGGTCTTAAACTGGAACAGGTCGGACGCAATCTTTTTGATCCGCACGCACGGGTAAATTTAATGAATAAACAAAAAAAAACTGATATTGATTTATACTAAAATTGATTATTCGTATTTACTTTTTAGGTGCTCTTGCGTGAGTTCTCTATGGAACTTTGGCCCGGCTACGAGACCTCAATCCGTCAGCATGAAACTGAAATATTGCTGTGCGCAGAGATTACACACAAGGTAATGCGCACCGAAACAGTTTATGATATTTTGCGTCGCACCTCTGCGAATCCCGCTCGACATCAAGAGGAGTTTCGTCTTAACGTTTTGGGCCTGATAGTGCTGACCGATTACAACAACAAAACATATCGCATTAATGACGTTGATTTTGCACAAACACCTCGTGCCACATTCAGTTGCAAGGGTAAAGACGTTAGTTTTGTTGAATATTACCAAACGGTAAGTGATCAACACTTAAAAATTGAATACTTAATTAAATTTCTATTAATTCTTGATCCAAGAAATATAATATTCGCATCAGGGACCAAGCACAGCCATTGCTCATATCGAAAAATCGAGATAAAGCCCAAAGCAGTAATGCTGATGAAATGGTTATTCTTATTCCCGAGTTGTGCCGAGTAACTGGTCTCACAGATAGCATGCGGTCCAATTTCCAGTACGTGTTGTACATTTTGTACCTCTTTTTTTTACTATATAAATATATAAATTTTGTTTTAGACTTATGCGAGCAATGGGCGAACATACACGCATGAACCCAGGCAGACGCATTGAGCGTTTGCGAACCTTTAACCGGCGATTGCAGACAACTGCTGAAAGCCGAAAGGTCTTGTCTGATTGGAATATGGAGCTGAATCAGAATTTAGTTCAGGTTCAGGGACGTGTGCTTGAACCACAAAAAATATTATTCAAATCCAACAAGTATGTTTGACTATGAAGAATGGAAAAAGAAAACCTTTTTTTATATTAAATTATTTTTGCACAGGGTCTCTGCTGGAACTGAAGGGGATTGGACGCGTTACTTTCGTGATCAAAGGATGCTAACAACACCTACGAATGGCTTAGATCGTTGGGCTGTGATTGCGACGCAACGCAACTCGAATGATTTAAGACAGCTATTAGAGAATCTAAATCGTGCTGCCAGGGGAATGGGTTTTCAAATTCGAGCCCCTCGCGAGTAGGTCTAGTTCAAGCAACAGATACTGACAGAAAATATAGATTGTAAAATTTTTTATTTCTAGAGTTATGATTTATGATGATCGCACAAGCAGTTACATTCAAGCACTGGACGATTGTGCGCGCAGTGACCCAAAACTTGTGCTTTGTCTCGTGCCAAACAATAATGTTGAAAGGTAAAAACTATATTTTTATATTATAAGTCATAAAAAAATAAATTATCTTCCTTTAGATACTCAGCAATAAAAAAGAGAAGTTGCGTGGATAGAGCTGTGCCTACTCAGGTGGTAACCACAAGAGCTAATCAAAAGGGATTAAGCGTTGCCACAAAAATTGCCATACAAATCAATTGTAAACTTGGCTATACTCCTTGGATGGTTGAAATACCAATGTCTGGCGTTATGATTATGGGCTTCGATATAGCCAAGTGCACTCGCGATCGCAAAAAAGCCTATGGAGCGTTAGTGGCTTCAATGGATCTGCCAAGGAATTCAACGTTTTTTAGCACAGTCGCCGAGTGCAGCGCCTATGATGTGTTGGCCAACAATTTATGGCCGATGGTTATGAAGGCTCTTAGACAGTACAGGGAGGAGCATCAAACGTTGCCAGCACGTATCATATTTTATCGGGATGGCGTGAGTTCGGGTTCCCTGAAGCAATTGTTTGAGTACGAGGTCAAGGATATAGTGGAGAAGCTGGATGCTGAATATCAAAAGGCTGAAGCAGGTCCACCAAAGTTTGCCTATATTGTCGTCACCAAATCGTCAAATACGCGTTTCTTCGAAGGAACAGATAGAAATCCGCCAGCGGGCACAGTCGTTGACGATGTGGTCACATTACCTGAACGTTACGATTTTTATCTCGTGTCGCAGACGGTGCGCCAAGGAACTGTATCGCCGACAAGCTATAATGTACTCTATAGCAACATAAGCTTAAGTCCGGATCGTATACAAAAACTAACATACAAATTGTGTCATTTGTACTACAACTGGTCTGGCACAACGCGTGTTCCAGCAGTTTGCCAGTATGCTAAAAAGTTAGCAACACTTGTTGGTACTAATGTGCACGCCATTCCTCAAAGTGCGCTCGAAAAGAAATTCTATTACTTATAAGTGCAGGATAAGTACTAATATCTATAAATGTTTGAAGTAAACATTATTTTAAAGTTACATTTTTCAAAATCATTACTAATATCTATAAATGTTTGAAGTTACACATTATTTTTAAGTTTCATTTTTCAAAACCATTGAATATTATGACCAAATTAAACATGTTACTTTTTATAAACCATTCTTTATATTCTTGTGCTTTGATCAGAATTTTTATAGACGATTTCAACGACCCTTGAAGACGATTGCAAAAATTTTAAATTTGGCTAGAATTGAAATGAGTGACAAATATTGATTCAATCGAAAGCAATATATAGCAGCTACATGATCTAACTGCATCCAAAAGTAGACCATGACCAAAATTTCAGCTTTATAGTTCAAAACTGAAGGACAATTTTGCAACGAAACATACGTATATGTCTATATCGAAACAGATCGCTTTGCTGATCAAGAATACAGATACTTTATGGGGAAGGGTATAGTTCTACACATTTTATGAAAGCAAAAATATACACCTTTTAAATGTATAAAAAGGTACACAGCAAATTTCCTTATTTTAAGATGCTTGGAAATTACTCCGAAAAAGTATTGGGAACATAATGATTTTTGACTTATATCCAAATTTGATTACCGTATTAATCTGCATGAATAGATAATAAGCGACATTGAGATAACATCTGAGTGTTTTCACTTTCACAGTAATATGCATTTTAACTACATTTAATGTTGAATTTTTATTTGTTCACATACATAATCGTTAGTGGAGAAAATTTATTTTTTCGATCACTAAATTTCGCAACTGTAAATTTAAACGTTGTAGCCAACAATGTGACGCTTGCCAATGCACTCGCCAATGTAGAACCAAAATATAACCTCAGCGGTGACAAGTGTGTTTAGCCAAGCCTCCTTAACCGTAAGGTTCTTGTAGCCTCCGGTCTTTGCACTCTTTACCAGATTACCAATGCTTTGGCGAATAGCTGGAATATCGCCAGGTGTTGGGGGAGTGAGCTCCACTTTAGCGTATTTTAAGAAAACATCCAACTGAGGCCTCGCTTGCACAAGCAGCCCTGTCAAAGTGAAACATTACATAATTTATAAAACAGACTGTTTGTCAAGTATTTCAAAATTGAAGCCAACGAATATATCTTACTGTTCACTAGACTGGATCCTTTAGAAGCTGCTGCCGCCATTTTATAATAATCTTTAAGATAAATACAATTTAGTGTTACGCAGCCAAAAAATTATTAAAGAATGTGTGAAAATCGTACCCCTTCAGAATTCAATAAGACAGGGTCGTTCTGCATGTTCATTACTGCGATATGTTATCGATATTATATGAACTACAAAAGACAACAATTAAATTAATTAAGTACTAAAAGCAATCCTTAATTTTATTTATAGCATGTTAATCGAAGTTTCAGCACTTTACTTTTTTAAATATATAAATGATGGCAATACTTTATCGAAAGCAGCTCTAAAGATCCAACTTGAAATTTCCTTGACTTTATTCGATTACAAACCGATAAATTCAATGCTAATGCAATTGTGCACCACTACAATAAAGGTGTGGAAATCCAAAAAATCACCAAAAAAAGAAGCAAAAATATACATATTCAGTGCAAAACATAAATTTATTAACTTTCACAAGTTACAGAGATCTAAACTATATTGTTATGGTGTTTAGCAACGCACAGAATAGTGTCAAACTGATATTGTTGTGAAGTGAGAAAAGTGTGTGTGTGTGTGAGTGTTTAACGTGAGGTGAGTTGTGAGGGGGTGACAGAAACCAAATGAAATTTTAAGTGCTATCTAGTTTAACAACTTGTGAAGGAAGCTGATAATTTTGAAAGTAATATGTGCGGGTATGAATGTGTTTGTGTGAGTGCTTGTGTGCAAATTTCAATCGAAATTTATATAGCCGTCATGACAAATGTACATACATATATATGCGTGTGACATGCACATGTACACACATACACACAAGTACTGCGGGGCTCCAGTTGGCAAAAAATAAAAAGCAACAACTACGATAATTTTTTTTTGCTGGTGGCAATGACGAACGATAGTAGCAAGTGAAGAACGCTGTCAATAACACCACGATAATATTATGCTATACGAATAGTGGTGCAAAAGTAACTCAACGACATTGCGCTTATCACAATTTCGGTTCATATCTCGTGGGTGTGGTCCAGAGAAAACACAATTGGTTGGCCTTTTGCAGTTTTAACATCACTGAATACATATAATTATAATGCGCATTCTGGACATAGACCTTAATGACAGTTTCATTTAGTTTAAATCTGCATAAATTTGAATCAAATGGTAGCTCATTTAACGGCTAAAAGAAGTATCTTAACCGTAGGTTGCGTTTTGCTAACTTTTATATAAGTTATGGTTTAAAGAAAGGTTTTCCAATCTGTTATTGAAAGTGTACTAAATTGTATGGAGCTTAAACAGGTCTTGGAGTCTCTTTTTAGACGCCTTAAAATATTTATGGAATTTTCTTTTGAGTGCATTGTTAACATATTCCGGTCAAAATCATTGGGCGGAACGAACTTGCGAAAAGTTTCGCATTCATGTTCGCCTGTTAAAAGGGAGCTACAACTGGTTTTGGCTTGGATTTCTATCAAAACCGCACGCACGTACAATTTGTTGTATAATAAGCTTTTGTTTTTTTTCTCCACATTTTGCAGTTAATGAAAACGCATTAACCGGCGAATTCGGATTTAAACCCACACAACAAGAAGATGCCGTTGCCAAAACGATCCATAGAGCCCGTTCATGTGGCACGATCTGTTTATCAACAGGATGAGCTGCAGTCCGTAGAGCTGGAGACGGTGACAAATACAACTTTGACAAACATAATACGCCAATTGTCATCCCTATCGAAGCACGCGGAGGATGTGTTTGGCGAGTTGGCGCGTGATGTGGGTAACATTGGAGATCGAGCGAATTCGTTGCAGGCGCGAATTGATCGGCTGGCAATTAAGGTTACACAGCTGGACAGCACTGTCGAGGAGGTGCCACTTACCGATATAACACGCAAGAAGGCCTTCAAATCGGCCAAGATATTCGATCAACAGATCTTCTCACGCTCCACAATGCCCGCACCAATGCTGGAGACATATGCGCTGTGCGACAAGCCGCCGCCATTGGACAAGCTTAATGTATACCGTGACGATGGCAAAGATGGTCTCAAATTTTACACGGATCCCAATTACTTCTTTGAGCTATGGCGTCAAGAGATGCTCAAGGATACGGAGCGTGTGATGCATGACAAGGGCAAGAAAATGCATCGACCACGGCAGGAGGGTGCCGGTGGCAACAATGGACCCAACAATCGTCACAAGAAACGTGTCCGTACGCCACACAATACACGTGAAAAGCAGCGACAAATTGCATTGGGACATGGCGAAACTTTGATGCCAAACAATGTCATCTACCGTACGCCCAATGCAATGCCCAACGAAGAGGCCGGATATGGCAGTAAGTAAACGGACCTTTGTTGTTTAATTTTTCGTTTGTTAACTTATCAGATGCATACATATATATAGAAGCAAGATGTTGTGTAATGTGTAAGTTTTTGGTGTCAAAATGTTTGTTTATGATTGTTATATATAGGCATATTAATCGCAGAAAGTTGAAAATTTGCAAAACTTTAATAACCATTGGCATAAAATGCAATTTCTAGTTTTGAGAAGGGGAAACAAAAACAAAAAACAAAAACTTTTCCAATCAAATGCCAAAACAATTCCAATTCTTTGCTAATTTGGTTTCTCGAAAGTGTGAACGTAAAAGTGTAAATAGTATAGACAAAGCTATTTATTATTATTGGCAACAAGGCTAGAAAATGTTAGCAGTAAAATGTTCTTAAATTTGCTTTTGTTATAATTTACCATACGCTTATTTTGGCTTTGAGTGCTATCACTTTTATGCCCTGGACAACATTTCAGAAATTATATTCAAAAGTGTTGTCAACTTTCATATTATTTAAATGCTTTTGTATGTGTATAATATACCTATGTGAACATATATAACGTATGCATATATATGTATATTTAGCCCAGCTAGTCGAAATCCAAACTGTAAACGCTGACAGCGATTTGCAGATGGGAACTTTGGCACGTCGCAGACCAGTAGAACTCCAACAACTTCAACCACAACAACAACAACAAACACAATATGAACAGCTGATGTTTATCGATGATGTGCAAGTAGGTACGGCATCAATTTATGTCGCCATATACCCATGATGGACTGCGCGGCACTTCCTTGGCTTTCGTTTTGCGTTTTTTCTTTCAATCGAACATTCAAAGACTTTTCTTCATGTAATTTGAATATCCGCTCGCAAATCGCTCGCCTCGCCTCCTATCGCCTCGCCTAGCTTTGCAAAGCGCCAATCGAATATATATATATATGATTCATTCATTTTGAACATTTCTGTATAGAGAGACCCCCGCTCCCCCACATACACGTATGTAGTTCTTCTTGATCACGTCCATAATACTATGCTTAAAGATATATATATATATATATATAAATTTTTGTACAATTGAGTTAGAGTTCTTTCTCAGCTGACTTCAATTGATGCGCTCATCAAAATCGTAGCAGTTTTAATAAAACTAACTTGTATATATAATTTGCCTTAAGATGGGAACACTTATCGATAAGTTCACACAGACTTTTCAGATACAATACATGTAAATCATTGTTGTGTGTGCTGTTTGTTGATTTATATTGATTTTTTTTTTCTTTTCGTTGTAATAACTATTATAAATATTTTGTGTAGTATACTCTACATAATTGAAATGTTCAAGTAGCTTAAAAACGAACATCGCATGATCATCTCCATTTCCAGATTCTCTTAAGCCCTATAATATGCTCTCACATTTGGAGAATAACAGTAATCTAACAAAGCAAACGGCTATCGCTATTACAGGTCAGATCAATCAATCGATTAAATGCAAAAACAAACAAACACACCTTAAGTTGTGTCTGTATGTGCGTGCGTGTGTATGTGTGTGTGTGTGTGTGTTAATGTTCCTTCATCTACTTCTTCTATTGTACTTTCTACTATTACTTCTATCACTTAGCCACTTTAGTCGTTCCTCTCCTCCCTACAATACAATACATATAACATATGTGTTCCTATCTCTATCTATATCTATTAACACTCAGGTGTACTTAAACTGACAACGCATTTAGTTTTAGGTTAAATCAAAATAATAGAAACGTCATCGCACCACATTGGGATTATTTATAATTTTCTTTTCGTAATGATATGAAAAGGAATAAAAAAAAAGGAAATTTTATTATTTCTACTGTCACTGAGTAATTCTTTGGCAATTACTTAATAACAGTACTCACAAATTGGCAACTAATTGGAATTTATACATTTTTGTTTTACAAAAAAAAAAAAATAATAACAGTATAGTAGTACCCAATAGCAATAATGCAACACTCATTTGATCCCACACAAAGTTTACTTTTCCTACTACTATGAACCACTTACCCGGCTGTCAATCTGGTATACAGCTATGGAATAAAAGTTTGCCGGTTTTTCTCATTTTTTTTTTTTAACATATATAACATTTATCCATAGCTTATAAGAGTCATAATGCGCGGCAAGGAATTGCAACTAAAAAAGTTAACACTTAAAAATAATATTTGCTTTTGGTCTCTCCTAAACAAACTTAAATACAATTCAATAATAAATCGGCTTGTTGAAAGCCACACAGTACACTATCATAGTCATACACCTAAAAAGAACAACATTTAATAATAAATTAAGTACAAATTTTCCGGCAAAAAATGCACATCAAGGAGAGACCAGCAATTTAACTACTCAACCATTTCACTGTTCTTGCGTAAAAGTATTTTCTAAAAATACTGCACAGGAAATAATGGTTTAAAAGATGTTTTTAATAACGCAAAGTAAAGCATTTGCAATAACTAAAACTTAAATAAAGCCGCTTTTCGCGCTTTTAACCAGCAATTTCCAGGCCGTCTCATAAGTCTTGGGTTATATATAACAAGACGCACTTAACGTGACTCGTTCCGATAATCATTTAACAAACAAAATATATTTACATATTTATATTTGTTTCTTTGTCGCATTTAATTCTCAGCTCTTTTTTGCTTGCCAATTAATTGTGTTTCCTGTTTTGCATATTTGTGTGTTTATTTTTCGAACTCTTTTTGATTTATTTGTTACCAATTGAAGTTCCTTTTTTTTTGTATTTATACAAAGTAAATACTGTTGCGTTAAGAATGTATAATTATGTTATTAATGATAGTTTTGGACACTTTTATAGACATGGGCATTTATGATACTCGCCCACTACGGCCAAATTCAATTGAGCTGCGGCGCAGTTATCAATCCGAGCAAATCGATGGCAGTGGCTATGAACCACTAACACCACAGGCAGCGGCCAATCAATATGCAGCCGCATATGGCACCAATGGCATCTCGGGATCATCCCATATGCATCTACAACAGCAGCAACATCAACAGCAGCAGCTATACGATGGCAGCCTCTATCATCAATCGCATGGCATCTATGGCCAGAGTGGACAGGGTGCAATGTCACCGGAACAGATATATGGACCGGGTACACCGTCACGCAACAAGCCAAGGCCATCGCAACCGCCACCGGCGCCACCATCGAATGGCAGCGGCGGTGGCACACCGACCACATCGAATGCAAATACACCGACACGCGGTCGCAGCATGTCGACGAGTCGGGATGCATTGCCACCGCCGCCACCGGTACCGGATGTAGTGTCGCCGTTATCGGCCATGAATGGCATGGCCAGCGCTCATATGGCGGCCAAGTTGCTGGGTCGCACCAACAGCACATCGCGAGCAGGCTCTCCGCAGATGGCGCCCAGCAATAGTGCACAGAATGCCAACGATATGGTGATGGCACAGCTGAGCAACACTTTCAACAGCATGGGCATTGTGAACAGCAATCAATTGAACTCGCTTAGCGATTTGCCACCACCGCCGCCAGTGCCCGATCAGGTAAAATAACAAGAATATATATATATATACGAATCATATTTTAATAACCTATCTATTTGTTTATTAAGCACTCACCAAAAATGTCGCCGCCAAATGTGGCACCACCGCCGCCGCCACCACCACCACCAGTGGATGATGGCATGGGCGCTGTACAAATGCAGCAGCAGCATCCACACCAAATAATGCCCAAGGCATTGGTTAATGGAGATATGCAGCTATGCCAGCCAAATGGTGGCTCGCACATTATAAGTGCTAAAAAGATTCAGGCACCTATCTATGATCCACGCAATGATTTAATGAAATCCATTCGAGATGGTTAGTATATGTCAAAGTAATTTTAAAAGTACAAATTTAAATAAAAATTCGTTTTCATTGCAGGCATTATACTGCGAAAGGTCGAAAAGTCAGAGCTGAAGGAAATTGAACGCAATACGGCAATGCTGGATGTCGCCTCGATATTGGCCAGGCGTGTGGCCATTGAGCTGTCGGAATCGGAGGATTCCGAGAGCGAAGATGACAGCGAGGGCTGGATGGAACCGAATGAAACCTCCGCTTGATCCCTGATGGCTTCGGTAAAGCTGGATAAAATTGCAGCTAAAAACAAAAAGAAAAAGTAATTCCAAAGAGAGACAATTCGACACTGGACAAGCAGCTGGGATTACTACAAAGCGCCAAAGCTTCCTTTTTCACCATACTTTATAAGAGTATCTCCCCCTATACACACGATAAATACCTACACATACTACACAACTAAACCTTAAATCAAAATATTAATCAAATTGTATATAAATATATATATACAATATCAATATTTATACGCATATGCGCATACCAAGAGTAATTATGGCTAATATTATATGTACGTTATGGCTAATGGAATCATGTATGTATGTATTCCCAATTACATATGTATGTATTTATGTTCGCAGCATGGCTAAGCCTAAGCCTCGTGAGGGAATTAAATACTCGTCTCGTTGATGCAAAATGCTATTAAGAATAAGGAATTGCTAAATCTTGTCTGCAGCTGTTTTTTCGGAGAGCTATCATATGTCCATGTCAAGGTCAAAGCGTTCCAGAAAAATCAAAAACCGTAACCGTAAAATAAACACAAAGATAAAAACATGCATTCATATGTAGATATTGACTTGCTATATGGATATTAACCGGATATTTAACAATCAATTATATAAATAAACACTCGAATACAAAACAATAATTAAAAACAATGAAAAAGCAAATGGCATATTATACACGCAAAAAGCAAGTATTAGTCTAAAAGATTGTAAATAGAGAAGAAAAAAAACACAAATAAGTACTATTTAAACAAAAATATTTAAACAAAAAGTCAAAAGCATTTTTACACACGCTATGAAACTGCAATATTAAAAGTATAAACTGTTTAATATGCAAGTACTAAACTTATATATATATATTCTAAATAAAATATAAACTTAACTGCATTTTCTGCTAAACATGTACGCTGGCTACGGTATGTACATTATTAGCAACATTACCGTGTATTATTTTTTTTGTTTGATAAAGAAAAATGCTTATTAAATATTGTAATGGATATAATGAATATGTATTAATTGTTGTATATTTTATCTAATTTAAAATAAAACTATTCCAATTGAAATATATATATAAATCAATCTAATTGATTTTATTGTTTATTTTATAATTGTTAAAACCCACCCACACAAGCCCCAAAAATGTTCACATCTTTTTACTCATCAAGCGTTTCCATTGGTGTTTTCGCTACAGTTGGCGGATTGCTATTTAAACGATCTTGTATGGTAAATGGCATTTGAATGCCTGCCTGAGACTCACGCTTTGGTGTCTCCATCTTGTGTTGACTGGAGAAGGACACAGTAATGCGTCCATTGCCACGCACTGCTGCCAATGCCGACGGTGGTTGATAACGCACCACTGGCGTTGCCTGTCGGTACTCAGATGCCGCCGGCTGCTGCTGCTTCTCCTGTTGTTTGTTGTTTTCATTGCTGTTGCTGTTGCCATGGGGTTTGGCATGGGTCTCTTTACGCACACCCACCATGAGTGCCTCTTGGCAGGAGGCTTCCTGAAACTTTTTAATGCGATCTTTCATATCGCCCTCACGCTTTATTTCCTTTTCAATTTCGGCGCGTCGCTTGTTCTCATAGCGCTCGATGGCCATCTCATCACGTTTCTTGTTGCGCTCCACAATCAGGTCAGCAATCTCGAGACGCTTTTGCATCAGCGCCTCTTTGTTAAACTTCTGGAACAACTCGGGCCATATGCCAGGCTGTTTCTTGACCAGCACAATGCGCGCCTCATGCTTGAAAATGCGACAAAAACTAGCCATCTCATCAATCTCCTGGGCAAGATGACGCTCAAAGAATATGGGCGGATTATTAAATTTTAAATATTGTGGCAACAGCACAACATCCGGCTTACGCGTCACCAGTCTATTCAATTCAATCGAAATTTTGATATCCTCCTCTGTCTGCGAAATCTGCACCATAATTATTTCGACTTATTATCAGCTACTACTACGTGCTAAAACTAGTTGTCGTTGTAGCTAGTATGTTGTGAATGAGCATTTGATTGAGGAATGCTTAGATAGACAGTCAGAGTCTACTGCCACCAGAAACAAAACAACAACAAACTTCATTTAAATATCATATTGGTTTTTTATTTATTTTGATTTGAATATTAACCGGCAAATGGAATTGCGCTGCTCTATTGATCAAACAACGATTGGCTATCCATCCCCTATATATATTGGACACATTGTTTTGTAGAGGGGGTTGCAAGTGCAAAGTCCGCTCACGCAAGCCTCTTTTCTGTTGCGCACACCTGTAACAGGTTATTTGTGGCATCAACTTAGTCATTGACCCTCGAACCTACTTACATACTTGCAACATGAATTAAATTACTTGCAACAACAACAAGAATGCAAACAATTTAAGCACGCGATTTGTTTCTTGTCATGAGCATATTTTCTATTATTATTGTTATTGGTTTTGCCACCAAATTGACAAACGGCATAACGTATTTTTAATGCTCTGCACGAATGCCAGATTATTTATAACGATGGCTAACAAATTATGAATAATGGCAATACTTAATAAACCACACTCATTAATATACAAATTAGAATAATCAGGTCAAAGACATGCTTTAGATAATCATATTTTTATATTTCTGGTTCAGTTTTTATAATGCTTTCGGGTAAAACTTTGGCAACCTTTCTGGGCTCCTTTATCGTTGTCTGTGGGCACTGCATCTCCCCCCATCCAATTGGCACCATGGGTATACGATTTTTACGACTGTCGCTGGCATAGGCAATCACAACGCCCAACTCAGGTTCAGCTGTGCTTAACATGAAAGATTGTTCCATTTGGTTGATGACGCGGGCCAAAATGATATCGCCAGGCCTGAAAGACTTGTAGATATCTACTCGATCCTTTTCCGTTTCACGTACATCCTCCTTGCGCAGCAGACCACGATATGTACTTTCGAGCGCCACATTCTTTACACAAAATATCCCACACTTTGCATATTTAGGGGTTGTCACCAAAACTCGTGCTGTAACAACATCTCCAGTTGCCGGTATGGTCAAATGAAAGCCCGGCTTGTGAACACTAACTATTTGGATCTAAAATGTTTAAAGTTTTAGGTATTGCAGAACAAATAACTCATGTGTACGCACCTTTTCCGTAGAGTCAACTATATTAACGATTCCCGATTTGCAGGCATAAATGTATCCACCCTGTTCGTATGTTCCCTCGCCAACAATAACATTGTCCTCTACTCGGCAAAGGCGTTCACCGGGCAGGCAGATCAATATATCATCTTCATTCTCACTCATATTTTCATTATTAAGAGGACTTCAAAATTTAATGACTTCTGCTTGTATAAATAAAAAACCAACAATCGCCACATGTTTTGGGCGTCCCATTTTTAACATATTTCTGAACTGTTATTAACAGTGGACAGGAATTAACATTATCGATGAGAACTTACCAACATATCGAAAAATAAGTTATAAAAGGAATACCATTAATATTATATTTTAAAGTATCGATGCACAGACAACAACATCACTAACAACATCGGCAACTGGTAGGACGCGCGTGTTTTTTTTTTTGCCGGTGTTTGCATATATGTTTATTTTTTGTTGAATATTTTGCGTTTGTAATTCAAAATGAACAGCCATGCGAATATGAGTTACAGGGAGGTTATACCTAAAAACCTTAACCCAGAGGAATGGAGCGAAATCGAAATAAATACAGGTAAGTTGTGTCGCCATTGAAAAATTGTATTTCCATTAATGTTCATAATAATCAATGCATTTCTGGACAGGAACGCAAAGTACGCTGCAGGATATAAAGACATTTGGAAAGTCAGGCAGCTTGTGTTATACTTGCCAACCCAACGGTCAAAACAGAAACCGTTTTATATACTGGTAAATTACTTATAGATATTGCTCACACGATTTACATACAAGTTAAAATATTTCCCAATCAAGGCGCACATATCAAGATGTCCTAGAGTTGTCAGAAGTCAGCTTGGATATAACACTGCTGCGAAACCACCTGCGTCTACGCTTCCTAGACTCTGCCGTACTAAATGTTTCGCTGTCCGAGCAAGAAAACAGCGTTACACTATTGGTGGTCACTGTTAGCAGCTTTCATTACATTCTCTTTCCGTTACGAAACGATGCAACACTAACCGGTGCAGCCGCAGCCGATTCTCAAGGACATTCAATATTTTATGATGCAAATGAAAAGCTCAAGGATCGCAGCATATTTTATGTGCTTGATGGCACAGTGGCCATTAATGTTCCGAATCTCGCTTCTTCCGAAATGAGTGAAGATAGCCAGGAGGCATTTTTTGCGGTCGACTACCATTCTAAGTTAATGCTGTATGTTATGAACTACCGCACTGGCATTACGACTTCGCATGAGGTTAAGGAACCCAATTTAATGCCGCGTTTTCTTTCCAACTTAAAAGGCGCCCTAACGTAAGATTACACAAACATATTTAAATGTATATACATTCATATAAATGCTTTCTATATGCAATTGCAGTGGACGAGGTGACAACTTGGAGTCGGCCATTTCTATGGCATTCAGTCGCATTGATGGCGAGATGCATCTGTTAGTGCTCTATCGGAATAATGAGCTTCGCTTGTGGACAGTAAATAATATCCAATGCGTTGCTACGTTAAATTGTCAGGAGGCGGAAGGTCCACAGGGTCGTAAGTTATTAATTTGAAAGCGATAATTAAAAAATTAATAAATTTCATACTTATTTTATATAGCACAAAATAGTTTACTGCGTAAGATAGATGATCACAGTTTTTGTGTATTTGTGTCGCACGAAACGAACGCGGAATTCCTTTGCCTAAGCATTGTACGTAATATAAGCGATACGAACACTAAGACCTTGAGCATGTCCGTACATCATAGAGTAACAGCACCGCAAATGGATTTAACTGATTTCGATGCAACGTCCTCGCTTATTTGGACGCTTTGGAGCAATGCTGATGGCGATTTTAATGTTTCGGCATTTTTCTTGGCTACCGGTCACAATGTTCATTGGGTATCGGCTGCATTGGAACCGCCGCCGGATCGACATTTTCTAACCGTTGAGCCGGGCGTCGATCCACGCGAGTCACACTGTTCCTACATATTTCATCCCGGCCGATTCGATCGTAATGTGATCGCCAAGGCACTTTATGTAAGTTTACTTTGTTTACAACTTATGGTTAAAATAATGTGGCATTTTGAAAATATTGTAGATGTTCAGACGCGTCAATATGCAATTCGAAATAAAGCAACTGACAATGGCAATGCTTAAGGAGCAGGTGTGTCAGGCTGTCGAAGATGAGATACAAAATGAGCTAAAAGATTTCGATGTAAGCGATGACGAGTACTTAGAGGTTGCAAACAAACTGTGGGATCGTTTCTACTCCTGCTGTGAGCAGTATCACATAAAGTTCTCCGAGCCGACTGGCCTAGCCGTTCTGGGTGCGATGAATGCTGTTTGTGTTGTCAGGCGACAATCGTTTGCTTTGCTTCGGCCATGTGAAATGTTAGAACACCTGATGATTGCTGGAGAGCACACCGAACAAGTGGCTGCATTTGTGGAACCGTATTGCCGCAATGATTCCGAAGTAGCT
Source organism: Scaptomyza tumidula (assembly GCA_035044465.1). Classification (NCBI taxonomy): domain Eukaryota; kingdom Metazoa; phylum Arthropoda; class Insecta; order Diptera; family Drosophilidae; genus Scaptomyza; species Scaptomyza tumidula. The sequence goes on along the minus strand of JAWNNW010000595.1, from coordinate 301,480 downwards.
TCTGGATTTACTGAGCTAATGAGCACCATTAGTCAATTGGAAAAGTTCCTGCCTGGACATGTTAAACAGAGTATTGATCAAAAATTGTACCAATTGTATCCCACACGTACGATTAACAATTTGCTAATTCGAATCACTGATGGCGATATTGACAATGAAGATAATGAAATTTCCTTGCCACGTGATTGTGTAATCATTATCCAAAGAAAAATATTGTCAATGACAAACTTGGAGTCTTCGATTAACATGCTTCTCGATTTACTCGCAATTGTTGATGAGGACGGGTTTCAACAGTCTTCAGGTATAAATATAACAATCGCCAATATTTAAAATCTTATATAATTAACGTTGTAAATTCTTTTAGGTGGCCCTTCAAAGTCGACACGCTTCATGCAATCTACTGGAGCATTGTTTGGCAGTGAATATGGCATTTCGATTCTAGCTGAGTCAGTCAAGCAAATGGCACAGATACGGTAAATATATTTGGGCGCTGTCCAACGCTCCTTTACTGATGAGTTTCATTTTTTAGATTTGCTGTGTGCCGAAACCTTTTAATTTTACAATACATACTATATGGATCAGATGCTAACAAGCAGGAATCTGTTGTTACCAACTTAAACTTCTTAAATGCCTATTATACACTTGTGTGGATTTCAGAAACGCCAATTTCCCTAAATACGCCAGTCAATTTGTAAGGGAAACCCATGTTTTCATCTTAAGATATTTTTAATTAATTTGTTTAAATCTTTTTGTTATTCATGTTCAGTGAGGTTTCAATACAGCGTCTGTTTCGTGCGCAACTCTTCAGCGGTTATACGAGACCCTATTCAAGCCAAATACGTTTAAATAGTCAAACAACGCTGCTGTGCTTGTTTTTGCAGTCAAAAGGTTTATTTAGTGGACTTTCAATGCTGCTAAAGGACCAAAATCAGTTGGCGGATCAATTATCAATGCGCCAGACGCTATTAAAGCTGGTTGGCTTTATTAATCAGATGCTGTAAGTTATGATTACCTGTTACAATTTTTAGTAAGTACTTACGATTCTTTACTTTTCAGTTGGCCTGAAGCTTCGAATGACGTATTTCTCGAGTGGCTGTTTGGCACTTGTCATCATGTTATTATTCAGGATTATGTGCGTTTATTGTCTAGCTGGTGCACTGGGAAAACAGATTCACGTACGAGAATTGATTTTGAATTAGTTTGTTTATTTCTTAAATTGTTAAATATGTTTTTTTTTCTTTCAGGTCGTTTTATGCTGGCAGTTTCACAACTGGATTGTGGTGAGCCACTTAAAGCAATTCATCTGTTTAAGCAAGTTGCAGATAGCGTGCTTAAGGAACCATTTTTGTTTGAGCAAGTGCTCAAAAATACACCGCTCTATGCCAAGTTTCCAAACATTCTTAGCGGACAGAATGTTAACCTCGAAGAAGAAGATATTAAACTGGCTTTAGTGCATTATTATCTTAAAGTTATACAGTTGTTTGACCAGCATTCGGCATCGGATTATATCATTCAATTGGCTGAAAGTGCAATGAGCAAACTTGATGTCGAAGATCCACAATTGCCCATGTTCCAATCGATCGTATTCAATAATCATTTGCAATTGGGTCACTATGAGGAGGCTTTTCATGCTCTGGCCAACAATGCTGATACGTCGCGTCGCAAGGATTGTCTGCGTCAGTTGGTCATAATGTTGTTCCAGTGCAATCGCTTTGATATGCTCATGGAGCTACCATATGATAATAATTTGCAAGATGAGTTCGAGAGTATTGTTGAATCTCGCGCGCGTTCACTGAGCATTGATCACAATGAAGCTTATAACTTTCTTTATGCTTTTAATGCAAAAAAGGGCAACATGCGTAAAGGTAAGTTTTTAATTAATTCATTTTTATTAAATATATTCAATATAAGCAAATGTATTTTCCAACAGCTGCAACTGTTATGTATGAGCAGGCGATGCGCCTCCAGATGGACAGTGAATCACCCGATGCTCTACAAAAGCGTTTCTCCTCACTTTTGGTTTGCGTTAATTGCTTGTATTTGGTCGATAAGCGTTATAGATGGATTGCAAAGCCAACAATTGGTGACGATAAAATTCCTATCGACCAGGATAATGAGGTGCAAACGGATGAAGTTGGCTATAGTGGCCAAGAGGTAGTTTTACTTGAACTTGTCGACATACGACGTGAGCTACTGCACGCTGAGGCGCTAAGAGAACTTTCGCATCATCGCAAAGACATTGCTTCCTATAAACTGACAGATGCTAAAGAGCTATCGCGTCTTCTTGCCACTTGTGGCTTATATACAGCAGCATTGAAACTTGCTCGTGGACATGATTTTTCCGTGCTACCAATATTTGAAAGTTTGACAGCGGCATGCGTTAGCACCACAGAGGAAAAATCAAAGGATGCTTGGGCTTGGTTGCAAACCAATGATTTAGCAGGTATTTGTGCAGCACACAACCTTAACTTTCGATGTTATTTTAAACAAATTTGATTCTGTTGATTGCAGATCTACCTCATCGCAACAATGCAGCTCATATGGCTTGGTCATTGCTGCAGAAACTTATTGTTGAGAATGAGCTCAATGAAACGACTTTAATACGCAAAACTGTTGTTAATCGTATACTTACATTTAATTCAACTGTGCCACAATGGCTGCACAATTCCTACAAATTGGCCAACACACGAGAGCTGCTCTATTTATATGTTAAGCACAATAATTTGCTTGATGCTGCTGATTTGGCATGTGAGATGATTGGCGGCATGTTGGGCGCAGGCAGTGAGTACTTCGACTTTAAGCATTCGGTGAATGTTACAAATCCGCAGCTCGCATTTCCCGTCCATACAATTGATCTGTTGCTGCATGGCCTCAAAGTTAATGGCGTCAATCACATTGAATATGAAATGGTAATGTAGATGTGCCTTGTTCGAATTTTTTTCTAACAATTGATTGATTTGCAGGCACATATCCAGCTGGAGGACGAAGTCGCTAGGTATGTGGAAACTGTGAAGCGCACAACCGAAGATAAAATGAAAATAGCTTTCCTCAAGGAAAGGGAAAATCGACAGCAAGAAATATTCTATTAATCGCAATTCATTTATTTATGTTGGCTCAAAAAATAAATTAAGGTTTTATATATAACGAAACGCTAAAAATCATCTGTCATTACCAGTTCAGAAAGAAACTTTTTGTAAATATGCATAAATTGAGCCACAAATGCTTCTAAATGGAATATATGCTTTGCACCGTTTTGCATGCGATGTTCGTATTGTGTGGCGAACTCTAGAGTCTTCGCCTTGATGGACATATCACAGTTGTTCACCAGCTGCTCAACAAGGCCACGAAAAATGAGATTTGGCGGTACACCCTGTGACAGAAGCTCATACAAGCGATCGCGGATCTTTTCCAGCTTCGCGGGTGTTTGTTCGCTGACAATTTGTGTTGCAGTTTCACGTAGATACACCTGCCAATCCAGCTCGACGATCTCCTGCTGTGCCGTAAACGGATACTGCTGAACTTTAGATGCCTCTAGCATCAGTAAGGCACGACGCATATTTCGTTCGGATTTGTCCACCACCCGCTTGGCCAACTCAGGCGGCAAGACAAGACCTTCACGCTTGCATGCGTTTTGCAGAACAGCTGTCATATCGGACTCGCTGGGTGCTGGCACCCGAATGCCAAGGCAACGCGAACGGATTGCCGGAATGATGCGGGATGTGGAGTTGACCGAGAGAATTATGCGACATGTCGCTACGTATTTTTCCATGGTGCGACGCAGCGCATGCTGAGCGTCCTTGGTTAGTTCATCTCCCTCCGAAATGACAATCACCTTAAATTCCCGCTGGCCGTTAATGTCGATTTGGTGTGTTTGTGCCACCTGTTTGATCAGGTCAATGACAACAGTGCGATCGTACATGCCAGCGTCTGAGGGATTCACCTCTAAATGATAATTACTGCCGACTGTCATTACTTCGATTTTCCGATTAGATGGCGTTGTAAAGTTCATCGTTTCGTTGCGCAGCCTTTCCACACCGGCGCCATACATTTCACGGAGCAGGCACATTATGCGAGTCTTCTTACCAGCGCCAGATGGGCCGTAAAACATTAGATGTGGAAAATCGCTTTGCTTGCACAAATTGCGCAGATTGTCGGCCTGATCCTAAAAAAAAACAAATTTCAGTCGTCTATGTTCTTTATACAATGTGTGCACTCAATTTAAACTTACCTTGTGATAATCCAATTTGGATAATTCACGGGGCCGATATTTGTCTACCCACAGTGCCATTAGTGCTTAATTTTTAACCATATACAGAAAATTGCTCTAAGTAAATAAATGTACGCCAGCTTCACTTCTGCAATGCGCGCTTTTTTGCAACAATGTAATCGGTAGACCACATTATTGCAACTATATCTATCGATATAAATGGAGTGCTCATCGCATTTTTCTATCACAATCGGAGGCAATTGTAATCGAATAGGTGGTATTTTTAAAGTTGAAATTGAATCGACAGGCACAGTATTAAATTGTAGGAATTAGCTTAAGATACGTTTATTGCAGGACAGTATTACGCAAATCCTGAGATTCGACAGCAGTCTCATTATGTGATAGGGAATGGCGTAAGACATTTGCTTTACTAGAATAACGTTTTCCACAAAATTCGCAACAGTAGGGAGAAACGCCCGTATGTGCTTGCATATGTAGTTGTAGAGTTCGGCGAGCACCAAATGCCTTTTCGCAACCTTCAAGGCTACATTTAAATGGACGTAATTTCAGATGGACTGCATTGTTGTGATCTTTCAGATGGCTAAGCTTCTTAAATTTCCTTCCACACGTGCTGCACTGGTATCCATCCTTGTTATTGTGTCGGGCCAAATGTGCATTCAGTTCTGCTTGGCTTACTTTGCAATGCGAGCAAATCGGACATCGGAACTGTGAGTCTGCTGCATGATCATTAATGTGAATCCTAAGATCGGACTGCTGACGAAATGTCTTCTCGCAAATGGTGCATATAAAAGGACGCTCATTTGTGTGACCCATTCGATGAATGCGTAGCGTTCTCGCCAAGCCAAATGACCGCTCACAAAGATCACATTTGTGGGGCCGACAACCTTCGTGTACCAATTTTACGTGATCAGTTAAGTGATGTTTACGCTTGAACTCTCGTTGGCAATACGGACATATGTTCTCTGCTTTGCAGTGAACACGTTTAATGTGCACTTTAAGCTGTGCCTGTGTCTTGTACTCCTTTTGGCAGGTTGGACAGTGAATTTTAATCCTAGGTTTTGAAGAATTTTCAATATCAGTAATTGAACTTTTTGAGTCGGTTAAATCATCTTTTTCTCTGGACAATTCAATAGGATTGGTTGTAATGCCAATTTCGGACTCGCTGCCCTCCTCTTTCTACAAAAAAAGAATAAATAAATAAATTAGCCGAATAAATACAAGTTATTTTCTACTTACTTCTTGAAGTACATTTTCTTGGTTTTCAGTTTTAATACCAGTGTTATCATACTCAAAAAGTTCATTTTTTTCTTTATTTTTGGATAGTATAATAGACTCGAGATATTTTTGGCTCTCTTGTAAGGTCTTTTGAAACTCAAGAAAAGTGATGCATTTTTGAAAACAATGCTTGCATACATCATTCCATGTTTGCACTTCTGCCTTTTTGCCGATTCCCAAAAATATAAGCTCCAATAAGTTTTGCATTTCAGGTGTAATTTTTAACAGTGTAACATTGAGGTCAGACTTTAATGTAAAGCATGTTGCACAAATCATGCGAAATTTAGCGTCCTCTGTTAACTCTTGCTGCTCGGCAGCCAGTTCTTTGAGAGCGACACCTGTACAGATGGACGTTTCTGCAAATTTGCAGAACTTGTTAACTTTTGTGTAACAGGAATGACACAAACGGGTTGGCATTGCCATATTTTTTGGAAATCTTATCGTTTGAATTTTCTCTGCCATTGATTCAAGAATGCGTAAAAGCTGCGGTTCATCTTTAAGGTCGTATTTCTGGTCAGTTGTATTTTTGGATTGATTTAAGTTCTGTAAACACGCTCTGCAAACGAAATCAATGTTTGCACGAGTTATTGGCAGCATTTCTTAAGTTGTTTATTTATTGCGATTCCCAGATGTTCTCATGTTGACTTTAATCAATGCACTGAGATAATTTCAGCAATTTCCTCAATTTAAGAGTAAGAAAAAGTGCACTCAGAGAACCAGACGCTTCACCGATAACTAATCTAATTATCAAATGTCTATTAATCAAATAACTATATCGATATAATTGTAAAACAGCTGTTTCTATAATATAAAAATCGAAGCACCTGTTATAACTTTGTTAATGCTCCACATTAAGACCAAATTAAATTCTTTTTAGCAGATTATAAACATTTAATTTTAAGAGGTTATTTGGCGCACAAATATCTGGCATTTGTGACAAACGATAAGTTTATCGTTGCTATCGTTAATAACATTTTGTTAAATGTTAGTTAACAGGCGAACAACAATCTTCGTTTGAGGCACGGAGAAGAAGAAGCAAAGTCGTGGAATACATACATAAATTCTGCGGCTGCTGCGGCTAATCGCGATTTTTTAATAGGTGTTTTTTTCTAAAGGCTAGACAATAGGCGCATGGAAAACGGAGTGGAAAATGGTTTATTGCCTGATGGCGACCAACTAGGAACGCGTGAAAACCAAATGGGCAGCAGTACAGATGGTGAGGGTGAAGGCGAGGGCGATACGACGCCTCAGCCGCCGCAAACAACAAATGACGATGTAAGTGACGGCGATGCGGATGGCGAACGCGATTTGTCTGTATCGGATGCAGCTGAGGCAGAAGGCGAACCAGAAGCGGACACAGAGACAGCGCCAGTCGAAAATATGGCACCAGGTCGAATTTCCATTTTAGAGGACAGTCTACGCGAAAAAGATGTAGACAGCGATGTGCCCGATGACGAGATTGATGATGAGGTGAGAATCACTTTAAGAAAATATGTGTTCCAGTGCAACAAAAAACTAATACAATTATGTATGTGTGTTATTTGTGTTTATAACAGGCAAAGGAGAATTACGAGGGATTTAATGGCACTGGCCGCACAGTTACGTTACAAACCTTAATGGCTGCCAATGTTCTGCAGGCAGGCAAATCGCTTATGACTATTGATTACCTTGGCCAAAAATTTGTTGGCGATTTATTGCCAGATGGTAAAATCAAATCTCAAGAGACTGAAACCATATTTCTAACACCCAGTGCATGGGCAATGCACTGCAAACGGATCATAAATCCCGAAAAGAAAAGCGGCTGCGGCTGGGCATCCGTCAAGTATAAAGGAAAGAAATTGGATGCATATAAAAATACATACTTGCGAAAATGCGCTCTACAAAAGGAGTCAACGCCTGATGACGGTGATTTAGGTAATATATTAAATAATATTCCTTTTGTTATTTTTACCTGCCAAACATATTGTAAATTAACCCAAAAGTTTGGACAAATCGCCCAAAAGAAAAGTATTTTTTTGTTCTTGCCAGTCACATTCATGAAAGCTCAAATTTTGTTTCTAATTTAATAGATGCCGAACGAAAATCCGATTCGCCAGATCTGGTTGTAAAGCGTACAGTGTTTCCACACAATACTGTTGCCAATCGTAACATGATTCAGTAAGTTGTAATTGCTTGTGTGTTTGATGAATTGAGATTGTGTTAAATGTGACATCGTTTTATTTTGCAGTGATGCAAATATGCTGATTGAAGCGGTGCCGTTCACATCTGTTGGTAAATTGCAACCGTTTCTATTGACAATCACGTCGTCGGCTTTGTTGTTGGCTGACTTTCATTGCCATTTGACGGTGCGTGAGGTGTGCGGGTATCTAGGTGGCACTTGGGATATGAACACGCACAGTGAGTCCGGCCCTAAGAATATTATATGCTCCATATGTGTCAATGCTTAACTGCTTTGTTTCTATCTTACAGCCTTGACAATTACGAAAACATATCCATGTCGCAATACGCGATTCGATCGACAGCGTGCCGGAGACGTGGAGCGCGATATACAGAAGATTATGGTACAGGATCAAGTGCTACTTGTTGGCTGGTATCACTCGCATCCCAAATTTCAGGCCGAGCCCACACTTCGCGATTGCGATGCACAGCTTGAATATCAAATTCGTATGCGAGGTGGCAGTGATGTCACATATACGCCATGCGTTTCCCTACTCCTTTGTAAGTGTGAAAAATATTTTAGCAAGTTCTGCTAGACCTTACTAACTTCGATTTGATTACTTTGTAGCACCGTATTATGAAGAGAATCCTACATTGGAATCGGTTGTGAAGTGTATATGGATAGTGCCACCGAATGAAAATAGACAGGCTATGGAATATGGACGGCCGATGCTAATGCAATATTCGGTGTTGCCCGATAAAGAAATACCCGAAGAGGTGCGCACCGAAATTCAATCCTGCGTCGATTACTACACCCAATATCGTGGCGAGATTGTCAAATTTCGCAACACTTACAGCAACGATGTTACCTACATCGAGAAACTAAAGAATACTCTGTATCCCAAGTTTCCATCGAAACAGAGTGATAAAGCATTGTGGAATTGGCTGTGTGCCGTCTTAGACTGTGAACAGGAAGATGATTTTATACCACCGAAAACGATTAAGATCATTGACAATGACACCGACAATGATGTTGTTGTCAAAACCGAGACGCATTCGCAAAACGAGTCGATTAACGAAATCAAACTGGAACAGCAGCCCAAAGAGGAGCCACTGGGTGAGAATTTGCAATTTATTTCCGCTGACGACGCCGCTGCACGCAGCAAAGCGGAGGAAGAATCCTCAGCACTGCAAGCCGAACAGAAAGCCAGTGAGCTAAAAGTAATGTCGCTACAGGAGCAGCTCTGTATGCCCTCGGGCCTTAATATGAACCCGGTACGCATGTTATCACCGCTGGCCACACCAAATCCAACGAATCACACAACACCAGCCGTGACCACAAATGCTGTGGTGCCGTCAACAATGCCACTTAATGTTGTGGCTGCCACTCAGTTGCTGCCACCACAGGTGATACCTACGCTGAATAGTGGTGTGCTACCAGGAGCAGTAACAGCAGTGGCATCATCATCAACTGTTGCCCCATCCATCTCGCCGCGTGACAGTCCAACAAATCTGCAATTTCAATCGAATGCCGCCAGTCCTGCCAAGTTTGAGCTGCCGGTGCGTGCATCGCCATCGCCAGCCAAATCGGATGCTTCTTCGCATACATCCCGCACCCGCAACTCACCGGCGCCGAGTCCGGGCAAGTTCAGTGTCAGCGATATTGCACGCAATAGCCCAAGCATAACGCCCAATAAATATGAGACAATGGCCACACCGTTGGTGCCACCATCTGCTGCCTGTTTGCCCACGGCCAATGATCTGATGGCAGCCAGCTTGGCTCAGCTAGCTGGACAATTGCCGCCAAACTTTTTGCAGGCCGATTTGTCGGCACTTTTCCAGCAGCAGCGCAAGGATTATGGCAGCTCATCGCTCAATCAATTGGCCGCAGCGGCAGCCAAAGTTGGTGGCTCTAAGCAGAGCAGTAATGCCTCGGCTCTGGGCAACCTGAATGATCCCAATGTGGCGGCTGCTGTGGCTGCCTATTCGAACAGCTTCAATATGCCGCTGCCAACGCTAAGCAACAACAACAACAACAGCAGCGGCAACATAACGAGCTGCAGCAATAGTAATAGCAACAATAATAGCGGCAGCAAATCAAAAATGGAACGCTCTAAATCATCAGCATCCTCATCGTCATCAACCAATTCGAGCTCATCTTCGAACTCATACAAAACGAAGCTAATGAAAGAGTTGGACGAACTGAAGAATGATCCATTAAAGATGAGTGAACTAATACGTTCGCCAGAATATGCAGCGCTGCTGCTGCAGCAGGCGGAAGCTTTGGGCGCCACCACACTGGGCACCTTGGGCTTTGGCTCCGATTTGAGTTATTTAACTGGTGCTCAACCAACTGCTGTGAATCCAACAAGCAGCAAATCATCGAAATCCACATCATCGTCTTCGGCCACATCATCGTCGCAAGCATCACAAGCGGCAGCAGCTGCCGCCGCCGCACTTAGTGCTGACTATAATAATCTTATACAAGCATCCAAATTGCTGGGCTATGATTCCTATATGCAACAGCAGAGCAAACAGAGCAATGACCTCAACGCGTTCCTACAGCAACAAATGGCTGCAGTTGCGGCTGCCTCAATACCACCGCAACCAGTTGCCTCGAGCAGCAGCAGCAGCAGCTCCTCCAAGAAACATCAGCAGCAGCAACAACAACAACAGCTCCAGCAGCAACAGCAACAACAGCAGCAACATCAACAGCAACAACAGCAAACAGCTGCCGCTCAAGCAGATTATACAGCATTGCTGCAAACATACACAAAGCTCTTCGATCCGAACAATCAGTTTGCCGCTGCCATGGCATCGACGGGCAACAAGCACATGAGTGGTGCACATAATGAGTTATCGGCATTGCTTGCCGCTGGCGCTGGTGGCATATCGGCTGCTGCTCTTGGTGGTGGGGGAGCTGTCAGTCTGAAGCAGAAGCAAAAGGATATGCAATCGGATATGTTGAATCAGCTGTTGCAGTTGGAGAAGCAGGATTCGGAGATAAAGGCGCTGCTGTATCGTCAAAATAAGGCAGCTGCTGATTTAGATGCACTATTTGCAACGCCATCGGGTGCCGCCGCTGTGGCAGCTGCCACTGCAAACAACAAATCGAGCAGCAGCAGCTCTGGAGGACCTACAATCGCGACGGGCGTGCCATCGCCATCAACCTTAAGCAATTCGGCTGCTTACTATAATGCGCTGGCGCAAGAAAAAATGCAAGATTATGCATCGTTCTTTCAGCAACAGCATGGCAAATATGGCATACCCGATCCACTGTCAAAGACAACGTTGGCGGCAAATAATATGTTTATGTCGCCATCGGCACTATTTAAAATCCAACAGGAGTCACTATCGGCCATGATGATGAAGCCGCCAAAATCAACCACTCCATCGTCGGCACGCACTCGAGAATCGTCCGCTTCACCGGCACTGGAACGCCTCACGCCCACCAAGTCCATCAGTGGCAGCAGCAACAGTGGCGGCGGCGGCGGCGGTGGTGTTAATTCTAATTCAGGCAGCAAATACAATTTTAGTGCGGTCGATTTGGCCATATCAAGTGTGCCGTCGAATACACCATCCCCATCACCATCGGATGGCAGCAGTGGTTCCTCGCACCGCAGACCATCACCGGACTTGAGTCGCTTGTATAGCGAATTGGCGCCACCGGGTGCACTGCTCGGCAATGCATTGCCCAAAAAGCGTATGGAGTTTGCATCCGTCGCCGATTTGGCTGCACCGCCACCGGCCAAGATACCCAAGAATAATATTGGCGATGATGTTTTAAATTTATCACACGATTAGAAATTGTCATTTCGGCTGTTGGGTGTGCTTAACTTCCAGTGAATGCAGTATTTCCACACACCTCCTAGTATATGCATTGTATATCGAATCTCCCCATCAAAAACCGGGACAAAAAAAATGCAGGAGAATTTATTTGTACAATGAGAAATAGCATTAGATTGAATGCAGCGTTTTCAGTATTTCCAGACGGTTAAATTTCATAATTGTTTTAAAGAGCATGCAACAAATAGAATTTTATTTTTATGGCAATTAAAATATACCTATATATGTGTAATTTTATACTTATAATAACAAACACTTAATGACATCCATACTGCATTGCTGATCGTTGTAAACAGAAACATTTTTGATATTACAAAACAAACAGGAATGTAGATAATTATATATATACACATAAATATATATATAAATATATACAAATACATGCATGCAGACCCAATTATAATTGTTATTGGGCGCAACTTGAAAACTTTTGTAAGTCTCTTAAGCGCTTGATGTCCTTAAACATATAATTTATACTATTTTAGGTTTAATTACTGCACAAAGGTACTTTAAGTATTCTAAACAACAAACAAAAACACATACATACAGTACAGACATACAAACATATATAACTGTAATACAATTCATAATTTCGAATTGACTTTGCCGCAATAAAAATATATTATAAACTAGGTTTTTAGTTTACTAAATAGTATATACAATTTTGTATTCCTTTGAACAACAATCGATCCAAACGGTTGCTACCGGTAAAACAAAAAATTCCGGTTTATACATATGTACATTTATATTTGTTATGATCCATTTCGTGAACCAGATGAACTGCTATGCAAAATATGTTTATAGGGTTATTCAGATTCATACAACAACAATAATAACAACTCGAGAAGTGTGGCAATGATAAAGATGCAAAAATAACTACTAGGAGCAGGTGTATACGTGATGTTAAGCTCTTTGGTAGGGGGAGGGCAACCGGCTTATCGCAGTGACTTGTTTCTCTATAATATATTTCAAAAACAAGATCGCTTCGAGATATTATGTACCCGACTCTAACACACTCTCGTTAAATACTTACTGCTTATAAGTTGATATCCGTAAATAGATTAAAAAGCAGCTAGTCTTAATGAAAATGTTAAGGTTTGTATAGAGATATGTTGTTATGGTAAAATGTTCTTAGTCTTAAACAGAAATAAGTTTTCTTGAGTATAGAATCTTAATGCTTTGTATGTTTTAGTATACCTCATTTTGGTATGCCATAGGGTATAAAAAGTCAACTGACTTATCATATAAATAGCGGCGATCTAAGCTCAGGCGAGTTTAGTCTTTTATTAAATTCCTCCGCGTAAAAATCTAAATATGTCCACATACAAGGTAAAATGTTCGTTAAAAAGTGTGAAAAACTTGAAAAAGTGAAATTTAGTGCGATTTTAGTTTAAATACAAGAAAAAGCAGCTAAGATTTGCAATCAAATCTTAAATGAAAAACAAATTAAGTTAAAAGCTTAAAATTTAACTGTGCTGCAAATAAAAAGTAAATGCCATACACATATTCAATGACTTTCTACAATTCACAGTACCTATCGGGATTTGGCTCCCATTTTTCGTCAGAGGATGAACGTTGCCCCAACTCATTGCCTGTGGCACAAAACTCGCCCCAACAGTGCCCCTATGGTCTGTATGCTGAACAGGTTTCCGGCTCTGCATTCACAGCGCCACGTACTGAAAATGTACGCACTTGGCTATATAGAAAACTGCCCAGTGCGATTCACATGCCATTCCAACCGTTTGATGGTGCCAAGCATTTAACACACAACTGGGATGAGCAGTCACCGAATCCAAATCAGGTTGGTAAACTTTAATTATAATTGTTATGCTAGAATTTTTTCTTTGAGTTTACACTATCTTTTAAATAAACAGCTACGCTGGAAACCATTTCTTTTGCCTGCAGCAAATGGCAAAATGTTTACTTTTGTGGAAGGAATTCACACGGTTTGTGGTGCAGGTGATGCAAGAGTGCGCCATGGATTGGCTATTCATATCTATCTATGCAACAGTTCAATGGACGACTCGGCATTCTACAACAGCGATGGAGATTTCTTAATTGGTGCATAACTAATCTTTTTAAACGATGTTTCACTTAATAATAATTTTAATTAATGTTTTTTTTTAGTGCCACAGGAAGGCATACTAGATATAGTAACTGAGTTGGGTCGAATGTCAGTGGCACCCAATGAGATTTGTGTTATTCCTCAAGGAATACGTTTTGCTGTGAAGGTTAAGTCACCATGTAGGTAAGTCATAATTGTCTTTAACAGATTTTTGTTGCGAAAACTGAGATAAGATTTATGAGAATGAGATGAGAATTGTTTAATGCTTAAACTTTTTTTTTTTGTTTTTTGCTAAAGATTATAAAACAAGAACAAGAACTTGAATACTTATATAAATTTGTTGTGACTTATTGTATATACATTTTGTTTTATTAAAAGTCAAAGAAAGTGGAATAATATGTTCGTTCAAAAATGTTTATATCTTGTTTCTCTAGAGGCTATATACTTGAAGTTTATGATGGGCATTTCTGTTTGCCTGATTTGGGTCCAATTGGCGCCAATGGTTTGGCTAATCCGAGGGACTTTGAGACACCAGTGGCTTGGTTTGATAACCAGGATGTTAAAGGTAAGCTGTAACTGAACGTCTTTATAAATTTATTAACTATTAAAAAAAATTGTTTTTATTTTTCGCAGATTTTAATGTTATATCCAAATATCAAGGCAGTTTATTTGTGGCAAAACAGAAGCACAGCGTTTTCGACGTAGTCGCCTGGCATGGCAATTATGTGCCTTACAAATACGATTTATCCAAGTTTATGGTCATCAATTCGGTTAGTTTCGATCACTGTGATCCGAGCATTTTCACAGTGTTAACTTGTCCCAGCTTAAGACCGGGTACAGCCATTGCCGATTTCGTAATATTCCCTCCACGCTGGTCTGTGCAGGAGCATACATTCCGTCCCCCCTATTATCACAGTAAGTTTTTCTTAAAATTTGGATTATGAAAACCCTGTTAAGATATTACATAAACTATTGTTGTTTAAAATCTTACAGGAAATTGCATGAGTGAATTTATGGGTCTCATACTGGGACGCTATGAGGCGAAGGAGGAAGGGTTTGCAGCTGGCGGTGCAACTCTGCATTCGATCATGACACCACATGGTCCAGATGCGAAATGTTTTAACGGTGCTTCGACAGCTGAACTCAAGCCCGAGCGAATTGCAGATGGAACTCAGGTTGGTTTATTGAAACAAACAAACTTGTCATCACATTCAAACTTTCCTTTCTTCTATTTCGAAGGCTTTTATGTTCGAGTCGTCGCTTAGTTTGGCTGTTACCAAATGGGGTTTGGAGACATGCCAGAAACTGGATGCACAGTACTATGAATGCTGGCAGAAACTGAAGAATAACTTTAAAATCGACAACTAATCAGTTAATATGTGTGAAAGGTTGCGGGTTAAAGTTAACATTTATTTAATTTACATTTATTTCGATATGATCGCAAAATGTCGTAAACATTTATAGCTTAAAACCTTGTTTTTCAATTATTCCCAATTGTTATTTTTGTGTTTTTAAAGTCGAAATGTAATGCTGGGCGCTGAGCGTGGACTTCGATTGCTTAACACCTGACTGCCATTCAAACGACAGACGCAAAGTTGATTACAATTAATCTGCATGGTTTCGTTGACTTTTGCATGGGCGGAGGCTAAAGTAGTAACATTATCATCGGAGTGACGACTGTATAGAGATTTGGTGGCACAGTTGCATGAACCTGTTTGTTGGAACCCAAGCGCTGGCAAGTTGTCAACCCTTGCCTTAGAACAGCAGCCATTTGAGGCATCCACCGTGCTTATAAGATCCGGTGCCCAATCATTGATCTTCATCGTTCGCATTTCCGGCTTCAAACGTTTAGTTAACCAAAAGGTGCGCATATCGCCTTTGCCCTGAGAAAATACCATGCCTTAGTTTTTTTCTTTACCTCTGATATACATTAATAATTGAATACATACCTTAATGCTGGTCAGACCACGTTCGACGCATATGTAACCACCCACATCTTGCAGCAGCTGATTGGTGACATCGGATATGTGAATTTTCATTGCTTCGCCAGTGCTTTCCATACGTGAGGCCGTGTTCACAGTATCTCCAAATAGGCAATATCGTGGCATCTAAACAAGTTAAAATATTATTAGATATCGAGTATTTTGTACGTTGTCATAATACTAAATAATTCCTTGTCTATTATTACTTTTGATCTCAATTCTGCTTTCTGCAAAATACTTAAACCAAAAACATACAATTTGAGTTATAACAGACTTTCTTTCGACTTTTTTTCTTGTAACATTTACATTCAGTTCTCAAATGATTTAATGACCTATAGCCATTGAGTAAAGGGTGACTCTTATAAAACGTTTAACATTCAAAATCATACAAGTTTTGAAATAGACAAAGAATATATCAGGAACCAGTAACCTTACCTTCTGACCAACGACACCAGCTGCACAGGGACCCGAGTGAATACCGATGCGAAATTGAACCGTTTCCGTTGGCTTGTGGCGAATTTTCAAGTTTCCAACAGTTTGCAGTAGATGCAAAGCTAACGATGCTATCTCGCCGGCATGACGATTGCCATTTTTTAAAGGCAGACCAGATACTACCATATACGCATCACCAATGGTTTCCACCTACAATTTTCAATCTCACTTTTATAATAACAAGAAAATGTTAATGTTCAGTTTACCTTATAGACATCATAATTGGATATAATAGAATCGCAACAGGTATACAAATCGTTTAGCATTTCAACAACCTCAAATGGTGTGCTTGTCGTGCAGAGTTCCGTAAAGCCCACAATGTCACTAAATAATATGGTAACACAATCAAAACATTCGGCCTTGACTGGATCGCCACTTTTAAGTAATTCCGCCACAGTTCTAAAATAAATAAAGTTAAAAAGGTTAATATTTTATTTTATTTTGATAAATGTTTCTTACTTCGGTAGCATTTGATAGAGAAGCACATCCGTTTTCTTTTTCTCTTCGTATAGTAAATTGGTTCGTTGCTGAACCAAACCCTCTAGATTGTAGGCGTACTTCTCCATAATAGCTAGCATATTATCAAATATGTTCGGTTTTCTGAAAAAATATAAGAAATAAATATAGGAATTCCAATTATGATATGAATTCAGCTTACAATCCCGCTTGTAATTCCTTTAAATGCATTCGCACTAATCGTATATCGGGTCGAACTTCGGGATCCTCATCCCAGCACAGGCGCAAACAGTTTCGTATATAATTTGGTATATCTAGATAGGTTAGAGCTGGCCGGAAAACACCATGTTGCAGTAGATCCGGGTCCTTAACGAATTTTATTATTTCTAATTGAAGGAAATCAAAGAAAGTAATAATTATGTATTTAATTAGTTAAGAAATAAGCAGAGTTAAGTCTCTGCTAACAAAATACCCTCGTTTGTATAGACTGTCTCGCCCCAGGGTCCCTTGCGGCCAATCATTTCGTATAGCAAGATGCCAAATGAATAAATATCACCCTTTTGGGAGCCACGTGCAGGACGGTAGGGGTCGCGTAAAAGCTCCGGCGCCATTGAGAGAGCACGTTTCACTTCCAGTTCCGCTCTGCCAAAGTAAAAAACAAAGTCAAATGCAAATTAAAAACGTTTTCAATTTGAACAATTGCTTTAAAATATGTATATTATATTTTACTTATTTGGCTCGTCCTGGCCAGCTTTAAGTTCGTGAAGTCCAAAGTCAGAGATTTGGCAAACCCATCTCGAGTCGATAAGACAATTACTGGATCGTATATTTCCATGCGATATTATCTCCGAGTCGTGTAGATAGATCAAACCCTTCAATATATCCGAAACTAACGATGAGATGAACATATGATCCAAATGCAAATCCTCATTTGCGAGCACATCCTCCAAACTGCCTCGAGCACAATATGTTGTAAATATTATGAGTGAGCCGTGGTCAATTGATGCGCCAATAAAATTAATAATATTCTCATGACGAACCTAAGAATATTATTTATGGTATGAGTAGCGAAACAGCAAACCGGTTCGGCTTAGAATTGGTTTAGTTTTGCTCACCTCTCGCATTAGCTTTAGTTCTTTACGAATCGAACGAGTTATATCCACATTCTTTTTGTGAATCTTTTTCATAGCCACAATATTGCCACGAAAAAGTGCTGGAAACAAAGTGAATTATTTATATATATTATTTTCTTTCAATATAATCCGACCTACCAATATTTGTAAATGATCTTTTATTCGGCTCTCCAACAACCAGAATACTCTGACGGCATATTTGGACCTGAAATACAATTGAAATCGGTTTTGGATAAGAACTCAAGAAGCGACTGTCTTGCTTACAATATTCTTATGGCTAGGATTATTATATTCGCCCAAATTGATGACAGTTACTTCCTTCATATCCACCTTCCACAACAAGCCAGCCAATGTCTGCTCATAGCGATAGTGTCTAACAAAAGAGAACTTCATTAATACCCGTATTAAGTTGGAATATTGTTACTTGGACTAACTTGAGCAATAGTGCTATGGCAACGACCAAAACGAATGCACATAATGGACCAGTTACTAGGTAACGCCAGTCCAGTTTCTTTCGTGGACACAGCTCGCCGTGGAAACCGCACGTTGGTTCCGCCAACGGTGGACGTCCATTAAGCCATTGTATTGGTCTTCCATTTTTAATGTAACGAAATTCCTTTAAGAAATTCCAAAATTTAAGCTTAATAATCAATCAAATAATGTTGGGGTTTCGCTTACCGGTATTACTGAATCTTTGTTGTAGACAAAAAATCCAACTGGTTGCATGGACATCTTTGCTAGAGAATTACCAGATCCAGCATTGACATCGCTTTGTAATGTGATAACCGTGTAATTGCCCTCAGCATCGCCATTTGAGTCAATGAATACCTGAAACAAAATTGATTACTTCAATTACTCAAGTATTTAAATATATATACATTTCACGTACATCAAAACCCTGTATGGAATGATATGAACGATTGAATATGTGGCTCATAACCAGACTTCCATCGTTTATATCGCCGCCGAGTTGAAGAATTTCCGTAATAGCACGTGCATAGATCATAACACTATCGTACAGATGTAAACCATATATGGGCACCTTAACAAGATAAAGAGGAAATAATTGCATATAAATAATACTGTTATATAAATGTATTAACGAAATGTACCGAAATGTTCTCAAAGACTCGTTGATGATAGGGCACCAGAAATGGAGCTTTACGAGCATAATCCTTTATTTTCGTACATATATCCCTAGAAAAAAGACATAAATGTATGTTAATTGGAAATAATATGAAACGTAGAATAGTAAAATTCTCGAGTTAAATCAAATAAATAATAGTTTTGCATTGGATATAGTTAGTATCTACTTGCAATTGAAAATGTTTTATAGCAGGTGTTAGATTACAATTACCGAATATGAGGATTTTGTGGATATGTCATGCTTATTTTTATAACTGAACGAAATGAGATTTTATCCAGTGATTTGCTCTTTTCTTTTCTAATATAAGGATCTAAGTAATCTGCAATAAAATGGTGCATGCATTAAAACTTCCAAGACTTCTTCGTTTATTTTTAGTCATAAACTTACTACGTTCCATAATATTAACGCGACGATTTGCATTATAGATCTCATCGTCCACAGATATGACTATATAATCTCCATTCTCGAGAAGCTTACGATTTTGTAAGCAACGCACAAAGTCCACCATGGCGATATGTTCTCCAATAAATACGTAAACTAGTCGAAAAAAATACGTTTAATTCAAAAATCCGACTGCTTTGATATCAAAACTTACTTCGTGTTGTTGCATATGTTTCTTCAATAATATTCTCAATTTGTGATAATGTCTTTTTAATGGGTATATAGTCCGATATGTATTTAAAGTGCGTTATAACAAAGTTTCTCGATTCAGCAAGTTCCTGAACATTTTCACAATAATTTAATTATTCGATTCTTAATATATTAAAGATTAATTTTACCTGTATAGCGCTGGCCACATCCGAGCCCCAAATTGGCTTTGAACTAACAACGATGGCAAATTTCTTCCAATCGTATGCATTCAATAAACTTATCACACTCTTTGAGACCTAATCAATCAATTTGATGAACTAATTATTGTATCATGCCAAACAAAAAACTAAATATTTACCTTCGAAGCTGGAGCGAGGGTTCGTGCGAAGGTATGAAATGTGCTCTTTTTGGAAACAATTGAGTCGGAGCATTTCTAGAATAAATGTTTTAAAGGACCTAATATTCGTTTTAATTGTCGATTTTACTTACGAACGAGAGCATTGGAGTATTCCAGGCGGCAGCCAGCAAAGCCTCTGTTGTACAACTTTCGTCTGGTCCTATAAATGCCTTCACCTTTTTCTCCCGCATTTCTGTCATAAATCTAATAATAAGGTGCGGCCATAAGTCCAGCTAGCTGGGATGTCTTAAATATATAATTAAATTATACCTTAATGGTTTTACACGATATGCGCCCGTTTGGTGACCAATATCAAATGGCGTGAAGGTGAGCGTTTTCCCTGGCAACAAATTAACGTTTTTATTGACATCCTCGACGGCAAGCGGAAGACCGCCAAGAGTTATCTGTTTAATGAGTACACAAACAATTTAATTACAAAAATAACAATATGGCTTTTGTTTTTATTTGTCTTAAATTGCATGGATTAAGTATTTGACTTCGTTTCAATTACACTTATTTATGTGTACCGAATTTGAATAATTTCGAAACCCATCGACTGATTGATTGCATGAACATAGTTGCTAAGGACAGGATTATGAGTTTCTTGATTTATTTCCAGCGCAGTTTTCAATTCATAGTGATAGTCTATGGTCTTAATGCATGTTGCTGAAAGGCACGTCAGCATGCCAATATAAACTATTGATAAGGCAAGCCATAAGATATAAGATTTGAGTTCGCCATTGATTGGATTTTCCTTCATATATAAGATCTGCTCCTTATGTGCTTGATAAGCTTTGAGAAACCAAGGAACTAGCATTAGAAATCTGAATCTTCTCCAGACCTTCAGGCTTGCTCCACATAAACGACACAGGAAATCATTTTTAAAGCCCAATGTACGCAGATATATAACTCCATATCCATAGCTAAAAGAGCTTAAAGCAAATCCAGTATATAATAGACTATATCCCAGCTGGGATAAAATGTCCTTTCGACCAGTTATGCCCAAAATTAGAGTGGTTTCCATCAGAACGCAAATCAAGCGGAAACGATTTAAAAAAAACTCACGTAATATTTGCTTAAATTTGTTAAACATGTTTTCTTCAAATAAATTTTATACACAAACTCCGAAGGATTAACAAACAACTACTTGAATTGGAATATTCGATTTAACGAAGCATAAACAATTTCATGAGTATTTGATTGATTGTAGAATGTCAAAAGTTTTTACACGGCAGTCGAAACTAATTGAAAGTCCATAAATAGAAATTGATTCAAAGATTTTGTGGTTTTATACTTATAACAAGTAAGAAGGCTCTAGTCGAGAAATCCCGACTAGACGATACCCTGATCCCTATACTTTACGCGTACAGTCAGTGCTTGCAAGTATGTGTGTGTCTGTGTACGTGTATACTGCAAACTGCATGCTGCATACACAACTTCAATGTCCCATATCTCCGGTGTTTATTATCCGATTTTAATAAAAATTTCACAGATTGTCATTATTTTGTTTTATAATTCAAATGGCATCTCAAAGTTTTCCAAATTCAAGATATTGTTGTTATCGATCCCATGTGTATATCGGAAACGGGAAGAGTTATCGAAAATCGGAAAGAAACTTGTACTGCCTAGGGATTAGGCGAGCTTAAGTTCCAAATCTGGAGTCTCTAGCTCTTATAGTGTCTGAGATCGGTTGGCTCATACATACGGACAGACGGACATGGCTATATCGACTCGACTGTTGATGCTGATCAAGAATATATATACTTTATAGGGTCGGAGATGCTTCCTTCTGCCTGTTACATACTTTTGCACAAAACCATTATACCCTTTTTCCCATTTTTAATGGGATCAGGGTATAAAAATTGTTAATACACTTTTTTACAAGGATTTTCTTTTAATTTTATTCAAACTGGCAATTTGCTCTTTAAATTCTTCTTTTTTTTTTGAGTAAATTAATTTATTCAGCGGAACAAAGAAATAAGTAACAAAAATGAAGAGCCTGTAAAGCTGAGAGCAGCTTTTTGAATAACTTTGAGCACAAGGTATTATACATTCACACAAGAAATACTTAAATATTCAATATATATATACATATATATTTCCGTAAGTATTTGAATAAGTTTTTAAGGTACCTTCCATGTAGTCAATTATTAAGTTTTGAAGCTAACAACTGTTCAAACTTCTCAATGTTATTTATTAAAGCTCTCTCCAAAGTGCACAACATTGTGTTCATTAACAAAAAACAATCGTATAATTTTCATAAGAGCTTCACTGTAACACATTCGTACACGTTTCCATGGTAAACAGGATTGCAATTTAATAGTCGCCACAGCAGGACTTTCACTTAATGTCTCAACTATAAGAATGCTGTTTGCTGATATAGGCTGCAGGTGAAACAGAATCTTCCTTTGACTACGTTGTCATGTCAAATTATCCATAAAGTTGTTCGTTGGCCAATTTTAATTTTAATCCTCCCTCAATCTTATCATTCTTTGTTTTTATAACAAGTGCAAGTTGAATATATAAGTGCCATGGATGGTTTGTTTTTGAATTTAATTGGATGAGATTATACAAAGAAATTTCTATTAGCACTTTTTTACGTTATACGTTACGCTGATCAAGAATATACTTTATGAGGTCGGAGATGCTTCCTATTGGCTGTTACATACTTTTGCACAAAACCATTTTACCCTTTTACCCATTTTTAATGGGTTCAGGGTATAATAAATGAAAGCCAGACAAATAAATTGAATCAGGAAGAATATTAACCGATTAAAGTGAAGCATTTTTGCACTTAATTAAATGCACTTATATATACATATATGAGCAGAGCATTCATATGAAAAGGCAATAAAGATTAAAACCAAGCTTAAAATAAATTATTTAACTGCTGAATGCAATTATCAATTTTCTCGATCATAAAATCAACAGATATTTTTAATTGCATGAAAGAATAACGCAAAATTAAAGGAAATCCTACGCAAACATAAATCAACTGTTAATTTAATATCTGCTGTGTTAAGAAGTATTAATACGCACATTAATAATCCGATTAAATAAAACTGCTCACATTAAAAAAATGTTAAATAATTGTTAAATTTATCAAAACTATATTTATTCAATGGGAGCTTATTCTATAAAATATATATTAAATATTTTTTTATTTTAAAGAAAATTAATCTGTTATATTACTATTGATGCAATCTAAAGATCGTATATCATGTTCAAAAAAATATGAACTTTGAAAAAAAGCGTACTTAAATTGAATTAAATTTAACGAGCAACTCCTTACTGAGCAGCAACTTACACGCATTTGAGAGTATTCAGCAAGGAATCCAATATTTATAATGTCCTTTGTGGCAGATACTAGCATGCAGTTTCGCTGACATGTCAGCACTGCCATTGCCAGAGGCAGGATGCGAAGTATAATATTGCAAAAAATGCGCCAATCTGCCATTTTAAGCGGACACATTAAAGCAGAAACTATGCACCGTGCAGAACGAGAGAGAGAGAGTTAATGGCAATAAAGTTTTTGTAATCGCGACACTGACACTGATACCGACGAGATACTGACTCCACGTGACTCCACGTAAATTAGAGCACGGCTTGCAAGTGAAGAAGTGCAGAAAATAAAAAACGCAGCATACTTTCATTTCAGGCCGCGCACAACTAGGCAGGCTTACAATTTCAAAAAAGTCAACACACAAAATACTAGAACCATTTTATTCACTTGTTGCTGCGTTGTCGACGTTCCCATTCAGACTGCTGCTCCTCATCTGGCTGCAGAGTCCTTTTTATGTGCTGTGTGCACCGACCGAGCTTCGTGTGTGTGCTGCAGGGGTTGGGGGCGGTCACTTCGTTTAAGTTCCGGCATCAAATCGGGCAAACGGGGGCTGTTGTGGTTGTGGGTGAAGCTCTGCGCGCCAAAATTAAATGGCGTATGACTGACAGGAGCTTCTGCTTCTGCTGCTGCGGCTGTGGCCAATTGTGGGTGTTAACCGAGCCACAGCGTATTTCGTTAGGTGGTTTAAAATATTTGTCGTTCTGCGATTTGTTTAATTAAATGTGTCCCAATGTTTAATTATTTGTTAATGTACATATTGACCAACAAATACCAACATGTATTGAGTCAATAAACCAAATGCGTTTTGAATTTTGTCAATCAATTAGTTTTGAGCTCTTTCCCAAATACATTTCGTTACAGTTTGCCTTGTTTCTCGCCATTTGTTCAAGTTCAGGGTCAGTTTGCTTTAGGATTAGACACATGAGCCGCGCGTGCATTGGTTTCACCCAGGAACATACTACTTAACATGCATTAAAACTATCTTTAAATAGACCACTCAACTTGTGCACCTCGAAGCACCAAACAAATGGGTATTAACTATGCAAATCTGTTCAAAAAGTTGGCGCATTGCTCAAATCCTTCGCATTATGCACACACAATAATTATTTTTAAACACGTAAATTAATTGCGTTGTTGTATTCAAACTTTGCGTGTATTTAATTATATTTACCTAAACATTGACATGTCAAAATTCAAACGAATTATTTAAGCTGATTGGATTTTTCTTGTTTGCTATTAAATAAATAATTATTTTATTGGTAGCTAGAGGAAAGGAAATCATATACAAATATGTAGTCTGACTGTCTGGGCGGATTGTTTTTTCAACGGGTATCAATGCATTACTTATCTTATCAATCATTCAATTCAATAACAAGCACTGAATTATAAAAGTTACATATTTATTTATTTGTATTAATAACTTTGTCTGGAATGGAACAGCCAAACAACCAAACAAATTTCAACTTTGTTTTCCATCCACAACAGATAATTATGCACTTACTGATAATGAGCGAGTGCCACTTTGTTGATAACGCCAACGTAGCTGGTATATTTGGGCGATGTGCCATTAAGAGCAATAAATTGCTCAGCAACCTCAACGGCAACACGAACCTGTGCCTCCGATGTGCTTGCACCCAAATGGGGTGTGGCCACAACTTTTGGATGATTGATAAGTGCTTTGGTCACCTCCGATTTGGGTGGCTCCTCGGCATATACATCGAAGGCTGCGCCAGCGCATTTGCCACTCTTGAGTGCATCCAAAACGGCCTGTTCATCAATGATGCCGCCACGTGCCACATTGATAACCTTAACGCCCTGTTTACATTTGGCCAGCGATTCGCTTGAGATGAGATCTTGAGAGAAAGGAAACTTTAGATTAAAGATGCTAACAAATTGTTAGGGTATGGAACAAACTTCTTGTAGCTGGTATCAATGGCGTGTGTACGGTTATATAATCAGCTATTGGCCATATCTGTTCCAGAGTTAACTTCTCAATGCCAGCTGCCTTGGCCTCAGCCTCCGTTGTTATGGGATCAAAGCCAATTACCTAACGCATATATATGATTAATTAGTATCGCTTGTATATGGATGTATAAGTATTCAAATGATCCTGCGATTACCCTCATGCCCCAGGTTTGCATGCGTATGGCTACTTCGCGACCAATGCGTCCTAAACCGAGCACTGCCAAGGTTTTGCCATATAGCTCCGTACCGCTATAGAGCTTTCTATCCCAGCGACCCTCCTTCATGCTTTGCCCCGCTGGCACAACGGGACGCGCCAGAGCGCCAATTAGGATGCATGTCAATTCACAAGCCGAAATGGAATTGCCGCCTGGTGTGCTGAAAGCAAAAAAAGCAGAGTTCGTTTTTTTTGTTAGTCAACCTTTTTGTTAAATATACCAAACAAGCCAAAACATCCAAAAAGCTAGGCGGTTTGGTTTGGGGTACACTTTGTTGTGACTAGACAGCGTTATGCAAATGTTGCGAGAACGTGTCCTACCTAACTCATCTCACTTTCTACGCTTTCCAGCTAAAATTACTGCCCGTCTAATTATGCATGGCAAGCGGCATAATACACGACGCGGCGTCCTCTTGCGTTTCGTTCCCCTTCCGTTCCGTTCAGTTGTATTTGTTGACAGGGCCCGGCCCAGCTATTTCGGTTCGTTGGCTGGCATATTTGTTGTTGCATTCAGGAAGCGTTAATACTTACTTAAGGACAACGACATTGTGTGTCGTCGCTGCAGCCACATCGATATTGTCCACACCGGCACCCGCTCGTCCCACAACCTTCAAACTGCCAGACCCGGCGGCAAGCACCTCAGCCGTTATTTTCGTATCCGAACGCACAATGGCAGCATCGTAGTTCTGTATATGATAATTGTATATGTGTGTGGTTAACAGTTGGTTAGCAAAGCACGAAAGTGCATTAGATATGTGTATATTGCCATGTTTAGTACAGTTAAGCTAAGATTTGATATTGACTCGATTTAAGCATTATCTCAATATTGGGTCTTTGGGCCCACTTTCTTTCGTTTTCACTTCAAGTTAATTATAATGTAACTGCCAACTGGTTTCAAACTTTCGTCCTAATATAAATATATGTTATCGATAACTTTTACTAGTGAACTTTTATACTATTTTAATTAAATAAAAATATGTAACTGGTGTACAAATAAGTTTTAAAGCTTTAATGTGATAAATTGGCCATAATTTTAATAAGATAATAATTTATAACATTAAAAATTAATCTTTTCTTCAAACTTTATCGGCGTTCTGGTCGTTCTTTGTCTTCTTCAATAGAGTACGAAGACTTTCGACACCCGTGTCTTCATATTCAAGCAATTGTGTAGAGATCCGCGACAAAACACATTTCTTGGTAAGAAAAGTTTACAATTTTAAAGATATACTAAAACTGTGTTGGAAATGCTTTAACAAAATGACCGATATTGGAAAAGAAAGCCTAATGGACAATTCAGACTAGGGCACATCATGTGGAACAGTGAGAAGATGTGAAACAGTGCTTACACTGCAACATCTAACATCAACAGTCTTCTTCTTCTTTGTAAAAGTGACCAGAAACTTTGACTCTTTTCAAAGAAATTTATCAAAGTGAAGAAGCAAATGTGGCAGTAATTTTAGCCTCTCAACAGGAGACGACGATGCTTATGAAACAGAGGATTCCTACTTCAATGCCTCAGAGGATTTGTATGCATGTGAGTTAAATAAATATTTATATTAAAATATATACAAAATATTCAAAAGGAAGCAGCTTTAAAATAAGGTTATTGACAGACGAATCAAAAAAAAATTCATCACTTGCAGTTAGTTGTTGTTGACAACTTTTACGAACTTATTTGTGCACCTAATAAATTAATGCATACCTAAAAAGTAGTTTCTCTTGACTGATTGGCAATCAACGTGGAGCCAAAACTAAATTTAAAACTTTTACACGAGTTTTCAAACTTGTTGAAAGTGAGCCACTAAGAAAGCGGTTAGGAAAATTTAACCTCCAACCTAACATCGATAACACAGATCACGCAAGTAATAAATCAATAAGCAGCGGTCGAGGAACCGGGTTAAATTACCCCAAATGGGCTAAAAATATTTGGGGGTCGTTTTTGAGTAAAAACTATATATTTTTAATTTGCTATTTTAAAAACCTTTTTTTTTCTCAAGCTGTGGTGTGTAAACTCCCTACTTCAAGGGAGATATAAAAAAGAGAGAGAGAGAGAGAAAAAACATACAGAGAGAGAGAGAGAGAGAGAGAGAGAGTGAGAGAGTTAGAGAGTGAGAGAGCTAGAGAGAGGGAGAGAGAGCGAGTGAGAGAGAGAGAGAGAGCGAGTGAGAGACAGAGAGAGAGAGAGAGCGAGTGAGAGACAGAGAGAGCGAGTGAGAGACAGAGAGAGCGAGAGAGATAGAGAGAGAGAGAGAGAGAGAGCGAGTGAGAGACAGAGAGAGCAAGAGAGAGAGACAGAAAGAGAGAGATAGAGAGTGAGAGAGAAAGACAGTGAGAGATAGAGAGAGAAATAGAGATAAAGAGAGATAAAGAGAGATAAAGAGGGAAACAGAGATAGAGAGAGAAACAGAGATAGAGAGAGAAACAGTGATAGAGAGAGAGAGATACGAAAAGAGTAGTCTGAGAAAGCTCGAAAACAGTCACACACACACACAAACTCATAGAACACTTAACTAATAAGATCAAATTCCTTCATGACTTACTTGCATTTTTGAGAATCGAGGAGAAGGGCGATTTTCATGTATTAAGTAAAATTATTATTTTTTGGGCATATTTTTATTGTCTCAACCCATACACAGCTCATACACACACATACACACATATACACACATATACACACACATACACACATTAACACACACACGTACACACATATATTAAGACAAAATAAGAAATGTAGCAATAATTAAAATAAATGGTTATAATATAAACATTTAGTTAGACATAAATAAAATAATTACTTTATTATTGCCTATTGCTCATTTGCAAGGTTTTTGAGTACTGTGTTGATATAAAACAGCGGTCGGGGAATCGGGGTAAATTACTTAATTTAATTTTTACTTTTTTATAAACCTTTTTTTCCTTTTTTGCTATTTGCCATATGGTAATGACAACTTACGCAAAAATATTTTTGGGAAATGTTTAAAAAAGTTCCCCGACCGCTGCTATAATGCAATATTTACACTTCTGTAAATTTGCTGTCGATTTCGTCATTAAGGCAACAAAGTTAGGTGATAGCGTTATCAGTCAAACAGTCAACAGCTGAGCTTTGTGTTGCTGATGCAATTTAATAAAATCAAAATACAAATATTTTCAAGCAATTTCTTTTCGTTATTAAATGCGATCGAGCAGAATGAAGTTATGTTGATTAAATTTATTAATATGTCAGGCATGTCTGCAGCAACATTTAATTGATGCAGCTTACACCGTCGAAGCGTTAAATAAAAACTCCTTCCACTCAATGAATAAGAAATACACAAAACATTTTCTTACCTATTGCTTGTGTTATTATTATAAGTAATGCAAAAAGAAGCTATTATATTTATTTTGCCCGCAATGTTATTATGTTTGTGCTAGGGTTGATAGTTTAAGCTTTGAGTAAATCGAACTACATCCAAGCTTAACTCAACTTTTTATGTATTTTTATTTGTATGGGGGAAAAGCTGCTTGTTGCCCTTCCAAGAAATAACGCCGTCCTAGTGTAAACACACGATACGACTTGCTAATAAGCATTTTGTAATAATATACAGAGAAGAAAATATTTCTAAAGCATTATTAATACTTTTTATGTATGCCGTACCTAAGTTAACTTCTCAAAACTCGAACAATTGCATAATAATTAAATTCTATTTAATAAAAATTTTTATTGGATTAGAATAGGCATTAGGAAAATGAAACACAATTTTCGTTTACCAGTTATCGAAAATCAAAATAACGTATCATTGTGCCAAAAGTCATCATCGCTGTGACTGTGACTGTGAATGATAGTCACGGCATAAGCGATTATTTCACCATTTTGAAATCTCTTTTTTATTTGCCGGCTTGCAAGCACGCGGTAAAAGCTTTAACAGTTGAAAATTTAATATTTTTGAATATAATAATTGATTAAACTTCTTAAGTAAAACTTAATCCTCAATATGACTGATAAGTTCAAATGTAAATCGTGTGCGGATCTTGTCGTTGGCTGCCGATTGCCGGTACGCCTGAAGGGAACTAATGAATCGCAACTGGCTAACATTGTTGGCATTCGGGAGTTGGCTAACAAGCAGCGTCAGTTCTATGTTCACTATGTGGACTTCAATAAGCGACTTGATGAATGGGTCGATGTTGCTGATCTCGATCTGGACAATGTGGAATTCAATAAGTGCACTGAAGCGCATCAAGATACCAAAATGAAGAATGTGAATATGATTGAATTGGGTCGTTATCGCATCAAGCCCTGGTACTATTCACCATATCCGAGTGCGCTGTGCCAAATGGATTGCATTTATTTGTGCGAGTTTTGTCTCAAGTATTGCAAGAGTCAGTTCTGTTTGGGACGCCATTTGGATAAATGCACGTTGAAGCATCCACCCGGTAATGAGATCTACCGCAAAGATACAATATCTTTCTTTGAGTTCGATGGTCGTCGGGACAAGGTGTATGCCCTGCATCTATGCTTGCTGTCTAAGCTTTTTCTTGACCACAAATCGCTTAACTCGAATACGGATTTGTTTCTCTTCTATGTGATGACATTGTTTGATGCACGTGGCTTTCACATTGTCGGCTACTTTTCGAAGGAAAAGGTCTGTGATCAGAACTACAATTTGGCCTGCCTCTTGGTATTGCCACCATATCAGCGCCAAGGCTATGGCAAGCTTCTGATCGAGTTCAGCTACGAGCTGACCAAGTACGAGGGCAAAGTGGGCACACCGGAGAAACCGCTCTCCGATCTGGGTTTGCTCTCGTATCGTGCATATTGGTCGGAGACAATACTTGACCTGTTTGTTTCTTCGAAAAGATCGAAAACTGGCGCAAGGCAATCGATGGCCGTCTTCGATATTGTCGAGCATACAGGCATTAAGAAGGAAGATGTTATCTGTGCCATGTCTTCGCTGGATATCATTCACTATGTGAATGGCAAACATATTGTGTGCATCAACAAGGAAACCGTCAAAAAGCACAAAGCTACAATGCTAAAACGTAAGATACGCATCGATCCCAGATGCTTGAAATGGTCCCCAAAAGACTGGAATAGACGCTCCTAAAAGATCTTCAACACGTATACATATATACTAATACATAACAACAGTTAGGAATTTTATTTTCTTCCATTTCTAATATGCATGGACTTATGACCAGGTTAAGGTTAACACAAACAGATAATAATTCCTAATCAATAAATACAAAATTATTAACACAATATAAACAGAATGTTCCTTTTAGTTTTTAAGAATTTATACAAAAACATTTTTTTGGTTTTACAAATTTAAATTATTTAAAGAATTTTTAAAATAATAAAAAGTTTAAAATTAATTTCAGTTTGTCTACTTTTCTTTAATATTTAAGAAAACAAATATATAAATCAAAAAAAAAATTTTGAAAATGTAATTTTATAATAAATGTACTTTAAGAAATGTTTTATTAAAGCTTCTATCAAATTGATAACATGCACATTCAACAGACTTGGCAACAGGTTTTATTCCTACACACACATATACATATGTATATATACACGTGTTGAGAACTCACAAAAAAAGGCATATGCACTTATTGCACTCACGCACGCAGATAAGTTACATTTGTATACATATTTCTATACTATTTGATATTCAAACGCGTAAGTATATATTTACTAAAGCGTTATGTAATTCAACTTGTACTCACCTTAACTTCCTTACAGAGCTCTTCAACCGGCAGCTTTAGTTTGTATGTAACCTGAGCAAATAAAAAGCACATTATGTATGTGTTCGTCTGTACACTTCTATCTTACACACATATACATACGTATGTATGTATATAACATACGTAGGTTATGCTCTTATCATATGTGTAAGACTTACATTGATGCCATGCTCTTCCAGGAGCTCCACGCACGACTTATCGACTGCATCGCAGACCAAAACATTTTTAATATTCAGTGGCATATTGGCAACAATAACAACTTCGAGATTAAATGCAATTACTTGTAAATGTGATTGACAGGCCTTAAAAGCTGAAACACAAAAGCAGACGGCAACAACAGACGGCACTTGTCGCACTGAATGTAGTAATTCAACTGATTGGGAGAGCGAGAGTGAACGGCCAACGAACCGGCTGGTCAAGCAACAACCTCGACTCTTGTTATGACAGCGGTGAGCGAATTCTGATCAGACTTGATAAACAGCAAACAGCGGCTGTGAGAAAGAGTACTAGAATACGCTCTCTCCTGTTTCCAGCTGCTCGCTCGCGAACACACTGAGTACAATCAGACACCAACTGACACACCTACACACTCATACGTGTGTATACAACTGTACTTTTGCTCGTCTGTGCGAAAACAAGCTTAACCCATATTGAATGACATGGGCTTAAACAAGTCACAGTATTATTTGCTGATCCGCATGTGGAGAATTTTTGTCATCTAATTGATACGAACTGAGCTTACTGAGAAGTCTATATTGTTTATTTAAAGACTATAGGAAGTAAGCACTTGGTTCTTGATAAGATTGTCTAACTAGTGTTTGTAATCAATGTTATAATGGGGTATAATAAAATTGTTCACTTTCCGTTTTAATAAAAACAATGTTCGATAGTAATGTTCAAATTTCGTTTATTTTAATTGGTTTTGTTTTGCAATTTTAGCGTTCATTTAACTACATACTCGTATCTATTCTCATTTTTTCATTTTCTTTTTGAAATAATAACATTAAAAATGTATCAAACAAAACAACGGAAACCATATAAAATCAGGGTAGATTGAAACATTTTGTTTCCCATTTTGGAATTTAAAAAACAAACAATTTTTTAAACAATTGAAACATTATGAACTATTTACATACGAATATGGTAGAGTTATCGGTTTTTACAATATAATATATATATGTATGTATGTATGTACGTAAAAAATATTCTATATTAATGTTGGATTGATATTTGCACAAATAGTTTTTTTGGTTTTTGTTGTGTGTGTATGCGTGTGTATTTTGTTTTTATATCACACATTTTGGTTCAATAATAGTTTGAATTTAAGAATTTTCGAATATTTCGTTACCTCAAACGTGCATAAATATTTGTCATTTCTTTCCTTTCTTTTATAAATTTTTTGCATATTATATCATTTGTTGTTGATTTCAAAAATAATGTTTTTGTGTTTTTTTTTTTGTTTGTTTGTTAGAAAGTTTCTTAAAATCAAAAAGAGTCTTTACTAAATTTAAGTTTTTGAATGAAATATGCATTTTGTATTTGAAATGTATTTTTCGCAAGAAAATTGCTTACGTGTGTGTGTGTGTGTGTGTATAAGTGTTAGTAAGTCAACAAAGTTTAATATTTGTATTGTTGTTGTTATTAATTTTTGAATTGTTATTATTTGTTTTAAATTTTGTTTTGGTTTGGATTAGATTTGAAATAATTGCAATATTGAAAATAAATGATTAGAACATTAGAAATTATTGTTATTTATTTATTTAATCATTTTTAATTATTATTATTATTATTATTTCTCGTAAGATAATTTTTGTTTATAAGAGTACTATTGGTAAAGTTGTTTGTATTTAAATTTTGTTATTTATAGCAGGATACATTTACATAGTTTTTTATATATATATAATTGTTTATATATATATATTTGTTTCATGTTACCAGTTCTGTGAATTATGCACTCTTTTGAGTTTTAATTTGTATAATTTATAATTTACATATTTATGTACTATTCATATTAAGTATATGTTTATGTTTTTTATTGTTTTGTATATAGTATTTGGTTTTTGGGTTCTTTAATAATATTCTTAATTAATTTCTCCATCGTTCGTGGTTGCCTTTTAACTTCAAGCTAATATTAAAAAGTAATTCTCAATATATTTAAATATAGCTAATTAATTTTGTTGCCA
The DNA here is from genome assembly GCA_035044465.1 of Scaptomyza tumidula. Classification (NCBI taxonomy): domain Eukaryota; kingdom Metazoa; phylum Arthropoda; class Insecta; order Diptera; family Drosophilidae; genus Scaptomyza; species Scaptomyza tumidula. The sequence continues at coordinate 268,285 of JAWNNW010000595.1, read as the reverse complement.
CTTTATACAAGAAATGTTTTTGTTGTTGTTTGTTGTTTGTGTATTGTGTTATTAATATTATTATTATTATTTTATGGTAGTACTAGTATATGGCTACAGCGTTCTTTCCATCGGGGTGGATATCGTAAATCGCCTGAGTGTTGCAAATTGCTTGAACGTGCATTATCTATTTAGTATATGTATGTATTTATGTACGAACGAGTTTATGTATATTATTTATAAGCTTGCACCAAATGCAAAATGAGCATAACCCAGAAGCTCTACGATTTGCCAGATTACTTATGTCTTATGATTTGTTTGGATCAATTACTATATAAAACCAATATTAAAATCTAATTTTATGGTTTTACATTTACATACATACTTTTTCTTTACAAATCGAAAATTGGTTTTGGGTTTGAACACTTGACAATTTATATATATATGTTTTAGTTCAGAATTCTTTAGCTATCCCTTTTGGTTTTTGGATTGTATTTTTGTTTGAATTCGTTTTGAGGGCGACCCAAAAAGTACCGTTGTATACAAACAAAAGATTTTAGAAATTTGAAAAATATCACAATTTTCATTTTTAAGTTGTATAATTCTTTTTAAATAGGAATTCAAAAAACTTTTAATAAAGAAAACCTCGCATTAGGTATTATTATTAGTCAAAGCATCAGTACTTAAAAGATCGCCCTCAAAAACTTTGATTTATAGAGTTTATAGGGGAGTGCAGTCAATCAATCAATCAATTTGTTACAATATTTCTCAGCTCTTTTGAGGTCTCTTAGTTAGCACATACTATTTTTAGTTAGCCTGTATACTTTGTTTAAGGTGTGGAAGTTAGGGCTACTTGCAATGCATTAGCTACTTAGCGTTATACTATAATCAATCAATGTTGGAAGTGCAGGAAGTTTCGAAAAACCCCTTTACATATAATTTATAATACCCCAAAATCTTAAAGTCGCGATCGATTTGAATTCAGTGCGTTTTGTTTGTCTGTCTTCTTACTTGATACATTTTTGTTTTATTTCATTTTTATATTTTTTGTTTGCAATTTCGAAAACCATTTTAGATCAAATTTTCAATTTTTACAGGTGGTTGGAATTGTAAAAAGAGTGCTCGTTTGGAATGGGCCAGATCAAAAAAACATACTTACAATAGTTTATCCGTTTTTTTTTTTTTCTAAATGGTTAATGATTGGATTCAAAACGCTGGCGCTTAAATGACGTTATCATACTTGAGGGCAAGAAGGATATCAAAACAAATTTAATTTCTCTGTGTTTGTTTTTGTTTTTTTTTTGTTAAGGCACTGGTAGTATTAATTGCTATACTGAAGCAACTAACTTAGCAGAACAAAAGTAGAGAGTGGAAATATTATAACCAAAGCTTGCAGCGAGTAAAAAGTTAAAGAGTAAAATTATAGCCAAAGTTTGCAAGCGAGTACAAATGAATGGTAAAAGATCTATTTGAAACAAGTTACAAGCATACATTAATTTGAGTATTATTTAAAGAGTTTAATTTTGAGTTTTGTTATTTAAGCTGATTACAGATGGCTTTATTAAAGAGATTTCAATCGATATAATGTACTGTGTGTGTGTGTGTTTATGTGTGTGCCTTTTACTTAGGTTATTTTATATGTTCACTAAATTATTAAAGCTGCCACTTAGTTTACCGATTGCATAAAAATATATCTGTATATATATGTGTATGCTATATATAATAGCGTCGTAACTACATACATTATGATTCCCACCCACTACCTACAAAATTTGATGTGGCGAAATGCATCAACAAATGTTGTTGTTGTTCTTACTTTTGTTTTAGGTGTAAATCTTATGCTTAGGAAATTGTTTGTTATACTTTTTTGGTTTTTTGTTAGTTAAATAAAATCTCATTACACTAAGCTACATATATTTATATATATATAATAGTATTTAAGACACATAAGGCTGTACTTATTAGCATTGTGCTATTCTCATTAACTATTCAAGTAGTGTATTGTATTTCCTGTCACCCCAAACCCCCCACCCTAATACACTCTCTAACAACTACTCTTTTGGGGCAACTTCTCACTTTTTATCTGTAAGATGGAATTGTACAAATATATGTGTATGTTTGTATGTATGTATGTGTGTGTGGGTAGTTTGGCACTGAAGTAAGTATGCTAGGCTTAAAAACATACTTTCATCTTCTTGTACTTCAAAAATCTTGTCTAATTTCAAAGAAAACAAAAAACCTACATATTTCAAATCATCGCTTATAAACATAGTATATTGTGCAATTCTGCGATCTGTGTCTTTTTCAAAATATATATATATATTTATCTATATAATGAAAATAACTGTTTGAATGAAATTAGTTTTGTTTTGTGCCCCGTGTGTGTTGTATTTGTGTTTTAGTTGTTATTGTCGCTGAAATCTCTTCAATAAAACCGATCCGTACTCTGTATATCCTCCTCGTCCTCCTCTACAATGATCTTATTACGTATGGCATGCGTGACAGCATCGATCTTTGATTGGTTTGGATTGGACGATGCAAAATCGTCGTGGTTGTCCAGTGTAGCCGATATGCCACTCGAGCCACTGGCTCTAATTCTGTTGCTATCGCTGCTCTTGTTGCCTACAAATGAAGTGCTGCGAAAGTGTTGTGGCCGTTGTTGTTGTTGTTGTGTGCGTCTGAAAGGAGCAGGAGCTGGATGGGTGTTATGTGTGCGAGTATTGTACGAGTGTTGTTGGTGTTGGTGTTGTTGTCTCTGGCTCTGGCTCTGTGGATAGGACAGTGGCTGATGTCGCAACGGAAAGTGTTCGCTTCGTTTCCTTTGTTGATTAAACGATTCGGTCTGCGATAGGGAGAACGACGAAGATGACAGCCACTGGCCACTGGCCCGTTGCCGGCCAAGGCATGAGTGTGCTGAAGGATGTGGATGTTGTTGTGTTTGTTGTTGTTGTGGTGGTTGGTATGTTGATTGTGAGTACTGTCTGGTAAGCTGGTGGTGTTGTTGTTGTTGTTGTGGTTGTTTGGGTTTCAGTCTGGGTGTGATGTGTAACATGTCAAGATCAAAACTATTGTCACGTGCTTCCATCAAACCAGGCGCTTTTGAATCGATCTGATCCCACCCCTATATCCACGATTCCTACATGGCATTCAGCATTCTCCTACTACTTCCACCACCTCTGTGCGGACTGTATTCATCGCGATCGCGATCGACAGCAGCAGCCGCCCGCGACACATCCATACGCGGATCATCAATCCGTGTCGATGGCCCCGGACCATAGCGCGTCCTCGAACTGGCGCCCAACAAACGATCGTCCCGCTCAAAATCCGTGTCTGAATCGAGCAGTCGGCCACCGCGCGACAAATGGCCATGATGCGAGGCGCCACTGGGACCGCTACGCATTGCCGGATATTCAAAATTGCGCTCGTCCAACATCTCATCGCTATTGAGATCGTAGTGCATGAGATCACGATCACGGGCATGCAGTCGCTCCCTCTCCTGTCTTTCATAACGCTCTCGATCACGTTCATAGGCCGCTGCATGGGCCGGACCACCGGCGCCGCTGCCCACCCCGCTGCGCTCCTGGTGACGAACAGAGGCTGGACGACGGCTGTGATGATAAGAGGCACCTCCTGCAATACGGTTAACACACAAACATATATTAGTTGACAATATTCAAAATGATTACGAACCGTTTAACGTAAAAGAAACCAAACTCAACTCAAAATATAAACCAAACCAAAGCAAAAAGCATTCGAACGCATCAAATTGGCAGCAGGATTTACAATCCTTAAAGCCATTTGACATTTAACTTAATAGTAGTTTTTTTTTTTAATTTGTATATTATATTATTAGTAAGACGGGAGTGCAAATATTTTGCGTGGTTTTTGATTTTTCTAGCTATTCGTAGGGCTCCCATAAAAAGGTTAGTACTAAGAATTTGATTTTGGGAATCAGGGGTGGGGGGGTTAGGTTATTAGTAACGCAAAAACAAAAAGGAACCAAGCTAAGAGAATTATTAAATCAATAAATATAACCTAAACTTAATTAGTGTCGTTGTATAGAAAACGATTTAAGTATAAATGTTTATAAATTGCTAAACCTCAACATTATTAAATGTACAAATATATTAACTGTATATCTGATCTAATATAGGTTTTAATACAATCTTTTTGTCTATATATATAGAAGCACATAATGCTTTTAAGATCGCTTCGAGTTCCTACTATCTATAATCTTTGCCTAAATGGAACTTAATAGCCAAAAAAAAAAACATGTGAAACAGGAGATTGGGAAAATCAAATAAATGCAAACAGGTTGAGTTGTCAACATAAAAAGGGTAAACAGCTTAAACATGGGAAGTGTGGTTAATATCAACCAATCTAGGGAAGGTCAAACATAATAAAGCACAAAATCAACTTCTTTTTTTTTGTGGGGGGGAAGTACATACTCACTAAGCCAACATATATATATATGTGTTTTGTGTGTTGAAATAACGATTACAAATTGAATGAGTTGAAGGTTTTCTGCTAACTTGAAAATATTTAAAAATAAATTTAACTATGAAACACTAAACTGAGTTTGTTTGTTTTGTTTTTTTTTTGTATTTATTTATTTGCTGAGCCTGAGGAATCAAGTAAAACGAGTAGAACGAGTAGGACACTACAGGGCACGAGGACAGACGACGCCAGCAGTAACTAGAAACAAGTACAAACGAGTGCACATTTAGACAATAAATATTAAGACAAAAATCCTATCTTAAGGGTCATTATGAATCAAGATGTATGTTAAAGCACAAAATGAGTTTGGGGTTCTTTCGTTTAGGTTTAGTTTTTGTTAATAGAACTCAAGCAAGAAATTATTATCTAGAATCTAAACAGGAAACAAGCTGAACAATTTCCATTGCTTTATTCTGCACCTCATTCGATTTTGTAGTTGATCATCGAGGTTGAGAAGTGTTTTATTTCTCAGATACCTAAACTGGAACAGACTTCTGAATTGTTTGTTTTTTTACGATTTCGAACGTTTTGGATATACATAATATGTCTTTTAGTTTGTTCTTTATAGGTATTATTTATATTGTGTTGATCTTGGTAGTTGGATATTTAAGTTATAGCATTGTTGTAAAGGAACCGGGTATGTCTCGTGCTGTGAATGCTGTGAAATGTTTGGCATAAAAGAAAAATAATAAATAAACAAAAAATAAAAACATAATTTTAAGTACTTAATCTAATATAAATAGCTTTGGCAAAGGAAATCCGCAAATGAATAAAAATATTAATGTATCAATGTTTTTTCGATGTTTTGTCTGAAAAGTCTGAAGGGAGATTTATTTTAAAAGCAAAATGATTTATGAATCTATAAAATATAAGAAAACTAAATATGTTACTGCAAAACTAAAAGAAGGTAGTATTGTACTGTGAAAAAGCTGACCTAGGGATAACATGTGAAACTATGTTTTGGGTATAAGTGATACATTTAAAATTCCATATCTTTTGTAATACTCAACAAGAACTATTTGAAACTAATTATAATAACTATGATTTTAAGCTAACTAGTATTTGACAGTACAGGTACAAGTACAAGATAAAGTAGTATTCAAAATTTGTTGTTGTTTGAAAATTATGCGGATATACATAATCAAGAAAAAAAGAAAGAGAAAAGATAAGAAAAATAGGAAATGTAACGAGTTGAATTTACCTTGGTCCCAATCGAACTCTCTATCCCAATCCCTTTCTCGCTCTCTTTCCCATTCGCGTGCTCTCTCGCGCTCCCACTCCAAATCTCTTTCTCTGTCTTTCGAACTGCGATCTCTGTTGAATTCTCTATCCCAGTATTCGCGCTCATTCTCGCGCTCTCTTTCCCTACTGCCACGCTCCCGTTCCCGTTCCCGCTCACGACTACCCTCGCGTTCCACACTCGCCATTCGTGGCTCTTGATCCTCTTCAAACTCCTCGCCATCGACTGCACACGCGAATGCGGAGAGAGAGCAAGATGAAGCATTGATTGGTATTTTATTTGTATTTCGTTTTTTTTTTTTTATTCGTTTGTTTTCGGTACAGTCATGGGAATTTGAATTTGAGAAAGACAAATTGTTTAGAATTGTATTTGCACTTTGTTAAAGTATTTAAATGTAAATATTTATGTGAAAATTCGTGTGTATATATATATATATATATATATATATTGCAATATGTGTGAGGCATGTTATTATGTTTATGTTTGTGTGTAATTGACTAACGAAAATAAATGCATAACGAATTTAGTTGATCAGATCTCTGATGTGTAATGGGGCTCTTTCGATTACTTATCGATAGTACTGCTTTTTTTTGGATTGCCAAACGATTTGTGGATGAAAGAGAAAGGGAGAGTGTAGGACCATTGAATTTGAAATTGATTCTCGAGAAAATTTCACGACCTTCTGGCGATACGAAGGGTTTTTGAGAGGATTACGATACGCACTGGATATGAAAAGATGACAAACACACAGAAATGTTTTATAGCCACTGTCAACATTACCTGGTGGTGTTGGACCCAAGCGCGTCTGATCTGCCGATGGTGACGCTGACACCTCCTGAGACGGTATCGGCCTGGCAATGGCCGGTACTGTACCGGTGCGAATATCTGGATGCGTTGCCTTCCAGTACGTCTAAAATAGGAATTTAGAATTGAGTTAATGAGTTCAGGCAAGCGAAAGATAATAATGATGTCTAACCTCCAGGTATTCGGCGATATGCTCGCAGGCATCTTCCAATTGGTTTTCATCTAAAATTACATCGAACATTTCGGGTGGGCATTGGGATAATTTTTCAGCGGCAACCATTTGAACGGATAAGTGTTTAGCTTGCGATTTGCCACGTGATTTGATTAAACGCTGTAAAACCTGCAATACAAAAAATTTCAAATTATTTATAGATTTGGGCTGATGAAGATTCAACTTACCTTACTACTACTAATCTTTAAGTAAACTACTGTTGGCGCTAATGAAGTTTTTGCTAATTGTGACGGATGATTGATTGTATCACAATCGAGTACGACCAGCTGCAGTGAACGCGCCAGCTCGAAAATGCGTTCAATTTCCTCCTGGACTTTGCCCAAACAATCGGAACGACTGCTCGAACGCTCCATAATCGCACGTTTTGATGGATTGTTCATGATCGAACGTTTCGCTAGCGATATATCGGCCATGACGCGCGTTATTATGATGCGTCCCTCGAAGCGATGCTTGAGAAAGTCGAAAAGTGCCTTCTGCATCATATCGGTTACCTCGTAACCCTTAAGGCTTGGACCCACTAAAACAACGGGACGCATCGATGGTACCACATCGTATGGGCTGGCTGTTTCCTGTTTCTTGAAAAATGGCTTGCGCTTCTCTTTGTTGGGTGGTGTGGCCAGTGGTGTCTTGCCATGTCGTCCTGGTCCCATGGAATCTGATTCGTCACCTGATTCGTTAGTATCATTGCGAATAGGCACACAGAGAGAAGAAGAATAATAATGGCATCGGATGAGCGAGTTTATGATTATGATTTCTACGAGCGACCACATCGAGCGCTACAATGTTGCCAAATAAAGCCAATTTCAATTTTTATCTTTGTCTTTTTACAACTTAATTAATATGTTTATTTACAAATATATACACTTTATACTTTGTAGGATCATAGAAGTATTATCTTCCGTGTGTGTTGGTGGTTTGTGTCTTTGCTATGTTTTTTTTACTTGACTGTAGCTGTGCGTTAGGGTTTGCAGGTGTGTGTAAAATATATGTAATTAGTATTCTTTTTTTGCAACTGTACCACGCGATTTAAAATGCAGTTGAAATGACTAAATCGAGGATGAAGTTTCATCTAGTACGAGCCACTACCTTAAAAAACTAAAGGGTATATGAATTGTGTAACCGAAAATGAAGTGAACCCAACTAGAGATAGAGATAGTTGTAAAAATAAATTCAGTTTTGAAAAAGTTTTTGTTTAAAATCTCTTGGAAAATATTACTTCTCTCTAGATGAGCGGAAAAGCTACCAGATTCTTTTGCGAGCATCAAGCTTTGATTGGAAAATTTTGAAAATGAGTTTTTTTTTCTGAAGAAGAGCCAGAATGAAATATGTCTTTGGTTGGACAAACCTTGTTTTTTTTTGCGCGGTGTTGTACTATAGGGATCTTTGGAACACGTTATATATCACACAGTTGGTACATATATATGTATATATATATTGTTATTATTGTTGTAGTTGTTTGCATAGTTTAAAGTGTAACGAGTGTATTAGGTAAAAGAGAGTTGAGTGCCGTTAATAGGGTATTTTTCTCTTGCTATAAGAATGGTTTCATTAAAAAGGAGTTAGTTTGGGCAAATGATTAAGAACGTGCTTAATAGTTGTCTCTATAACAAATACATATACATATAGTTAAATAAAGTGAAATTGTGTAAGTTTTTATGTGAAATGCGTTCTGGACAAAATTTATCGAGTGGTTTTTTTTCATGCAGATATTATTGATATGTGTTTGATATTGCTTCAAAAGTAGAGAAGTGGGACCAATTGGGACAAATGCTGAATGGAATATTATTCCTGATTGCAGTTTCAATGTTGGATGTAGCATGATATATAATTAAAGAACACAAAAATGTACGAAAAATACGATTTGAATTTTTGAAGTTGAAGTTCAAAAGAATTTTGTTTTTCAACGAAACGATCAAAATCGGACGACCCCACACAGCTGCTTATTAAGTATTTCAGCTTCGAAATTGGTATTTGTATCCTGTGCCAATCTGATTCGGAGAAGATTAAGTACCCTTTCGGAACAGACGCACTCACGTGTTAATCGTAGAAGTAGTTGTTGTTGTAGTTGTAGTAGTAGTAGTAGTTTTGTAGTTAACAATTATGTAGAAATAGTTAATTAAATAATGTTAACAAATAATTGTAACTCGTTAACAGTTACGAGACGGTCGTTAAAACCAAAACGACGACGTGTCGTCTACTGTTACAAAATATTACAATATAAATTATACAAAATATAACATTACAAAAATTGAAAAAGAGAAAGTCATACAAAACAGAAAAGATTTTTGATTAGAAATTAAGTTTGAGTATAGTACAATAAAGTACAAAATAAAACCTCGCCCAAAAAAAAAAAACACAAAAAAAAAGACCAAAAAACAAAATCAGGAGAATGAAATGTGTGTCATACCAGGTGTGGGGGGTGTGCTACCTCGTGATGGCTCCGCACCTGCTTGTCCCGCACCTAAATTGCCGCTGGAGGAGCCCTTTGTGCCATACAGTCTTGAGGGTCTAGTTTGATTCTGCAAACAAGAACAGAGAAAAACTTTTAGTTTCATAAATTCAAATTTGATTTGGTTGAAAAATAAATATATATATATAATCATGCCTGCATGCGAATGTTGTCTAGCTTAGCGGGGCTGGGTATGAAGCCCACATCACAGCCTTCCTTGACCAGTCTGCCGATCCACCAGTTATTGTCGTACTTCTCCTTGATGTGCAGAAACTCCCGCATCTCAAATGAAACCGCACCACCCTGTACAGGCGAATCGTCATCGATTGCTCCATCGTATGCTACGTTCGTTCGCACAGCGAACGCTACTGGTTTGCTCTACAAAAAGTGTTACAAAATGTTTAATAACATCTCAGAGAGACCAAAAACTATATATATACTTACCCTCGCTTTATCCAACTGGCTTAAGGCCTGACGTTCCTTTTCTCGCCGAAGCGATTCCTTTTCCTCGTCTAGCGACAGATCGGATGACGGTTGTGAGTAGTTCGAGTCGGCAGAACCCTACAAAAACGAAATAAGTAAAAAATCGCAAGAATTCTTATTATACAGTTCAAAATATATATGTAGACATGTGTGTCTGTAAGTATTATCTCAATGCATTGTTTTCGCTATGAGTAATTGAATATTTTGGCTACTTGCCAGAGTTTCAGGGTCAATTTAAAGTACACACAATAAATTTGCATATGTATAATCTAAAAGTAACGTATCTATCTTAAGTTATTCATAATACTTATATTTCAAATATCTTATTTTACACGATTTTTCCTTCTTGCTTATTGTTATTGTTTTAATTATTATTTGTTTGCACCTGTGTGAATAGCTTATTGTATCCGCTTTGATATGTTGTATATCCAAGGCCAAATCGAGATTCTCGATGTTGGCCACCCTGAATTGAGGGAGCATCTGAGGATGATGCACGCTGCACCATGGGCCTGTCAGCCCGATAATCTTCTTCGAAAGAAGATATTTTGATAATTGTTACCGACACAACGACACTAACAACACCAACAACAGTATCAATCAATATGAAGCACAGCTGATAACGAACGTAACGTAACGCAACGCAACGATTACAGCGACGTAAGTAAACACGTTTACAACACAATACAGACGTAATAGACGAATAATAAACACAATTGCCGCGTTCGCTCTCTCTCTCTCTCTCTGTCTCTCACACTGGTTGCACTTCACAATTTTGCAATCCGCATTGGTATTTTAAATAGATCAAGGAACAAATAAACAAGGAGTGCGAGCGGAAACGAGAGAGAAAGAAGAGAGGAAGAGATAACGAACTCTGGAAGCTAAAAAGGCACAGGCACTAGTTAATGTAAACGGTGAATGGTAAATGGCAAATGGTAAATGTTACTGGAAAGGCACACACGCTGTTTAGATTTCCGCCGCGCTGTCTACTTTGCCCTTCGCCCAGACGTTGTTTAATAAGAACGTTAGCGAAGCGAATCTCGAAAAGCTGTTTTCGTTTTTTTTGTTTTACGTTTATGCGCCGTATTGATGCTAAATCGAAACCGTATTGACGCCTTCCAATTTCCTTTGTTGTGAGTTAAAAATAGGTATTTAACATGCCAAAGTTGACCCGCGGCGAGCCAATATTTTGCTCATTTCAATTTTTTTTTTTTTTTTGGTATGTGCGCACAAATTACTGGAAAATCCCAAAGGCTGTAAATTGCTTTTTGGGAGAGTGTTATTGTTGAGAGAAAATTCTTCTTATTATTCTTATTTTGGTTGCTTTATTTTTTTTTTGGCGTGCGTGGCTGTTTTTTTGTTCAATTATTTCTTTAACTATATCACTTTTGTTTGTGGAAGTTATCCTTTTTTGGGTGGGTATTGTGCTACGATTTTATCTAATTCTATTGAAGATATTAAAGCACGCGTTTATTTGATTCATATTTCGATTTATGTATGTAGTAGATACCGTCCCTCTCATTTGCCACGACATTCAATTTCGCATTCGCATTCAACATTCACTCGAACTTAGTTCCGCACGCAAACTGAATCGTTTCTGTATTTTGAATATACAAGAAATTTTTTGTTCATGATTGCGCTTCGTTTGTGGGAAAACTTGTGTAGAGTTTCCCTCACTTCCAGTGCGTAAATGTTGTTGGGAATGCGCTTCGCGCGTAACCCGCTGCCCGCGCTGCTCGTTGCTCGCACTCCTACTATGGGCATATAGAAACGATTACAAAGACTCAATGATTATGAGTACGAGTACGAGTACTATGTCCGTGCGTTCAATACGAATATAACTGCAGCAGGAATCAGCACTTTGCCAAATTGAGATGTAAACAAAATATGTGTGCGCCCATTGGAAATTCAAGTGCAATGACAACACTTTTGCTTCAGTGTGCAAGGCGTATTTTAGTATCAATTGTTTTTGGGATTTTCAAGTTAACAGTGCCGCTGCCAAAGAGCTCCATGAAAAATCGATATTTGTCTAAATTAAGCTAAAAGGGTCGTCCACCTGTTGGGCAAGCCACGCTTATCGTACAAATACACATACACTCATGCGAACAAATATATTTGTGTGTGTGTGAGGTAAACACAGTTGGGGTGACAAAATTAGAGCTGGTCGAAAAAAGTATCGATACATATGCTATTACGTGCAGAATAAATAAAAATATTCTCATTCTTTGTTTTTGAAAGGTTTTTTAAAATCAATAAAATGCAATAGGTTATGTTTTAATAATTTAAATAATAATGTAAATAATACATCAATTTTTAAGTAAATTTCGGGTTCAAATATATTTAGCTACACTAAATATTAAACAACATAACTAATCATAAAAATAACTATGTCAACAATCTTTTTAAACGGCGTCTGCCAATCAGTATTTAAAATTATTTTCTTATTTTCTAGCACCTGATTTGCAAATGCAGCATAACGTAAACATTATGTTGTCCATCACCACAAACAATTGATGAGAGCAGTAACATTTCCAGATGAGATGGCGAGTCAACTGTATAGAAAAATTCTCCACTCTTTTGAGCGCAGGCGTAATTTTTATGAATGCGAAGAGCGCGCTCTCTCTTACAGTAATGCTTCTTCTTGTTACTTCGTCCCGTTGTTTTGTGGTGTGCAAACCAATGCCAAAGAGAAATGCGAATGTCATTTGCTATAACGTCCCCCACCCACCCACCTTTCAGCAACTCCGTGCTTGGGTCACATTCTCAAGCTAAAGTATTTGTGGCAAATTATTGTTCACCTTTTCCGCTAATTCTAAATGTGTGCCCCAGTACAAGTACCACTGAACTTGTCACCGTTTCTTTCCGCACAGCATAACAATGGCACCCCCTGCGGCGCTCTAATAACCTCTACCTGCGAGAACTGCAATCGACAGCAATATTTAAATTGATTCCCTTCTCTCACTCATTCTCTCTCTCTCTCTCTCTCTCTATATCTTACTTTGTCTGTTGGCACACTTTCTTACTGTCAGCGTTTTTTTCAAATGCAGTCATTCAACTCATTATTTGTATGTGTGTGTGTGTGTGCGTGTTCATGGGTGTGGGTGTGAAGTAACGGAATCAGCTGATCCAGAGTTCTAACTGTTTGGCAACTAGTGGATGGATTTAATCTTAAGTTTAACAGAACTTTTAGAAAAATGAAAAGTCCGAAAACTATAATCTGCAGTCATATAAAATAGCTCGGCAATACCTGGTGCAGGTGTTTTGAAATTAGCACAAGCAAAAATAAACACAAAGAGTAAAGAGACAATCAACATGGGCTATCAACGTAACTAAGAAAGAACACACAAGACATCTTAAGAGTTGAAGAGAACGGTTCAAGATCGGTGAGAGCGCAAGTGTATAAAAATAAACGAGCCGGGCCGAGCGCGGGCGGCATTCAGGGAGCACACAAACGTACATACATGTATGTATGTGTGTTTCTATGTCGAATCTGGGATACGTATTTTCCCCTAACTCACCCGACGGTTTTTGTTGTTATTCCTAAAGGGCTTGTACTGCCTTGTCTTGCTCTTCGCTCCCAGATGCAGTTTCTTCATTTTGGATATTTGCTTTGTATGTGTGTGTTTGTTAAGTAGATGTGAATGGATATTTGGTAGAGGCAGCAGCTGATTAATCACATACAAATTATGCAATCATTAGCGGCCAAAGCACACACAAACATAAACAAACACTTTGGCGAAATGGCCAAGTGAGTTAATAGCCATCATTAAATTGAAAAGCAAACAAACTAAACAATTTACAGCGCGATTTCAGATTCAACGAACTGGATCAAAACGGGACACATGTTACAGTTACTTTAGCTTGGAATGATTTGTTTTTTTTTTTTTGTTATCCGGTTCACTTCCAGTCAGCTGTACGATTTGAAATAAATTTTATAGATCGTGCGACAAACGAGCTGCGATCGACCACAAACGAAAAGACAACAGTTCCGACTGTATAATGTTGAGAGAGATGTTGATATGTCGAGCTGCCGAGTTGGCAGGCGACAATATTTTTGGCAGCCGACGCATTTAAAAGGGGGACGGACGCAAGACAAGGAGAGAAGATTCATTCGATCAGCAAGCAATTGAAAGGGATTTTCGCGGCGTTCATTTAAATACTTTTTGATGTATTTTTGCATAAAAACATATGTATGTATGTATGTATGTTGCTATTTATCTTGTGTCATCATCCTACCTTAGTTTAATTACACTATATACAACATGTAAATGCGATTATGATAATAAATAAAATATGTATATTGAATATAAAGATATCCATGTTATCCGGGTTGTCAACGTATTTTTCTATCCTTTATCCATTATCCGTTCTCGTAGCCCAATCATCAGGGCATCTGCTCCGTTTTGGCGAAAGCTGTGCCGCAGACGTATGCGGTGGTGAAGGGGAAAATAGCGATAAGCTTCATGATCAGCGATTACTCGTAGCTTCAGCTTAAACAACAACACTGACAAGCCACATTTAAAGCTACCCACACTTTATACCCGAAAGGTGAATTGCAAGCAGGCATTTTGGCTTGAAAATATTGCAAACTTGCTTAAATTTTTCAATAAGCAAATATGTACAACAATTCGCACTCTTTTTTAAGTAGGTGTGGGAGTGATAATTATATTTATTTTTGTTGTTGTTCCCCCCCCCCCCACCTTTTTCTTTTTCACAACAATTATAATACGACCAAAAAAACTTCATAATCATTAAGAATGGAGTGTAAATTGTACTTTTAAAAATGTTGGTAAGATACTAGAATTCTAGTAACTAATACATTTTACAACAATATTCATAGAATGATCTGACTTTGTTTAACTTTCTTCGGTTTTTTATGATAAACCGTATAATTTAATCTTTGGACAAGTAATTTTGCAAGTGAAATTTGCATCTTAGATTAAAATTATTATTAATTTTATTATTATTATGTTTTTAAATTTTTAAATTATTTTATATTTTATTTTAATTATTTATTTATTTTTTCATTCCATTTATTTTCAATTTTTAAATTATTTTATTTTAATTATTTATTTATTTTTTCATTCCATTTATTTTATTGTTTATTAAATGGGTCGATTACTTGATTTTGATAGCATACTTCTAGGCGGATGGCTTATTCTTGTATATTTAATTGCATTAACGACATTACGATAAAAAAAAGATAACATCTATTAAGACCACTGTTGTAAAACCAAAAAAAAACCTAAGAGAAAGCTTAAAAAAAACCAAAAGTGTCTAAAAATGAGTAACAGCACTTTTTCAGTAATTCGTTTTAACTAAAATCATTGCATACGCATAGGCGGTATTTTTAAAGTATATTGAAATCATTGCATACGCATAGGCGGTTTATGAAAGTCAAAGGTTTTTTTATTATTTCTATTTTGTTAATCATGATATAAACACATCCGCTAGGCATCAGCACTCATCTTTTGGTGCTTGCCAATCGAGTTTTTTTTTTTTGACTATTATTCTTACAATTATTTTGTTTTATGTAGTAGATTTCTCGACTAGAACTTGTTCACTTTCCTGCAGCGAAGTTTATTTTAAGCATCTGCACTCATCTTTTGTTATGCTATGTTATGTTTATGTTTTGCTGTATTATAGTAGACATAAGACTTCAACTTGCTGAGCATAACTTAACGTAGTTTCTCAATTAGTAATAATTGAGCTTTTTGGTAAACAAAGAACTCTAAATTTAACGTTTTCATACATCAAATGTATATCAACTTATATTTCGTAGAATGCAAATATATTCAAAAACCACATCACATTTGTCAGTCATAATTGACAATCGGTTCGGAATAAGTTGATGAGACCGACAGAAAGAGAGAGCGAGAGAGATAGTGCAGTGTATAAAGATATATTGAAGATATTGAGAAGTTATTGATACTTTAATTGGTTGGCTACCAAAAAAATATATTTTCTGAAAAAGGAATCCAAGTTTCTCATCTACATAAACATGAAAGTGCCCCAAGCTGAAGCTGTTCATCAGGTAGACAACAACGGATCAAAATTCGAATATCGTTTGGGGGATTTGTGGCAACAGAAAGCCCGCAATTATCCACATGCAGATCAAGTGGCAAGCGGCAAGCGGCATGCGGCATGCGTTCCAATTTCGAGACTTTAATATTTGAAAATAATCATAGGTTTTAACATTTGAGTGTGTGTGTGTGTGTGTGTGTGTGTGCGTGTTGGCCTTGGCAGTAGGGCACAGGTACAGGTAGCAGTCAAAACCGTTGATTGCCTTTCGACTGCTAACGGTAAACAAATTGTTATATGGAATGCAAGTTTGATGCCTGATTGTAATTGAGATTCGTTTCGTTTTTTGGTATTTGGGAAAATAAAAACTTTTGTTGGAAAAACTTTGTTTGTGAAACTTAAAGTTTTCTTGACTTGAACTTTAGTTCGTTCTCTTATTTAGCACCTGGCACAAATTTAGCTTAGCTTAAAGGCACACAAAATCGCATTTGCTGCAACAGCTGCTAAAATGAGTTGCAACCAAAAAAGAAGCAAGAACCAAAGGTAAACGGCAAACTTTGGAATATTAAATACTTTTTCAACTGCGCAACTCTTTTAATCAGTTTTTGCTTGTCAACCAATCTTAACAAGATTATGAATAGATAAAATGAAAATATTTTCTCTTTTTGCTAGTTTTTTGTGCATTAAAAAGGAATTTTCCATAATTTTTTTACAGCTCTTAAGGCATTTTTTTCCCTATACAGAAATTTATAGACAAGCAAAATGTCCTTTTTAACATATCGTATACGATCAACGAGAATGTAATAGCAAGAGGTGGAAACAGAGCGCTAAGTTGTTTAACAGAAAAGATAATGGATCAAAAACTATGTAATTATTGTACTATATCGCTTTTGATTATGGATATTATCGGCATGTGGGAAAATAAATTTCCTATTACATTCTCGTTGTATACGATACAGAAATGTTTGACCAAGCCTCATTACCTTTATTGCATAAAATTTTAGATTTTTTTTCCCTATTGTATGCAAGCAAAATAACCTATTTTACACAACGATAATGTAATGAAGGTTTCATCGTATCTGTTAACCAGATACGGTCTCTGGTTTCGCATCTATGTTCATTACATTATCGTTGATACGATCAAAGCTTATGTATGTGTTGTTTGCATAATCTTTGATACGATACAGAAATTTCTAAACATTAGCAAGCTTAAAATTTTTGTATCGTTTTTAATGTGACAGGGTTGCCACTTGGTGGTAATTTAACAACAACAGCAACTAACAACTGCAACAACAGCCGTCCAATTAATTGTGAAACATTTTTGGAGGTTTTTTTGGCTGACTTCTGGCTTCTGGCCACAGGATGGTTGATGAAATGCCAGGCGACTGAAACTGTTTTAAATTAAATTTAATTAGTTTATTGTCTGAGGCAACACCTTTACGCTTTACGCTGAGGCGGTAGCTAACAAGCAATAACAAACTGGAACCCAAGCGTTAAGGACTTGTTGTCGTGTGCCGTCGTGTGGTGGCAGCTGCAACACCACCAACAGCAACACACAGTAATCGAACAACCGAACAAACGAACGAACGCCTACGTTGTGGCACAGGAAACGGGCAACAGGATCCGTACATTTTTTTTTTTTGGGGAACAACGTTTAAAACGGCCAATGACTTGCACTCGATTCAGCTCCCATTCTTCGTGTGTGCGTGTGTGTGTGTGGTAAGGTGGATACCGTTATAAGTTGCCCAATTTGACTTTGGATATATTCTTGACATTATTCGATATTTACTTGAAGATAAATGGAACATGGAAAAACTTGAATATTCAATTTTTCTGAGGAATTTTTAATTTTAAAGTTACTTTACCTAAGATATACTTAATGTAATCGGGTTATAAAAGTAATTTGATGCAATATAAACTTCTTAAATCAAAATAAATGAATAATGGATTTTAAAGTTATTTTCCATTCATGAAAAAAACTAGTTTAAGTTCCAATAACTAACTAGTTCATATAATTTTGACTTCGTTTTGAACTAAATGAACGATTTTTAAAGTTAAATCAAGAATAATTTTTGCTTATTAATAGATCTGTATACTTGTTTCAAGTTTCCCGGAAAGAGTATGATTCAAAAATGGCGTACCTGTTGGTTCCGCAATTCTCTTGGTGGTACAAAACTGCTGCTGGAGTTGCTCAGTTGTACATATATATATATATATATATATAGATGTATATATATATCTATATATATTTAGTTTTATTTAACTTTTGTGAAAGTTTCTTCTATGTGATCATATCTTTTGTTTATATGTACAATGTGGTTAAGATTTATTTGCCTGACTTTGGTTTCAGCTTAAGTTTTGGGTATTATTTGGGAGCTGCACTCATCTGAAAAGGTAACAGAAAAAAAAGAAGAAATAATGGATATTATTGCTAGGAAAATGTCTATTGAATATACATACATATGTTTAAGAACTACAAGTCGAAAGATGGAGAAATTTGAGCGTTATGGCAAAGAAATAAAATATACCAAGAATAGCCAAAGATTCAGATACTATATACATATGTACATATATAAAAAGGGTATATTGGTTTTGTGCAGAAGTAAATAACAGACAGGAGAAAGCATCTCCGACCCCATAAAATATATATATATATGTTATTGATCATCATCATCAACAGACGAGACGATATAGCCATAACTTTCTCACGTCGATCTTAAAGACTATAGATTTGGAATATAAGCTCTTATAAGACCTAGGCAGTACAAGTTTGTTTAAAATTTTCGATAAAATTCTCTGTTTTCGATATACACATGTGATCGATAACAGTAAAAACCTTGAATTTGGAAATTTTTGAGAGGAAATTTAAAACATTAGACGAAATAATCGAAATAATGAATCTTTAATGTTTTATTTTACTTTTATTGAAATCGGTTGAGAAACACCGGAGATATGGAACATTGATAAAAAGTTCTCCTCAACCTTAGGCAGAACAAGTTTGTTTTATATTATCAATAACTTTTTCTTGTTTTCGATATACACATATTATCGATAGCACTAAAACCTATAATTATAAAAACTTAAAACTTGTTTTAAGATCTAAAGACGAATAAATGAATGTGTGTAAAATGTTTGTGGAAATCGGTTGAGAAATATCGAAGATATTGGCCTAATAGTACAGTCATGGTAAGATTAAGGCTTTAGGGTATCTCCTAGTCGAGCTTACTCGCTTAGAGCCTTCTTTACTTGTTTTTTGCAATAAGACTTTCAAAGTCAAGGTCAGGCAAAACATTTGGTTTCCTTTTTTTTATACATTGTTTTTTTTTGCAGCTTTTTGGTTTTCGCTTTTAAAGTTTGATTCGTCGTCTGCTACCGCAAGGAAGACTGCACGTGCTCTTGTATCTGTATCTGTATCTGTGGCTGTGGCTGTGTGAATGTATCTGCAGCTGTGTATCTAACAGCTAAGCATGCGCAGAGTTGTTGCTTTTCTTGTAGCTGTTGCTGTTGTTGTTGTTGTGTCTGGTGTCTGTTGAGTTCACTTGATCAGAAGCACAAGTACTGCCCTCGAGGGGCTTTTCAGTTGCTGTTGTTGTTTTTGTTGGTTGCTGCCATGAATGCCATGTGGCATGTAGTGTGTCTGCCACGGAAAAGGAATTCCAATTTTGCCCAAAAACTTTAAACCTGCTGCAAAAAACACAAAAAAAAACAAACTCGACTTGTTTTTTATATTTTGGGAGTATCTTTGGCAGACAATGTTGCATGCCACACTCATTAGATGCAGTTGCATATTCGATACAGTCACAGTTGTTGTTTTTTTTTCGTAATTTTCCGCCGCTTTCTGCATTCCGTAACGAATCGAACACCTAAAAAGTATTGCTCATATCATTTCTTGTTAAAAGGATGACGAGTCGCAAAAAAATCTTCTTTCCTCTTCTTTACAAGGGTTTTAACAGGTTTCAATAAATTAACAGCAAGGTGTGGTATTTCAGCTTTCAATTGATTAATTTAGAGGAATTAAGTTGAGAAATATTTAACATTTCTTTTAAGAATACTTTCATTAAAGCTTTTTAAGGTACAAACATTTTTAAAATCATTGCTTGAAATAATAATGAATATAATATTTTTTCTAGTTGTAAATCTTTTTGGAAACAATAATCAATATTGTGTAATAATGTTTTTTTTTCTTGATGTAAATCTTTTTGGATTTTGCTTGTATAAATGTCAATCTTGGTTTGATTATAAATTAAAATAAAACAAAATTTTAAAAAATTTAACTTTAGTTATTTTGAATTTTAAAAATAATTTATCACATCCTTCTATAATAACAATAATAATATTATATAAAATATAAAATTTATTTTTTTCAATATTTTGATGTTTTTTTTTTCTACAGAAACTTTAAGATTAATCAAAATGGTATCATGAAATACATATGCTATATTAATTTTTCTACCGCGAAGTTATCAAATGGTTAAAAACTCATTTCCGACCCCATAAGATATATATATATATATATGCCTAATCAGCATTAACAACCAAGTCGATAAAGTCATTTCCGTCTATCTGTTTCTATGCTAATTAGTCCCTCAGATTTGTAGCTTTCAAGCTTAAAACTTTGTTTAAGATCTTCTTTATGTTGCAATTATATCATACATCAAAATCGGCCAGATCGAAACACTATAACACACAGCGGCCATTCAAAAGCAAAATCTTTCAAGAGATTTTACTGTACATAATATTCGGGGAAAACCTTCCTTGCCTGTTTTCATACAGGGTTATATATTTTATATATAATTGCACATTTTGGACGATAACGTAATGGAATTTAATTAATAAACTGAACGCCGCCAAAGCGAGAGAGTAACAATGTTTGTTGGGGCTGTTACCCAATCGACATGTTGTGAATTTTAAACAGTTTTAATAAAGTTTCGTTTGACCATAGAACTTTTGGAATCAGAACGAACTTAAAATGATAATTACAGGAAATGGTAGCTCACCCAAAATGTTTATAGTACGTAGTATAAACCTCAAAACGAAGATAAAGAGAGTGCAAAAATAAAATGCCACAGGCCACATGAAAAAAAAAAACAACTGAGTCAGAGTTAAAGTCAGTTGTTCGAGTTGGAGTTAAGAGTTAAAGTTGGAGCAGACGCAGGTCGCGGTTAAAGCCAAGTGCAGAGCAAATGGATGGATGTGTCTGGTGATGGTGGTTGGTGGAGCGCAGATGGAGAGGCTCTTGCACTTATTAATGCTTAATAAATGGCATTTCATTTCTTATTATTGTTGTTGTTGGAGAACTGGGCGCGACGTGGATGTGTCCGAGTATTTTTTTTATTGCATTCGCAGTTGTATTCTTGTTCTTAATGCGAGTCAATATATTGTTATATGACTAAGGATGCACTCACACACACACACACACAGACAAGAAGACAGTTGGCAGTCAATGTGTGCTAAAGTAATTATTTCATTTGAGCCAACAATGAGGCTGCAAAAGTCAGTGTTCAGCGCTTTGAGCGACTGCTGCTGAGATGGACGTGAAAAATAAAAGAAGCTGGCAGCGCAGAATGGCAGGACGCTGCCATTGCTCTCCGTACTGCGGCTGCCTTATGCCTCATGCCTCATGTTTCATGTTTCATGTTTCAAGTCTTCAATGCCTCTCACATGATAACCATTTTCAGTGCTTTTAACGACTCAACTTTAACGTTGCCTGCCCATTTTGTTGTTGTTGCTTTTTAAGTACTCAGGAATGTAAATGAAGCGGGTGTCTGTCGCGGACACACTTCGCTACGGCTGCTTAATGTTGAATTCGAGGTCTTTAGGGTCAATGCACTTTGCGCGCTAAATTGCCAGTCGAACGCTTCGCTGTAATTTCTATGTTGCAGCGCAAAACGTAAAAGTTTCTTTGCACACACCACAATAATTTTTTTTGTTTTTATTTATTGTTTTCAGAAAATTGCAAGCATTTTGTGAGTTTGTTGTACTTTAAATTTGTTTTCTTTACCGCCAACTGTTTAATGAGTTATCGAACCAAAGCACAATCGATAACCAGTCATGCGCCTTGCCACTCTCAGAGAACTGAGCTGAAGTTCATTCGTCCGATTAAGTTGTCAACGAGCAATAATCAAATAAACTCATATGTTTCATATCCCACTTCGTATAAGAAACTACAAACTATTTATTAAATATTATTTATTTGCTTAAATTGTGCACTGCTAAGAATAAATACAATAACAATATACCGCGCATTGCGAACTTGTTTAGTTCCGCGAACAAAATAGCTCGCTCTTTGAGCGCTCAAACAGTGTGACCAAAGAGTGTACGGCAATTTCTGTGGTAAAAATCGAAGACGCTTTTCGCGCAACAAACAAACAAATAAAACAAAATTAAAGTAAGACAAACTCAGTGCTTTGTTTTTAGTTTTGAGTGACAATTTGAATATTTTTTGCAGATGCAAGCAACAACAAGCACGAATGCAACACCAGCAACAGCTACAGGCGCCTCTGGCGACTTATCGGCACTGCGAGTCTGCAACACAAGCGGCTGCCAAGTAGACAAATATGTGGAGGTGGCTAAACGCAAGTGCTCCCAGTTTGTGACGGCGCCGTACATAATGCCAAAGCCGCTGGTGGTCCATGGCAAGACATCAGTATTCCAAGTTGGCGGCGATATGGGCAAATTGGGCGACATACCTGCCCTCTCGGCGGCAACTGGCGGCGATGGCATTGGTCAGGCCATTTATCGCATCAAGCCTGGAACACATGCACATATCGTTAACTATGTGTTCATTGACGGCGGCTCCGACTCGTTGGAGAAGGCCAAGTTTGAGGATCAGGAATCTATGCGCATTATGCTCGAATCGCATCGTGAGAGTGCCACCTCAAAGCTACTTAAACTAACCTCCATGCATCGTGGTGTTGCAACACAATCGGCTGCTTCTGCAACAGCTGCTCATGCTGCCGCTCTAGCTTCAGCGGCGGCTAACAGCGTTACCAGCATAACTACACAACAAATACATCCCAACTTGTCCATTGCCAGTGTGGAAGGTGCATTGCTGTCTGCAGCCTCAGCTGTTGCAACTCCAGCTGCAACCACAACTTCAACTGCAGCTGTTCCAACACCCGTTGTAGCATCTTCTTCTGCCCCAGATGCAATTGCAGATGGCGAGAAAAGCGTTGAGCAGCTTAGAGCTGAGCTTGAGCAACTAAAAAGTTATATCGCACGTATTTCCTGAATCGAAATGTATATATATTTATATTGACAAAATAGTTTTACTTAACTAATGCGCTTGAATCTTTCCCAAAGAATAAATATATGTACATATATATATCTAGTATATCTGGAGAACAAACAAACTTGTGCAAGTAACTTTTATCACACTCTCTGAATTTTATGCCGCTCAACTCTTTTAATGTAACCGAAAAAGGGATAAACTGTCGTGTCGCTTGCACAGATTTTGCCACTCACACACACACACACACACGCAGACAGACAGACATGTTATATCTTGAAGGGGTCGTAAATGTGGAATTTTATGTGTCATCCGCTGTGGCGGCAGCATTGTCCACTTCCACTTCGAGGCGAAAACTTTGCAATCGAACGTAAATTAATTTTTATGGCTGACGCAAGGGTGAGGCGATGCAAGAGTAACTTGCCACAACAACAACAACAGCAACAATGCTTTCAGAAAAAAGAACTTAAAGATATGCTTATATGTACATATGTATATATGTGTGTTTATCTATTTTATACGTACAACAAAAATTTATAATTATTATTTCAATTAAGTTCCTCATTTGTTCTAAGGAGATTTTGTTAAAGCAAACTAAGCTGTGTTAAAAACTAAGTGCATGATCTTATTTGTTATTATTTTTTGGGTTAAATCAAGTTTTAGATTCCCATATCCTGACTAGTTCCCTTTGTGATCGGAACATATTTGTAATTCTTTTGTGCTTCTTTTAGTTGCTGAATCTGAAATGAATTCAATTTGGCAGAATGGCAAACTTTCACAGCACTCAGAACTCGGCACTCATAGCAAAGATCAGGATACGAATTGAGATTAAGGTCTGGCAATGCTTTAAGTCAAGCAAACGCACAAACACACGTATGATCCTCTCATTGGAATGATCCTCTCACTGGCCGCATAAAAAGTAACGAATGTGCGCAATAATAAAAATCATTAAAATAAAAATGTTTATGAGAGTGCATAAACACGACTTGTACGCGCAGGAGAGACGAAGGGCGAAAGAGAGAGAGAGAGACACGAAAGCCTCTCGCAAAGCCGAAGCACTTGATGGTCGTTGGATTGTTTCGTTGATGCGGGCTGGTGCGGGCGTCTGTGTGTGTGTGTGTGTGTGTGTGTCAATGAGGCAAAAGTATCTCTGCACATTTGTTTTGCTCGCCTCGCTTGGCACTCAGCAAAAGTCATACACTGACACACACACACATGCACATACTTGCGAATTGGGGATTGCGATGCTAACTCATTTTGGCGGCTGCGACTGCTGCTGCCCTGCTTCGTACCTGTGACGAGGCGGTTTGCGAGGCGCAGGCGCTCGGCTCAAAAATAATTTGCAATTTCCAAGAAATACTCACTGACTTTATGCGCTGACCGTCTCGCAGCTTCTCAAGAACCTTTAGCGCTTGGGCCACCGTAATGAAAATTAAAATACGAATATACACACTCTTGGCCAAAAGGTCGGGCCAGTCAGCTAGTCAGCCAATGAGCAGGCGCAGCTTACCCAGACACCCCAATACACACCGCAACACGTCTCTCGCCCACTGACTGGTTTGGATTGCTTGTCGTTATCTTGTCATGTCAAAATGGTCTTACGAAAATGTATCTTTTGTATTCCAAGTGCAAATGAGCAGCACACAGATACAACATATGCCTGCACCTCTTACCCTCCCCTCCTCCTCCACCTCCACCACCTCCTCTCGAAGTCACAGTCTGTCCTCGCTGTTGTTGTTTCCTTTTATTTGTTTGCTCACTCGCAATTTTTATGCCTTTATTGTGTTTACTCTTCGGTTTTGCCTTCGTTTCTGCAAATGCTTTTAAGACTTTTAAGACTTTTTTTTTTGTAGTTTGTAGTTGAGCGTACAAATTTGTATGCCCCCTCCCCACCCCCCCTTCATCTGTACCCCTTCTGCACAGAAGTCCCAAATCAGGAACAGGATTGACCACTCTGTATTCATTTTCTCCACCAAGAACCGAGAACTGAGAACTGAGAGCTGAGACGCAGGCTGACAATGATGATGACACAACATGAAATGGTAAAACACGCTGAAAAAAATATTAAATACGCTACGTCGCTGCCTTTTGACAGCGAACGTAAATTTACTTTTTTACCTACCCCCCCACTCCCCCTCCTTCTTCCACACACAGTTCTTCCAGCCTGCTTGCTGTTTAATTGCACATAAGATCAGGGCACCGAGAATGCATATACATATGTGTATGTTTGTATGTATGTGTGGTTGGAGAATTTGTTGGCAATTAAAGGTAGAGTGTAAGTTAAAGGATGCATAAAACGTTGATCTTTATAGTAGTTGCACACACACATACATAGATAGCACCTTAACTCCACTTACTGGAAACGTATTTCTGGAAACCTACAATAATTCCAATGTATACAACAACAACCAGAGTTTCATGCTGTTTTGAGATGTGTCCAACATAATGTTCAAACAAACGAATTTAATTAAAACACATTCACAATGTTTTCTGTAGTCAAATTTAATCTTGCATATCGCCGCCTTCAATTTGAACTGGAACAAATGGCAAAAAAAAAACGAACAACAACAACATACATTCACATGTATTAGAAGCAGCATTGCCAACACTACATAATCAACACTTTGCGCACTCTCTTTCACTCATGCTCGCTCTCACACATTGCATCAGCAGTAGATGAAAGAAGAGATCAAAGTCTGACTAAGGCAAAATATTGTGTGCGTTTCCTGTCGCGCACAACAACAATAACAACAACAAGCAAAATAAGCAAAAGAAATAAAAAATCAGGGCAAAAATACAAATAACAACAACAATAACAACAACAGTAACATCTTGTGGTTCGTCCTACCGCATTCTAAGTTCTATTGGCACAAAGACCGACTTTTGGTGCCGCCACTTATTCTTCTTCTTCTTCTTCTCAACTTCTTTAACTTCTTGGCTCTCTTCTTTGGTTTGCATGTGAAGTCAGCTTTCAGTTTCGCGTATCTGTTAGATACGGATACTGATGCAGTTTTGTAGTGGTAGCGAAACTTGTTTTCGTATCTCAACATAGGACAAAAACAACAACCGCCATCTCTGCTTCCCTTTTGCACAAGTTCCCGTTCTCTAGATTGCTGCCATGTGTATGTATGGGTGTGTGTGTGTGTGTAGCGCCCTCGCGGCATAGTTTGCCATGTTCAAGGTCATAACGCTGAAAGCTTCTCCTTCTCCACTTCTTCGGCAGAATTTAGCTGAGTGTGTGCGGCCATTTCTCAGGGTCTAACGAACACTGCACATTACCCATACATACATACATACATACATACGCTTATAGTATATGTAATCTGGTGCCAGGTAATCTGCATCGTTTAAGACAAAACCCTTATCCAACTCATTACACGCAAAGGAGCAACCGACGCGAAGATCGGTTGACACTGCATCCAATTTAAGCATATAAAGTATAAGTTTTACGAGTACAGCAAAACTGCCGAGAGAGAGAGAGAAGAGAAGTTGTTAATTTCTCATGTCTTGGTGCAACATTTCGCGCTGCAGCCTCCAACGTTCATTGTTGCAACGTTTGCCATTTCCTTAATGTTGTTTTTTACCTGTCTTGCGATGAGTCAGAAATGTGGCTAGCAATATCCTGGTTACGCCCCTTAAAAAGTGAGTCAACCCAATTGTACCCGAGTATTAAGCAATAACTAAGCCATGACTAACTGTGTAATTCATGCATACTGAGTAAGTACTTTAGAACTACTTACTTTTGATGTGACCAGCGTCAAAGTTGGCGAGGAACCCTGCAAGCAAAATCGATTCAAATTATTAAAACATATATAAATCTGATTACGAATTGTTACGAATTAAAACCGAAAAAGAAGACTGGAAAAACTTTATTTGTAGATTTGCAGATTTTGTCAACCTACCCGACAAATCTTTAAGGTTATTATGACTATGTTTGTACATTATAAATATTATTTTTCAATGTGCAACTTATCATTTTATTTTATGTGCCAAAAACTTAACAAAGTCAAATATAAATCAAAAGAAGACTAGAAAAACTTTATATAGGGTCCGCCAAATAATACTTTTTTTAATGAAATAATTTTCAAAGGAATGTCGCAATATTTCCCAGTGTTGTTCAAGCGTATTCACAACCATATTCGTTCAGCGGAAGGATAAAACTAATTATCTGTCAAATCAAATATGAGCTAAGTGTTACTATTCACGAAATAAGCACTAGTTGGAAAAAAAAACCATAGATAGCGGACCCTGTGGATAGATTTGAAGTTTTTCTCATCCTTGCCTTCATAACTTTCGTATCTGACTACGTTATAAATATTATTTTTCAATGTGCAATTTATCATTTTATTTTACGTGCCAAAAACGCAACAAAGTACTACGAATCTACGAGATTGCAATAAGCATTTGTTCATTGTACAATCAAATAATATTAGGTTGACATAGGTACGATTTATAAGGTGAGATAATGGTTCACATATGTTGAGTAATCTGAGTAAGTGCTGTCCTTATAACACTCACGTTTTCAAATCGTTGCCAAAAAATAGAGAAAAACGTGCAACGAACAAAACGAGTTGAAGAATTCTAATCCCATTTCCATTTCCATTTCCTAGAAACGAACAAGGTCGTACATGAACTTATCTTAAGTGTGAAATCACGTACGTAAAAAAATAGTGCAACAATTGCGAGCAGTTTCGTTCAAGCACCTGCATTCGAACAAAAGGATAGCAAATTCAAAAAATCCTTTAAGTTTCCAGGAACTTAAAAGAACATTATGATATCTATGTATTTGAATACGAACAATATTAATCCACAGTGCATTGAACTCTCTTCTCTCTATTTAAATTTCTGATTATTTTTTTGTTCAGTTCAGTATTTATTAACTAAAGCGAAAAGATAGAATTACAACTACAAGCAACAAATTCTTAGCGGCTGTTTGGACAAAAGCAATCAAATACACAAATACCAATGCTTAATATTATACATAGAACATGTCTCCAAAAAAAAAAAGAAAAAAAAAGCCATCTTCTTCTTTGGTCACTCTCTTCTTGGACGATTAACATAACATGAACTGGAATCTACAAAATGGGAATGACCGAAACATTGGGCAAAAGGGACGGGACGTGGTGGAAAGCCGGAACGGAACGGAACGGAGGATGGGATCGGGGGGCAACAAGCAACTAAAAAGCCAAAGATTCAAACGTTAACTTTAAATCGTACACATTAATTTATAATTTCTTTTGAAACTAGCGAAAAGACATTATTTATCCACGTGTTATTCTTTGGTTCGACCAAAAAACTAAAATACTTAAACATTAAAAAGAGAGAGAACAAAATGGGGAATGATTGCCAAATAGAATAAAAACTCGAGGCAGAAAGTTTTGCAAACACTTTTTATCTTTTGTTGTGAACTTAAAAAAAGCTAAACAAATACTTAAAGAACGATACTTTAACGTGTATAGGGTATAGCTCTAACGGTACTCTATTATTCATATATTTTTTTTTCTTCACTTTTATCAAATTGTTGGCAAATAGATTTATGTTCTGCTAATTTTAAAAGAATTTTTTGCAGATTGTTGGTCTTAAATTATTTTTGTCATGATCGACCCCAATTTACCGAGAATCAATTCAAATAAGAAATGACGATTAAAGTTTAAAAGAAGTGTAAATGACCTTTGTTGGATTCAAAAGCTTTTCATAAACCGAAAAATGGGAAAAAATAATGAACCAAGAATTTCGATTTCAACACATCTTCATTTTGTTATGAAGTAGACGAAACGTCTAGAAAGAAGCATATATTTTCAATATATAATATAAATTTAATCAAAATAATTGAACAATTAAGATTTCACTTGACTTTTAATAGTTTCGTTAAAGTTTCGTTTATTTATTTTTGATTTTATTCAAAAAAGTTAATGTAAAATCTTGAGACTGAAATATAAAATGTTTAATATTTCCTTAGCCTACTTTTGTACTTTTCAAATTAAATAACAAGTATTATTATTGGAAATATAATATTTAAAAGACCTTTTTAATAAAATCTATGATTTGATTATGAAGAAATAAATCAATATTATATTTTAATTAATATGCAATTTTTAATTTTTTTTGTTATCTAATTTTTGTAGAAAACTTTTATGAAATAAAATCTGTAAAACAAAAACATTTTTTTTTTTTAAATTAAATAAAGAACAATAAATATTTTAATTTTTATTGACTTTTTCGACTTTTTCAAATATTTAAGTAATCTTTTATTAATTCAAATTGGCTTAACTAAAAGTTTAACAAGAAATATTTTTAACAACTTATCTAAGTATTAATACTAACTTAAAATTGAGTTCTTAATGAAAATCAAGTTAAAAATTTTTTAAAAACTATTTTAATGACTGGAAAATATAGTTTTTTCGTTCAATAATGGAAAAAAGCATGATTATATTCTAGTATTTAGCCCTGAACATGTAAATCTAGCAATAATATTAACTTAAAATAGCTGCAGCCAGAGAAAAAGTCAGACACAATTAGGAACCGAAAACTAGGGCCGAAACTTACGTATATGGTTGTAACCAGAACAAATAAAGGGAACTTATCAATAAAATGTCGTACACGAAGGCACCCCCCAAGCACCCACCCACCCTGTGAAAGCTAACTATGTATGGATAGGTGAGAGGGAGGAGTGAGAGGAGGAGGGTGTGGGGGGGGAAGCCGAGCAGTTGGTCGCGAGATGTGGTATAGTGGAGTGTAAAGTAAAGATGACATAAAAACCAACTAAAAATAATACAAATATAAGGCGATAAATCTTGTGTTGTAGGTGAAAGAAAGCCGAAGAGCCCAAACTAAGAAGAAGAAGAAGAAACGAATCTGATGCTGTATCGGTAACGAACACAAAATATAAATTTTCAAAGTGGGAGAATGATAGGGGACAGAAAAACAAAAAAAAACTAAAGTCTTCGGGCGGCGACGACTATCCAAAAGTACTTTACTCTAATGGCAGTCACACGCATTACCAAAAACACAACAAAAATCTATTCTTAAAGTAGTATGTATCAAGAAATGAATAAAAAGGGAAGAGCGTGGAGCGCGGGGGGGAAAGAGAAAGAGCGATGGCGATGTTAATTTTCTTCTTCTTGGTGTGTGTTTTGAATTGCTTTTGAATAAATTTAGTTACAGATCTCTTCTCTACGTTGTTGTCGTTTGCTTTCTTTGACTCCTACCACCGCTTTCATCCTCCTCTTCTTCTTCTTCTTTTGCTTTTGTGGTAATAACATTAGTCTAGTTGGTGATATTTGCTTGCGTGTGTGTGTGTGTGTGTGTCGCATTAGGAGAATGCGTATAGTAGATCCGCCTTACCGATAGATAGAAAGAAAGCATCTTCTTTATTACACCAAAGGTAGAGAGTGAGAGAGAGTGAGAGTGAGAGAGAGAGAGAGTATAGGGATGGGGGTATCGTTTGAATGATATCGTTTTCCATGTAATAATTTTTCTCGATGCAACGTCCAGCGGGCATAATACATTAAAAATAAGAAAAAAAAGGCAGCCCCAGCGGTAAAACCGTTCGATCAAATTATGTTAATTCGGGTTTAGTGCGAGTATCAAATATTTATTACACCGACATAACGAATGACGACGACAAACCAACCAACCAGCAGAAGAAGAAGAGGAAGATTATAGTGGGAAGGAGAAATAAACTCTCTCACACACACACATACACATACTTAGGCATTGTGCAATGTCGCAGACACACATGTACAAATACATATGTCTAATTACATGAACGTGGAAGCTTTAAATACACTGATAAATCTTTGTAACTCTTTTATACAGGTATATATGTATATATGTGTAGGATTTATCGCAGTCTTTTAGTTAAGCAAATACTATACTATATATACTATATTATAGCCAGGATTAAAGGATATGTCAACTGAAGGAAAAGCTTGAAAATTTTTAACTATTTCAATTTTATATATTTTAGTCTTTGGCATAAAAATATTTAAACTATTTTTATAAGAGAAATACAAATATTTTAAGGGAAATTGGCTTTGGTAAATCAGAAAATCGGTTTTAATCGAATTATTATATAGTTTTTTATGCCGCCATAGATTTAAAACTTACGGATCAGTCGGTTAAAAATAGTTATAAATAATATTTAAAGTTAACACACAATTTTTTATAGCTTTAACTCTATTTCCTAGGATTTATTTTGTTCTTAACTTATTAAATCCAATATCCCGTACTAAAATGGAGCAAATTGGAAATTTTCAGAGTAGATTTTGCTTATGTTTAAAGTAAGAACTAAAAAAGGAATTTTTAAATATTTAAAAGAATTCGTTGAGACTTTATTATGAAGCTTATTGGTACACATTTCGATCGGGCGCAAACTCATTTTTAAAGAACTTTTTTTGTCTTTGGAATTCTTACAAAAATGTATACTAATATACCAAAGAAATTTCAGTACCTTGGGTGAAGAATTGTGATTGAAATAAAAGCGTACATTTACTTGAATAATTGTTCAGTGTATGAACAATGTATAATCGAATATGCGCAAGTTAGTTTATAACGTTTGTAGTCGACTTGCTTAACTGCTATGCTGTATAGGTATAGGTGTATGTATGTGCGTGTGCGTGTGTGTATCTCCTACACACAATAAGCAGACCAACTATAAAACTTGTATCAAATCGAACAAAACAAAAATAAAAATTTTTATTGCATTCCAGCACTAAAAATCTCTTTCGATCGTGTGATGCCCGATGCTGGGCGCACGAAGAAGAAGAAGAGGAGAAAAAACACAAAACATACGAAGGCAAGAGCAAAATCCGACAACATTGTCGGTCGGTCGGTCAGCGTCGGTCGTCTGTCGTCTGTCTCTCTCTCAGTGTGTCGCCATGTACGCGACTTTTAAAATGTATAGTATTGATATTGATTGTCGGTGTCTCCATGCTTTGGAATTGAAACTCTTTGCCCATTGCCTAATATTCCATTAACGGGCTTATTAAGGCAGCACGTAGCGAGCGCTCTCGTTCCCTCTCTCCCTCTCTCTCGGTGATCTGTCGGCACACACGCACACACACACATGCATAGAGAGTCAGATATACGTGCATGTTTCGTAGTTTAATATAAAAGGTACTGATGCATAAATGGGTGTTTGTATCTAAATTGATCGAATTTGGGGACACACATGAGAAACCGGGGCGAGCACGGGTGAAGCAGATGAAACTACAGATGAGCAGCCAGCCAGCCAGCGGGTAAGGGTAAGGGTAAGGGTTTGCGGGGAAGCTGACAGTCGCAGCAGTTCAGCGATTCAGGTAGAAATTCCCCCGTGGGCTGTATATAGTATATGAAGAAACAAAACGTAACAAAAATAACAACAACAACACACATAAAAAGAAGTTGAAACTGCGGCTGCGGCTAAAGCAGGTACAATTTTATAATTTCGTTTCGTGTTTAATTAAAGGTGAAGTTTTAAAGAAATAATAAAGAATTATCGAAGCGCTGCCACACAGCGCAGACAGGGTCTCCAAAAACAGATGATGCTCACATACACACACACGCACACGCACACGTATACACATGCAATGCATTGATCGTAAAGCGATGAGACAAGCTCTCTCTCTCTCCCTCTTTCCCTTGCCAGTGTAGAAGTAAAAGAGACAGCGATCATTATGCCATAAATAAAGATTCGTTCCGTGCATTGGATCGGGGCTATGGGAAAATTATATAAAGCACTTTTATAGTACAGCACACACAAATGTTAAAGCTCTCTTTCACTCTATGCCTGTGTGCATGTGTGTGTGTGTGTGTGTGTGAGAGTCTTTTATGACTTGGGACTATAATTATTATTCTCTGTTATGTTTAAAGTCCAGTTATTGGTTTGCCTAAGACACAAATCAAGCTTTGAAATTATGTACATATGTTTACGTTTAATTACTTATAAACATTCTTTTACTTTTTAACACAATACTTTCTATTCAACAAATACTAGTTAATAGAAAAAGAACAGATGGCTTGATTCTTAACCCTTAAAGATGAAAGAACATCTACTTATATCCCAATTTAATTATATTATAGATCAGCGGTTGGTCGACGAACTTCTTGAATCATCACCCCAAATATTTATGTCAAACTTGACTTGTTAGTGAAGAGCAAAAAAAAGAAAATAAAAGGTCAATAGAATACAAAACTTTTAAGTAAGGTGAGTTTACCCCATAATGAAGCAAAAAAAAAAAAACAAGTAAGCAGGCTCTAGTCGAAATACCCCGACTCGACGATACCCTGAAAAGAAAACTTAGCAAAGCCTTATACCACTCAAAGCCAGAACCGGTTGGGAATTCTAAGGCAGGGCAGGTCAAAAATACCCCATAGTGAAGCCAAACAAAAATCAAAGAATATAAAATTTTAAATATATAATTTTGAGTCATTACCATAACCCCCAGAAATTTCACTTCTTCCCCACCGCTCTTATAGATTAATACACAAAGAAAGTAAACCTTTTCTTATAATGCATATCGAAACATTACCAATAATGCAAAAAAAAACGAACTTATTTCGTTTTACAATAGATTTCAACAATTATCTTCATTAAAAGTGAATACTTTGTTTTGAAAACAACAAGAATATAGTTTTAAAACTATGGAAATAGAAAAGTTTGCCGATTGAAGTTCTTGTTATAATTAATTATATTTTTTAAACTATTATTATTATTATTATTATTTTTTTTTTTTTTCGACTGTACCTAAATTTTAATATGTAAACTAATTAATATATAGATTTAATCATATCTATGTTTTTATTATAATCGAACTTCCATAAAAAGAACATTAAAAAAAAACAAAGTTTTATATTCCGAATTCGTTTTCAGAACACTGTAATTTGGTTCAATCAAAATCATTAATGAATCAATCATTGAAAATTACGAGTTTTCTGCTTAAGAAAGTTTTTTCGTGTCCCCTTGATATTCGTTATATGTTAGTTCGAGTTCGAAAATATCTGAAAATAGTTGCATTCATGATATCTTAAAAATATTAAAAATTAACATTTTCTACATCACACAAACATTCAGCAAGATGTACGAAAATGTTCGAATTTGTCAATTTTTCATTGGGCAAAGCAACCGAAACGAAACGAAAATGTTTGACAGCCTAGATGACAACGCTTGTCAAAAACTGACAACTCAAACTAATCATTTCAATTGGTTGCTGGCAGCAGTCTTGCTTGTTGTTGTTGTCGTTGAGATCGCGTCGAAACGCGTGCCAAACTCATGAGTTTGAGTTTTTTTTGTAAGGTGGTTCCAACCCCAAAACCGTGACGATGACGATGACTATGACGATCCGGAACCGATCTGTATATAGAGAGTTAAAAGATGACGCAGCGTTTGGCAAACAACAAATAATATTTTTTTTATGATTAATTCTTTTCGTTTGACAAATTTGCGCGTCCATCAAATTAAATAAATATATATAATTAATGTGCCTATCGTCAACTCGAATTAGTTTTTGGGGGTATTGCAGTGTGTTGTTTGTGTTGTACTTACGATTTTTTTTTATTGCCTGACCTTTCACCCCAAACGACCCGACGAAGCCGCAAACAATTTTACGACTGTGACAACAACAAACACACAAGTTCAAGCACTTGATGAACATCAAAAACATTTGGGTTTTCTTTTCTCTCTCTGTTTTTTCGTAGTTAAATTGAACGCTATAAAAATGTCTAATTGTGTGTGTGTTTTTGGCAAAAGTCAACAATTGAGTACCTAATTGATTCACACTTTCTTTTTGTTGCTGGCTGTAAAACAAGATGTATTCTTCTCGCCAAAGATACGAATCTGAATGGGTTTTGATTTTAAGGGTTTTAGGTTTTTTTTGGCGTTGGTTTGACTTTGATTAAATCTTTA
The DNA here is from genome assembly GCA_035044465.1 of Scaptomyza tumidula. Lineage (NCBI taxonomy): Eukaryota > Metazoa > Arthropoda > Insecta > Diptera > Drosophilidae > Scaptomyza > Scaptomyza tumidula. Next base: position 233,471 of record JAWNNW010000595.1, on the reverse strand, counting down.
CTGCCCAGGCATTCGGTCTAGTTTTAAATTACCAATACACTCCAACTGAAACGATCAGTTTTGTTAAGTTACCAAAGAACCCTAATTACAAAAAAAAACGGGGTCTCTCTCTCTTTAGATGATGATGAAGCACATCTGTCCATATAATTACAAGGGGGGGAATAGAAAGAAAGAAAGAGCCTAGACATAGACAATGAGTAGATAATGATGATGTTGTGATGTCAAAACATCAACAAACATTTTGACTGAGTGACGGATGACGGCGCGTGAGGATCACAAGTCAGAGAGTCAGAGAGTCACTTGTTGCATTGTTCTTTGATTTGTTTTGTTTTGTTTTGTTTTGGGTTTCCCTATCCATTTCATTCATTCATTCGTTCATTCGGTAGCCAGCTATCATTATTCAAAACCCAGCACGCATATCACTCTATTAGCCATAACAGAATGAGAAACACACAACAAACACTTGACATTGGATCACTTAACACGAGCTGAAGCTGCTGCATCATTGAAGGATTAGTCAACCATTTGATAACCCCTTAAAAGAACTGCTGCTGTTCGGATACGCTGCTCTTTTTTTTCTTCTTGCTTTCTGTTGCCTTTGGGCAAACAATGACGTTTAGCGCCAACAGTTGACTCTTGGCACCTGCACCCTCGACAAATTCCCATGGGCTGAGCCTGCTCTTTGTGAGCATTTGACAAATAACTGTTGATAGGGAACAAAACGAGAGAATCACACGACTTTAAATCGTTTATTGCGAAATTATTGCATTAAAAAACTTTGCTCAACAAATATTTATTTCATTTTTATTTCATTTTCGACAACAAACTATTTTTATACCCCGACTACTTAAAACTTCTACTTTAACTTCTTGTCTCTCTCTATTTTTTTAGTAAGTTCAACTTTCTATGGGGCGTAATCGTCATTTAGACACTCATTACTCATGTGTCGACGCATCCATCAGCACAATTAACAGTTAACAATTAGCCAAACTAAACCAAGGAGAACCCAGCGCAATGTGGGCGATTTCGTAGGGAACTCAAATGAAACCGTATTCGTTTGGACTACACTTGGAAAAAAAACTTAAGTTTAAGTTAAACTTAAACATGTGTTTTTAGATAACTTCTTAATGATTGAAATAATTTTGTATAAAAAATATTTCTATTCACAATTATAAATATTAAAAACTTCTTTATTAAATTAAAGTTACTAAAGGAAAATTTTAAATAAAATTATTTTAATATGCCAAAAATGTATCGGTTACTTAAAAGAAATCAGTTCTTAACTTAAATAAATATATATTCATAAAACTTTATTGACTTATAAGTAGAAAAATAATATAAATGAGGCCGAAAAATCTTAATTTAGATTTATATATAAAAAATATATTTTCATTTATTAAATTAAATATGTTCTTATCATACATTAAAATGATCTAACCATTTTAAATGATTTTTAAACTATAACTTTACAATAACGAACAAGAACTTTTTATATAAAAAAGTATATTATCAAAATAAGATATGCAAATTTTTATGTGCCATTATATTTATGTACCAAGTAAACTCTTTTTTTTCAATGCAGTAAAATGTCCCACAGTATTCTTTAGATATTGAAATCCTCTTAAAAAGGTTTTAAAATGTTTTATTTGTACTGGATAACTCCCATATTCTATACACATCAGAAACATTTACGTTGTCAACTAACAAACTTTTTGCACTTTGATGAGCTATTTTTTGCTCAGTGTAAGTAGCTGCACGTAAATAATAAACAAATTACAAACATGCAGTAGTAGTTGATTATTTAAAGTTGATATTTGGTGGGCTTCATTTGTGTAGTTTGTAGTTCGTAGTTCGTTGTAGGTTGTATAAGGTAAATGCGCCTGTTTTCCACTGAATTTAATTAGCGACCTCGAATGAAATAAATAAACGGAGGTGGATGCGGTCGCTTGGACGCTTCGCTGACTTTTCTTTCTCTCTATCTCTCCCACTCTCTCTCTCTTCTCATACCCTGAACCCATGGAACAGGTAAAAAAGGGTATACCGGTTTTGTGCAAAACTATGTAGCACATAAAAGGAAGCATTAGGTATGTATTTTATTGATAAGCATTAAGAGCAGAGATATATCCATGCCTGTCTGGATGAGACTATGAAAGAGTATGAGAGATAGAGACTAGGAACATAACTTCTCCTAAGCCATAGGTAGAACCAAACCATGTATTACAAAGTCATTGAGCAGAACAAGTTTGTTTCAGATTATTGAAAGCTTTTCCCGTTTTCGACACACACAAATAATCAACAACGTTTTCGATACACACAAGTAACCAATAACAACTAAATCTTGAATGTGGAAAAATTTAAAGTTATCTGTTTAGAGATAAGGAAGATTCAAGTAAAGTCCTCAAGCATTGCTCAAGTATTCCGAGCATGACCGCATGTGTAAGGTCTAAGGTAAGGGTATCTTCTAGTCGCGCTCGACTCGACTAGAGCCTTCTGTCTTGTTCGCTCTGTCTTCGTGTGCTTCTTTGATCGCTGTGCGACTTTCAAGCGGCTGTCCGACATTTCGTCACTCATCGTTGAGCAAATGCGTATTCCTACCTCTTCTTTCCCCCTTTTGTTTTGTTTTTTTGGTGTCTTCGTCGGGATCTTGGCAACTAAGCTGCTAGCTAGCTGGGTTTATCGGTCGGCTCAGATCTGTCCGAGTTGAATTATTTAAATTAATAAAATATGCTAAAATGTGTTACAAGTGTGCGAGAAATATGTTTGTGTTATGCATCCAGTGGTATGGTCTAATGTAATAGATCATATAATTAAAAGAATTATGGTGGAAACGGTCAAGAAAACAACAACAAAAACAACAACAAAAAAACCCCTCTACGCTCTACAACTACAAACTAATAACAATAACAAACAATTGCGACAAACAATGGCAAATAATTTTCCAAATATGTTTTAGCTACTTTTATGTTTCGGGTCTCTTTCCTTTTCCGTTGAGAGAGCACTCACCAGAAGATGATTTAGGGTCAAGACGGGTCTTGAATCGCTTTTTGGCTTTTTTGGAAAGTGCCTTTGCATAATTTCCATATATACTACTTTTGATGGATGTGACCCGAATCAAGCACAAAATTTACGAAATGAAATAATATTAGACAATAGCAAAAACGTGACTAGTTAGTGTTAAACTTCCTCACGACACCTTTTACCAAAGACACCCTGATCATACACTATTTATAAAAAACTATTTAAAATTATCATAAAAGTCTTAGAAATATTTACGTTGTTTTTGATAACGAAACTTTTAGGTTCCCAATGTCAAAAGGCTGGACAGTAAATCAATTCAAACAACTTTTGAATTTTCCAACCTGTGCATAATATATTAAAAATTTACATATTTCTATTGCAATTTTGAACTCTTCTTTTAAAATAAAATGTCAAAAATTCATCCAAATTATACATTTATACCATACATTTTAAAAATGGTTAAATAAACAAAAATATATTGCATTAAAGAAAATTTATTTTATAATTTTAAATGGGTACCTTAAAATGGTATTTAAACAAAATTATTAAAGAAAGTTGTTTTGAGACATACAAAAAAGTTGATTATTGCATAAACGTAGCCCAAACAACAAATTAAATAATTTTATGACTTAAATTCATAAGTTAATAGTTTTTATATTTAAATAAATATGTTCCACTATAGAATGGTATAATTCCTTAACTATTAATTTTTAATAAAAAAGCTTTAAGCATTATTAACATTTATGTGAATCAAAGTGTTAACAAAAATATGCCTTCTTTATTTTTTTAAATTAAAAAACTATGATTGGTAAAAACTCAGCCAAACAAACATTGCTGTGATATCAATTTAAACACACCATTCACCATATTCTATTTGCATATTTGCGTTTTAAATACATAATATACATACACATACATACATACATATACATACAACATGTCAGTGTAGAAGGCCCTGAGAGTCCTTTTGTCCTTCCTGCGTTTGCTGCTGACCGCAATCGTTGGCTGTGTCAAGTGTGAGCAAACAAAAGAACTGGGAAAGTGCCACTAATTACAATTCCCACACACACACAGAGAGGAAGAAGCACATTTGCATCTGCTCTTTCGAAGGGAGGAGTGGGAGGGGGGGGAAAAGATGATGTTAACTTGTTGGCAATGTCCTTGTGCAGCTGCATTATTCAAGACACAAAGATGTTTGCATAGACTCGGACTTGGTTTCGATTTGTTTGTAATGCTTGTTAACTTATCGATATCGAATTTCTCTCTTGGGCGAATTGCATTTGACCTTTTTGTTGAAACAAAATCGATTTTATTCAATTGTGTCTGTCCTAGTTGGTTGGTTGCTTGGTCTAGACCTGTGGCTTTCATGTCACCCGGCCGTGACCACACTGTCCACAAAACATCATCATGTGTCTCATTCAGTTCGTGTTGCTCGATGATTTCATTTGCACGACTCGATTCGAGACTGGGTCAGGCCGTAAGGATATCACAACAACAACAGCAACTACTACCTGTTTTATTTCTACGGCCTAGTATCTAGTATCTATCTACTGTGCTGTGCTGTGCGTGTTTCTTTGTCAACACGTGTGTAAGTCGCTTTTTGTGTGCTGCTTTTTGCTGATATTTTAACGTACACTTAAAAAAAAAGAATGTTGACATAGCTTATTACTCATAAATCATAATGAATTCGATCTAGGACCCTCTGTTAATAAAAATAATAACATATTTATTCACTGAAGTTCACAGTTTCAACTTTAAGGCTGAATCGTACTTATTGAACACTTACTTTCAAAAAAAAATGGGTAAATATTATTCCACAAAGTTGAAAACCTATTTGCAAACTTGATCCCATAGGTAGATTAGTAAAATAAAATATCAGTGTATTTTAATATATTTTTCTACGCTCCTAAAGTTTTTTTTAAAAAATTGCTTTAATAATTTTTAGTTTTTTTTTTTATTATTTGGTTCTTATCTCTCTACAATACTAATTCTTTTTTGTTTGACTTCTGATCCCCATTTAAGAATTATTTATAAGTATATTAACGATTAGTGACTTAGCTTTAAGCCTTTTTTTTTTTTTGAACTGGTAAATTTAACATTTTAATTTTAGTAACCCCATATTTTTTTCTGTGTAAAAATATTTAGAGGAAAAGACACGAAATCGAAAATTGAACAGAGACATTGAGACCAACTGAAAATTCACACGCATAGGAACGAAACAAATAGTGACAGGCATTGGCATAGATACTGACAATTCGAAGGAGAGGGAAAAGGGAAAGGGAACAAGGGGGCAACATTAGCTGGGACAGAGGTCGCTTGATTTTCACCTGCGCCGGTGGCCACGACGTCATCACTGAATATGGCTGTCTGTTTCAAGTCAAAGTCAGAACAAGAACGAGAAGTAGAAACAGGTGAAACGCGTCACCACAGAGTGCTTGTTCTGGGTTCGGGGTTTTTCTGTGAGTTTTTCCCATTTTCCTCAGCCAATTGTCCAGTTCCAGCTCGGTTCAATTTAAGGCTACTTATATGGTTGGGTCATGTTAATTTATAGCTAAAATTTTGAACAAAATTGCGTAGGATAAAAGTTAAAAGCATATTTCACAATTTTCAGATATTTTAATTTTTTTAATTTTTGGTTTTTGTTGTCGTAAAACATTATTGAATAATTATAGAAATTAATAATTAAGTTGTAAGCATAATATAAATATATTTAATCTATTTTTATTCTATTTTGTAGCCTTTATAAATTCTTTTATATTTTCACGACTTCGATGAAAACTCTTAATCAGATTTCGTTTACAATTTTGTGTCAAGAAATATTTTGCTTCATTGGAATCCTCGTTTTTCGAAATAGAAGAATTGTTTAGGCTATATAAAGCTTAGATTTGAAGGAACGAATTATAAGTAAAAATATTTTAAAACAATATTTGCTTATATTGAAATTGTAGTATGTTTGCGTTAAGCGATTGTTAACTTGTTATTAATTATCTTTAATTTATGGTTCAAAAACGTACAGGAACAACATTATTAAACGCAGTGAAGTAATTATTTATGATTGTTTTATAAATCGTTTTTGCTGCATTCGGGCCTCTGAATTATTACTAACTGTATGTTGTTGCGGGTATTTTAAAATTCAGTTGAATTTTCTGTGCTGCGTGCGGATGTTTATTATGCGTTGGCGTTCCTTATTTTTATACCCAGAACCCATTGCAATTGGTTAAAAAGGGCTTAATGGTTTTGTGCAAGAGTATGTAACAGATGGAAGAAAGCTTCTTCCTGATACATAGTCTTGATAGGCATTAAGAGATTCGATGAAGTCATGAGATTTTGAACATTAGATTTTGATCGATAACAATAAAAACTTGGATTTAGAAAACTTGGAAATAACATTTGAAATTAAAGATGATATAGTGAAAAGCTGTTAAGCTTTTATTGAAAATTAGTGAGAAACACCGGAGATATGGAACATTGAAGTTAAGAAAACTAAACTTAACTTGGAAGCACGCGTTAATTTTAGGGTTCAGGGTATCTTATAGTCGATATTTCTTAACTTGTTTCATTTTGCGTCTTGACTAAATTGACGATTGGTTGGGCTTATGTCTAGGTGAAGTTAAGGTTCAAGATTGATGATGAACTCCTTAGCTTTGCTGTATTGGATGGAGTACACGCATGCGAAACAATTAGCTCGGAAATGGATTTGGAATGGAATGGAATTGATGTGGTATATACGGAACGTATGCAGTTTCCCGTTTCTGCCACATCACTCTCTGCTCGCTAATCTGACCTCCCCCGCGCTGATCATCATCATCGTCATCGTCATCGAAATCGTATGGCTTGAAAGCACACAGCCGACGGACCGGCAATTAATCTCTTTGAGTAAAAAGCCGCCCCAGTACCTCTGAGTATTAGTACTCAGTGTCCAGTTTTACGGGCTTGATCTGCAGCTGCAGCTGCCCCAACGTCACACTTCAATCAGACAATAAAAAAAATCTTCGAATGAAAGACAAAGACAGCGAGAGCGAGGGAGCGAACTGTTCTGGGCGGCGGATTTTTGAATGTGCGAAAAAAATTCGCAGAATCACTTTAAGTGAAGTGAAGTTCATTCTCAGGTAATCTGGCAAATGAATAATTAATCGCGCTCTATAATTAACGGTCTCCCTCAATTGCCAACTTGCAATTCGTGCTGACCAACCAACAAATAAATACGAAGTTAAAATTCTGTTTAATATTAAACAACGTCCAGCTTCAGGGTCAGTATTCATTCATTCATGTGCAATTTGAAAAATGATTATTTTGTGTATATATATCCCTGAATCTGACGGAAGTCATGAAGGCACACAACTTAATTTATTCTGGGAACACAATTTGAATATTTTTGGATAGTTGCAATTTGTTCTGCTTGCGTAGGAATTCCAACGAACCTATTCTCGTTTAATTTTTAAAGCCATCAAACCATTAAAATTCGATAGAAAAGGGTAGGAACAAGTTGTAGAAGCATTGGTAACAGACAGAAGGAAGTATATTTGACATAAACATTATGTATTTCTGTCAAGATCAAGATAAGCTTTTGTATAAATGACCAGAAGAAGTGTATTGTGTTTGATCGATGACAAGGATAATTTTGTATCGTTAAATCAATTATCGATACCACTAAAATTCAGAATTTAAACAATTTAAACTTCCTTTTGTATTTGATCGATAATAAGGGTAATTTGTATCGATAAATCGGTTATCGATATCACAAAAACTTAGAAGTTAGAAAATTAACTCTTTGTGGTGTATTTTATCGATAACAAGGATAATTTTTTATCGATAAGTCGATTATCGGTTTCAATAACAAACACAAAAGTTATCGTATAATAATTTTTACAAACGAATTTTTTTTGTTCATCTAAGTTAGCGGTCGGGGAACTTTTTTAATCATTACCTCAAAATATTTTTTTAAGTTGACTTTACCCCATGGCGAAGAGCAAAAAAAATAAGTTAAAAAGGTTTACAGAATAGCAAATTAAAAATATATACTATTTAATCAGTAAAATATTTTTATGTAAGTTGATATAATTATGTCATTCTCACTGGGTTGTAGATGGGTTGAAACAAAAAATATGCACAAAAAATAGTCATTTTACTTAATACATCAAAATCACCCTCCTTTGCGATTCTCAAAAATGCAAGTAACTCATGAAGGAATTTGACCTTATTAGTTAAGTGTGCTATAAGTTTGTGTGAGTGTGTGAATGTTTTCGAGCTATTCAAAGTTCTCTTATCGTATCTCTCTCTCTTTCCCTCTCTCTGCTCTCTCTAATATTAAAAATATATACTTTTTACTCACAAAAGTTTCTTTTTACCCCCAAACAATTAATTTTTACCCCATTTGGGGTAAGTTACTTCGGTTCCCCGACCGCTGATTTAAATTGATTTGTTTAAGAGTATTTCCTTGTCCTATTATGGAAATGTGTGTTCCTCTTAAGCCTTCTAATTTTGAGTAAGAAATTTTAATACACCCTTTAAAATATGCATAACTATTTTTTTTTCTTGTATTTGTTATTATACCTAGCAACAATGATGTCTGCGGGCTAAATAAAAGATACATTTAAGAGGCAAAAGAGTCAAGTAATTAAACCTTAGCAAACGCATTAGTAAAATGCCGTTTCCCTCGTTAATGATTGTGCCCAGTGTTGTCTGCTTGAAATACAGTTTTTCTACCCAAAAAAACAAAAAAAAAATATACGTTTACCATTTTACTTGTTTATGCATACATTAAGAGGCATAATACACGGTCGCTAACATAGAAAATTGTTTTAATACAAAAAAAACCTATATATGTATATATACACGTATATGAGCATATGTATGTCTATGCTATTTATTATAATTGTTAATTTATGCAAACAACTTGAAAATGTAATTTTTTCGGGCTATTATTAATTTGATTAGCCAATGTGAAGCCGGCGGCTTGCTTCAAATCGCTTACAGATACATTTACAGATGCAAAGATACATTTTATATATATGTAAATTTAAAATTTCGATTTGTAAGTTATAGTATATAATAAGTGGAAGTATTGCAACTCTTTGAAATATTTCATTTTCTTTTATTTTCTGTTTAATTTTTTCTTTCCAATTTGTCACTTGATGTTTTTGTCGACTTCTCATGTCACTGTGACAAATATGTCTTTTTCATTCTGCACTAAAAACAGTTATCATCAAGATTGAGTATTATTCAAACAGTCAACACGGCCGTATCAAACTGGTTTAGTTTGCGAGCTAAAAAAAATAAAACAAAAAACCAAAATTATACACCTCGTTTGCCTCCGTAAGTAAGTCTGTATTAAATATTGCCACTGATTATTGTTTCAGTTCTGTACTGGTTTTTTTGTTCTGTTTAAGCGCGTAAGTTTACGGAAGTGTTATGTGCTGTTTACGCCTCCGGACCCGCCCAGCCCCGCCTTGCCCACAATTACCAATTGGTAAAACCTGTTCGCTGTTCGCATTGTTAACGTCATTAGTTAGTGCCACATTTTGGATCATCTCATATGATGATGATATTTTCATACTTAAAGATGTCATCGGGATTCACAAACAAAAAAGATGAAAAAAAATTGAACTCAATTCTTTTGGCATTATTTTTATTATATTTAGTATTTATATTGAGAATAATATCATCGTGTCTTAAAAATAAGTTCAATATTAATATTTTTAATATTTTTCTTCAATTTCTTAAGTTGTTTAAGTGACAAAAAGTATTAAAAAATTAATTTCAATATCATTAATTTTTTCTTATATTTATTTTACGTACTTAAAAATCATTTATTTTTTTTAATCATGAAATTAAGTTAAATCATGATTAAAAATACTTATTTCAATTTAATTACAATCAAGCCTAAAATACTTAAACAAGCCTATAATAGTAAAAGCCAAGTTTGTGGCTGCATATAAAAATAGATCATGATATCATGGACCAACCAACCAACGTATAGCTAGTTACCAAACAAAGACAAGAATATTAAAAGACAGAGAAGGCGAGAGAGAGGCAGAGAGAGAGAGAGGGATAGTTAGATATGGCGGCACATAAAAATCGCACACAAAATAAGTAGTTTGAGTTGAGTGTTTTGTGTTCAACTGAGTTTTAGTTGCCAATTTAGTGACACAAACAAATAAAAACAATAAAAAAAAATATTTGAATATTGTGCGATGCGATGTGGTCTGGTCCGGTCCGGTCCGCAAACAATGAACTGGCTGGAGCATAGTGAGAGCGCTATTAAAAATGATTATTGGCCCATCTTCATTAAGATTCAAGCCAACATGCATAAATTTTGTGGCTCCAGAGACGCGATTTATCGAAAACTTAGCGAACTTTGCTTTAATAAATGCGTACTTTAATCTAATTTATTGCTATTGCTAACAAACTATAACATGCGAGTAGAGAGTTGAAATCTTTAGAATCGGTTTTTATATAGATGTGGTGATCTTCTCTTACCTGTTGCTGTTGTTGGTGTTGGTGTTGGTGTACTACCAGTTCGTCGCCGTCTTCGTCGTTGTTGTCTTGTAAGTCGTTCTCAAAGGCGTTGCTATGCGGCAGACTGACGTAATTCACATCCAAATGGGACAGGGAACTTTCCTGCACTTTACGCGTATTCATCACCACGCTAAACGATTCTTTTTCTTTAGCATTTGATTTCAATGATTTCGATTGATTTTTGTTTTAACAAGCCAAAACACTTTTTCACTTATCCAATCAATCGTATGATCTTAAACTTAGCTACGAAAATCGGTAAGAAAATAAAAAAGGTTTCCTTGCTTAAAACTCTACTGCGATGTCCGTCAGAAAAATTACTTTGGTTGATTTAAAATAGGATAAAATCTGATATAGTATAATTTTTCTATCTTTTCTTACTTTTGTAGTTATATGTCAAAACAAATTTGACCAAATTCCTAATAGTTATTTCTTAAACTTTTTACATCTAAGATTTGTTAGTTTGTTGAAAATAATTAACTGTTATACAGTCACACTGGTCACACTTTTTTAACCAGTTGTTAAAGTTACAGATTCGGTTAGCAGAAATAATTTACTATCTGAGAAAAATGATTTAAAATAAACTATATAGAAAACTTGAATGTCTAACGAATCCTTTTCTGTAAGAATCAGAAAATCTGTCAAGTTATTTAATTTGTGGAAATCAACTTCAATACTAAGCAATATTTTTTATTTCTACAGTTTACAAATCAGAAATTGTAATATCAATAATAATAAAATAATAAAGAAATAGTAAAATTAATAAAGAGGATATAACAATGGCTATACAAATTATAGAAGCCCATCGCAAATATAATAAAATGTGCTAAGTAATTATATGTAAGTGTTGCACCTTTACACCTTGCTTGGTAGACAGGAAAAGCACTTTGAAGAAAATGCGGAAGCTATTTAAGCAGCAATGCTGCAATTCGTTAGGGCGCCAACAAAGTGCCGTTTGTGGCAGATAGAGAATGAGAGGGGGGTGGTAAGTAGAGGCGCGACGTTAGCCTGATTTCTGTAGCACCTCTTGACATTATAAACTTTTAACGAGAAACCACCGTCTCGGGAACATACAAAAGCAAAAGCCAGCGGGCCAAGTTGAGCGAGAGGTGTTGCTGCTAGATGTTGGTTAAGTACAACTGGCAGCAGGTAAAGGTAGCTGGTAGCTGTTAGCTGGTAGCTGTTAGCTCCTGCCCCAAAGGTAAGAAAATGTTGGATGTTGGGTGGCACTCGAGGCAGGAGCCAAGCTGCAGTAGTTGTGGGGGGACGAGGAAACATCTGCTAACTGCCGGACCGGGAGCATATTGCGGTGCCGCTTGTTCAAACAATGCCTCTTACTGTACTACGGAAAAAGCCAACACGTGAAAACGGGGTTAATAAAGTTTGAACACAAACACACACACACACATAACTCTAACAAGGGGTTGCCAAGGCTCTTTGAAGTGTACTCATAACTTGGATTTTACACGGAAAAACAAATATGATCAAATTTATTGCATTGTTACTTAAGTTCTACAAAAGTTAAGAATGAATGTAGTTTTCAAGTATTTTTAAACTTCATTTATGATTTATTAAGAAGTTTCAAAATCTTTTTAACTAGGAACATATTTTTAAAACTCAACCGAAAATTGTGTCAAACTTGAAAAGCGACTTTTATCGAAGTTACGCATTTGTACATATTATTTAATATATCTCAATAAATTTTGATCTATATTTTGTACTTTTTAAATAAAGAAAAGAATCATACGACAGTTCCTAAAAAGTGTTAAGAGTCGAAATAAAACTCTAATCGACTTAAAAACTAATAAATTTACATAAATATTGCAATTATTGTGTGATTTTTAAAATTTTCTTAATTTTTATACTTGGCTAAACAATATTAACTTGCACTCAAAATTGATGATTTCGTCTTTTTGTTAATAAAAATTGTAATTTTTTCCATTATTATTAAGTTTGTGGATTAGTTAAGTTAATTTTTGTGGTGAAAAGTATATATATCCCTATAAAAAGCAACGATTTCTTAATTCAAGCGTAAGTTCTATTAAATAAGTAGTTAAATTACAGAAAAAAAGTATTTTCAAAGCAGAATGTTGTGAATAATGTTGATGTACAAACATTCTTCAAGCCACTAATCAATTATCATATACTCTTATTTTATTTTCAGTGTATGGGCTTGCAGGAGCTATAGGAGCTTTATGCCGCATCAATTTGCCAAGAGTTGCACACGTAACACGGAACTCCGTGTCAACACGTTCTCGCTCTTTCACTCTTATCACTGTCTCGCTCTTTCGCTCCCTCTCTGACTTATGGTTTGATTATGAGCCTGGTTGACTCTCGCCAGGTGTCGTTGACTGCAATGCGTTCTCATTGTTTTGTAGCAGCAGGAAAAGCTATGCAAATTTGCATTTGGCCTGGTTTATAGTACAACTAGTTGCCAGTTGCCAGTTGCCAGTTGCCAGGGTTGAATGCTGCTGAAGCGCAATTTAACTGTGCCAAATACACATTTGATTGCGTGCGATATCAATCCAGCATTAAAAATGTTCTGTTTGGCAACGAATCGAAATAAATCAAATATTTATCCAAATCGGTCAAGGGTAACTTGGCAGATAATGCTGCTTTAGGCAACTATCGGTCAGCAGCTCAAGATATTTGTAACGAGAAGTAGAAAAGAGAAATGCAAAAACGACAGAAGAATCTTTTTTTTCTCATGTCCTTAAGATAATTGTTTATTGAACTGCTTTTATATATTTTTTTATTTACTTTTGCTTATTTGTAATAGTTATGATATTGAATTTAGAAAGCTTTTCCATAGCAATAAAGTATTAACTATCTTGAATATAATTGTTAATAAGAAATTCCAAGGTAAAGCTCGACTAGGAAATACTCTGAACCCTCTCAAACCTACCAATGAGCTAATGCATATATATATCCGGTGTTCCTTAGGCGATTTTTATAAACGTTTAACACACTTAATAGTTGCAATATTTTGTATCGACAGTTTCGAAAACAACTTTCAAGTATTCCAAATGAAGCACTCAAAAGTTATCGATAACTTATACGAATCGAAAACGGGCAGACTTATCGTTAATTTGAAACAAACTTAATCTGTCTACGGCTTGGAAGATCTTATCTCAGACGGAGAAACGTTCATGACTTCATCTACTCGGCTGTTGATACTGATCAAGAATATATACATATATATGTACTTTATGGGGTCGGAGATGCTTCCTTCTTTACCCTTTTTAACCCTTTTTAAAGTAAATTTTGTTTTTTTTTGTTTTAAATAAATTTTTTAAGAGAGTTTAAGTAATGTTGGTCTTTGGTGAGGCTTTGTTTAAGAACATTTCGTTCTTATTGAATAAATTTAAAAATGTTTAGCTGAGCTTAAGAAAGATCTAGCTTAAAGCAAAACTGATTGATTTTCATTTTAAAAAGCTGATTTTTTTTAAGAAGTCTTTTGTTAAGGCATTCTTTGCGTTAATCATTATGGATTGTTCAAAGTTTTGACTTTGTTAAAGAAAATTTTTGGTTTTTAATTATATAAAATATTAATTTAGGTATTGAAGTACATATTGTGCTTAGTTTGAGAACTATGCTTGACATTTTTTTCTAGTTTTGCCAACGTTATATTTTGTTGTACCAACTTTCAAAACGTTCTGAATTTCCGCTCGTATTTTTGCTTAAGGCTCGAACTTTGCAAATGAGGAATTAAATATTAAATAATTGTTTGTGTAAAGTGTATTGACACGCCTAGAATTCTAGGCTTATGGGCATGTTCGTGTGTGTGTGTGTAGTTAAATATGCTAGAAGGCAAACTTTTATATGTATGTATGTACATAAGTATATGTATGTATGTATGTTTGTAGGCAGGCATTGAGGCTACTTGACAGCAGCATCATTGATTTTTCATTTTTTCCTTCTGTGTGTGTTTTTTTTTTTTTTGTTGTGTGCTTTTTATTTCCTTCTTTCTTGGGTTAGGTTCTCCTTCTCCTTGCCTCTTGCCTTAGCTTCAATTACGTTTGTTGGCAAGCACGTGCAATCTTACATATGTACATATGTATATGTATGTATGTATGTATGTGCGTGTTTTTGTGTTTGTTCTTTGTGTGCTTTTGCGTGCTTTGAGCAACAACAGCAACAACAACAGCACGCGCCGGCACAACAACAAAATATAAACTGAATTTTCAGTTTAATTGCAGGACGAGCGAAAGGAAAAAACGAAAGAAAACAACAACAGCAACATAAATCAAAACGAAACGAAGCAAAGATAATAATAAAAAAAAAATTGCAAAGCGCAGCAATTGTGAAAAAGAAAATCTGTTCCAAAAGAAAATCAATTTGTGTTGAGTAAAAACTTGCTGATACTCTTTCTTTAGGATTGTTTGTTTGTTGTTTGTTATTTGGCTTTTACATAATTGAACGTCAACACACACGCGCTTAACTTGGCTTTAAGATGGGAATATTGGCTGGCTCATTCGCTAATGATTTCCCCGGGGTTTGTGCAACATTCACTTATCACCACATTATTTTATATATATATCTTATTCTTTCTTTTCTTTTACTTTACTTATTTAATTTATTTTTCTTTTTTGCCAAACCGAGTTGGGCCGACTGGAGCCGAACTTCGAGGCCAACACACACACACACACTTACACTTGTGCAAGTTGCAACTTGAAGCAGATCGCGAGGGGGGGGGCGGGTGCTCGCGGGGCTGTTGTTATGCTTGACTTAAACACATTTCTTTTCTCTCTCTTTGCTTTAACTTAATTTTTAAGCATAGATTTTCAATTCATTTTTTTTCTTTCTTTCTGTGGGTCAACTCGACCCTGAGCGGGCTGAACGGGAGGGTTGCCGTTGTTTTTTTTCGTTGTTGTTGTTGTTGTTGGTTTGGGGGCAAGAGAAAAAAAACCCAAAGCACACACACACACACACACGCACGCAACGTTTGGTATCTCAGAGAGGCGATAGATACAAACGCGATGGCGAAACGCTGGCAACTAATTTGGGTGACGCTTGCCACACTTGCCACACGCTGCCGCAGCTGGGCTGTCTTGCGTTCCACACACACACTTCCAGGCTTCCAGTTAGCCAAGTTAACAACCCCACCACGAAACACATAAAGCTTTTCCTTTTTCCTTTAACGGCATCAGGAACTTTCCTTAGCTTTTCCGAGCACGCGACCTATCCCAAAGCTTTTCTCTTGGCTTGGCTTCCACACACACACACACTCACACACACAGAGAGAGTGTTCCACTGCGCAGTGTTGATTGTGCGCGTGGCATGCAGCAGCAGCAGTAGCAGCACGTGCCACACTATCTCAGTTCAGCTGTCCCTACAATTAACCCATAACCCCGTTTACCCCCCCAACCCCCTCCCCACTCCTAACCAAACAAACAATTCACCTGCTTAAGTATTCAAATCTTTTGACCATCTATTCCAAAAAAAAAAGTCAGCGAGAGAAGTTTTGTATTCAAAGTTAGCTGACTTTTGGGTGCATCTGAACCCAGCAACAACAACAACAACAACAACTTAAGCTTCTCCCTCTTCTTGGCCCCTTTCTGCCGGTGCAAGCGAACTCTCTTTGCGTGTGGTCCAAGTCAGTAACAACAACAACAACAACATTGCTGCCTTTATTGACTTTAGTATTACAAATAGGTTTTTGGGTCAGACCAAGACACACTAACACTAACACACACACACACACACACACACATGTTACAGTTAGCCAGATTTGTTTGCGCATTGAATTGCTCGAAGCGCAAATAATTTTTGCAATTGCACCGTCGCTTACCCCATCTCCCATCCCCCAACCCTTAACCCTCCATTCTCTTCACCCTTTATGCTCAATCCAGCTTATAATTAGTTTGCCTTTTGCAAATTGATTGGCTAATTGAACTTAACTAGAAAGTCGCGCGTTTTATGAAGAGTATTTCTTTATTAAGATCTTAATGGAGCCTAGTATTATTAATAAGTTTCAAATTTGACCTACTCATCAAAAACTTGTCGAAAAAGTCTTTAAAAAAGTACGCAACTTTGGAAACTCTACAAAACACTTTAATCGAAATTTCCACAAGCATTTTACAACACCAAAAAAAATTCTTAATTATATAAAAAATTAAAAAAAAAAATAAAAAAATGATATTTAAACAAAAATAATAATAAATCATAATATTAATACATTTTTTTTAAAAAAAGGCTCTTTTCTTAGTTATATCAAAAATTAAAGAAACAAAAAAATATATAATATTGAAACAAAAATAATAATAAATGATAATAGTAATTTTTTTTTTTTTAAAGTCTCTTTGCTTAATTTTGTACAAAATTAAAAAGCCAAAAGATAAATAACATGGAAACAAAAATAATAATATTTAAAAAAAAGTCTCTATTCTAAAAATTGTAAGTTTTAAGGAAATAAGATACAATTTTTATATTAAGGTTTTTTTTTTTGTAACAAAATATTTTGTATTGAAAAATTAACATTTTACGCTTAAGTTTGAATATTAAATATTTTTTTATCTTCGAAATAAAATATATACACAAATATAGCAACTAATCAATTAAGAAAAAAACTCACTTGAAAATCAACTATGAAAATAGTTTAATAAATATATACTTTGCGGTTTTGAACTATGAAATGAAATAAACTATATAAAAGATCTGTTGATTCAACTAAAAACATAGCTAAAAAGCAAACTGAATATGAAACATATTTAAATTTAATGCGTTCATTTCAAATTTACATAATATGATCATTTTAAAGTTTCTTTTAAAGTTCATTTAAAAGTTGAATCATATTTAAATCAACTATTTGTTCATGGTTATTCTTGATTTAACTTGTCAAGTTAAGCAATATTATATTCAATGCTTGATCACATACAAAACTATGGCTGGGTTTAATATATATATATATATATATATAATATAGTTGGATTTAATACGAATATGTTTTTTTGGTTCTAGGTTTTTCTGAGTGTACAAAAATAGCAAGCTGTGAATGGGAAAACTTCTCATACTTGAAAATAATGTACGATATGACTTTATTAAATTATTATATTAAATGGTTTTAAAGTATCTGAGATGTTAACTTAAATATTTTCATATTATTATTAAATAAGTATGAATAATATTGAAAGCCCTTTTAAAACGTCGACAACTTAAACGAACTATGATTAATGTTGATTTTTTTTTTTATAGTAATTCTTGATTTAACATCTGCAAATGTGAAGTTAAGAATTATCATATTAAATAGTTGGATTTATCGAATGAATATGTATAATATATGTAATATATAATATATGTATATATAATATATATTCAACATTTTCTTCAGACTTTTAGATTTAGCTGAGGAAACCAAACCTAAATGAAAGAAAGCGAAACAAAAAATAAAATACTTACTTTTGCACAAATATCAATGTTACAGGAAGATTTCATTCAAAGAAATAATTTCTTCATTAAATAAATACCAACTGAAAAAAAATTGTATGTATTAAATTTATATTTTGATTGGCTATTTAAAAAAAATATTAAAAAAAATCGAGCAAGTAAAAGTTTTGAAAAAAGTGAAGAAAATATGATGCACAAATATCAATATTGCTGAGGTATTTCTGCATCTAAAACGCAAACAGATTATTATATATTACAAATATGTTAACTGCTATATTGATTCTTAAACTATATCTCTTTTGTGCGTTTTATATATAAGAGAGTGTGATTTGTTTGATTGTTCATTGTTCATTGTTTGTTGAACGTTTTCGAGCATGTAATCGAGCTGGCCTGCAAACTGCATTCAACCCGAAAAAGTTTTGATAGTTTTTGGGGCTTACAAAAGGCAGTTGACGATGTCATCAAGGCAAATGCGGCACAACACCGAGAAAGAGAGAGATAGGGTGAGAGAGGGAGAGAGGGATAGGTTCTTCTAAACAATAGCGAACGATGATTTTTGGGGAGGGGGGTTGGGGGCAAAAACAATGTCAGCGTGCGCAATTTTAATGATTGCAGATATTTTAATGCGACGCTAAGCAATGCATTGTTCTCAAGCTGCTTACAAACACTTGTATCTTTGTATCTATGTATCGTTGTATCTTTTTGAGTTTTTGGATGCTGTGCTGAGTCAGCTTCAAAATGGCGCCCCTGGGGTGGTGTTCCAATGACGCATGGCATAATATCTGCATTCTGTGCAACACAGTGAGAGAGAGAGAGGGAGAAAGAGAAAGAGAAAGAGAGAGAAACATGCACTAAATACATAAGGAGTTCAATAACAATGTTTGATACATGTTTATTTATTGGTAATGCTTAAAAACCGGTTCGAAATCGAATGTGTTTTAAACAGTTAAACCAAAACCGCTCAAAATCGGTTTCTTAAGTTTTTGAATTGGTTATTAACCAACAAATTGATTGAACCGAAAGATAAATTTTGTTTTTTAATGCATTGAACCGAACCATAGGTCGAAAAAATGCAAAACTCAAATTTAAGGATTTAAGACTGTTTTAATAAAGAACCGAACCTTAAACCGGAACCGTTCACTGTATAAAAACCTAACCCAAACCACAATCTTGAGCTTAATAACTATTTTTGCAATAAACCGAACCTAAAGTCAAAACGGTTTGACAAAAATGGCAAATACTCGTCATTAAACCAGAACCAGAAGCTTTTAAATGGTTACCGGAATCGAATCGTAACCGGAATCAAACCATTAATATCCAAAAAATACATTTATATATATACAGAAAAACTGTTATGGGTATAACTGAAACCTTCGTAGGTGTTATATAACCAGGTTCATGTACCGAACCAAAAGTTCAATCGAAATCATTTATACATATACAGAAAAACCGTTATAGTTATAAGCAAAACCTCCATAGAAGTCAAATAACCAGGTTCATGTACCGAACCAAAAGTTCAATCGAAATCAATGAACATTTTTGTTAAGTTTTCAGCTGTTTTTTTGTAAGCAAAACATTTCTTTTCGTTAGTAGCTAATCTTAGCAAAATGATTGATTATCTTTGGCAAACATTATAAGCCGAATTGTTGTTAAGCATAGTTGATCCCCGTTTTGCCAACAATTAACAAACACAAACATAAACACTTAATACTAGACACTAGACACTAGAAACTAGAGGCAGAGAGTTGGATCAGTGGTTCGTTAGTTCATTGAACTTTGGTGTCATCATCCCGTTGAAAGTGTTAGGAACATAAAGAGTTTATAAGTTACTATAAGCCCGAAAAGACTCGAAAGAAGCTTAGCAATCTTTCCATTAACTTAACCAAAAACGTCTTCCAAGCCTATTTTAACTATTTCCAAATAAGTAAAACAAAAACTAATTTCAAGTTAATACCATTTTTGGTTATTATGTATCTTGGCTACTGGGAACAACTTACACATATATACAAATATAGCTTTTGTGTATTTTGAAGCAATCGTAGATTACGCTGTAAAAATGTGACAAACACAACTGTACCTGTACATTTGCGTATGAAACTTGTTCAATATGATGATCGACACCATTTTTAAAGAAGAGCGGCACTTCGTTGTTGTTGTTGTTAGTTTTGTATGCATAATAGAAAAGCCATTTACACAAACACACACACAGACACACTTACTCAGAGTACTCATTTGAATATCTGGCAAATATCTTTCCAGTCTCTTTCCTAACTTATGTTACATATGTACATTACCTTATATACATACATACTCACACGCACTCATACTTAGTACATATGTGTGTATATGTATAGTATTTGCGTGCGTTTTGTTGGAAAATACCACACAATTTTTATTTAATCATAATTAAATTCATGGTTCGTGTATCAAACAACAACAACAACATCATCACATCATACTATATGTATGAGAGCAAATCAAAAGCAGCTTGCCTTCTTTTCTCTCTCTCTCTTTTACTTAGAGTTAGTTTGTTGTTCGTATTGCTGCGCTCTCTCCCTCTCGCTCTCTCACTCCACATGAACGTGTATGTACATGCGATGTGCGCCGCAAGGTGAGCGTTCGAGCGTCGTGCGTCGATGTTCGTCTTCAGTTTGTCTGCGTGTGTGTGTTCGTCGTGTACAAAATGCTCGATCGTTTTCTATTGTCCGCACAGCGCACATGTGTGTACCGGACAAAAAAAAAAATTGAGAGCTGCTTGGCTCTTTGCTGCTCTGCTCGGCGCTGTGTGTAGGCAGCAGCGTCAGGTTGTTGTATTTGCATTAGTATAGGTGTAGGTAGACAGCCAGCAGCAGCAGCACTCGAAGCAGTTGGCTTGCCCTTGTATGTGTGTGTGTGTATGTATTGGCCTTAATTGCGACTCGTTTACACGAGCATAATTTCATCCAATCTAATGCCGAGGCGTAATTTCACTTTAACGAAAGCGCCACCCATTTTCTACACTACACTACACAACCTCCTCCTTGCCCTCTAACAGTAATTTACACCTTCTATTTCAGGCTGTAATTTAATTATCATGTTTCTATATTTCACACTGATAACTCTTGTCATATTGCACCGGAACTGAAAGCTCTCACATCCATGTAAATCTTTTTCTTGTATTCATGTACTTTTCTGTGGCATTAATAACTCATTTCCCAACCCAAAATTTACATTGACACTGAACGCCTCCACTTTCTTGCTGTGTAAGATAAATGAAATGTCATTTGGCGTGCGTGTTTTTTTTTTTTTGTTGGTACATTCACAGATCGTGGCACTCTTCATCATTATTACAGTTAGTTATGTACATCATTTTTATTTTGGTTTTGGTTTCATGTAGTGTATCCTTAAACTTGGCGACCTGCAAGAAGAGTATTTCTACAAAGAGCATTAAATAAAAACTTTTTTTTTTAATAAATTTAAATAAAAAAAAACTTTTAAAAATATATATATATTAAATATTTTATTCAGATATAAATCATAGATTTTTATACGGCACTGAAATATCAAAAAGTATTAATTTAAATAAAGTTGGCTTTTATTTTTCTTCTTTTCTTTATCTATTTTATCTTCGCTTTATAATAAATTTAAATATAAAAGAAAACTTATATAGAAATATAATATATTTTTTTTTCAGTTTTAAATCATAGATTTTTTTATAGAGATATATTAAAATGTATTAATTTATGTAAAGTAGGCTTTTATTTTTCTTCTGCTACTTATCTATTTTATCTTTTATGAGTAGAAAATGGTGGAAAAGGTTTTTGGAAATATAAAATAAAAGGTTCAAACATTATTATTTTTTTATTTCCTATATTATTATTATGTTATAATGGGTTAAACCATTATTATTTTTGATTTCCAACTAATTATAAGTTCAAACATTATTATTTTGTAATATTTTTATTTTGGAAATATAAATAACATTATTATTTTATAATATTTTTATTTTGGAAATATAAAATAATAATTTTCAAACATTATTATTTTATATTTCCAAAATAATTTTCAAACATTATTATTTTATATTTCCAACTAATAATAAGTTCAAACATTATTATTTTATATATCCAAGAACCTTTTCTACCATTTTCCACTCATAGCAAGTTAAAATATTATAATTCAATACTTTCAACAACCTTTTCCATCATTTTCTACTTACAATAAGTTCAAACAATATTATTTTATATTTATACCTACCTTTTCCGCCAGTTTCCATCATTTCCCAGTAATTCTGTTAATGTTAAAATGTTTACACAGTTCTTATGATGTCTATATTATATCTATTATATATGTGCTTAAAAACGTGTTTAAATCCAGTTGAATGTTTAGTTAAATAAAATTTAGTTTGTTTATTTTAGTACTTAAGTTTTGTCTACAGAATTTTCTGCAATTTTTTTCTAAAATAAAAATTTTCCATCCTTAATTAAATAATGTGAAAAATTACAGATCTTAAATTTCTTTCGATAAGTCAAAATCGCAACAATTATGAAAAAATTTACTAAAAATTGAAATTGACAAAAATCTGCATTTTTATAAGATAATTTGCTTTTACGAAAAGAAAAACTCAATCAAAATTTCGAAGTGTTGATTTAAGATATATATTTGATCATAATATATTGCTTTCAATTCACATAAGGTATCAGAAAATGCGTTTAAAAATATTTTAATAAAACTTTTAAATTTTTTGATTTTTACATATTAAATTTTGAAACTCTTTTTGAAGATACAAGACATAACCGCACTTTCTACAAATTTGGAGACACATTCAAATACATTTGTTGCCGACAATATAATTGTTCTACATAAGAATTGAAGATTTTGGCTATTTTTGCTGCTGTTGCGACTGTTGCTGCTGTTGCAGGAAGTCATTAAGCTCATAAGGTGGCATAAATAAAGTTTTGGGTGTGGGGGTGGGGGGAGAGAAGGAAAAGCTAGAAGGTGACAGGCTACAAACAAACTCAAACTCAAAGTTCTTCTACACTCGCGAAGGGCAAAAGAATTTCAAGTTGCTTCGAGTTTCTTCAGCGATCGCATGGATACGGCGGCTAATGTATCTAATAGATACACGACAGCATGTCAAAGCGAAGGGGAATCGTTGGGAGTAGGATGGGGGGAGGGATGGGAAGGGAAGGGAGGTAGAGGGATAGAGAAGAAATGCCCAAACGTGAGTTTCTAATTAACATTTTCAAAAGAGGTGGGGGAGGGGGGGTTTTGGTTTGGGGTATAGACTAGTACGTAGATACATTTTAATTTATATCTTATTGATGCCGGCGACATTTGTGTTTTTATTTTTATCAGCATCCCTTTCCACTCCCCTCCCCACCCCCCACAATCTGTCCCCACACACACAAAGATTTCCCATTCGTTTGTGTGTGAAGAATTTTATTTTTATCAAAAAAAAAAACACACAAAAACAAAAAAAAGCTCGAAATTTATATTGAATATTTAGGTAAATATAGCTGAAAAAAAATGTAGTGTGTTTTTATTGTTGTTGTAGTTGTTGTTATTTGGGGTATAATTATTGTTCATATTTTGTTGCTGCCTTCAAAAACTTTTTCACGCGTTTGTTTTTTTTGTATATTTTTCTTACTCATTGTTGTTTTTGTTGTTGTCATTTTTTATCTATACTCTAATTAAAATATTCGTGCTTGCTTTGCTTCTTTTGATTTGCTTTTTTCTATTTTTTTTATAGCATACCAAAAAAAATGTAGATGGAAATAAAATTGTTTCGTTTCAGTTTTATTTTTCTCATTGCTTCTTCACCTGAAATTTTCGGTATGAAAACGAAATTTTTTTGTTAATAGTTAAATGTTTAAGAGTTTCAAATAAGTTGCTAAGTTTAAGCATATAAAAGATCCAAAATGCTTCAGATTTTAACATAATCAATCGATTGGAAAACTTTAGAAGAATGTGTTAGATAAAAAATTGATTTAATAATATTATTTTGTTTAAAATTTTCTAACTTTATTAAATTATAAACAATTTACTAACAAAAAAAAAAAATAGAAGAAGACATAAAATTGATCAAGAAATATTATTTTTGTGTCCAATTCACTTACTATATTTTGGGTCTCTTCAGGAAAATCTTCAGATCTTAATCTCCTAAATAAATCTTTTTTTAGTTTATGAATTGATTATAAAATATTATTTAATATACAATTTGCTTAATATAAAAGGATATACAAATATTATTTTTGTGTCCAAATTATTAACTATATTTTTGCGTTCCATCAGGAAAATCTTCAGATCTTAAATTCATAAATACAGTTTTATATATATAAAGAATTAATTAAAAAATATTATTTTTGTGTACAATTTTCTTATTTCATTTTGCATTTCTTTAAACATTTTAGATCTTTATTTCATGAATTAATTTTTTTAAATATGTTTTCATATTTTTTAAAACTTATTTTTAGTCAACTTAATTTTTAAAAAAGCGCTTTATAATTCAACCTACGAATATTTTAACTACTTTAAGCAATACTTTTAAATCTTCAAAACCGAATTTAATAAAAATATTTTTTAAAGTACATTTTCTAATATTTTTTTTTAAGACAACTTGAAAAAAAGAAAAACTCTTAAAATTTTAACTACTTTATAAATATTCTCAAGGCAAACCTTTAAGGAAAATATTTTAGTTTTCATTGTTTGGAAAGCTTCTGTTTCTATAGTTCAGTTTCTTTGATATAACTTTTATTTATTTAAGGTTAAGATTATTAATATTATTTATTTAAGATTTGACCGGTTGCCTTTGAGTAATCCCTAATAATTTTTGACTTACTATTTATTCGGGATTTATAAATACAATTAAAAAAACTCGCGTTTTAAAATAAACTATGCTTGACTAATTTATTTTAAGAAAATTCTTATTTATTTTTAATTTGAATTTTTTTAAAGATTTTTTGAAACGATTTTTTTTTAATTGTTTCCAATTTTACAAAGTTTTGCTTGTGTGCCAAAAAAAAATCATCTAATCATATACATACACACACACAAAGATATATATGTATGTATGGTATAGTATGTATGTACATCATTTTGTTGTTTGCTTCTTGCTCACTTGTTTTATTTATAAACATTTATAAACATTTATAACGTTTAGTACTCATCAGTTCTGCGATTATAAATTTATTTGAAATACTTGTGCTAATTCTGGGAATGTATTTTGTTGACGTTATGCGTTTTGCATATACGAAAATTAATGTGTACATTTTTAGATACTTAACGAAATTATAAATACATCAGACAACAGGATCTTGAACAATTTCTAGACTGTTCAAAAAAGTCGTATGTATATATATAGTACCTGTGTTTAAAGTGAAGAATAATTTTTGGTACATCAGTTTTAGCCAAGTGCTTGTTAGCAAGTACATCAATTGTCGAGCATCGAACATGTTTGATGTTGCATTGCAGCTCAAACTCGAATTAATGTTAACATGCCGTTAACAGTGTCTCTAATTAACAATGAAATAATGTTGCCAAGCTTTTAATGTTGATCAGATACTATAACTGTATAACTTTGTTGTGTTTGTAATCTTGCTAAACGAACATAATATACTTAAAATTTCTTTTAATTTTTAATTAAAAACGAGCTTATGTAAATATTGATTATTATTCTTATTATTCCCAACTCCTATTAGTAGTTAATTGAAGCCTCTAAGTTTTACATTTCAAATTTTATTTGATATTTGTCCATCAAACATCAATAGCACCCTCTGCACGTTCGGCTGCAACTAGTTTTGGTTGGATGTGGTTTGAGGGCCGGCGTTCGGCACGAACAAACGTTTCGTTTCGTTCCCAACAAGCCGAAGCAAGTCCAACAAGACGACGACGACGACGCCAACGACAGCGACAACGACAACGACAGCGACGAGGCCAGCGCAAGAGTAAGTGAAAAAAAATTACGCGGGTGTTCTCAGTACATTTCCAGCAATCAGACGGGCAGCAGGTGTCGTGGTAAAAGTGCGGCAAATCTTGCCATACAATTTTGTGTGATTTGTTTTGGTTTTTTGGCCAAGTCCGAGAGCGGGCCCATACAATTGGATAATCATTTCAATTAAATCAAAAGCAATTACATGCAATTGACGCGAACGTTAAAAACAACACAAAAATAGTGCAACAACAATACAATCATTTGTTTATTAATAAATAAATAAAGCCCATATGTGCGCCAGATAGTTCAAGTGATAATTTCTGTGCAATTTGTAATTCAATGCAAGCGAAAACAATAATCAAAATAAACAACAACAACTTAAATCAGTGACAATTCGCCTCCTGTGGCTAGACAAACAGCAACAACAACAACAACAGTAAATAAATAAATAAATAAATAAAAAGATTCTCTCACACACAAAAATAGACATAACAGCAGCGGCAAATTGGCATAAATAAATAAAAAAAAAATTCAGCGTTTCTGTTGTTGTTTTTTTTTCGCCTTTTTACAACCTGATTTTTATGAATGAATGCAGCAGCAGCAAAAGCAATCGCAGCAGCAGCAGCATTGACGACTGCGACGGCAGCGTCGCGTGCACAGGAGCGCAGCAGCAGCGCCAACCGCGCCTCACTATGTTAATCGTTGCCTAGCCGGCTTACCCTCGCTGCGGCCCTGTCTCCAAAATTTGTTTTTGTATGCAATTGGATTGCGTTTCTCGATATTCCATCGATTGCCATTTCTCCAATGTGTGTTTGTGTGCGTGTGTGTGTGTGTGGAATGCCTTGGTGACACATCGCGCTCATCGCTTGTTATTATTGTTGTTGTTGTCGTCGTCGTCTTTCAACTCTCTCACACACACACACACATAAACAAACAGACTGCGCTGCAATTGCCGCTGTTTGCAAAATTAATAACGGAAGTTGTGCATTTTATTAATAAAAGCGAAAAATCACACAAAGCGCACAGCGCAAATCTCAAAGCAAAACACAACAACAACAACAACTAAACAACACAGCGCTGCACTACGCGAACTGAGCGTCATTTTCTGCTTGTGTGCTTTCGTCGCTTTGCTTTTCTTATTGTTATTATTGTTGATGTTGTTGTTGTTGTTATTGTTGCACTGTGTGGCCCCCTCATTGATTTTGATTGGCTTCGTTTCAGTTTTGTGCGCATCCCTAAACTAACTAACAAAAAAAAAACAAAACAAATTTAATAATCGGTCGAAACTCAAAAATATCAAATTTCTAAATCCAAACCACACACAAAAACACATATTTCATATACAAATAGTACTCGCAATATATATATTGAAATCGCACGCGTTTCAAAAGTGCAATTTTCCAAAAAGTCAAAATATTTGTTGTGCAAGTTTGAACTTTAAGTGACAAAAACAAAAAAAAGCAGAAAAAATTGCAATCGAAAATCAAAATTAGACACGATCCCAAGGAGAACCAACAAAATATCGAGAAAAAGCATTGGTAAGTTTTTTTTTAAAGTTTTTCATTTGAATTTAGAATAATACTTAGCGACGGTATACGATTTGGCTTGAATAGATATCATATCATATCATTACTAGCCTTATAAATTGCCTATAAGTTAATTTTCAATTCAATTCAAACTATTTTTTAATAATTCTTGATCGAAATCAACCTTAACTATAAATTTTTAGAGTGTTGTTCGATGTTATTTCTAGGAATATTTTTTGGTTCTTGAAGACATGTTTATCAAAAGTATTTGCAATACTTTAAAGTTGAATTACACAGATAAATAAACTTCACATATTTTAGCTTATCACTAATCAATCACTAAAAAAATAATAATAATAAATGATTTTATTGTTTTAAAAATTAAAAATTATTCATATTTACATTAAAGAAATATAGTTGACTAATTAAATATATAGAAATTACTATAAAAACAATATACTAAATATATTTTTATATAAACAAAATCTATCTGAAAATATAGAATTAAGCAACAAAACACTAGAAATATATTATAAACCTAAAGAAAAAGTATTTGAGAGAAAATTCTACATGTTTAGTCCAAAATCCTATTAAAATCCTATCCTATCAAATTCTATATCCTATCAAATTCTATATAGTCCAAAATCCTATTAAAATTTCCTTTGTAACCCATTGATT
Organism: Scaptomyza tumidula; assembly: GCA_035044465.1. NCBI lineage: Eukaryota > Metazoa > Arthropoda > Insecta > Diptera > Drosophilidae > Scaptomyza > Scaptomyza tumidula. The sequence goes on along the minus strand of JAWNNW010000595.1, from coordinate 205,436 downwards.
TTTTGATTTATTAGTTCAATTTGTTTTCTCTTCTTTTAACAAGATAATAATTTAGTTTCTGGGATGAAATTGTTTAAACATTTTGTTGTTAACTTAAATGCTAGTTTTGTTTTTGAGTTCAATACTTTTCAAGTCAAGATGTTCCCCCGATAAGTTAGTGGTATAAACTTGCAAATGATTCAATATGTTTCAAGTCAAGATGTTTCTCCCTTTAAGTTAGTGGTATAAAGTTGCAAATGATTGCAGAGAGATTCATCAATCAAATCGTTGCAGATCTCATAATCAATAATTAACTCAACTCTAAAACGCTGCTTGCAGTAATTGCCGACGACTGTCAGTAAATACTACTTACACATCACTGACGATAGCGTATAGAGTGGGTAATGGGGGAAAGGGAGACACTGTTCGTAATGGTAGTTAATGAATGGAATGTACAATAGTTAGATCCGCTGCGTAAGTGTAGTTTTCTCGCCTCGGCTAATGTTGTTTTACGAAAGCAAAAATACAAAAATACAAAACACAAAGAAAAAACAAAAACTTGCCACAAAATGCTGAAGAATGCTGAGAAGGCGAACAATTAACGCGTTGCTGTAATTACAGAGAGAAAAAACAAAAAAACAAAAACACCAACAACTAAAGTTAATAATCAATAACCTGCTAAAAGGCAAGTCAAGAGGAAAAGAGAGAAGTTTGGGATTAGTCGAAAGGTAATTTTATCGGTCATTGAACGAGAAGATTTCTAAGCGAATTTCTTCAAAGGGGGGGTTGACTGTAACAGTCTCGGAGGCTGTGCCAAAAGGGGCGGCTAACCATTGTTGTTGCTGTTGTTGTTGTTGTGTTGTAAGACGCGATCGGTTTTTTTTTGTTGGTTAATTATGCTTTAAAGTTGTTGTTGGAGCTTAGCCCTGAAGTGAGCCAAACAACTAATTACATAAAAACAAGTGATTTGCGTTTGCAACAACAACAACAACAAACTCAACTCTTTAAGTTCAACTTCAACATCGACTTGAAGTTTTTAAGGTTTATCTTTAAACTCGAAACTTCCAACTTGGCTTCGCTTGTAATTTGCAACTCAGCAAGTTTTTGGCTGCCAGCTAATTAGCCAAAAGAATTCAGTTAGAAGACGCGCCTTTTTTTTTTGCCTTCTAACTCAACTTTTCACTACATTACTTAATATTCGTATTGATTTTGCAATTAGACCAAAACAGCGAGAATTAAACAAGACACAAAACCAATCCAACTACAAGTTGCAATTGTTGCTAAACATAATTCTAAGTTTCTTTTATAATTTTTCATAGTTCAACATAACAAAAATATATCTTGGAAGTTAAATGGTGTTTCGCTCGAAAAGATTTTATTTTTACTCATTTTTAAATAAACAAAAAATTCTTTGGCTTCTAAAATAAATATTTTATATGTAGAAAAAAGCATTAATTAAGCAAACGCAAGAAAACTATTTTTTTTTAAATGTTTGTTTGCTTAAAAAAAATAAGAATAGTTTTGTTTTATGTCATAAAGTAAGTCTATCTTATAATCTTATATAAAATATGTTTCTTATAATACTTTAACTAAGTCTTTCTTATAATCTTATATAAAATATGTTTCTTATAATGAAAGATTATAAGATTGACTTGGGGAGCTATTAATACTAAGTTTATATTATATTATTATAAGAAACAAATTTTATAAAAGATTATAAGATAGACTTACTTTTAGAATTATTAAACTAAGCATTAAAAGTTGCCCAAATAATCTTATTTAATTCAAATTGTCAGAAATGATTATCTTTAATATCATATTTTTTTTGAAAATTGTCAGAAATGTTAATCTTTTAATACAATATTTGTTTTTAATTTGTAGATTTATGTGTTAAAAAGACTTTCTTTCATTAAAGTCCTTACTTTTTAAACTATTTAATATTTTTTTAGTTAAAATTAAATATACAAAAACCGCTTTGGGACTAAAAAACTATGTACAACAAACAAAAATCATTAATCTAATAAATTTCTGATACTATTACTTTAAAACATTTGTTTTGAAAAGAATTTTAGATTATCGGAACAGTAAATTATATATATTTTGGAAATTTTCTTGTCTTTTTGGAGGGATAATACAAACCAAGCTTAAGATACTTAAGTTAAGATTATTTCCACGTTTGTATTTTTACAAAATCGAGCTAAATTTAAAGTTTTTGGTTTTTTTTCCAAGTGTGGTCTTAACTTTCCGATATGACCTTTGACTGGCGCCTTGTATCTCTTTCACATCTCTCCCTCTCTCTCTCTCTCTCTCTCTCTCTCTCACTCTCTCACTCACTCCATTGAACGCGACCTCGAACAATTTATCATTAAAAAATAAAAAGTTTCCGTTGGTGTTTTTTTTGGCTTTTAAGGCAGGACCTCAGCCCAGCCCAGCCCAGCCCGGCCCAGCCTCCCCCTGGCGCCACCCGCTGTGGTCAAGGACTGGGGCACATTCGTCGCCGTTCTAGATAAATAAGCATTCTTAATTATCCCCCTTTCGCCTTTCGCACACACACACACACACACAAGAAAGAAAGAAGAAAAAAAACGCAGAATTCGTAGAAATGTGTTGTTATAAACAATGGAAAAACCGCGCAACTAATGCGTTTTCTGTTTTCGCACAACAACAACAAAAGTCGAAACAAAAATTCAAGTATTTTTCTTCATATTATTAATTATTTGTGTGTCAAAAAAGGAAAATGTTTTTATTGCCCGCAAAATACTTAAAAAAAAAAGGGTACAAAAATTGGGCCGACGATTTTTTTGCTTCTTTTGTGTCGTCTGCTTTGCTCGTTTTGGCCATTAGCCCCCCCACCCCCGCACCATCGCACGAAAGGCGACTCATAAAGCGTCTCAAATACTTATGAAAAATTCAAAATGCCGGCCAAACAACAACAACAACTACAGCAAACCGACCGCAAGTGTGTGCAATGTGGCGGGGAAATAGTTGTTTTGCCGTCGGCAAATCAACAGATTTCAAATCGCCGCCAATTGCTCTCCTGACAGCACAATGACTTTGTCCTTTTTCTCACTCACTCCGCCCTCTCCCTCACTCTTCCTCTCTCTCCTTGTGTAATTGCAGTTGTTGTATGGCACAATTGTTTTCTTAGCGGCGCCTTCGCCTTCGCCTTCAGCCTTTGCCTTTGCCGAACGAACGATGATTTGGCGATTTTTTGTCAGCTGTCAGTTAAGAAAATCTCCTCAACACAACAAAACACAAAAACAACAAAGGAACATCCAACGATAATAAAACGGACTTGAAACATTGCAAATGCATTTTTGGTTCTTTTAGTGTGTGTTGTTGTTGTTGTTGTACTCTTTTTTTGGCATATAAGAAATTCTTGTGAATTTTGAGTTGTGAAATGCAATGAATTGCATTAATTTCTTTATTTTTTGTTATTGAGAGATCAAATTGGTAGATACATTTGATTATTTCAACAAAATTAAACAACAAGAACATATTTGTGCTAATACAGTCATGTCTGGATATAGTGAACAGCTACAATCTACTTTGAAGGCAGTTTAAAAGTAGGTTTATTTTACTTACGATTTTTTGCTTGAAATATTGACATTATTTTTACTTTGATTTTATTTTTCTTAAACATCGAAATTTGTTTGTTTTGATATTTTTTTTTGGTTTTTTGGAAATTTCTCTTTTATTTTGTATTTTATTTATTTTTGATTATATATATTTTTAGCAAATTAAATATAATAAAAAGATTTAAGGAAACAAAATATAAAATTTCATTTAAAACTCTTAAAATAAACTCATAAAAAAATTTTAAGCTACTTTAAAATAATCATAATTACTATTTTCATTACTAAAGTAATTAAATTACTTAACAAACGAAATTTTCAATTCCTTAAGTTTTTTTTACCTATATATATTATGCATATCAAGTTTGACTATCTTTATATACTACGGCGTCTTTTTAAACATATTAAGAAAAGTTAAGAATCATGTTTTTGGATTTTTTTTTTACCATATTTAGAAATTTTCTCTGATATATTTAGTAATTTCAAAGAATATTATAACTTATGATATTTTAATATTATATACAAAATTACATATTATTATATAATATACAAAAAACAAATCACTTTGAATTTTGAATATATGTTAATGTTTCTTATATATTCCTTAAACAACTTCGATAAAATTTAAAATTTGTAACATTAAGATCTCTTTTATTAATATTGCACAGGTTCTTACATGTTAATCTAAAGGGCTTAAGCTTTATGCAACAAAAACAAGAGTCAAACAAAATATTGTATCCGGCTCCGTATCGGTTTGAAAGTTTAGAAATACAAAAAATAATCACTGAAGAATCTGCATAAAATATATTGAAAAAAAATATATATCAAACTTGCTTTATACATATTAAAACCCGTTAAATGGGTAGGGGAGGAGGGGGGGGGGGCTCCTAGATTTTAGAGGTGGCCAAAATAAACTCACGACCTAAAAAGAAATGTTTGCATTGTTGTTTTTGTTTCTGCTATTGTCAAATGCAATTTTCTAACGCAGCCGCACTTTCAACGTTGACAACGTCAGCGTCAGCGTCGACGTCGACGTCAACAGCAGCAGCGGCAGCAACAATTGCAGTTTTGAGTGCAAATAAAATGAACACACACACACAGACACACGTACATGCGAACAACACTAAAAACTATAAAAGCAGATGCAACCGTATCGGCCAACAACAACAACAACGACAACAACAATAGCGACAAAAACAACAACAATTAAAGCCTAAGACCTAATAAAAATTGAAATTAACATTTGAAAAGAGCGAATAGGCGCAAGCGTGCAAAGGAGAAAGACAATGGGGTGCTGCACAAGCACAAGCGAGAGAGCAATACACACACACACACAGAGAGATGGTGAGCGTAGAAATGTGAGAGAGAGAGAGAGCACACAGACAGACGGATAGAGTGGAAAAAGCTTATGAAATTCTATTAATTTTTGAACAAAACTGCATGTAATGTATGTCCCCCCTCCCCCTCTTTCACACATCCTAAATAACCCCCACACACACACACACACACGCAACTCTTTGTGTAGTTTTCTAAACGCCAAACCGTAGGAGGGGCAGAGAATGAGTCTGTCCATCGGTTCAACTGTCCGATTTTGTTTTGTTGCAATTTGTTTTTGTTCGAGTGTGTGTGTGTGTGTGTGTGTGTGTGGACTACTGCCCCAGCCACTCAAAGTTTCATTCCCGTTGTTATTGTTGTTGCTGTTGCTGTTGCAATGCAGACTGCAGACACTCGCATAATAATGCAATTTGCCAGCTGCCCATACCATTAAATACTCTCCTCCACCACCCGAATTCACCATACTACAACCCATTCCACACACACACACAAAAGAGTCGACGTCACGCGCCAAAAAGACTGCACACGAGCAGCGACGACGCCGTCAGCTTCGCTGTCTGTCGGCAGCCCGAGCCAAACACACGCAAACACACACACATACGCAGACAGACATTGCAATTTTTGCTGCCACCTGCAGGCTCCGAACTTGAACAACTCGGGAGCGGGCGGGAGACCATCTTCTTCTCTTTGCATTATTTGCTTTTTGATTTCGCTCTCTCGCTCTCCGTTCTCTGTGCTCAGTTGTGATTTTTGTTTTTGTCCTTTTTTTCGCAAGCACACCACAGTATTGCACTGTTAGCCTACCCCCACACCCCACACCCAACAACCAACACAAAACAGCTGAAAAAAGCACGTGTCATCGTCATCATTGCCAGTGTGAAGTTGGCGTCGACGTCAACAGCGACGTCAAAGTCGTCTGTCTGCTTGCGTTTTGTGTCGTTTTGTTTTCCACGCGCTTCGCCGCCGCGACTGCTTGTTGTCGGTGTTGTTGTTTTTGGTGTTGCTGCTCTCCTGCTTGTGCCCCGCATCCGTTTCTGATGTTATTCCCTTTTCATGGTCGTACAATTCGTTTGCTTTGTTGCTCTGCTTGCTGTTTTTCACGGCTTTGGGCTTTGCTTTATTTGATTTTTATGCTTGTGAATTTTCTTTTGATTTTGATTTGGCTGACGCTTTCGCATTTGTCAGACAGGACAAAACAGGGGAAACCCTATAATGAAGATGCCAGCCATTGCTGCCTAATGATCATTCTAAAAGTAAAGATAATGATTATGTGGATTTCTTTACAGTTCTTTTAAGGTACTTACTTACTTTCCAATGCAATTTTCTTTGCTGACTTTTCTTGCAGCACATTTATTGATTTGCTGGCTGCGGATTCGCTTTTTTGGCCACACGCCAAGTTGCAAAAGGTTCTTCAAAAAGAGACCAGAAGAAAGCTTAAATTGAATGAATTATTTCTCAAGATAAACATATATATATTTTCATATATAGTATGTATGTGTGTACGTACACACGTATTTGTAATCATAAATGTATGTTATGGCATCCGAAAAGACCTTTGCCATTATGCCGTCGCCATTGGGATGAGCCTGTCATTTTTGGCCAATTGTGCAATCGTCTCGTTGACTGCAGTCGAAGAAGTCACACATTTACATTCACACACACTCTCTCTCAACATCTCTCTCTATTGCTCTCTTTCTGTGTGCTCTCTTAGTGAAACTCTTAAGTATTCGCCTAGTTTACTCAGCTGAGGTTTGTTATTGTTTTCCTTTGGCATTTTGCCGGCTTTGCGAAATTGTTGGAGTAAGCCCAACATGAATGAATGAATGTTCGTTTGCTCACCCACACACACACACATACACACACACATATACGTAGTCGCAGTGTGGTTTCGTGCTTCGCGCTACGTTGTGTTGTCTTTCTTGCACTTCGTGTCGCTTCGAACGTGTTCGAATTCGGTGTGGTGGCGAGCAAGTGAGAGGCATAAGCTGCGTCAAATGCCGGAAAAGGAAATCGTATTCGGGGCGATGTTAGAAGTAAATGCAAGAAGAACAAGAGACGCCAATTGTTTCAACTACCCGCCCCCCCCTCCCTATCACTCATTTCACTCACCTTCATCTTTTTTCGTCAAGTGCTCTTTTTTTACCTTACCTTAACTGTAAGCTGTTCATTAACCGTTAATGCGGGAGCGAGATCGTAAATCGAAATGGAAGGTGTGTCACTCTGACTTATAAATAAAATTAACCGCAATCACAAGCGGAAATATTTGCGCTTCATGTTGTTATTGTTGTTATTGTTGTGAAGGTTACGCATCTCCTTCTACCTTGGTATTCTCGATTACTGTTGTTTTTGTAGCTGTAATTAATGGCAAACAATTACAGCGAAAATAAAAAAAGGAAGAAGAAGAAGGGAACCCTAACAAGAAGTTCGTTTCACGAAAGTTGGAATTACAAAATGAAATGTGAAGCGCAAGTTAAAAAGTGAATTACCTGATAAAGGACAACAGAAACAACAACAAAAAGTAAAATGAAATAAAATAAATGCGCGATTTGAGGTGTGTTTTCTGCGACCAAGACCGAAACAATATGCGTGTCTCAGTGTCCCCCCACCCCATCGCTTCCCCCCTCCCCCTCGCAACCCATTGCACAGCTTATAAACCTGTGCCCAGCATGAGACCTTACTGACAGCCATAAGTGCTTGCACAGTGGGACAATTTTATAGAAAAACGGTTTTGGATAAGATAGCAAAGATATAGATATATTAATATAGCAAGTAGATATATTTTTTATATGCAAAAAAAAAAAAAACTGAAGTATTTGGTTACAGTTTAAATTATTTTCCAACCAAAAAATATAGTAATATAGTAAAATTTAATAATATTATAAAAATCTTATTTAAATAAAACAAGAAAGTCTCAAATTCGAATTAATTTTATAAGCTGTTTGACATGATAATGATTCGAACACTTATGGAAAGTATATAGTAAATAAGATATAGAATCCATAATCTTATAATCTGATTAACATGATAATGATTCGAACACTTATGGAGAGCATATAGTAAATAAGATATAGAATCCACAATCTTATAATCTTATTTACATGATAATGATTCGAACACTTATGGAGAAAATGTAGTAAATAAGATATAGAATCCATAATTTTTTTATGACAATTAATAATTTTATTTACAATATTTGCAGCTTTCTCTGACTACTTTCTCTGACATTAAAAATCTAATTTTTAGCATCACCGACTATATCTTTCCATATCTGTTAAAGATCTTTGAATAATTTCCTTAACAAGGTGGTAGAGCAATGCACATAGAAATATAATATAATATAGCGGAATATAAAAATTTTTAACAGTCTTTCGTATGTTTTTAGGTTTCTTAACATTAATGGAAGCTTTTTTCTTATCAATCTCTTTTCCGTTATTATTGATTATTATTATTGCTTATCCATTTAAACCATTTCTTACATATATGTATGATAAATTCATATGACTCTTAAACTTCACCATTCGTTCCACTGTGCATCGGCTTTGTAATGGTTTGGTTTGGTTTTGGTTTCGCTGTTCCAATGTGTTCCAACGTGTTCCGAAGTGCTCCAAAGTGTGTCCAGTGTCCAGCTGACGCGCTTAATTAATTACGCGATATATATATATATATATATTGTTGTTGTATTTGTGTTGTGAGTAACTCTGTACGACCGCAGCTCTCCCTTCCCCTCTCCACCACCTTACCACCACCCCGCTCCCCTTTGTCTGTTTGAACTTTGGGGCGTTTTCTTTTTTGTTTTCTTTTTGGTCTGGTCAGTGTCCGCATCGTTTACCCCCCCATACTTGCCCATACTTCCCCCCCCCCGCAAAGAGCCATTAAAGTTATTTGGTAATGCAATCGTTGTTCGAACTTCCTTCGAGTGGGTAGGGGGGTTGGGGGGTGGCGGTGGGGGTGGGGTAACAGAATCGCGTCACTTGGGGGAAATTAATACCTACTTAAGCTTAACTGGACAGTTGACTCCAACGATGTGGCCATAACTGCAAGGTGATTCACACGATATACACAGAAATATATATATATGTATATGAATTGTTCTCAGTTTCTGCAAAGTACTTGATTGGATTGTGGCCATGTGTGTTCGGGTTGTGGGCGGGATGTTGTGGCAAGGAAGGATTGTCGGCTTTATGCCTCAAGTTGCAAATGCTGAATATTCAAATCGTGGCAATTATCCTGTGAGCGGGGCATGCGACACGCCTCGAAGGAATAAACAGAGCCAAATTATGAAGTAAAAATATTTTTTATTACCAAAAATTACAATGTTGTGCGTTCTTGTGTGTGTGTGTGTGTGTGTTGCAAGGTGGCAGCGCGAATGGCCAACAGTTAATTGTAGTCCTTTCGAGGCGTTGTTGCCAACTCAGACTTTAAGTTTGAGTTCGGGGTTCGAAGTTCGTCGGGTCAAAACAGCAGCTTTGTTCGCGGTCAGCGCGTACACATGTGCCAAACTGTGTGTGTGTGTGTGTGTGTGTGTGTGCAAGTCGCGACCCGTCGTCAAATAAACACCCCCTTCCCTTCACTTCCCCCTCCAACCACATTCACCCTTGAGCACACGCTGCTAAGCTAGCCACGGGTGGTATTCCTTATTGTGCAGAGCCAAACATTTGAATATTTGTACAGTGATCACCTTAAATGTTGAATATTTATGACAAAATCCTTAAACTGCTTGAAGTTAGAAACTTAGTTTTTAATATACTTCTTACATAATTCAACATTAAAAGTTAAAAAAAAAAACAAAACTTGACGAAACTTTTTTATTTTCAAAATATTTTCATTTTCTTCTTTAATTTCTTAAATAAAATAAATAAATATTTCATTTAAATACTTAATTTTCTATGCAAACTATATAAGAAATAGTAATAATATATGTAATACTTAAATTTAATTTATAAAAAATATAAAAATTAAATTTATATCATATTTAAGTTTAATACATATAAAATTTAAAGAAAGTTTTTCTTATTATGTATATATAACTTAAGACTTGGAATATTTTTATTATTTTAAAAAGTTCTTATATTTAAAAAACAATTTTTTTAAGTAAAAGTTTGACTCAATTTGAAAATGTAAAATATTTTGTATCTTATTTTTTAAAGTAAAGTTGAATTTATTAACTAAATACCTTTATTATTATTTTTTTTTTTAATAATGCTTATATTTTAAAAAACAATATTTTTTTAAGTAAAAGTTTGACTTTTTTTCAAAACGTAAAATATTTTGTATCTTCTTTTAATATATATATTTTTTTATAATTATTGCACATATATTTTTTTTTAATATAATTTAAGTTTAATTATATACATTTTTTTGGTTTTAAGAAACAAAATTTAAAAGATATAAATATATTATGCAGAGATTAAAATCTATTTTAAAAAGAAATATATCTTGAGAATAGCGAACATTAAAATAGCCATAAATAAAAGTAATTTTGAGCGAGGTAAAGAGATTAATATTTTTTCATGGATATATATTTGGTTAAATAATATTATAAGTTTAAAAATAATATGAGAAATACTTTTGATATTATTATAATCATTATATTATAATAGCTATATGTTTTGTGGGGAATCCGTGATTGGTTTCCCTCCATTATATCAGGTTTGTGGGATAAACCGTGTTCATATATATATACATATATATATATATGTTTTCTGAGGTTATCTCGAATTTCTTAGTGTTTACTGTACCGTTAATCAAAATATTCATATATGTTCGTATGTATTTGTGGTAATTAGAGTTAATTTCATTAGAAATTCATAAATTCGTTTAAGGTAAGGGTTAGCAAAACTTTTAAAGGGTGATGGGGGGATGGACAATACTTTCTCATTTTGTACATGTGTAAAGCAATAAAAAACGAATTTCATATGGTTTTTATTTCTGGTTTTTGTTGCTTACTGCTGTGTGACTGTTATCCCTTTTTGTTGTTGTTGTTGTTGTTAGTAACCATGATTGTTGTTGTTGTTGTTTGGGTCATTATTGTTGTCGTAATTTGTTTATAACGGTATTTATGAAATGGTCACAAGTCAACGCTTTCAACGCTCCCCCCCTCCCCACCCTCCCCCCAAAAACCCTTCAGAGACTGTCTAACAACACGTATTGCCACGCCTCCTCCCTTCCATCCATCCACCCACACATGGACCTAGCACCAATTATTCTTATTACGCCTATTACTTTTTTTTGTTTTTTTTAACTACTTTCAGTAGTTAGTGTTGTTGTTGTTGTTGTTGGGTGCCCTTTTATGTTAATCGCGCCGTTTGTTGTTTTGTTGGGCTAGAAAACTCGTGTAACTGTAATTGATATGCGTCCTTATCATGCAATATCCTTTCGCTTATAGCCTCAAAGTCCACCCCAACCCCACCCCACCCTCGTCGGAGCAGTATTAGTTAACCTCATTGTAATCTTAATTTTATTTGATGCAATTACTGCATAATGCATAACAATGATCAGCGGCTATATAATTAGGGGAAGTTTTACAGCTTATTCGATTCAAATCGTTGGGTTATACGAGTTAATATATAAGTAATGCCTTTTAGTGGATTATATTAGGGGTATTCCTTTGAAATTAGGGGAAGTTTTAGAGTTTATTTGATTCGTATCGTTCAGTTATGGGAGTTAATATAAAAGTTATGCCGTTCAGTGGATTATATTAGGGGTATTCCTTTGAAATTAAGTGAAGTTAAGTTTCAGACTTTTTTCGATTCGAATCGTTGGGTTGTAGGAGTTATTATGTTAGTAATGCCTCTCAATGGATTATATTAGGGGTATTCCTTTGAAATATTGTAGCTTACCCTCTTAAGCGTTTTCCTTAGATTATTAGATATTTTTCTGTCTAACTAGTTGAGTATAAGTTTTAAGATCTAAGTTATGATTTATCTTGTTTATGTTTCCAGTTTCAAAAGTTGAGTTCATCTAAATAATATTTAGTGCCATAAGAAAAATATATAAAATATATAAGGTGGCAAGGAATGTAAGTTATAAATATTACAGATAAGATTTTTTGGAGTTTTTAGCAAAGATCCGATCTAGTAAGTCTCGAGGAAAGTGAGTTTACCTTTAGTAATGCATTATACGAATATATTTACAAGAACTTTAATTTTTAAGGTTTTGTAACTCAATAATCTTTATCAGGGGTATTTCCCTAGCTTATTAAAAAGTTTTTAATGGAAATAGCTGCGTTTGGCTTTTTCTGTTATGCATTGCAATGATCAATAATCTCTATAAGGGATATTTCCCTAGCTTATTGAATAGTCTTTAATGGAATAGTAGCATTTAGCTTTTTCTGCTTAAACTTGTATCAGTTTTTAGTTGTTTGGCTTGGCTTTTGTTTTGGCTTTTGTCTAATTAATAAACTTTCACATCTTGAGTTTTAGGCGACTTCACTTGCATGCAAGCTAAAGTCCGATATGCTTGTTGTCTTTCAAATATATATATATATTCGAATCGTTTTATGTAAATGAAGAGAGACGAAACCAAAAGACAGAGAAAAAGTCACAGCTGGTATTTTTTTTGACTTCTTTACCTGTTTGTTTGTTAACTATTTTGGTAGTATGATCAATTAAATGGCCAACGAGGCGAACAAACTACGAATAATTTATTGGATTTTGACAGTTAGACTTTAATTACAGTATTTCGATGTGGATTTCGATTTCGATTTCGGTTTCGGTTTCTTCATCAACTCGCAGTTGAAGGGAAAGCCATCGATTGGTAACACTAGATATTTTATACAAGTACAACACACACACACACACAAACACAGACAAAAAACAACAAAGGCGATCCGTTGCGGTAGCTGCGTAACCTTTGACCTCACAGGTAGTAGAGCGAGAGGGATGCAAGATGCTACCTTTTTTTTATTTTTTGGATATCATAAAACAATAAATCTTTTTAATATCTCTGCGCATCTTGTTGTCTGTTTTTTTCAACATTTTCTTCGTCTTCATTGTGGGCGTAAGATTTTCCTTTGCTGAAAATTTCTCACGTCCTTTAAAAGGCGAGAAAGAGAGGGGAGAGCGGGTAGAGAGAGAGAGGCGTTGGCATTACTCAAGTTTGTGGATTTGAAGTAATAACTCAGTGCGTCATAAAAATTTTAATTGCTTTGGGCTTGCTTGCTTATTTTTGGTTTTTTTGTTCTCTCTCGCGGTGTTGGCGTTTGGTCAGCCAAAGTGCCAAAGCAGTTTTTGGTAATTAACATTAACCCGAAAACGTCCAAGCAACAAAAGCGCCAACAATGCAAAGAACCCCAATGCTGCTCACCCTTTCCTCTCCCCTTACACTGTTTTTTTTTTCACTTCGTTTCTTCGGGAGTCAAAAATATAAAAATTGCCGCTAAGAACAATGAAGCAATAAAAATTGCAGCGCATAATTTTCAGCTGCCTCCATTTGCTTTTACTTCATTGCCACCCCCCCCCCCTTGCCAGCCCGCAAATGCCTTCAAATTGCTGTAATGTGGGCCATACACAAAAGTAAACCCTTTTTTTTATCTTAAGGGGAAGAGATTTTTGAAATTTCCACGCGTATTTGTAATTAGTTTGCTTATTGTTTTGACGTTTTTTTTTTTTTGGAGTTTGTGTTGTGTTTGTGTTTGTTTTTGGCGGTTAGAAGTTGTACAACTTTTTTCGTTTATGGTTAAGCTTTATAGCAAAGTATTTAACGGTGTTTATTTCTTAACGGTTGCTACGTGATTAAGCCTCTCTAACAGAATGTCCTAGACTTTTCCTAAGCTGTGCAAACTACATCCAAAGGTGACTGTATTGAGTAAACCTATAAAATGAATGAATTGGAATATTTAAAAAAAAAAACTTTAGCTAATAAGTGTTTTTTAAACAATTATTGAAATATAAAAACAAATTAATTATTTTAATAAATAAAATATATGGAAAAAAAGTGGAAAAAAGTTTTTGTGCTAAAGATAAATAAATTTAAATACAAACAAATTCATTTTAACATAAAGAATATTTAAAAATAAATTATTGCAAAAATAAAATATTAAAAAATAGTAAAAAAACATGTTTAATGCTAGAAAGAAATATATTTAAAATACAAAAAATTAACTTTAACAATTTTAACATTAATAGTTAAAAGTAAATAATTGCATGAATAAATTATTAAAAAATAGTCAAACAAATTTTTTTAACGCTTAAAGTAAATAAATTAAAATAAAAAAATTAAATTAAGCAAAAAGAATGGTTAAACAATAAATAATGGCATAAATAAAATACTAAACAATAGTAAAAAAAATAATTTTATTGCTAAAAAAAATAAATTTCAAATACAATTAAATAATTTTAACATAAAGAATGATCAAAATGCAATACTTGATCAATTTGCCATTTTATATTTTTAATACATATAAGTTTAGCTAAATGCTAAACAATATCCTTAAAAATAAAGTCATAATGACGCAGAGAAAAACACAACAGCCATAATGATCCTAACAATAAACCCTTACTACTCTTTTGTACGTTTTTCCCTTAAAAACAAATAATAATAAGAATAATAACGGACAAGTCAAAACAATTGCAATAATTTTTCAACTATTTGCTTTGTGGCTCTGCAACTTTTGATCCTTTCATGCACAGCAAAGAATAAATACCAAATCCAACCGCTGTCATGCAGGAAATTATTTTTGTTGTTGTTGGGATCAACGCATCGAAATTTGAAGTAAAATCAACAAGCAATTGTTTTGCTGTTGCACTTTGAGGCCAGGTTTTGAGCCAAGTGCTAAGTGGTTGCAATTAGAAGGCGACGAACACGAAGAAATAACTGCAAGGTGCACAAAGGTACAGTCAACACGATTTAGGTAGAGGCAACACGATTCAGGTTGGGTCAGGTAGATAGTTACTTAAAGGCATACCGCTATATACACGTACATATAAATCTCTATTGATTTCGTCGATGTTCGTATCGAATTGTAGAATTGAGCACGATTGAATGCGGGGCGGCAATAAATTTAATACCATTCGACACTTTTATCACAGTTTCTAAATGTTTCTTCTCCATTTCCATTGTCTCTCTCTCTCTTCTTTTACAGATCAAACAAAGAAGAAGTCAAGCCTACAGTACAGGCAACAAACTAAACAAAGCAGCACTTAATGTAAGTTGAAAAAAAAAACATATATATAATGTACTATATATATTTTTTTACATATGTTCTTAAAGAGTTAACTTTTATGGGCAAATCAAAATGCAAAACGCAAATTGAATGCTTATTGCCCCCCCTCTGTGCGGCGCGCCCCTGGTTAACAAATCTTAATAGAATCAAAGACAGACGCAATTTATGTCGGTTAATTCAGCGTAATTGTGAAGTAGAGCTTTTTCCCTACTCCCTCTCCCGCTCTCTCTCAACAATCTTGTGACTCGCGAGTACTTTGACTCGATTAATAACCGCTTGCAAAAAACCAAAAAAAAAAACCTAACCAAATATAAACAAATGAAATCTGTTTGAGGGATGCGTTCCCCTTGACTTCCTCCTCTTTCATTTAAGTGACTGCCGCGCAGATTTCTTTTTTTTTTCATTACTTTTTTTTTCAACTGCTTCAATTGTCTGCACTTGAGTTCAATTTTTGGTCAGCAACAATACAGAAACAGTTTCAACTACAGCAAAAAACAGAATCGAACCAATAATATTTTATTTTTTTGGGGGGTAGCTAAAAACACTTTAAAAGCTCATGCGTAGCACAATTGGCATATTTATAGAAACATTCAAAATGCTCGTTGCTACAAACACATTAATAAATAAACTTCAAATGAACTTTCGGTTCATTCGGCATATCGAATTATTATGTACTTTACGTACTCACAAAATTACAGGCAGCTAGTAAAAATATTATTTTTTTTTTTGGGGGGTGAAAAGACAAGAAGAACAAATACGATATATATTATCAAGTTGGAAAATATATATAATAATATTTAGTACTTCATTAAATAATAGCTGAATGTGTTCGTGAAGTAAAACTAGAAGATTGTTGTAAATAATATTAATAAAAATATATTTATATTTATTTTTACTTTAAACAAGTTTCATTAGTTTCATATGTATATATGCTTATGGAGTGTTAAAGCAAGTTTCATTATTTATTTATCAAACTTTAGCTTTATTATTATCTAAAAATTTGGTCCTTTAGTAATGGTAATGTTTGCAATATGGAAATTAAAAGAAGTTCAGCTTGGGAAACAATTTTAATGATAACAACTTTCAGATAAGACTCAGTCAATAATTCTTATAAAACACATCGGCTCACTTAAGAACGTGCCTTAATAAGACTTTATCCAAATTAAAATAATAATTTGGTTTATTTTTTATAAATATAATATACCTTAAAGTACATTTCTGATCTTTAAAATTAAATATTGAAGCTTAAAGTCAAGTTGACCATATACAAATATAAATCAAATTGTTCAAACTTAAAGATCCAAGGCACCGTTTAGCTTTATAGCAGCGGTCGGGGAACTTTTTTTAGTCAATAACCCCAAAATATTTTAAGTAAATTGATAATACCCCATGGCAAATAGCATTTTTAACATCTTTCATATTATAGCCCTAATTTTGGAAAAGAAAACATTATACTTATACATATACTTTTTACTAAAAAAATTTTCATTTTTACCCCGTTTTCCTCCTGCTTTACAGGAATGTTACCTTCACTTCTCGAAGTTACCTATATATATATACTATATCTATATCTACTCGCAGATGCAACCGCGTTTTACTTTTGCAGTTCGCATCTTTGCAGTTGTGCAACATCGCAAATATAAAGAGGGGTGGGGCGGGGGGATAAAAAACCAAATTGCATCGGACTTAATTACTTTAAATAAAGACGTCCGTGCGTGGAAATGTTCCACTTCATTAGCAAAATATAGTTTTGCATAATTTCTCATTATGCCTTTCCAGAATGCATCTGGACAAAGCAAACGCGAGACTAGATGGGTGATTGGGTGTGTGGGTGGGTGGGTGGGTGTGTGGGTGAGGTCGCCTTAATACACACAAATTGAAAATTGATGAACCTATCCGGTGTATATAAACGAACAATGAGAACTCAGATCGCCTCGATCACTCGAACCACATATATATATATATGTATATATCAATCAAAAGATGAGACGAAGAACATTTCGATCGATTTGTGATCAATAGGAAATTACTAATAATAATTATAATGATGACGTTGTTGATGATGATGATGATGATGATTTTAATTGAATATTGCGCACTTCATATCCATTCCCATTCCCAAACAATATTCAATTTGAATGTTCAATGAGAGCAAATGTTGAATTAAATCCATTAGAAACTTCAAAACGACCCATAAACACTTGGAAATCACTCATATACACACACATACACATATGTGAGTGTGTTTTGCTTTCGATCGATTTGAATTATGATGATGTACTGTTCGTTGTTAAGTTGTATTTTTGGATACATTGTGGATAATGAAGTTGCTGTTGCCACACAAAGATTCGCTTCGTACTTGCCTTGCGGTGGGTTCCCTTCGCTCCCCCTTTCCCTCTCTCTCCCCCCTTTAGCCATCTACCAATTCATGCATGAAAGCAATTTTTAATTTATTTTTGGTTGAGCGCTTCATTTTCCTAAAATTATGACATAATCGTCAACAGCAACAACAACAACATCAACAGCAAGAAAAGAGTCACCTAATAATGTCATGTGAAATTTATCGTACCCCAAACGAGTACCAGGGGCGTGGTTGTTGCAGCCGGAGAGGGGCACGGGCGTTGGACAGGCGAACTGGAAACATAGACGACGCCAACGCTCTTTTTATGTATGGGTTCAAAATGTTTTTTTTATATATATATATATATATTTGGATGCGAGCGAACACCTTCCGCTTCACAAATCAGCGCATGTGTTGCCATTGTCAGGCATTCAGTAAAACGAGCAGGGTGGGGGTGGGGGGTAAATGAATGTTTGGAAGGGGGGGAATGAAACCTTGGCTGACCAGTTGTCAAGTCGGTTAATGTTAATTTTATAATTAACCTACTGCCAGCAACAAAAAAATGGCACACAAACCAACAAAAAATAAAAATAAAACCAAAAACAAAAAAACATTTAAGCAAAAGTGCTTGAATATCGATTGGATGTAGAATATTAATAAAATTCTTTAAAATAACACAGTTTGAGAGCTTAAAAGAGAAGAAAAACTTGATTCAAGAGCAAGTCGAGACGAATTAAGCATAGAAATAATCATAAAAATCGATAAAAAGAAGTTTTGATGGACAAAAAATAATTAAAACATTTTTGAAAAAAAAAAAAATTATTTTGACAGAAGCAAAACCACTTAATGCTTTAAATTTTTATAAATGTTAAGAACTAATGATTTGAAATAAAAGTATATTAAAGCTTATTAAAGCATAAAGAAAAGAACGGAGAACATTTGTTGATATAAAATGAGAAAAATTTAAATTGGCAAAAAAAATATAAAGTTATATTTAATAGTGAAAATAATTAACAAGTCACAAAGAAAAAATGAATATTTTAGTAACATAATTAAATGTGTTTTATATTTTTTTTAAGAATAAAACAAGTTGAAAACTGTTTTTAAAAAAGAAAAAGTTACAATCTTGCTACGCAGACTTTAAAATGTAGAACAGCTAAAAGACAAACTATTTAAGCTGACCAGCAATTGGGTTAACCAAAACAAAGAAAGCAACAACAACAACAACAGACGCACACACATACTTATACACACGCACACTCATAAACAAAATGGCTGAGATACAATCAAAATAATTAGATGAAATACCGTAGGCGAATACAAAATGTGGCTAGATCAAGTGGTATGTAAAGACACGATCATTAAATGAACCATTGAAAACAACAAAAAAAAAAAAAACGAAACAATTCAAAGACAAATAAAAAAACACCAATACAGACACATTTATAATGAACAAACAAATAGACATAGAAAAGGAAACAAGTTAACCAATGAAAAAAACGCAAATTTAATGACAATATAAAAAAAACCCAACTTGGCCAATACGCGCAGCCATTACAAGCCAAAGAGAAGACTCAGAGAGCAAAAGCGAGAGAGAGAGAGAGCGGGAGGGAGATCAACTATAAAACCAAAGCGAACAATGTATTAATTAATTGAAAGCTTTATAAGAAAAAATACGAAAAGAGGAGAATCAATAGTGAAAGATTTAAAGTCAAGTTAAGACTGGGAAAGCAATGACACTTACAGCTCTGAAAATATTCAAATATTTGCTTTAAAACTTATGATTTTATGTGTCGAAAATGTATTTTTATTTCACTTTGATTCACCCTTTATTTTTGTTTTCAACAACTTAGTTTCTTGTAGTATTGGTAAGAGATAGAGATAGACGCTTTCTTTTTTTGTTTTTTTTTTTCGTTGAGCGTTAATTGTATTCGAATAATGATGATGCAGCT
Source organism: Scaptomyza tumidula (assembly GCA_035044465.1). Classification (NCBI taxonomy): domain Eukaryota; kingdom Metazoa; phylum Arthropoda; class Insecta; order Diptera; family Drosophilidae; genus Scaptomyza; species Scaptomyza tumidula. The sequence continues at coordinate 186,092 of JAWNNW010000595.1, read as the reverse complement.
ACGTATCTTTCAGATACTTATTTTTCTCTTCTGCGCTTTGGGCTTTGGCTATTTTGAATTTATGGTCAGTTTATGTTAATTTTATAATACCATACAGTTGCTTAAGGTTTTTCTTCTTCTTCTTTTTTTTAATATAATTTTTATAATTTTTTTTCTCTTTTTGCCATTTCTCAATATTACTATTTTATTATGTTGTTTTGTTATTTTGTTGTATTGTTTCGCTCAGTTCATTGACACTGATCAGAAGCACTGACAAATATATATATGTATCTGCCTTGTTCAAAAGAAAGTTTAAAACTCTTTTGCATACATTATTTGAAATCTGCAAAACGTTTTTTTGCTGTGGCTGTGGCAGCTAATTGCACAGCCATTAGATTGCTATCATTGCCATTAAGTGCGTCATTTGGATTAACTAGGAAATTAATTAGCACAGGTTAACCGAAAAAGCACTCTCAACTCTTGTTGTATGTGTGTGTGGGTGCTCATAAAAACCACCCAACAAACGTAACACAAAAACAAACCTCAACCTCAACTTAACTATTGCACAATAAAAACTAAAGTTTTTAGCGTAAGATTCACAGCTGAAGATACAAATTTTATAGTAATGAGATCGCCTCAGTTACGGAATCGAAATCATTCCACCTGCAAGTTAGTTTCTTCTTTGGGAATATCTCGTCTATTTGCGCATTTAATTTCGTATTTTGATACGGGGTACGCTTTGAAAATATTTCAAATTACTCAATTAGTTTAATTAGCAGCTTGGACAACTTTGACTTTGACTTGATTTGCGCTCATTTTGGCTTGACAAAAAAACCAAATACCTGGGACTAGCGAAATAGATCGTTTAGACACTTTGGTTTAGTTCAATATTATACGATACTACATTCAGTTTGTTTAGGTTTTTTCGTAGTTTGAATCTCAAAGTTGCCGGACAAGTTTTCAATACGCATTTGTTTTAAAGCATCAAACTCAATGGCAAAGTGGAAAGACCTTCAAAGAAACGTACTTAAAAATAAATTCAAATATTGTGATAAGAAACAAGAATACCAAAAAACATACAATTAAGCCCAGAAATATTATTGAAATTAACAATTAAAGCCAGTAATATTTCTTTTTGTAAAATAAAATAAAAAAAAGTTCCGTTTATTCCTTTTTAATAGTTATTTCTTACTTTTTTCTTATGTTTCTAGATTTTGTTTCCTTCTGTAATGTACTGAAAATGTTTAAGGCTGGATAGAAATAAAACTAAAACGAATTTTTTTTGTTTGCTAAAAAATTTTTCATTTACCCTGTCCTTTAAATTAAGAGTTAATACTAACTTTTTTAAATATATAAATTTTATTTATTTTCTTATGCTCTAAGTTTTGTTCCATTAAACTAAGTAGAACTTAACTTTATTACATTTGTAACTTATAATTTTTAATTATCTAAAATTTAACTTAAATTAAGTAACACCTTGAGTAGCATTCACGACAGATACTATATCAGTGAATGCGTCAAAGTCAAAGACATTGGAGGCGATTGTCATTTATCAAAATCATTAATGCAATTACGCGACCCCCGTAAGGCACCCACACCCACACACACCACGCCCCCCCTTCCCTTGTCTACTACTTCGACTGGCTAATTATTTTGAATTATTCAATTTTCATGTCTCAATTTAAGTTTCCAGTGGCAATTAGGAATGAAGACGACTCTGGTTCTGTATGTTCCCATTGCTCCCATCTCTCTCATTGTTTCTGTTATCTATCTGGCTAGCTGTATGGATGTATGTCTGTCTGTCTGTCTGTATGTCTGTCCACTCATTTTAGTTTTTTCTTTTTGTGAGTGGCACTTTGATGCGTGCGCAGAGTGTACTATGTGTAGAAGGAGGAGTGGGGCGGAGTGGGGCGGAGTGGGGCCTCTGCAAATGCAAATTAGAAATGTGTGTGGGTCTAAAATGAAAACGATTTGAATAATTGAAAATCGAATAAATCGCGCACGGCGCAAATCGAAAGCAAAAATATTTCAAATATACGAAAAAGCAGGCGGTTTAAAGGGGAAATCAAGGGGAGCGTGTTTAGGTTTCTCAAATCAAGAATGCAAGGCTTTTAACTAAAAAAAATATACAAGTAAATGAAAATATAGTTTTTTGTCTTTTTTCATCAAAAATAAACTTTTTTGATTTTCATTTTTAGCGACCACCTTAATGTATATATATATATATATATATGAGTATCTGTGTGTATGTGTGTGTGATATATACTTTTCATTATATTTAGAAGTTGTGTGTGTGTGTGTGTGGTTTGAAAAATTGCTGGTCAGTTTGTTGATGTGCAAAATCTAATTAACTATTTCATTAAAACGTGTATTTTATTGACATTCTAATTTAGATTTTTCGAACAAATTTTTCATCCCTTGCACCTGCGGTGTGTGTGTGTGTGTGTCTATCTAGTTATCATCTATATGTATTAGTATATGTATATATATACTGATATATATGTATTTACTATAAAGCTGCTAACAAAATGTGTTGTGCGTGCTTTAGCGACCTATGCGGCGTATGCGTAATTTTAATTGGTTTTTAACTAATTGCCTTGCATTTGCCTGTCCACCCCTCTACCACCTCTCCCCAGCCCAAATTAATTCATTTGCCTGTGTTTTTGTGTGTGTTTGAAAACTTTCTTAAATTTGCATATTGTAAATGATTTATTTCGGACATTTTCTAATCAATTTTGTTTTTATAGAAATTTAAAATAATTTTTCAACCATAACCAAGATTTAAAAGTGTTTCATCATTGCTTTTATGTACACAAATAGATAGAAAATCTTTCAAATTTCTCTATTCTTTAATTGACTGACTGACTGCTAACAAAGTTCATGCCATACGTTGGGACAAAGCGATCAAATCTTATCGCGAGTAGTTAAGCATTAAGCAAGGATACATTTTTATTAATAAATAATAAATATATATATATATTGCAAGTTAATTAAACAATACTCTATGCTCAATAAAAATTAACGATTGCAAGTACATAAAAATAAACAAAAATAATTAGAGATATAAATAATTATGCTTCCGTAATAAAAACCGTATCGTTGCTATAAGGAAAGCCATTCGGCTTAGACAAACAATTTTCTCAACCTTCTGCGGAACGAGTCTCGTACTCGTTTTTAGGTAGTTCACATTTTGCGTGGGAAGGGTGAACCGGGAGAAGGCAAAATGTTTCTTTCAGTTTATATTTAGGGTCGTTTGCTTCGTTTAACAAGGTGCCGTATCAATTTACCCAAATAGTAGTTGTTGTTATCCTTACGACATATGTATGTGCTTCCTGCTTGTCTAACAACTAAAAAGCTCAAACTCCATTTGCACGCATATCGTGTACACATATATTTATGTGCTATATAATATTTATATGTATGTAAACATATATATACAATTGGTTATGAAGCCCTTTCTGTTTGTGTATGTGTGTCTGTTGTTTAGTAATTCGTTTTTTATTTACTATTATCATTTACATTTATTTGTTATTATGATATGCCCACGCTTCACATATCACTGTGTGTGATGTACCATGTTTGGCCTTTTTATTTAGACGGGTTTTCTGCTTCTCTACTTTTTTTGCTTTTGAGTTTCTTTTTTATGCCACGCAACATTTTTTTTGCTCTATGATATGTTTTGTTTTAGACAGGCAAATTGAGATTGCGCTTTGACTTCCATTTATAGTTACACATATCTATTCTTGTTGTTGTGTGTTGTTGTTGTCAATTTTGTGCCAACGTGAGAGAAATGCAATTGCGTTGCGAAAAACACACAAACATATCCTGTCAGTGTATTTGATATATTTGTGTTTGTATGTACAAACTTTTTTTTGTTTTTTTCTTTTTCATTTACATATTATTCTGGTTTCCAACTGGGTTTCGCATTTTTGGGGTCGCTTTTGTTATTGTTATTATTATTGTTGTTGCCCTTTCGAATTTATGCGATACGACGCGAATGTTTGTTCAATAAACGAAATAATTGTCGGCAAGTGTGTTATGATGAAATTGCTTTGGGTTACTTCATAAATTAGCGCACAAAACATAACAAAACAAATACCAAAACCCTATATCATACAACCCTATATATCGAAACGTGAGTCGGGCAGGGTCGTTCTTTCTACCCTTAAATAAGTTAGAAATTGCCATTTAACTAACTCTTACTAAACTTACTCGCATTAAAAACTATTAAAGTATTAATTTTATAGTCAATTTCTATACTTTCGTTTCGTTTCTTCGTGTTTCTTATAATGCATTACAATTACTTAACGCTACGATCTGTTCGTGTAGTGTAGGTAAATTAAAACCCCTTACATAAATCTAGTCTCAAATATAGGCATAAGTGATGGTCATAATCGAATTTAAAGCGGCCCATCATTAATCAACTGGCGAGGCCAGCGAGAGAGAGCAACAAAACCAACGAACATGTTGTTGTAAACAAAGTACACAAAGTAAATGAAAATAAACTCGAAACTCGAAACTCGAAACATGAACTGAAATCCACAAGCGACTTTCCAAGCTTCACTCTCTTTATGAATGTGGCATGAAAAATGAGCGTGGCATCAAATGCAGGCGCCAATTGCAATTGGAAAATCTTACAAATGTACAAAAGGTGTATTCGATTTGAGCTCCTGATACGTGAGGCGTTTCGCTTTTGCGGAAGATCATATTCGTGTGTAGTTAGATGAATAGGTTTATAAATATTTGGATCGAAACACATCGCTCAACTGAGGGGAAGTTGAACACAACGAAAAACTAAAGAGAATAAGAAAAATTGCCAAAACTAATTGTAGCCTATGTAAAATTCACAGTTAGAAAATTTTAAGAAGGTGTTTTTATAATAGAAATGAAAATATTCAAGACAGCAGTTGTAAATTTAGAAAAGGTTGTTAAATGTATTAAATTATTTCCTTAAGCCAAAAACTATTACAAAAAATATTATTTAAATGTATTAAATTATTTCTTTAAGTCAAAACCCGACTTTATTTTATAAAAAAATATTATTTAAATGTATTAAATTATTTCTTTAAGTCAAAACCCGATTTTATTTTATTAAAAAATATTTTTTGTTTTAGCTTTCATTTCCATAATAAAAAATATATAAATAAATTCTCAATATCTTAATCTTTTTAAAACGTACGTCGAAGTTATTTAGTCTAAATTTAATAAATATATTATTAATAAATATTCTTATTTTTACCATAAATTTGCTTGTAAAACAAATATTTAAAAACCACATATTTCGATAAATCAAAAAAGGACTTTGGTAAAAGTAATTCTTATTTTTGTTGAACACTCTTTTTCTGAGTGTACGTGTAAATGTTTTAGTACCTTGAATCGATAGGGTCAGCGCTCGATCTGTTGTCTTCCTGTTACTTCTAATGATCTTGTTCAATTGTTGTGGCTTGTAATTTCAAACTTCAAACTCAAAAAGATCGACTGTTGGCTGTTTGCCTGTTTGGCTGTACTGTTTGTTGTTTTGTGTGTGTGTGTTTGGCTCATTGTTCGCTGGTTGTAAACGGTTAAATTAAATTGATTTGCGTCTAATGCCCCCGACAAGTGGCCCGCTCGGTGCGCCTCGCCACGCCACGCTCGTAATTAATGATTCCATTAGACACCACACAGTTGGGGCAGGCATATTGTTGTGAGTAAGTAACCTACCAGCAAGCAAATCCCCTCCAGCAGCAGCAGCCAGAAAACGTCTCGGTGCTTAAGTATGAATAATTGGTAATAGTATTTAATGATTTGGGGCTGCTTCTGCTGCGAATGCTGCTGCTGCTGCTGCAGAAGAGCCCACCTGCCATTCAGACACGGTGGCAATTGAACCTGAAATGAGCCAACGACTTATGCGTTTCTTTTTTGTTGATTACAGATACAACAAGCGAGAGAGAGACAGAGTGAGAGAAGAACCCGAGCGAGCAGCTTTTAGTAAACGTTCCGTCCACATATATGGTTTGAGGCAGCCCGAGTCCGAGTGAAAATGGACAAAGGCCGTAAGAGATTGCCACAACTCTCGGCCAATTAGCGCACAGGGAGTAGGAAGAAGGAAGAAGGAGCAGGAGCAGGAGCAGGCAACGGAACGGCAAACTGTAAATATTTGCAAAAAGCTACAACACACAAAAAAAAGAACACAAAAGCCAATAGCAAACGCATACAAAAGAACTAAAGAACTAAGGAATTAGCAACAAAAGGCTGCTTGCGTGGATCGTCAAAACCATTAGGATAAAGCACACACAAACACACTCACACACACACACACACACATACGAAGGCTTGGCAAGACGCAAGAGGTTGCTGCTATAAATGACCGAGTCCACTCAGCTGCAAACGGCGGAGAATAATAACGCGGGTGTGGTCAAAATGGAGCCACCGCCATTGGCGACCTCCAATCTCCACTCCAGCAGCACCTCGCTGGCGGCAACAGCAGCCGTTGGCGCCGGTACGGCGCTATCACCAGCGACGCCACCATTGCTACAACCACAATTGGGGCACAACTCATCATCATCATCATCATCATCACAACAGCAACAACAGCAGCAGCAGCATTATGCGCTTAAGTGGAATGACTTTCAAACATCCATACTCAGCTCGTTTCGTCATCTGCGCGACGAGGAGGACTTTGTGGATGTAACACTGGCGTGCGATGAACGCTCCTTCACTGCCCACAAGGTCGTCCTGAGCGCCTGCAGTCCCTACTTTCGCAAACTGCTCAAAGCCAATCCCTGCGAGCATCCCATTGTCATATTGCGCGATGTACGCAGCGATGATGTCGAGAACCTCCTAAGGTAACTACTAACTAGCCAAGCAAATACGTATGATTATTATCTAAAAATTTATAGCAAGTCTTTTTAGAAGTGTGACTTACTTAAATAAGTAGAGAAAAGGTAAAACTTAACATGAAAACTTGACTAGTTACAGGATTTACAATTATTAATTGAACTCACAATCTGTGTACGTAATATTTGATCATTATTTCCCTCAATGTATCCTTTGTTTTATTCATTAACATTAGCATTGAGCTTCAGCAGATGTTTTTAAGTTTATTGATTTTAAAAAGAACATTTGTTTGGTCAACATTTTAGTCAACTTATCTTAGTTTAATTGAAGATAGATAGCATTTATATTGGGTTCCAAAACTCATCTTATACATTATATTATTCTTATAGGTTCATGTTGATTAAAATATGTTGATAGATAGTATTTATGTTGGTATCCAAAACTCATCTTACACATATATATTATTCTTTTAGGCTCAGGTTGATTAAAACAAATCCATTTTAAGGTTTGACACTATTGTAGAAAATGTTTATAATAGATTTGAAAACTTTATGACTAACTTAATATATAATATAGTGTAATATAGTTATTTTTAACAAATTTATGTGTAAATTGCATATCCTACGAAATTTATTTATTTATTTTATGAATTTTCAATTTGTTTTCTTAACACCTTCATAGTTTTATGTACAACGGCGAGGTGAATGTCAGTCACGAGCAGTTGCCTGATTTTCTGAAGACCGCGCATCTGCTGCAGATACGTGGATTGGCGGATGTCAATGGTGGTTATCCCTATGCGAAGGCACTTTCTGCTGCTCTCAGTCACAACAATAATAATAATAACAACAACAATAACAATGCTGAAAGTAACAATCACAACAAAATCAACAGCAACTTTTTGCCCACAGCGCTAAGCAACAACAGCAGCAACAATGTTAACAACAACAGCAATAACCATAACAACAACAACAACAACAATAGCAACAACAGCAATAATCACAGTCACAGCCAGAATTCACCGTTCAGTACACCACAAATGCCAGCAACGCTGCCGGCATCATCAACAGCAGCAGCAGCAGCCGCAGCCGCAGCTGCAGCATCGTTAACAGCAGCAGTTGCCGCCGCTGCAGCAGCAACAGCATCGAATCCTGGCCAGAGGGAGGCGCAACGGGAACTGGCAGCAGCATCGGCACTCAGCAACAGCAACAGCAGCAACAATAACAACAACAGCAGCAGCTGCACTCCCGCCATCCAGGAGCTAAAGGCATCCGCAGCGTCGCCCGTAAGCAACACCCTCAATTCAAGTCCAAATCCAAGCAAAGTAAAGTCTGCTTGCAACCGATTTGCATATGAAATGCTTACTAATCCTATCTCTTCTTAAACTTGAAATGTATCCAACTTTAGGCCAGCAGCAATCATTGGGATCTGAGCGATATGGAGGGCAGCCGCAAGAGTCATCTAACGCCGCCACCCCAGAAACGCATAAAGAGCGCCGATCTATTCCGTGCCCAGCATGGCATCAGTCCGGAACGTCTACTACTGGATCGTGAATTTCCTGTTGCGGGTCAACATCCGCTGACACGGAATCGTAGCCGAGATACGTCCAAGGATCGCGATCGCAGTCTCGAACTGCGCGAATCACTTTTGGGTCAGGCTCTGGAAAACAGCAATGGACAGCAGGCCAGTCAGGTAAGTAACACTTCATTGGAAATGTAACCAATTGAGAAAATAATAGGTTTGATTAGGAAAACATTTTTATCACTTTGAAAATATTTGCTTTGTATTTTTTTTCATACTTTTTGCGCATTGAAAAATGTTCTTAAAATTTCAAAAAGCGGGTTTGACTTTCTAGAAATATATTTTTATAAGTATTATAGCTAATAACTAAAAGTTATGGAAAATCTACCTAGAAATTTAAGACAACAAACTAAAAAAAATATTCGCATTGAAGTTTTTCATGAAATATTAAAACTAAGTAAGAAAATATAATGCGTTTGTATAATATATTTATTTTTAAATTTTAAACCCGACTTCAACCCATTTAAAATATGTTTTTGAAAAGGAAATATAATTATCTAAAATATTATATTTTATTTCCACATTTCTTTAACATTTTAAAGATAGTTTTTCGTATAAATTTTTGTTACTTTCATAACCTTCTCCACCTTTTCAATATCTATAGAAACACGATCTCGGCCAGAGTGCCGGCGAGGATTCAAACAGCAGCGATACGGAACCTTCGGATCGTGGTGATGGTCAACATGATGGCACTTTAGATGGCATGGACAATCAGCGATCGCACTCCTTTCCCAATGCATTCCTGGGTCTGCAGGGCATACCCGGCCTGCTGCCAGGACCTTCTGGCCTAGGTGGCAATGATTTTGGTAAGTGGTAGCCCATTCTATTAATAGTATAACTACAAATATGAAAAGCTTGAAATTCGTTTACACATTGTTATCGAGTAATCGAGTAATTTGCCTCTTGTGTATGATTTGATCGAATGGAACGCGATTGTCGCGACTGATTTGCGTATGATTTGCATTTGCTAGATGCTCGTTACTAACTATCGATAGCTATCGATAAACCGATAAACGGCAGGGCATACAAATTCGACAAACAATTGGCCAAACAAAAAAAAACAGATAAAACTAAAAACCAAACAAACGTGAAAATGTAAAAGAAAAAACCAAATAATTTTGTATACATATACCATATTTAAGTATAGTTAAGTGCGCTGTGTTTCGATTGTTATCGGTTTATTGTCAAGTTTATGTTTCTTATGCATTTCCATTATAATACTTTTAATATATCTTTTCTAAGTAGTATTTTTTATTATTTAAATTCAACTCACAAACTTTTCGATTAGTCTGTGTCTATCGATAACACGTGTAGACTTAAGAACACTTATTTACGTTTTATTACACATACACACACACACACACAAATGCTCGTATCATGCTTAACGAGTTTGCCCCAAATCGTGGCAATCATTAGACCCATAACCCACTAACACAGCATTAGAGTGGACCCATATTCCAGAGTGTGAAGAAATATGCGCAAGCCACGTGTCGCACTAGACATTAGACACCAAAGTAAACTTCTTGGACAACTGCTGTCCAACACATTTGGATTTGGATTGGGATATGACGATTACAAACATAAGTATCCCAATCGAACTGGGAAATAAACAGTTCGTAATGTTTACTTATGTGCAAATGTTTTTTGTATAACGCACAAAAAAATGATTATTATTACTATTACGATTACTATTTCGATTACTATTATTATGATTATGATTACCATTCGATATTATGCGGATGTGAATGAGCTTCAGGATGAGGATGAGGATGTGTGAAAGCTTGTGCCACAAACCCGTTACAAATATGAATCGTTCCCCTACACACACACACACACACACATACATTCAAGTCAAGCACTGCCTGAACCCTCCCTTGTTGTTGCTTTGCTTATGTTTGTGTTTGTGTTTGTGTTTGCCGAGCACATTACACGCACTTTGTATAGCGTCGCAAATGTCGCATTTATCGCGCATTAAAATGATAATGGCGCTTTAGCCTTAACCAAAGCCATAGCCTTAACCAACTGAAGGCAATGCTAACTTTGCTCCTCTAGTTGGCTACTACACTGACGAAAAGAGGAATATTCAGAATATTTTTAGTTGCTTTTCGTTGATATTTAAGTTGAAAATGTTAACAAAAATAACACATTCCTCAAGGAGCGAAAGAATTATGTTTTCTCGAACTTAATACAAATCAATCAATATTATTTTCCCCTAAATAAATTCTATTTTTTTTCTAAGAGTCAAGTATTCACTACTTATATCTAAGTTGTTCGTACTCAAATCAGATATGGATTAAAAGAAATTTTTATACTTAACTCAAAGTCATTCGAACTTAACTCAAGAGCAAAACTGTTTCTTTTTGAAATGTTAATATATTTTTTTTAAGTAGTTGGGAAAAAGAGTTTTATGTTACATCTTTAGCATACATTCGTTAAGAATGCTAACCTTTATTTTTCTAAGTGTACTTGCCTTATGTGTCCAAGTTCTTGGACTAAGCCGTCGATGGCATTTAATATTCAGCGCACATAGATCATTGCAACAAATGTTGAACGGCTGCTGGTTTGTCCGTCGTGTCGCCTCGCGTCGCCTCGCTTCGGTCAGTTGTTCGTTGTTCCTTTCTCTTCTTGGTTCTTGTTTCTTGCTCGTTCTGAGAGCCTTTTCAGCCTCGTCGCAAAGAAATCAAATTTAATAAAGCATAAACATTCAATAAGCTTTCGACTTGCACGCCCCCTCACAGCACGATGTGGCAAATAGTCATTTGAAATTCCAGACAGCGGGCGTAACGGGCACGAAACGGTAACAAACGGTTACGGTTACGGTGCGGGGCTGCTTGGAACAAGCCGTTCTCTTTTGGTATTTTTGTTCATTTTTGGCAATCGGTATCGAAAATATTAACGGCCAGAGTAAAGGATAAAGGATAAAGTTTTCTGCAATGATAAAAATGATAAGTTCCCTTTTTTTTTTTACTTTTGCTTTTGCTGCTGCTGTTGCTGTTGTTGTTGGTCTCTGTCATTGTATTCTGCTGCTGTACGCCCATTTCTTTAACGTTAAAAGGACAAACAAACAGCAAAAAAAACGAAAAACGAAAAAGAAAAAAAGGACAAAACACACTCCCACATTCACATACGTACATATATTTAGATTTTATTTCGTTTTATTGCTTTTTTGTGCATTCGATTTATTCGAAGACGTTTGCCGAATGGTCGAAAAACGGACTTGGAAATTGCGCACATGTGTGCGCAAGGACTTCAACAGAAAGCGAGTGAAAGAGAGAGAGAGGGAGAGGACAAACTAACCTTTCGCCCATTTCCCCAACTCATTCTGTTTGCTTTTTTTCAATCCAATCCAGTCTAGTAGTACAGTTCAGTTCCGTAAAGTCCAGTAATATGAGTCGGGTTTGCATTTTAATATATTTGCGACCTTCTTTCTACTTCCCCGTTTCCCCATTTCCCCATTTCTCCATTTCGCTGCCCTGCACAAATGTCACACACTCGCAAATGCGGGCCAAGTGGTTTGGAAGCACAAAAACTACAAAGGCACAAAAAAGTTTACTTTGCAAAAATCCGTTGCAGAAACATTTATAAAGTGGCCAAGTGTCCAACCCCAACTCCACTGACGTGCCAGCCAAGGTGGCAGCAACACAAAGAAACGCAAAAAAAAAAAAGAAAAAGAAGGCGTAGGAGCTGATGCTGACCTCCAAGGAAGGCGTTGCCCATCCAGTGACATTTTAAAATGAAAATGATAGCAACTGGATAGCTGGAACACAGTGGCAGTGGCAGTAGAAGTAGTAGTAATAGCTCCTTGTTGGAGGTGGACAGGCAGTTGGTGGCAGCTGGTAGGCGGCAGTCAGTCGTCGAAACATTGACAGCAAATAAATGGTAGCCAAAATAATAACACCAAATGGGAGGTGCAGTTTGTGAGGGTGTCTAACATACATACATACAAACATATTTATGTGTGTTTGTGTGTGTTGTTTGTAGAAAATTAAAAAACAAATAGAATACCGCAAGGTAATATGCAGAGAATGATTTTTCTTGGCAGTCGCCAAGAAATGCTGCTGCGCCATCAGAGCGCGCCATCTGTCGGCGAGTAGTTGCGTGCCCAGGCGTCAAGAAAGTTGCAGCTTAGCCTCAGTCTTATCTTCTTCGTCTTCTTCTGCTTCTTCTTCTTCTTCAGCTACTTGGCCAATGCAGTTGGCGCCCACAACAAAGAAAAACCAGACGTGTGTGGGTGAATGTAGGCAAAAAAAAAAAATTGACATATAAGGCCATTTGTTCATTTCTTTTTTCAAAAACCCAAATGCAAAAGTTAGCACAAGCAAAAACCGGGTATTTGAGGGCGTAGAGGCAAGGGCAGGGGAAACTTGGACTTGGCTGGACCGACTGGCGCTGGCCAAAGCTAATGCGCAAAGTTTTTTTTTGACTTTCAAGTTTTATTTGCCAGCTGCGCTTCCTCTAATACAAATGCATTATATTGTGCCACATTCGTTTGAAAACCAATTCAGCACAGTGACAGATGCATCGTTGCCAGCTCGATGCGAATTCTTTTTCTAAGATTTTATTTCGTTGATGAGATAACAACAGCTCAAGATAATTGTGCATACAAAGACTAAATCGCTAATATAAGAAAGTCAAATGCAATGAGTTGAAGTATTTTGAGTTCATTTGAAACTTGAACTTAAAGAGTTAATTGTTTTTCAAACCCTAAACAATTCATTCCTAAAAAGGCATCAAGAAATTTGATTCGTATCTCTGTTAAAGTAAAATATTGAAATGACATAGGATAAAATCTAAAAGTTCCCATAAATAATGAATTTTAGCACACTTGAAACTACGTGTATTTAAAATATATAAATAAACCAAAATTAATATATTTGAGATCTTTTCTCTTTTAAAATCGCAAATGCTTACATTATTATTACTTTCTACTTATTAAAAGTTTTGTTTCAACAAAGCATACAAAATTCGGTTCGTAAGGACAGCTCTTTGATCGAGCTGCCTAAAAGTAGGCAATAGAAAATTGTAGAAATCAAAGCTATTTCCAGTTGCAGTTCTAGTCAAAACTAGAAGAAATGTGAAAATAAGTATTATGTTGTCAGTCATTCAGTCCGTCAGTCTGTCGTATTTTGATCAATAGAGACATTCAATGGACACACAAACACACACACACACACGCACACACATACACAGAGACAGAGAGTGAAGCATAAAATTAGCAGCCGGCGCAATAATCATGCGAGTAACATTTCTCAAGCCAAACAAAACGCGCCCAATTTTGGCATAGTGTGTGGGTGTGCGTGTTGGCCAACTGTATGTTAATATAAGTGTATGTGTGTGCGTGTGTGTGCGTGTGTGTGGATTGGGGTTGGCAGTCTTTTGTACATATATATATATATATATACTATGTGTTGGCGTGTTTGCATTTAATAAATTCGATTAACAACGGAATAAATACGCTTAAATGCGGAAAATAATGAAAACTAACGAAAAGCGTTTTGTTAGACGTCGACGGTTACCAAGTTGTTGTTGTTGCTGTTGTTGGGCCGACGCTTGGGCGCCGCTTTCATTCTATACGGCATTCAATCATTCCATTTCAGTTATTCATTCGTTTTACGAGCTGTGTTATTATTGTAAATATGTTGCTGTTGTTGTCGTTGCTGTAACAAATACAAATACATTACGTGAATAAACGCACCCATTATTTCATTTCATCAAGAACCATTAACGCCAACACGCTTGCAAGTCTACCCACCCCCCACAGTCCACCTCCTACTTGCCTGCCTGCCCCTAAGCACATACTCACCGCGCCTTGTAGCACCCACTTGGCCAGCTTGACTTGCACCATTTCGCTCGCCTCCTTTCCGCAACCCCCTCTCTGCTCAACGAGCTCTAAGACAAGCATGGCGCACAAAACTTTTGCCCGGGTAATGAGTAAAATGATTGGAAATACATTAGAAGAGTATGTTTTCGTTTCTTGCCTTAGCAAGCATCCTGTCGTATTTGTATCTGTAATTGTTATTGCTAACTTTCACATACATACATATATATATATATGTGTATATATTTCAGCATTGATTAATTATATAAATAATGATACTTTTAAATGTCATCGGGACTTTTGAGTTAATAATGCGATTATTTCCAATAATATATTAACAAATTTATCTTGATTTTATATATATTATATTCTAAGAATAAATCAAATCCAATAATCAGCTTTTTATAACATTTTCGATTGCTTAACAAAATATTTCGAATTAAAGGATTAATAATTATAAATTCCTTTCATGCAAAACTCTTGCTTATAATCTTTTGCCAAAAAAATTCTTATTTATGTATGGAATATTGTTCTTCAATTAATTCGATTAGTTGAAAATAATCCACTATTTGTATAAGACAATAAATTCGTAAAGTTTCTTTGACTTGAATTAAGTATGCTTGTGGCAACGCCTAAAAGTATGCAAATTGCATTTAAAATAGTTTAAAAGAGTTATAGTTTGTTGGGCAAATGGACACAAAAGGCAACAAGCAACAATAGAAAAAACAAAAAACAAAAAAAAAAACGTTATCAAATTAATTTCAAAAACTCGCATCTGCTGCACGTCACACATAAACGCACAGCCTGTACCGAGAAGGTCTATATAAATATATATATAGATATACACATACACATATATATATATATGTATATATATTATGTACAGTAACAAAAGTGCCTGGGACACTTTTGGACAAGCCCACACACAAGTGTACATAAGAGAAGGGGGGTGGGGCAAGGATGTGTGGTAAGAGTTTGTAGCTGGACCGAAAGCGAAACCGAAACCGAAACTAAAAACTTTTGAGTTAAATTCCCGCTCTAATGTTTATGTAGATGAGGGATTATGTCATAGTGTGTGTGTGTGTGTTACAGTAAAACCCCAAACACACACACACACAGATACGCAGTGTGCGTGTGTGTGTGTGTGTGTGTTAAAGGGTTAGTGGTTTAGAAAGTCCAAAAACTGTGTAGAAAATGTTCTCTTTTGAAGTGCTTTGAAAATTCTAATTTGTAGCTTAAACTTTATTTGCCAATGTGCATAAATGGTCAAAAGTAATAAATTAATATATTATTATTATAATCTCAAGAACATGTAAAAATACTTTATATGAAAAGTAGCTAAAGAAACATTCACAAAACCGATGCAAAGTGTTTTTGGTCATGGAAAATACATTTAATTTTGAACAATATTGTATTAGTTGCTTTATATTGTTGCTTGCTACTTTAGCTTAACACACACACAAACACACACACACTCACACAAATAGGTATTTAAACTGACTCTGTCTCTATCTCGCACACACACACACACACACGGACATAGCTTAGGCACAAATGCAAAACTTTTCAAAACTATTTGGTTTCAACCCGCAATGGGCTGAGTTTGAGGACTTTTTTGGGCAGCCCTTCTTCTTCTTCTTCTTCTGCTTCTACTATTGCTGCCACGTCGTATTTTAAATTCAAGTGGTCTTCTACACACACACACACACACACTCACATATATATATATAATATATATATAAATAGATATGTATACATTCGTGTTGGTGTCGTGTCGGTGTTATGCTTAAGGATTTCGTTTACGGAATCCCGAATCCCGAATCCGTTTCAAATGCGAATTTATTTCGACAAAATATTACAAAAGTCAAAGACACAAACCATGCCACACACCAACACCAACACACACACACACACATATGCACATACGTTCGCTTCTATGTCCCAGTCAGCCGCATGGAAAAAGGTCATTTTTGGGGGTATAGAATTTACATAAATCCATATGGATGTTGCATGTCCAAGTGTAAGTGTAGGTATAACTGTGTATGTGTGTGTGTGTGCAACTGGGTCCATTTGAAGTTGCTGCCCCACCTTCAATTTCTCATTTAGCGTCTTCTTTTGGCCACGTGCCGTTGACAAGAAGTCGCAGCATTCTCTCTCTCTCTTCTCGTTCTCTCTCTCATTCTACCATGCAACCTTTTTTGGTATTCTTGCTTATCACACAAAGCTGTATGCTGTATGCTGATGCTGTGTGTGTGTGTGTGTGTGTGTCTATGGCTACATGTGGCGCTGAGTGAGTGCTATTTGCCTCGCTTTCCAAAAACCCATTGATAGCCGTGAGCAGGCGATGGGCAAAAGCGTACCAAAAAACCGGGCAACCCCTCAAAAGAAACAATGGAGTAGAGCTATAGCTCGACTAAGAGATAGCCTAGATCATGGTCTTTACCCATACATAGTCATTGTATGTCAATCAAGCTGTGAGCTTTTTAATCTTTGATAACTTCGATGTTTCTTGACTTATTTCAATGAAATGTTAACAAATTATCAATCTTTAGCTATATCTTCGAATGTTGAAGAGTTTGAAAGAAACTTGATCAGAATCTACCTTACAAACATTGATATATCTCAAATCCAATGCCAAATGGATTTTACTCAAGCTGATCAAGAACATATATATACTTGATAAAGTTGGGAGTACGTTCTTCTGCCTTACCACACAATTATCATACCCTTTTTACCTATTTGAATGGGTTAAGGGTATACAAACGTACAGCGATTGTATTACTAGCATTTAGTTTGTGTGTGTGTGTGAGTGAGTGTGTGTGTGTTTGTGTGTGTGGTGTATGTGCGTGCGGTTTTCAAAACGGAAGTTGTACGGTAGAACAAGCGACGCCGTCTGCCCTTTATTTTCGGCCTTTTCCATTTGACCCCGTTGCTTCTTCGTCTTCTTCTTCATTTGCCCCAGCATCCCCCTGTCCCCCCTGCCCTCCCTTGGCACACCCAGGCACACTCACACTCCTTTGCCTGACTGACGCATTGATATCCCTTTTAATGGATGAATTATTGCCGCACATGCGAGAGTAGTTGTCCTTTCCACCACCCTTCCTTCCTCGCCCGTCTAGCGCCACCTTCAGCTTGAACTTGAGCGACTTGAGAAGGTCTTTCCTCGGAGTTTGCTTTATCCTTTTACGAACACGCACTCACACATGGTTTGTTTGCATTTCATTTCCTTCAGATGTACGCTTTTCCCCGCCCACTTACCCTTACCGCCCCCCTCTTCCACCCAGCCATCACTTACGAGCTTTCTTCTGCTTCTTCTACTTGGTTGACAGCGTTGTTTTTTTGCAATGGGGGAAGTGGGGGTTGGTGGGGTTTTCTGTTTAGGGTCAGTTAATTAAGCGGCGTCATACGCTTCAGGGCTCCGAAACCAACCAACCACCCCCCCTTCTCCGTTCGCTCAACCCATTTGCACATACTACGCCGGATAGATGCCGGATACGCAGGAATGCGCCAAATATCCATAATAATTGAAGGATATTACATCAATAAACCGACTGATGCCCCAACCCCCAGTATTGCGGATATATCTCCTGTTTATGTGCGTACTGACCGCAGCGAGAGGTAGCAAGAGGGGCGCTATAGTATACATATATATATGTACATATATCTGACAGGATGAGAGCTGCATTTTAATATTTCTAAGTATCGACGAACGAACACATTCGCATATAATTCACAAGCATTGACAGAAGAGAATCGCGCCTACACACACACAAACACACACACTCACACACACACACACACATGAAGTGTGAAGTGTCAATGGGTGGTGTGTGTGTATGAGTTTTTGGTATGTGCTTGTGTCAGGCAGGCTGCCAACAGGCGAAGCCATAAACTAAATTTATTGCAAATATTTCCTCAGCAATGAGCAATTTGTGCGATCGAATCCTGTGGACCTCAATCCAAACGTATCTCTGTGTGTGTGTGTGTGTGAGTCTAACGTGTCGATGATATATATTTGTGGCAACGATTCATGTAGCACACCCCCACCCTATACACCAATAAACCAGGTTGACCAGCAATATGAAAAAAGCAGTGAAAATATTTTATTATAATTTTTTTTTTATGCATACAGATTTCGAAAAGAACTAGATACAAATATACATATATACATATATATAGTTTATATAGTTTGGAATGCAGTCAAGTTTCTCTGCTCTTCAATTCAATTCAAACTTATGCAATAAATTGAGGTTGGGTTTATTTTCCTTGGACTTTTTCTATAACAATTTACATTTAAGTGCTCTATTAAGCTCTAAGTCTCTCTCTCAGTGTACTTATTGATTTATTGTTGCCGTATTTATTTAGCTGTGCGATTTATTTGCCTGGACACTCGACACACACACACAATCGACACACACATACATACAATTCTAAAGAGCAGCCACATTTAGAAGCGATGGGTCTTCAATGTACGAAAATATATGTGAAAAAGAGTTTTTAGTTGTGTTACCAGAAAATAACACGAACACACAAACACACACACACGCAATCACATTGACACACACACACACACACGCATACAGTAGTAAAATAAAATTACTCATACGCTCTGTCGCACACACACAACTAACACATCTACATAAACACACACACACACACACACACGAAGAGCGACAGGCCGACAAAATGGTTGGCCAACGATGTCTAAACAACAACAACAACAACAACAACATGAACGAAAAGCAACAGCAATAACAAACATGAATTTTAACAAAATACAATTTCAATACAATTCAAACTTTCTAACATTTATACACACACACACATACATACATTCTGGCAGCTTCACGCATGTTAGAGTGAGATAGCACTTGCATAAAATTTTATACTCTCTCACTCTTACTGTGTGTGTGTGTGTGCTTGGGTGCCAACCGCAGTGGCAACAACGACGCTATCGCAATGACTCTGCACCCATTCTCGCCCACCCCCTCCCCAATGAATATATATATATATACAGATATGAAACTAAAACTTCCTCTACTCATTTCCTGTTCATCTCCCCCCCCCCTCCTTATACGTCCTTCCAACTAACCATTTTGATAGTGGGCAAAAAGTATCTGTACGAACAACGACTGAATGTCTCGCCAGTTTTCAGTTGCGTTCTAAAATTCATACATTCATTACCATCGCATTTCATTCAACACCCCCCCTAACACTCCCTACCCACTCTCACAGAAAAGTTAAATACAATCGCTGGCCCGTAAACACCAAATCCTCCAACTCTCTACCCATCCACCCACAAAGAGAAAGAGAGAGAGAGAGAGAGCAAGAGCAAGAGTTTTTCAACTTGGCTCATATAGTAATAAATTGTACCATAAATAGTGTTCAAACGGACAGAAGGTCGGCTCTCTACTCTCTACTCTCCACTACTACTACGGTAATAGTTAAGGTGGACCAAACCCCCTCCACCCTTTCCTTTCCTTTTCTTCTCTTTTGAGTCTAGCTGCCTTAAGCAGCCGTTGTAGCAATTCATCTTTCGCTCGATTCTCTTGAAGTGGACTCTCCACCTCCCTCCTCCCCCCAACACCCCTTCGCCAGCATAGATCCATCTTGTCTCTCTCTCCACCTTCCTTTCCTACCTAAGAGCAACTTCTTTTTCCCATTCTCTCTCTCTTCGCTTCGTTTCGAAAGGGATCAGCTTGTACAGTGAAACTACAACTATGCTTATTTGCTTTTGTCACGCCCGCAAACTGTTCCGGTAACAACAACAACAACAACAGCAACAAACCTTGCCAGCCTAACCCCAACGAGAAGAGAAAATCCCTCGCACCCTTTGCCAACCGTCCTAAATTATTCCCCTACCCAAACCCAATGCCTAACCACATACGACCACATCGTTCATCATTGTTGCCCTCCTGTATGTGTGTGTGTGTGTGTGCTGAAATGGAGGAGGCTGTGTGTGGGGGTGTGTGTATGTGTGTGGGTTGTGTTGTTTAGGTCTAGCAATGCTCTGACTGTACTAATGAATTACGCAATCTAAAACTATGTACATTTAATTCAAATTCACAGAACTCTACGCCAAACTAACCTAAAACGCACACACACACCAACAGGATATAGGCGACCCAACAACAACAACAACAACAACAAGTTTTTTGGGCAAACTTTTTTGCTGCCTGCATCAACGTCAACGTCAACTGCGACTGTGACTGCGACGCTGATGCCGTATATATATATATATATATATTTTTGGGAATAATTCAAAGCGAATACATTTTGGGTCCAACCCGAACCAAACCCAAACCAATCCATCCAACCCCATCACAGCAGATGTCCATATTGTTGTTGTATAGTTTGGGCAAGCGTCCCTAACGTTTCTGCCCTTCATTGCTGCCCTTCATTGCTTGCTTATTTCGCCATTCCATTAGCGACACCATTGGCGTCAACGTCAGCATCCATCGCACATGTCCTTGCAATTGTTCTTGCTATGACAGGCGGAAAGGGGCAAAATACAAAAGAGAGAGAGCAGCACGAAAGCGTGCGCAACAACAACAATAACAGTTATATTCCCATATAATATTCGTACACACTTTGCAAACATGTTTGTCGATGATGTATTATACAAAATGCCCATAAAAAGGCCCGCATGAGCGAGACGGCAAAGCACAAAAAATGTTAACGGGCAATGGAGGAGAAGGGCAAGGGAGTCCTTTCTCTATGTGTGTCTGTCTGTGTGTGTTAGAGAGAGAATGAGAGCATCCGATGGCGTAATCATCGTTTGTCTCTTCACATATATTCGTATGTCCTATATGTGTGTGTTGGTGTGTGTGTGAGCCACTAAATCGAAATGGCAAAATGCCCATTTCTATTCTGTGTTGGCCCCGCATAAGCGATACAGACATTTCGTTTTTTGGGGTAATACATCAAACTAGCCGCATCAATAGCACACACACACACACACACACACAAATAAGGGATATATTTGTGTGTGTGTTTAGTTGGGCTGCATGCGGCGTGTTAAAATAAAACCAAACAACGACTACAACGACTACAAAAACAATAGCCAAGTTAATATATCCATGGGTCCCTCGACGTATACATCTATGTATGTGTGTGTGTGTGTGTGTGTTCGAGTATATGGAAAAAGAGTAAAATACTTCATGCAGAACCGAGTGCCAAAAACCCGAACAGCAGACAGACAATCGAAGACGGCGAAGAACAAACACACACACACACACACTAATACACACACACATACACACAGCGTGCAAGAAAGTTGTGTGTTGCCACCAAAAATAAAGGAGATAATCTTAGGGCCAAAAGACGAAGAGCCAAAAACTTGCCAAGCAACAACAAACCTTAGACGCAGTCTGCCTGTATGTGCCTGTGTGTGTGTGTGTGTGTGTGGTTTTGCAAGGTTGGGGGAATGGGGTGGGGTGGTTGCCAGCAAAGGTCTGTCGAGACAGAAGAACTCCGTTCTAATGACCGCCAAGATAGAATGACATTTCGGTGCTGTCAGTTCTCATTGTTGCCCGCTTCTTGTACTATATATATGTTGTGTATTTTTGGGTTTGCATCCATATATATATATGTGTGTGTGTGTGTGTGTGTGTGTGGAGAAGAAAACTTTTACTACACACACACATATACCGTGTGTGTGTGTGTGCCCGAAAAGAGACCCCAACACAGAACAGTGGGTAAAATGCAAACTGAAACAGCTTCAAAGTCAATTTTAATGATGTTCGAATTTAAACTCTTCAATTAACTACATATACATATAATATAGTTAGTTACAAATTGATTTACTGTCCGTTGGGTAATTGATATTGGGTAGAAAACTAGCAAGGATTAATTTCAAAGGAAGTTTCGTTAGTGGACAGACGATTGGGAAACTTCTTTTACTAGAAAAAAAGCTACGATCAAGTCAGAAATGGTTTTAAGGTCTCTGAGATGTTAAAATAAATTCGTACATATTAAAAATCAGTATGAATTATATAGAAATCAAATATATTTGTGCATTAATTTTTAAACGATATATATGGGGATTAAACTATATCTTAGTAACTCTTGATTTAACATCTGCAAATGTCAAGTTAAGCAATTTTATATTTCATTCACGAAAAAAGTTGGATTAAACATGAATTATTTACTATAATTATATTTTTTTACTACGTTTTTCTCTGGGTGTAGGTAAAATACGTAGTATTCTTTGCTTAATTAGCTTAAAATTTTATTGAGTTGATTTCATTTTTACAGATGTGCTAATAAATCAGAATGTAAAAATGAGTAAAAATTTCTCAACATTACTTTTGAATGGTTCCTGAACATTTTAGTTGTTTGAATGGTATACGGCACACTGTGCGTAGCAACGCATCTGAGATGAAGTAAAAGGCTAAATTTTTGGGCAATAAGACGCCCCATTTCAAGTTCTAAGGTCCAGGCTTAAGACCACCTCCCTGACCCACCGATCCCAGAAAACCCCCCACATACAAAAATGGCAATGGCAAAGGCAAAGGCAAAGGCACAACTGTGGCCCAAGTACGTGAAAATTGATAGATGAGTTATGGGCGAGAACGTAAAACGAGGGCGGGGTATTCTTCACATGCATGCATATGTCCTTACACGAACACACACACACACACACATACGCGAGAACACACACACACACACGCATATACATCTTAGGGATGTGCGATGCTCTGCTGTCTGTTTGTATGTTGTTCCTTTTTGCAAGTGGCAATGAGTCCGAAGATGTTCAATGTTTGTCCACCCAACCGCCCCACCTCGCCTTTTCTCGCTCTTTCTTTGTGTATGTGTGTGTGTGTGTGTAAGTAAGAAGAAGCTGAAGCATTTTCAACGCTTGCGACGCCAGCCGAAGGGCATTAAAAGTTTTTGTATTTATTTTGCAGTCGGTTAACAATATTCCTCTTTGCACACCCAAAAACCCGACCACGCCGCCAACCACCCACATACATCCTTCCTCATTCTTTCCGCCTCTTCGCTCCACACTTCTCGCGTAAGTTTCTTCTTGGCTTTTCTTGCTTCACATACGTGTGTAACAGTTTTGTAATTGTATGCGTGCGTTTTGTTTGCGGACGTGGCCGTTCTGAATGTCTTGGACATACATACATACACACGTTCATACATACATACATACATACATACGTACATCCTTAAGCGCAATAGAAATAGGAATAGCAATTCGAGTACATGGCAGGGATGTGTGTAAGTAAGTATGTGTGTGTGTGTGTGTGTGGGTCTGAAAACTTTTATGTGTAATACATCAATTGCAAAAAGATAGCCAAATGCTGTTAAGTTTATATACTACACACACACACACATGCATACATATATGTATGGAGTCTCTTGCTCACTCTTTCATGTCGTGTCGCTGTCTCTTTTGCTCTATCTGCGAGTGTAGTGTAGAGTGAATGGCTTGAGTTACTTACGCCAACGCTGGGCCCAACAACTTGCTCGCAAGTAAAAGATACATTTATTATGTGCGAAGAGCGATGAACACAAGCGATTTATCCTTTTTAACTTTTTCCTTTGGACCTTTACACACTGCTATCCTCATCTGTCCACCCATTTGATGTTGCTGTTGTTGTTGTCGGCTTCCGTTTTGTTTGTCTACACACACACATGTGTTTATATGTGCGTGCGTCGCGTTGTATAAGTGTTGGTTTGTGTGTGTGTGTGTGCTGTTCGCCACATCTTTGCCGTAACTAATTTATTACCCCAAGAGGGCATCATGGTTTAAACAAAGCAAAAATCTATATATATATCTATGTGCCGGCTAATTTCGATTGCTTGAAACGCGCCTGAAACTATGCAACACTTTTTGTATTCACTCACCCACAATTGCCATTGCCATTGCCATCCCTTCTCCGATGCTCAAAAACATATGCAATTTTTCAATCGTTTGCTTTGGCTTATGACTTCGCGTCGACCCGTCTCAAACTTTTCTCATTTCCAAAGTTAAAACAACAAACAGCAGTATCGCGCCATTCGTCAACCAAAAAAGAAAAAAGAACAAAAAAAAACACTACGCCAAATCTCCAAGTGGCCAAAACAAACAAATCGTAAAAAAACATTGTGTGTTGTGCTAGCCGTTGCATTAAATACCCTTACTTTTGTTGAATCAAGTTCAAGTTTATGCTTATTTGGAATTTATGAAGTGATCAATTTAAAACTCTAAAAATTGTTTCACTGAAAGTCGGAAAATTTATTTGTTGACAATAAAAAAAGCGTAATTTAAATTAAAACTTGAGAAAAAGATTTCCAGGTCTTTAAAGTGTTTCACTAAACATTATTTATAAAGCAATTTACCTATTGATGTTTCGGATTAAGTAAATTGTTAGTTAATTAAACGTGTTTGACTTGATAAATTGTTTTCAAATTAAATATGATCTAACTCAAGTTTCAGCTTTAAAGAAATGAAGCCATAAATAGTTGGGATGTTCGAATAATAAATACAAATAAATATATAATAAATATTTTTTTATTAATATATCTTATTTATAAGAAAAATTCATTGTAGCTAGAAGTTTTTAAAAGTTTTCAAGTAAATATGAACTATTTGTTTTTGTCTTATCCCTCTTCTTATACTGTATGCTATCAACATAACGTTGAGCCCCATAACTACAACTCTAAGAGTATAAATCCCAAGCTTGGCAGACAGTCACGTGTGTTAGTGTGTGTGTGTGTGTGTGTGTAAATCTTTGTATTAGTGTTTGTATTTGTGTCTCGGATATGCATTCGTCGTCACTAGCAAAATGTGTCCTGGACACAGGACGCGTCGCGCAACATCTTCAAGTTAGTTGCGAGATGTCAGTTAATATATCACGGAAGCTGAGGCTGACGTTGCGTCTGCCCTGGCTACCTCTTCCCCCTTCTGCCTCCCTCCTCTCTTCTTCTTGTGTTGTCACACATGCTCAACAGCAATTTCGCTTTCAATTTCGAATGCTATCTATGAGAATGCGAGTCCCAAAACCCCCACACACACACACAGAAGCAAGGAGGGGACAAAAAAAAACAAAAAAAACGCAACACAAAAGAAAAACAAGCAAACTTGTTTGCAAAGTTTAAACAACATTTCGATTCGTTTTCTTTTTTTTTTGGTCTTTGCCTGGACGTGCTCAGAAGCGAGTCCCCCCCCACGCCTTTCCCACTCCACCTTAAACTTAATTTCCATTTCCAACCCTCAGCTGAAAGTTTTTCTTACTTTTTCCTGCTGCTGCTGCCGCTGCCGCTGATGTTGCTGTTGCTGTTGCGTATGTGGCATAAGATAAACAAATGCAGAGATGGATTGTGGATTGTGCTTGGCGTGTGTCAAATGACAGCTGGACACAGTAAAACCGACGAACTATCTAAAATGAATATTCCATATATATCTTCAGATTCCTATACTCATCCCACTCTCTCTCGCTCTCCCTCTCGTTTTTCTGTTTGACTGCAGCTAATTAACTGGCTGTTCTTAGCATCTAATGAATTCAGTCAACGGTTTTTACGGCCTTCTAAGTCCAGTTTATGGAAAACGGCACTGTAATCACTTTATCAATAATTCAATCACAACTCGCACAGACTCGCGCTCGTAAAACTGTGTCGCCAATTCGACAGAAAGTAATACTCGAGACCTCGTCTCACTCGTACTACATACAAATTGTGTTTTATTGCCATTGTGCGTTGATAAACTTTTGTAAATAAGATTGCCACATAAGAATTAATAAAAGCATTACACCCTAAAAACCCCCCACTTCCCGAGAATCTTACTTGACCTCTTTTTATAGTTTTATTATCAGACAGTTCAAAACTCAAATTCTGCTGAGCCTGCGCTCGTAAAATGGACTCAAAATGAATATAAAGAAAACGCAAAACCATCATAAAAATGACCAAAAAGCATTTCAACTAATAAAGTAATAAATTCCAATAAGAACAAAACAAAAAAAAAAAGCAAGCGAAAAATTACCACAGCCCTTAATAATAATAAGTTGGGCCGATAACGATCGCAAGACATCGAAAAATGACCATTAAACACACCTTTCTTTAACCCTTTTTTTTTAACACAAACAAAATGCCTCTATAATGTGAAATATCCTTCCCTCCCATATATCCGTTTGTTTCTCGTTTCTTGCTCTATAGTAATATCAATGGGCCTCACCCATTGACGCGAGTGATTTATATGGAAAAATTCATTATTTGCTTCCATGCAAAATAATAATAATAGCCCCCGCGAAGGGCCAAGCAAAATGTTACTTAACTCGCGCCTTAGCTACTTTATCTTTAATATAGCTAATTTCTATTGCCGCTAACAGCGTTGCGACATGCGAGTCTCCACGTCTCAAAGTCTCAAAGTCTGAACGTGTGTCTGATTCCCTGAATCAGAATCAGAATCTGAATCGAAGTAAAGTGACTTTAAATAACCATTTAGTTCTCGCAATAGGGGGTGCCGCATGCAATTGTTCTAGATTTCTTACTGCTTGTTTATTGTGTGTGTGTGTGTGTTTCTTGTATAAATGGGGACACCTTAAGCAAAGCGGCCAGCAGCGGCGCCTTAACATGCGGCCATAATTGATGAGTCCGGGGCACCAAGCCCAAGTCATTTAGGCGCAGATATGTGTACATACAAACATTTACCACACACATCAAGCACAACAACTGCAAACAATCACACATACTGATTACATTTGCCAAGCTTAGATTAGCTAACACAGTCTTGTTTTAAATATTTATACATATACCCTTGACAAACGTATTGGATATCATACTTTCAAGCTTGACTTAACGTTCCTTGAGTTCTAACATATATTTTGTTAGAACTTTTTAAGATATCCCTGTTTTGATCTCTAAGAAAAATATCTTCTTACATAGATTTCAAGCACTTTAAAGTCGAATATAAAATCCTTTCGTAAAGATTATGTTGTTGGCAATGAATTGCAAAGATTTTATACATAATCTAATAATAATAAGTTTTTTCTGTATTTTTGTCTACATTAAATACAAAGAATTTAGTTATATTTAAACTTCCTGCTTTCTTTGACAAAACAAATGTTTGAGGATTTAACATTTTGTTGAAGTTTGCAAAAGTATCTTTGATTTCCATATTAAAGCAATTTCAATGCATCTAATCCTGGCCAAATGGAAACTCATCTCAACCATAATAATTGGCGTTGACGAAAATAGCTTGGCAAAACTGTGCACAACTATTAGGAAAATTGTGTTTGCATTTTATAATTCATTAATTATGCACAGCAATAGATACAAAAGGGGTAAAGGAATAGAGATGCATATAGAAAGTCGTAAGATAGATAGATATATATAGGTATGTGTGTGTGTGTATATATGTTGGATTACGCACAGGCCAACGCACAGTGCAACCACTTGAATACATTCGAATAGATGCTAAGCACCTGGTCGACCATAGACGATGAATCTTTGCTGCGGTGGGTAAACCGCACAAAAATTGCACCAGATGCAAGGTGGCAAGGTCTGATCGAGGGGTTAAATCTTACGCCTGATTTAGCCAGAACACACACACACACACACCACTTTCTTTTGCTGTCATTTGCAGCCATGACACACACACACACACACACGAATGCCAGCACACTTTTTAAATGCACTTGGAAATGGGACACTTTTGAAAATGAAAATCTGCATGGCTGGTCAAAGGAGTTGGACCCCAACCCCCCCACCCCCCACACACACACACTCTTTCTTGCTTTCTCTCTCTCTCTAGCTCTTGTAGTGTCTCTTAAGCACCATCTTCAGTGGCAGCCAATCGAGTAGCACGAAAGAAAAATGGTATGAGGCATGTGGCATAGTCTCATATGAATGGGTGTGTACATATGTGCAATATTGTTATATAAAGTGGGAGGGGGGGCATATTGTATTTTCAATTTTATTCTATGGCATTTTCTATATATATATATTTGGTATATATTTTATTTTTGCACTTGATATATTTATGTATGCAACAAAATTTGTTTGCATTCTCCCTTGAGTTGTCACGCACAAAGGCAGAAGTAAATTGTTTAATTTGATTTCATTTTTCGGCCAGCTCTCGCTCTCTCTCTCTTGCGTCATGCAACTAAATAAATGACTGTAACTGTGTGTGTGTGTTGACACGCCCCTAATAGCTTTTGTGTGTGTGTGTGTGCAAATGCAAATCTCTTGCCATCAAATGACTCAATACAGTATATATATATATATATATATATATATATATATATATATATATATATGCCGACCCTGTCAAAAAATGTTCTACACATTTAATTGCGTTTTATTTTTCAAATATTTATTATTATTATTATTATTATCGAATATTGAAACGAATATCTAAAATGCAGACGCCACTCGCACACCTTTATAGCATATGTTGTATGACTGCACGTCATGCAACGATTTCTAATATATCTACACATAGACAAAGAGAAAGATAGAGGGAGAGGGAGAGAGTTGTTTGCCTGATCCTGATCCAATGTTTCTTTGGCACGCAATGTGCCGTGCCCTCCAACACCTTTAATACAGCTCTACTTGACACCCTCTCCAAAAGGCTTTCGTCACGGTTTTCACATAAAAAAAAAAACAAAAACCAAGCAGCAAATCTGCAACTCTAATCCTTTTGGGAGTGTTTGGAATAGGAGGCAATCTGCTTTGGTTGCGACTCTAAATAAATTAATTTGCTTTTCGAAACAAGAAAAAATCGTAAAATTCATTGTGTCAAATGCAGATAAAAATGTTTGTGAGTTTATTAAAATTTCAACAGCTTAAAAAATGTATTTATTATTTTGAATATTAAAACAGATTCATTTAAAATTAAATTGTGAAAGAAAATAAATCTTTTTAAAATATTCAAAGAGCTTTATAAAATCATTTAAGCCTCGTCTAAAAAAGGATTATTAAAAACAAGTTTAAAAATCATAAATGAAAATATTCTAAATGCAAATCCCTTTGTTAGATTCCAACAAAAATAAATGTGAGTTTACTGAAATTTATTTATTTAAAATCAAAAACATTTTAAATATTTATTTATAGCACTTTACTTTGGGTTTTTTTTTGTTAAATCATTAGAAAGAAAATCACAAAACATACAAATCTATTTTAAGTATTTATTTTGTATGTTTTTAGAAATTAGTTTAGAAATCGAATATATAATATTATTAAAATAATTATTATTTAAATATTGCTTGCCTGCCTGTTATACTTATTATGTATCCTACATATATGTACATATAACTATCTATCTACAAATTTATTTATGTGTTATAATAATATTTCTCAAGACAAACGAATTGGCAATAACTGAAGAAAGAAATCGTAATTGTGTGTGTATATGTATGAGTAGTAGTAAAAGCAATTTCAACTGTTAGAACTGAAAATAATACAAATTTAATTGGCACTCTCTTCTACAAAATGTATGAAAATCACAATTAATAAAAATTAAAAACAATGAGCTATGGAAAAATGCAAAAATAAAAACGAAATTGGAACAAAATTGGCAGTTTAAATTCAGTTCTGCTGTTCTTGCTGTTGTTGCTGCTGACATTAAGTGTTTGAAAAAAAATAATGTACACATACACTCACACACGCACACACATATATCAAAATTGGATATAGAAGATGTATATTACTTTTGTCCACTGATTTCTCTGATTTCCCATTGACTTCCTTTTCCCCAACGAAACAACAACAACAACGACAACAACTATATCAACTGTTAACAGGCACATTTCTGAGCAAACAACAACAACAGCAGCAACAACAATCGCCAGTTGTGATCAAACAGGAGGTCATGGATGTGGCACAGGAACAGGAGCAGCCACATGAGGCACATGCCGCCGATCGTCAGCCCAGTGCTAACAAACTGGCAAAGCTTATGCAACGACCGCAATTGGCGCAACTATTCGAACGTCACAGCAACAATAACAATAACAACAATAATCATACCAATAACAATACACTTAGACACAACAACAACTACAACAACAATAATAGTAGTAGTAGTAGTAACAGAAACAATATACGCAACTTGTTCAAAAAGAATCGTTCATCGAATTCATCGCCAACGCCTTCAGCTCGATCGTGGAACGATAGCGAGGATGAGCCAGCGGATTATCAACAGGATGATCGATCCAGTTCTGCCTCATCGGCCATTTCATTGACCATGAAGCGTTCGTGCCAAGCGAATGAATCGACGCTCTATCAAACACTTCAGCAACATCAGCAGCAGCAGCAACATAAACAAAGCGAACTTCGTCCGCAGCAGCAACAGCAGCAACTCAATCAACAACAGCAGCAGCAACAGCAGCAGCAACAATATCTGGACGAACTGCAGCAATCTGTTTCCGTTTCACATCAGCAACAGTTGACCGCAAATCTTTTTATGGCACGCACAATTGCATTGAGTCGTTCACGTGATTTTCCCGAACTCTTTCAAAACACTTCAGCAGCAGCAGTTGCCGCCGCTGCAGCAGCAGCAGCAACAGCAACAGCCAATGCCTCAGCAACAGGCAATGTTGCTGGTGCTGTTATTGTTGGCAGCAGCAGCAACAATGCCAACTGTCACAACAGCAGCATCAACAACAACAACAACAGCAGCAGCAACTCGGGCAGCAACTATATGCTGCCCTGCCCGCTGTGTGAGACACCATTGGAGCAACGTGTCTTCCGTCAGCATCTGGATAGGCATTATCCCCGTGACAGTCCCGTTTGTCCCGTTATCGAATGTGGTCGTCGCTTTGCCCATCCCAATTCGGTGCGCAATCATATGCGCATCAAGCATACGCTCCAATGGGCCAAAATGAAGGCAATGCGTAGTTCGGGTGGCCCATTCGCGGGTGGACCTGATTTCAAATTCAAAAGCGAATCGGCCAACTAGTTGCTGCCGTTTCAGCTCATGCAATATGCCCGCAGATGGTGAAAACATATACACAAAAGCTTCTAGCTGCTGCTGCTGCTGTTGCTTTTCCAGTCAATGGCGACAATAATTCCAAAGCCTAAAACTCGAGACACTCGCAGTCGTATCGTAGATAGCCAAAGAAATAATGTTTGGTTGAAGCCCAGCTAAAAAACTCGAAGAATAATTCAAACGTCTTTTTGTTTTTGCCATTTAGAAGGTTTCTTTTTGACAGTTGAATTTTGAGAGTTTAAAACAAATAGATAAATATCTTGTATTGATTGTTAAGTTAGGCAAGAAAAACTTTCTTTCTTTCATTTAGTTGTTCAATCTAAATAAGAAAGCTTATTAGAGCTTGTACTACAAACTAAAAGCTGTTGATTGAAAATACATTCCAGTTTGAGTTAGAAAAACTTAAATTTAAAACTCATTTCTTCCATTATACGTGCTTTCCGCTTGAGGGCTTCGATATTAGGAAAGGAATCTTCCTTGATTTGAAGATGATAAAGTTGGCAAACAACAATTATTACGTTCCTATATATATATTTATATATATTCAATATAGTACATACTATATAGAGTAGATACTCTACTTGAAATAGAAATATTCCTACACTGTAAAGAGCCCAAAAGAATAATACCAAATGCATAAATACTACTAAATGCTAAATACTACTAAATACCAATACCAAATACAAAGAAATACTACTATTAAATACATAAGAACATTGTGCTACTTATGAGTCGTAGCAGAGCTGCAAAGTTAACTGTAATTTAGTGAGAAAAACACACACACACAAACACACACACACAATCTAACCCTAGTTTCTTGGCGCTTTAGAACGGCACTAGTAAACTCGTAACTCCAGTATTATACGTACTACTAAATAGGAAAACAACAAGAAGAAGAAGCTAAACATACACACACACACACACACACACATATAACACATACAATTTACTATATACTATAGAGTATAAGCATAATCCAGAATTGGATATATGTATGTATTTGTAGATAATGAGCTGAAAACCAAGCAGAAACAATTTAACAAACCAAAAAAATAAAATAGTTATTAAAAAAAAATAATTATAATGATACTACAAAATAGAATGTGCCTGCGTAATATATTTTTAGCCAAAAAAAAAAAACAAAACAAAAAAAAACTAATGTTGAAAACACAAACATACATAAACAAATACACACAGATACAAGGGAAAGAAGTTGCAAATTTATTAGAGAAAATTTCCAAAAGAAAGCTCAAAATTGTCGATTATATTAAACATGATTTCTTCATTATAATGCGAGCAAGAAAGTGAGAAAGAGCAAAAAAAAAAAAAATTAAAAAAGCATACGTAAAAAGGTTCCTATAATGTTAATCAAAAAACACAGCAAAACTAAAAATTAAAATACATGAAACTTTATGACAAAACATGCAAGTTTAGTTAAATACATATAGACGATCCATCAAATCGTTCTATTCAATTTCGAACAGGGACAATTTTACAATTGTGTTGCCCAAAAAGAAAAACAAAATAACAACAACAACAACAGCCTAAAAAAACTATACTATAAAACTTTACTCGTAATAAATTCTTATATATACTATATAATTTACAAAGACAAAAAACAAATAAACAAAAATTTTTAGTTTGGCCAATTGTTTTTGGGATAAAACGTAGCTCATAATAATGTATCTTCAATTTATGTACGACTCGTTGAGGCAATTATATAGTACATATATAAATATTTATTTTTTGGTTCATAATAAAGAGCAAACGAAGAAAACGTCGAGCTAATGGATATTTTAATGCTTTCAAATCAATGAAGCTGAAAAACTATCGATATTAATCGATTAATAGTTTTTCAAACAGTTTTTCAGCTCTTCTCAGGCATTCAAATTGATTCTTTTATTCTAATTAAATATTGATTTATTTTTCACAGTTACGCGGCGTTCGTTGGAGATGCGTGTTCGTGCCACCGATCCACGACCTTGCCCCAAATGTGGCAAAATCTATCGTTCGGCACATACGTTGCGCACCCATCTGGAAGATAAACATACTGTGTGTCCTGGCTATCGTTGTGTCCTGTGCGGCACGGTCGCCAAGTCAAGGAACTCTCTACACTCGCACATGTCGCGGCAGCATCGTGGCATCTCCACCAAGGATCTGCCCGTGCTGCCAATGCCCAGCGCTTTCGATCCGGATCTAGCATCGCGATTGCTGGCCAAAGCTGGCGTCAAGATTTCACCGGCTGAGTTGAGGGCTCGTGCCTCCCCAACTGGTGGCAGTGGCAGCAGTGGTGGCAACGGCAATGGTGGCGGCGGTTCCCATAAGTTGGACCTGAGTAATACCAGCGGTGGTCCATTGGATGACGCCGAGGATTCCGATGATGATCCAGAGGATCTGACCACTGGCAACATGCCCTATGGCGTTGGCAGCAATGCCAGCGATCTGAGTCGCTATCACGAGAGTCTCCTTAGCAACTTTGGACATGCGAATACAACCATTTCAAGAATGCGAAATGAGGCTGCTGCCGGTGGAGTTCAGTTGGGCAACAACAGTAGCGCCGGGCAATCGTTGCTGGACACCTATCTGCAGTTCATCACGGAGAGCACATTCGGTAAGCAGAGATAATAATAATAATGGTTATTCCCTACTAAAAATATGTTCTTCTTTTTTGCAGGCATGAGCATGTCACAGGAGCATGCAGCTGCTGCTGCGTTGCATGCTGCCAAAATGGCACAGCTGAATGCAATGGGTCACAGTCTGGACAAGTTGCCGGCTGGCCTGCTGCCCGCCCAGTTCGACTTGAGCAAGCTGACGGGTGCCTCAACAGCTGCAGGTGGCTATGGCCAGGGTAGCGCTGGTCTTTCCATTGAACCCATCATGAGGCGCGATCAGCAGCAGCAGCAGCATGGAAGTAGTTTATCGCCGGATGCAAATGGAGCGCTGGCGCTCAGCTCGGTGGGACATATGCATGCGAATCTGATGAACGTTGGTGGTGGGGATGAGGATGCGGCGGATGAGGTGGATGTGGATGCACAGGCCGAGATTCGACGTGATGGTTCGGAGCCAATGGACTTGGGCCTTGGACTGGACAACAATCAGTCTGGCAGCAACAATGAGGCAGCCAATTCGGATGCCGATGATAATTACTCCGAGGATGAGGGTGTTCATCACACATAAAGAGCAAAAGAGAACCGAAGAAGAAAGAAGATGTAGAGAGAGCAAAAGATATACTTAACTCGATCGTTTTTGAAGAGTCGTCAAATCGTTGTATACCCCCCAAAAAAAAAAAAAAAAAAACAAAATGGAACATTTGTAACGCGTAGCCTTATCCTCATGTATACCAGTTTACGTGTACAATATACATACATACGATATGATATATATGCATACGATAAATACGTTAGTTTAATAGGTATTTAGAAACATGAATTCATGAACTAAAATTTATTGTAGAATTTATGTTGTGCTTTCGAACAAAATGAAAATTTCAAAATGAAAATGAAAATTATATTGAATACAATCGACCTAAAAACTCGATACTCGTATGTGAGTTAGATGCCTAGTTACTTACTCACACATACAGGCAACTCATTAATACTTATCCTATATACATATATACAATACAATATATATATATACACATGTACCTGTTTATGTGTATACTACAATGCAGTTTTAGAATGTTTTGCCCGAACCAAGACAGGTTCAAGAACACAAACAACTCCAAAATAACCTAAACCTAGACACTTAGATCATGTAAGTTAGTGTTAACGTGAGAATTTATCATAAATTGAGTCAAAAACAACAACAACAACAATTCTGTAAATAGTATATAAATTGTTGTAGCAAAAGATACTTACGAAACCCGCACAAGAACTTTTTAAAGGCATTTAAACGGTCAAAATGAAGGTGTTATATATATATATATATGGGTTTTTTTTACACCGTCTCAGGGAAGAAATTCTGATGTGCCATGTCACAAATAATTTTTGTTTATAAATACACACACACTACACTAACTTAACCGAACATTGAAAGTTGTATTTGCATTTATACTACATATATTTAAAGTAATGCCAATCATCAATCTCAGGAATACACAGAGTACACACCATACCGCCAGCAAAACAACCAAAACTACCTCAGCTAACGAATTGTGTAATCCATTACTCGTAACAACATACATTCAGTTAAAACACATAACTACCTACATACATACATACATATGTATATATTCGTTATGGCCGTACTTGCTTAAAAGAAAAAAGAAAAAAAAACATACAGATTACTTTTTCAGTGTATCTTAGAAACATCTGCATTGACTGGGTGCACCAATAAAATATATATAGTCTATAGATGTAAATCTAAGGATAATGAAGTGAGTTACATACATAAATACTTGATAGGCACCACCCTTAACATATGCATAAATGCTTAGCTATAATAAATACACGCAAACAAAATACTGGGGTTAATGTAATAGAATCAAAAATACCTCAATATATACTAGATATATATTTATATATATACATATAGATCGCACACATACACACCGAAATTAACTTAAAAGGTTTCTCTACGATTTCCCGAAATTACTTCTATGTATATTTAGTTTGATTTAATTAATTATTCTAGATTTAGTTTAGTTTAGTTTCAATATTAATGATGATGTGCACAAAGACTCTAAAAGAGTTGAGACCTCTCCACTTGCCTTATATAATAACATAAATATGTGTTACCTTTTAGTAATTTTTCTACCTCAATTAATTTAAATGTAATTTACTTGTATATTATTTAAGCGCGAACGTTTTTGAATATTCTCATTGTACTTCTTATGTTTCTTGGACTATTTCATCACGAGTCATCTCTAATCTAGAATAAATTAAATGATTATGGAAATGCGTAGTAATAAATTAATTATTTACATACAATATAAATAAAGCAAGATAATAAGACAAGTATATTGTAAATTTGTTTATTATATGTCTATCTGTTTCACCTTGCCTCCGGCCGATTTTTCCTTTGCAAACGTGTATTATTTTTAGTTATTTTAAATTTTACTTATAACTTTAAGCCGAGAGTGCAATTGTTGCATTTTTTTTATAAAAATATGTCTAAATGCAATTATGGCTAAACACACACACACACACAAACCCACAAATGCAGATAAGTCGTTAGTATAAAATTGAGTTAGTTAAATACAAGTTACATAAGCAAGTAGAGATCCATGTGCTTAGAAAGTTATAAATATTTATTAAAATTACAAATAAAACTGCGTTATGATGAACAACAAACGTTTTTGTGTTTTTATTATGCAAAACGTTAAATATCTAATATTTGAAATAAAACGGAAGATCACTAGCCTGCACAGCGTGCCAGCCCTGGATGGCGATCGCATGCATACGCGAAATTTCGATAACTGTGCTGACAAAGTAATCGATTGCGACACAGATGCAAGCTGGCTTAGTGGCTGATTGGCGCATTTTAAAGAAGAAGCAAAACAAAGCGGCATTCTTTCGAATTAACTGTGAAGAAATGTTATGTGAAATCAATATTTTCTGTTGTTAATTGTCGTATATAACATTTTTATCGTTTATTTAACTTGATTGTGTTTGTTGTTCGTAAAACATGTCGGCAAAGAGCGCCATCCAAGTGTGCATTAAGGTGCGTCCCTGCGAATTTGGACAAACCACATTGTGGCAAGTAAAGGACAAGCAGGCAATTCAGCTAATTGACAGCCAAGCTGATCCGTGTTTTTTCGGTAAGCAAAAACAACAATAACAATTTGCTTACCAATATGGCCGCCAATATGGCTGCAAATCAATCATCATATTACTTTTGCAGACTATGTGTTCGATCAGGACTCAAACAACCAAATTGTATTTGATTGTATGGCCAAGCATATTGTGGAGGCCTGTATGAAAGGCTTCAATGGCACCATATTTGCCTACGGCCAAACATCATCGGGCAAAACGTACACCATGATGGGCGATGAAAGTAATCCGGGAGTTATGGTGCTGGCAGCCAAAGAGATATTTAAACAGATTGCCCGTCACGAAGATCGCGATTTTCTGCTACGTGTCGGCTACATTGAGATTTACAATGAGAAGATCTACGATTTGTTAAACAAGAAGAACCAGGATCTCAAAATACACGAAAGCAATGGGATGGTGCATGTGAATTGTGAGGAGTGCATCATTACCAGCGAAGAGGATCTACTGCAGTTCCTCTGCATGGGCAACAAGGAGCGCACAGTAGGCGAAACCAATATGAATGAACGCTCCAGTCGATCCCATGCCATATTTCGCATTGTAAGTTAACTACAAACAAGTTTGCGAGTTTATTTTATTCATTCATTGCTTCTTCAGATAATTGAGTCGCGTAAAACAGATCGCAACGCTGATGATGCCGTCATTCAAAGTCTGCTAAATTTGGTAGACTTGGCCGGCTCGGAGCGAGCCGATCAAACCGGTGCACGTGGTGCACGTCTTAAAGAGGGCGGACACATAAACAAAAGCCTACACTTTCTGAGCAACGTGATCAAAAGCTTGGCCGAGAATGAGGACAACAAGTACGTCAGCTTTCGTGACTCAAAGCTGACGCGTATATTGCAGGCATCGCTGGGCGGCAATACATTCACCTCGATAATCTGCAGCATCAAGCCCTCAATTATGGAGGAATCGCAATCGACGCTAAACTTTGCCATGCGTGCAAAGAAGATTCGGATTAAGCCACAGATGAATGAGATTGTTTCGGATGCAACAATGATGAAGCGCCTAGAGCGTGAAATCAAGGAGCTCAAGGATCGCCTGGCAGAGGAACAGCGTCGGAATGAAAGCCAGATTAAAGTTAGATTGCTGGAGCAGAGAATCAAAACGGACACTCTTAAAATCATAACTAGCAATACTATTGCCGATAAGCGTTGTAAAAATCGAAGACGCACCTGGTGTCCAGCCACATCGAATCCGGAGTTAGCTAATGGAGATGAAGGTTCAATGGCCGATTCAAATGGAGATAAGCCCAAGCATTCGGGCTTACCCAAGCCAAGTTTTTATCCATCAACTTCGTATTCAAGGCAGCGGCCTTTCAACGTCCCCAAGACAATAAACATTATGAAATCTCTGGCAGTTGACGCGGATGAAGATGAATTTAAACCGGCAATTGAGCATGACTTTGGAGAAGCACCAAACCCAATGATTACCAGTCGAATCCTACCACCACTATCCTTAACGCCACGCGTGGCCGATGTTGATGGTTTGGGGTAAGTTACCATTGTGCCTTATCATTATCATTAACAAATCATTTTTATTGCATTATTTGAACTCATCTTCGTCTCATCCCGACTAACTTGCATGTGTGTCATAAGAAAGGAAATGCTTGTACGCGATCTTACGGAACTGAAAACCTTCCTCAATTTAGAGCGCGATATAGATTCTGAATGGGAAGGTTTAAACGTAAAGTTTGCTGCGGCAACAGCTCAAGTTGATGTGTTACAGTCCGAGCGACTAAATCTAATGCAGCGGTGAGTTAAAGTTCGGATAGGGAAAAAAAAAAAAATAATTCAACCTTATACCTACTATAAAAAGAATCCCAGTGTAATAACAGAGTATTACACACTTGGTAAAAATCACCTAATATCACCTTAATATACATATATTTATATTTTATAATTAATTTATATTTCTGTAAATATCTTATCAATCTTAAAATTCCGAACGACACAATTTCAAACTTAAATTCACCATTTTAAGTGCGCGTCAAAATGCATAAAGTCAACATGTGGTAAACTTTGTAAAGATCTCTTATAATTGTTCATAGCAAAGCTAATGCTTCGTCTTTCCGAATCAGTCGTTGAGATCGGCGTGAGTAAGCAAGAGCGTAGACGCGTTGAACCTAAAAGCACAACAAAAGATAAACAAACGCTTATAACAAAACCCTCTCTCGCATGCGCAATATTGTTGTTTTGTGCGTCGTCTTGATAGCACTGGAATACAATACACCTGCCATGTAGCACCATGTGAAGGTGGTTTGAGCGAAAATTTCGCATATTAATTCGGCACCAGCCGATCGGTAGTCTTGACGTCTCTTGTCGCTATTAAATGGCAATAACAACAAAAATGTGATAAGCAAACGATCTTTAAACGTCGTCGTCGTCGTCGTCGTCATCGCAGTCGATAAAATGCTTGATTCAATAATGAGCCCTGTTAGGTGTGCTTAGTTGATTGCTGAACTTTGCTGGCCAAAGCAGCAGCGAATTACGTTCCGCTTCAAATCAAAAACCTAATGTTCGATGACGTCGTTTCTTGATTTACATACAAACCTACTCCAAATACCTACAAAGACGTGACTCTCTGATGTAACTCATAACTAAACATAAGCAAAGAGTGTGAGTAAAAAGAAAAATCATAACGCATATAAAAGTTCAAAGTGAATGCAACAACAAAAGCGCATTTTCACGTTTTGTCTCTGTGTGCGTGTGTGTGTGTGTGTGTTAGAGAGAGAGAGAGAGAGGTTCAACATCAACTGGAAAGCTGTATGCCTTCATCTGCGGCCAGGCAACAGCTGCAGTCTCTATTTTTAGGGAGCCTCGCTATTATTATTTGTCAAAAATGGTCGTGCAGTAAAAGAAATTTTGGATCCAAAAGGCGAACTTGCAACTGCAGTTTTAGTTGCTTGTCTCTGCACTTAATTATTACCTAATTAGATTTCAATTTAATAAAACATTTAACTAAAGCTTATCATCTTCAAGTATATAACCAATTAGCACATATTAAGATAAACAATACTCGCTAATTATAAAAATTGTTTCGTTTTCTTACTACTTGTAGCTGCGAAGATTTTGATACCCTAACCATATCCAAGCAAGCGGCTGATTCCAAAATCGTGGAATACGAAGAGCAGCTGCGAGCGTTAAAGCAAACGGTTCAACGGCTGGAAATGGAAAATCGTGCTGCGGTCGATTTGGAATTTCAATTCGAAAGCCACAAAACGAAATCAAAGCTGCGTGAGATCGAGCTGCTGTCGGCGCTGTCAGAGAAGGATGGCGCCATCGATGATCTGCAACAAAAACTCAATCAGTTGTCGAGGGATGTGCTGGGCAACAGCAAGGAGGATCTCATGCGTTCCATCTGTCCAGACATTGAGACCAGTTGCGAGCGAATTTGCAACAAATGTTCGAACCTGGAGCGACTGCTGGAGGAGCACAAACAGGCGACATCCTCCAATGGCAATAGTGCCCATACATTTGACTGTGAATGCGAGCAATTGCGTGTGGAAATTGCCAATACAAAGGCAAAGCTGGAGAGTGTACAGCAGGCTTATAAACAGATGACCAGCGATGTGGCTCAAAAGTCAGAGCTGTGTGATCGTTTGGGCCGTGACTTTGTTGCTGCCGAGGAGGCAAACGGAGTGCTGCAGGAGAAATGTGATAATCTGATATTGGCGCAACAGCACTACGAACAGAACATACAATCCATGCGTGGCATGTATGAGGATATACAGAATAAGTATGTTCTACTTCAGCAGGACTATGAACGGTTGGAAGACATGCAGCAGAAATATGTGCAACTGCAACAGGACTATGAGCTTCTCGAAGCCAATCGAGAAAAGTTTGAGAAAATACAGCAAGATTACGAACAACTTGAAAGCCAAAACGATCGTTTGCGACAAGAAATTAGCACATTAAAAGCATCAATGGAACAGTTACAAGAGCAACTGATAGCCGGAACTGTAGCAGAAGACAGAGAACAGCAGACCATAGCACTTGTTCACGAGATGAGGACACGTAACGAGAAACTGATGGCAGATATTGTTGAAATGGAAACGAAACTTGTTGCAATACAGCTTGAATACGATGACATGTCCAATCAGCTCATGGAGAGTGTCCAAGACGGCGACAACCTACGGGAACAATGCAATGCACTGCAGCAGCAACTTAAACAGCAACAGCACCAGAAGGCTGCTACAGAAGAAGATGCTCTAAGTGAAGAGAAGAAAGTGCAACAATTGCTTGCACACATTGCGCAGCTGGAGAGTGAAGTGGCCGAAAAAAATATGTTGATTGATGCCACTGAGGGCACAATCAATGAGATGCGTGAACAGATGACAAATCTGGAGTCGGCACTGCTAGAGAAATCAGTTATAGTCAACAAAGTGGAGGATTATCAGCGACAAATCGAATCTCTGGAAAAGCAGCATGCCGAAATCACTATGGTCTACGAGGAGCTCCAGGAGAAGGTCAAGGAGAACACCCTTAACGAAAGTGAAACTCAACTCATGTCCAATAGCACACAAACATTGTTTAACAACACTGATAACAGCGCTCCAACAGAGCCCGAAGCTGAAGTTGTAGTACTTAAAGCAAATTTGTCTGAACTAAAAGCTGAAGTTAATCAACTGCAGAGACAGTTGCGGCAAAAAGACGAACTGATTGATAAGATGCAATCGGAACTGCAGGAGATCAACGAACGCTGCATGAACATGGATGTGCTGCAGGTGGAGTTGCAGGAAAATGTACGTCAAAATCAACAGCTGCTCGAACGACAGGCTGCCAAATTGTCAGACGATGCGGAACGCATTGATAAACTGCAGGAATACAATGCACAACTGTTGGAACGCAGCATCAAGGCTGAAGAAACTGTGGATGCAATGAAAAAGCGTGTCGAACAAGCAGTAGAAGAAGGTGAATGCTCCTCAGAGCAGAGTAAAAAACGTATCCATGAAATGCAAATGGAAATGGAAAAGTCTCAAACTGAATTTGATTTGAAAGAACAACAGCATAAGGAACAGTTGGAGACCTTCAAAGAGGAATATGAAAAGCGCCTCAACGAAATGCAAATCGAACTGGAAAAATCTCAAAATGAATTCGTGTTGATACAGAAAGATCATAAGGAACAGCTTGAGTCCATTAAAGAGGAATATGAAAAGCGCCTCAGCGAAATACAAATCGAATTGAAAAAATCTCCAATTGAACTCGAGTTGATAGAGAAAGATCATAAGGAACAGCTTGAGTCCTTCAAAGAGGATTATGAAAAGCGCCTCAGCGAAATGCAAATCGAATTAGAAAAATCTCAAAAAGAGTTCGAAGTAATACAAAAGCAGCACAAGGAACAGCTGGAGTCTTCCAATAATGAATATGAGATACGTCTAAACGACATGAAAGCTGCATTGGAACTGTCGCAAAAAGAGTATAAAGATGAGCTTGATAATCTTAAGCTGGACTATTTACAAAAGATTGAGGCTAGTGAGACGAACTTCCGTACGAATCTGCGCAAATACAATATTGAATGGGAGGAGGGCAAGGCTAGTTACGAAGCGAGTTTGCAAAAACTGCAAAAACAATTGTCGCAAAGCAAAGCATTCGCAGAGCAACTCAGCAATGATAGCGAAACGAAATTGTTAGATATTATGGCAGCCAATGACCTGGCAGTTATTCAATTGACTAAGGAAAAACATGAGCTAGAATCGATGTATGATGACAGCCAGAAGCTACTGAAGCAATTGCAGAATCTGCACGAGAAGGAAAATCCTTCTACACAGATTCAAGAGCTTCAAGATATGTATGAGCAGCAAAAGCGTGATTACGAACAGTTAAAGAACGAGTGTAATGTAAGCCTGGATACGCTTAAGCAAGAGAAGAGCTCATTACAATTTGCGGTGGATGAAAGCAAATTGTTAATAGATCGCTTGAACAACGAATTGCTAACTGAACGCAACGAGCAGGAAAAACTAAAGAGCAAGCTGGAACTGGCGAAGAAAGAAGAGGCAAACTATTTGGATAAAGTGAGAACATTAAATTCCAAAATTGATGATCTACACAAAGAAATCGAACATGCAAAATTAAAGGCAAAAGATTTCGATCAGCTGTTGAGCGAACACGAAGAAACTAAATGCCTTCTAAATGCAGCGAATGAACTTAACAAAAATCTTTCGGAGGAAGTGAACAATCTTAAACGCGAGTTGTTGTTGGCTCAAACTCAAGCTGTTACTCACGAAACCAAAGTTGAACAACTGCAAGCAGAATTGGAGGCAACTTTGTTGCTAAAGAGCAACGCCTGTTCCGAAACATCGAACTTGACAGACAAACTACTAGAGCTCGAGGCAACAGTACTCAAAAAATCTA
The DNA here is from genome assembly GCA_035044465.1 of Scaptomyza tumidula. Classification (NCBI taxonomy): domain Eukaryota; kingdom Metazoa; phylum Arthropoda; class Insecta; order Diptera; family Drosophilidae; genus Scaptomyza; species Scaptomyza tumidula. Next base: position 142,868 of record JAWNNW010000595.1, on the reverse strand, counting down.
ATCAATTTGAACACAACATAAATGAGTTGCAGAGCTGTAAAAATGAATTACAATTAAAGCTAGACTCATTGCTAAATCAAAAACAGGAGCTAGAAACAGCCAATCATCAGCTCACAGTTAAACTGAAGAACGACCTCAATGTGCAAGATCTTAATGCCAAATTGCAACAAACTAACGAAGAGATGCGGTCAATTATTGACTCGAAGGAAAAATGCCTACAACAGCTCAAACGGGCTAATGCTCAGCTAGAAGAGCGTCTCGCGGCAGTCACAAAGGAAGCCGCAGAAAATAGCTCTGAACAGGGTAAAAAACTCGAAATGCTACAATGCGAAATAGATAAATTACGCTCAGTGATGGTAAGTGTAATAACTGACTAAAAACCCGTTATCAATATGAGATTTATATACTTACCCACTCCTCTTTGCAGAAAACCAATAAAATCAACATTGAAGCTGAGCGGGCGAGCATGGGTGATACCATTTCTAGTCTATTGGAGGATAAACGTTATTTGGAGGAGAAACTCTGCACGACCGAAGAGCTTCTAAAGAAGGTAGATTCGGACAGAGCTAAAGCTAATGGCAGCAACATATCGTTTGATTCAAATGCATCAAGTAATACGTCACCTGGTTCCAGAAAAAGTTTAGATCGTGACCATCATCAGCCGAGGGTAAGTTGCACTCACAATCTAAAAGAAACAAAATAATAACATGACTTGATTAAAAACAGAAATCTTTCTGCGTGGAGTCTGAGTTGCGCAAAAATCGTCGGATAAGCGTACATGACGAAAGGCGACAATCCTATTGGAATGATTCGCGGCATGTAGCATGCATGACGGATCCTGTGGGTAAGTTTATAAGCTCGTAAACGCAAGCTAACATAATAACAAATGTATTATATTTTAACAGATAAAAGCTGCAATTGTGAGGTGCTTGATCGTAAGCTTAAGGATTGTCAACGCGATCTGTTCATAATGGAAAGCAAAGTGACAGTGCTGAATCTAGAGTTGAAAAATCATCCGCTAAAGGAGGAGACTGCAATACTCAAGAAACGTCTTCAGGAGGATCAAGCGAAGGCGCGCGATGAAATTAAACGATTAAAACAGAAAAACATGGAACTAATGAGCAAGATGAACGTTCAGACAGCATCGGCTGCCATTTTGGCCAGCAGCCAAGCTATGCCGCAAGTCAACTTTGCAACCGTTGAAACGCAAACGGAGTCCGACGTGGAGACTGCACTAAAAAAATTGAATGACAAATTCAATGATTGTCTACAGCTATGTCGCCATCGGTATAAAAAAATTAAGGAATTAGAGGAAAGTTTAAAGCAAAATGAGAATGGCGATACTTCCACCATTTCCTCCCAAACAGCCGGCCAAATTAACGCACTTAAGGTATGTATAAAATAGTTGAATGCCTAAACTCCCAAAGAATATTAACAACATTTCATTTCATTTTCAGGCTCAATTGGCTGCGCAGAAGAAAGACAATTTAACTTTAACACAAAAGTATGAGTTCGCCAAGCGAGCACTTAAATTGCGCAGGGATGAGCTAGATGAAATGCTAGCATCGACCTAACAGCACCGCCTAAATAAGTCATATGTTTATAGTATTACCCATGAGTGATCTTGTATATGTCTAGTATCGTTACTATTTAAAATGTGTATGCGAACTACTTATAAGATATTTAAATTTGTAGGGCTTAAGTGATGCAAAAATGCAGAAAAAAAAAAAATTATTGGCAAGTTGAGTTTTTGAAATTCATAAAATATGTTAATCTTAATTTATATTTTATTCTATAAAAAAAAAAATTTACGTCTCGTAACATATTATTAAAGTTTATTTAATTTTCATGAGCTGATATATTTTTTTTCATTATCTAACAAAAAACAACCACTTGATGCTTAATGCGAACGCGTTTGATGGAAACACTTTTATCGATATACTTTGATAGGCGCGATGACAGAATGCAATAAATTGAAAATTGAAGCGTTGCAACGTCTACAAATCGACCAACCACCACATTCATATTAAATCTTGTATTAAAAAAGTAATTTTACTTAAGTAGGCCATGAATTCGGCAACAAAGGTATGTTAAATGCAACCGCAATGAACAATTTGGAATTAAAACGCGCCAACCAACAATAATGCTACATTTAAGTTTTGTGCGGGAAAATTGTGCGGCTGTGTGCGTCTCTGTCAATTCGCTTCACTCCTTCGGGTGCGAGTGATAGCGAGATTTTTGTTTATGCTTCATTATGGGGGCGGTGAGAGGGCGCGTTTGTTTTGAATTTGCACCGTATTGCCGAACAACAACAACAACGACTCAAAACCAAACAGCTGAAAAATATAGCTCAATATTTGTGCTTTCAGGTTGGGGAAATATTCACGGCAGCGGGTCAAGCCTTTAGCCGGCTCGGTGATCTAACAATGCAATTGCATCCAAATGCCGAATCGCCATCCGGGTAAGTGACAGTACATACGATAAGAATGTTAAATAGTGCTTAATTGATTTCCATGTTCCCTCGCTATGCTCCGCGCGGCCCCTTTTGCATTGGCACACAGTAAATGGACCGACGAGGAAATCGACATGTTACACTCGTCCATAATGCGCTTCTCGGACGATCTGAGCAAAATCAGTCTCAGCATCAAGAACCGTACAGTGTAAGTCTGCTTAGGATCACATCAAACATAGCGAGAGAACATGTCAAGAATACAGCTTATTAATATCTTTTATATTTTCCAACTTTGCAGTTCTCAAATACGGCAGGCGCTAAAGAAAAAGGCATTTGAGGATGCCGGCATTCCGGCGAAACAGCTGCCCGTTCAGCAGGTCCAGCATGTCATACAAACCGTGCAACCAATTGTCCAACAACAACAACAACCTCAACAGCAACAACAACAAGTCATTAAATCACACATAATACAACAACAACCGCAGCAGCAGCAGCAGCACCAACAGAACACGAAACAAATCATTTTACAGCCACAGACAACAACGACGACGACGACAACAACAACGGTAACAATCAAACAATTTCAACAAATGCAACAACAAAAAGCAGCAGCTTTGGCTGCAGCACAAGCACAGGCGGCAGCAGCAGCGGCAGCGACACTATCCAACACGCCCACCATTACAGAGAACATCATTATACAGCAGCCGACATCAACAACGGCACAACAACAACAGCAGCAACAACAACAACAACAAAATGTTGCAACGTCAGCGACACCGCAGCAGCAGCAACAACAACAATTGCCTCAGATTATTGTGCCAGCAACTGGAGTTGCTGTTGTTGTTGGCGGTGAGGATGTGGTTAGCACCACGTCGGTGGCACAATTGAAATGTGGTCCAGATGTCTCCATGACCCTAAATCGCATCAATGTTCAGGAGAACGAGGTGGATGTCGAGGAATGTTTACCAGCCGAGGTAGTTAAGCTGGATTTTGTTAGCGAGCAGGTGGCTGGATGAAGTTTACTTATTGAGGATTTCTATTACTAGTTATAATAGTTATACATATATGTATAGACCAGCTGCAGAATTAAAATTATTTAAGACCACACATATACATACACATAAACATACTGGCCTGTTAATCCTGTTAAGAGTAAACACCGAAAATTATAATTTTTATAAGTGAAGAAAGTTGAAGAAAAAACAATACTGCCGCGTAATCAGGTCAGGTGTGTTTTACTTCTATAGAAACGTTGTAATAATATATATAAATATATATTAAGAGATATGTATTTAAAATGTTTTGCCGCGCCTAGTTCTAAATTATAAGATGAGAGAGATTCAATAGTGCAAAGTATATAACAAAATTCGTGTAAGTTGACAAATGAATAAACGATAATAGTTATAATTTGGTTTTTTTTTAACATTGTTCTATTAGCTTTTATTTCAGGTCTATTTACAGGATTTATTTATTAATTTATTTATATTTGAATTTTCTCACAGTATAACAGCGGTCGGGGAACTTTTTTGATCACTACCCCAAAATATTTTTATTAAAGTTGATATTACCCCATAGCGGTTCCTCGACCGCTTTTGTGTGGAAACAAATAAGGTTGATGCATTGGCTAAATTACCCTCTAAAAATAAGAAAAAAAAATACACATACTTTTAGGCACATCGCGTATTCTTTCATAGTTAAAAGCGAAAAAAATCATTGCAGGCCGTAAACGGCAAAAAGGACATTAGATTTTAAGCCATAACTAGATAATTTCCTTAAAGATCTTTGAGGAAAATACATTTTTGAACTCAGCAACAAGATCAATCGATTTGCTTATAAAAATCTCCAGGATTCGCGAAAAAAAATTTTCGAAAAATTTTACATTTTATGAAGGTCAGAAAAAATTTTAAAAATTACAAAATCGTCAATAACTCGGCTATTTTGAGGACTATCCGGATGTCCTTTGGACCACAGGAAGGCCCAGGCCCGCCGATGCGAGCAAAGTGCGATAGTCCTGCAAACAGCTGAAATAAAAGGATATATGTTTAAAACAGAAACATTCAAATCGTCCTTGTGGTTTCCGAGAAAACTGCACTTTTATGGTTATTTCTTACATTCGCTCGGCCTTAGAGTGAAATTTTTACAAGTGTTTTGTTCTTAGATGACCCCATTATCCTTGAATGCAGTTCGAAAGAGGTTTTCCATGCAGATCCAACGCACCATGGTTTTTGAAAATCCGTAAAGTTTTGGCCGATTTATACTTATATATAAATTTTCGGCAAAAAGGACATTAGATTTTAGGCCATAACTTCAACATTTCCTTAAGGATCTTTAAGGAAAACACATTTTTGAGCTCACAGCAAGATCTATAGATTTGCTTATAAGGATCTCCAGGATTCATGAAAAAAAATGTTCGAAAAATATTACAGGGGGTAGGTCAGAAAAAATTTTAAAAATTACAAAATCGTCAATAACTCGGCTATTTTGAGGACTATCCGGATGTCCTTTGGACCACAGAAAGGCCTAGGCCCGCTGATACGAGCAATGTAGTTTAAAGGACGATAGTCCTTCAAACAGCTGAAATAAAAGGATTTATGTTTAAAACAGAAAATTGGTTATAACTCTGCCAAATCATAAAGGATTCAAACGTGTCCTATGTCAGACATTTTGTTTTGACTAGGGCTACCAACTGGCCAAAGGACATTCAAATCGTCCTTGTGGTTTCCGAGAAAACTGCACTTTTATGGTTTTTTCTTATATTCGCTCGGCCGTAGAGTGAAATTTTTACAAGTGTTTTGTTCTTAGATGACCCCCTTATCCTTGAATGCAGTTCGATAGAGTTGGTCATTGAAACTCTTACGCAACATGTCCTTTGAAAATCCGTAAGGACATAAGTGGCTTAGGACTATTTAAAAAAAATTCAAGACATTTTATATCAAAATTCGTCAATATCATTAAGGATCCATCGGTTTTGCAGTTAAAGATGGTTGCGATTCCCACCCAACAAAGGAAAAATAAGATATTTTTGTATTGCTCGTATTTATTTTTTTACCGTATTTATTTACCTCAAAAACCAAAAAATCTAATTAAAAAAATCTACAATAAATTATTAATAATAATATAAGACATGGACTGAAATTAGACATATAAACTAAGGTGCTTCTCGTTTGTTAACATGTTTAAATAAATTTTTTTTTCTTAATTAGTAAGGTTGATGCATTGGCTAAATTACCCTCTAAAAATAATAAAAAAAGTATACATACTTTTAGGCAAATCGCTTATTCTTTTATATTTAGTTCGTGCGACATTATGATAAAACAGAAAAAAAATCATTGCATATGGCATATATAAAAGTATATTAAAGTCAATTCAATCGACTTTGACTTGAGTCAAAAACTAAAAACAACTAGCAGAAACTCGACGAAAGCTCGGCGGTATTTTTTGCGATCTCATGGAGTTCTTAAGTATTTCTGACGCCAAGTACCAGGCGAACAGAATAGGCAGCAAGAGCCCTGGTTTTTCTATTTAACTACAAAAGTATGAAGGTCAATATGAATAAAAAGCAAGCCTAAAAGTATGCAAATATATATATTATAATTTTTGCTCTGTAAAAGCAGTTACTAACGCTAACAGAAATGCTCCACATGATAACAGAGCGCAGTTTTCTGTTAAAGTTAACAGACATACGCATATGGTATTTCCATAGAGAACATTAAAAACAAAACACTGAAAGCCGTCAGACGCATATCGGAAACAAGAAAATGAAAAGGATAAGGTGTTTGCTAATATTGTGCATGTACTTTATTGGATCGCTGGCATTTAAACCAGTTGTAGTAATTCATGGCATATTGTCGGGAGCTGAATCAATGACACTTTTGGTGCGACACATCGAAAAGGTGAAAGTGAAAACATTCTTTGTTATTGTTTATTTCGACCCATCAATGACGAGTTCAAAGTCAAAGCAAAACGACGCAAAAAACTAAATCCTGTTCCTCGACTTCTTTTCTTTAGTTGCATCCAGGTACAGTTGTGTATAATTGTGATAAATTCAGTGGCTGGAATAGCCTGGAAAATGCCTGGTGGCAAGTTCAACAGATTAGGGATTATATAGGTAAGTTTTTGCTAAATAGTTATAATTTCAACCGTGAGGTTAACTGCAGTGCTTGTAAATGACATTTTGATGTTATCCTTTATTATTCTATGCTCTCTAGATCAAATTGGAAAACTGCATCCCGATGGTATAATTGTATTGGGCTACTCTCAAGGTGGACTCTTGGCGAGGGCGGCGATCCAAAGTCTACCCGACCACAATGTCAAAACTTTTATTTCGTTATCGTCACCACAAGCGGGACAATATGGAAGTGAGTACTATATACATATATATAAATATTAAAGTAGTTGTAAACAATAATTGTTTATTTTTATTTTCACAGCTAGCTTCCTGCATTTAATATTTCCGGATTTGGCGGCAAAGACGGCCTTTGAGCTATTTTATTCGCGGGTAGGTCAACACACATCTGTGGGCGGTTATTGGAATGACCCGCATAAACAATCATTATATATGAAATATAGTGAATTCTTGCCGCTGATTAACAATAAGAAGATCAGCTCCAATTCAACATCTTTCAAAATGGGAATGGTACGGCTTGATAAATTAGTTCTCATTGGTGGACCCAATGATGGTGTTATAACACCCTGGCAATCTAGGTAAGATCATAAATATCAAATATTTGGCATGTTATAGTAATGTTGTGTGTTTCTTTAGTCATTTTAGCTACTTTGATGAATCAATGGATGTTATTCCGTTTAATAAGCGAGAAATTTATATGAATGACTCGATTGGTCTTAAGACTTTGTTGGAAGCGGATAAATTAATAATTGTTGTTAAACCATATGTTTATCATCTATCGTGGCATACGAGCAAGAGAGTTATCAACGAAGTAATAATGCCACATTTGGATTGATAGCGATTTAACTTGAGCGATTAATTAGGCTGTGATTGGAATGGTGGAACATTCAAAATATATACTATGGAACTGATAAGTGCACGAACACACATATACTTTGTTGTGTACAGGGAAACTAAACAAATGGTCTGCGTTAGAAAAATATTTTATTACATTTAATAATTAATATCTGTTTATAATTAATTTTGTTCTTGGTAAAAAGATTTAATTTTTAAGACAATGGTTTCATTTTGCTTTTAACCAAAATATAGTTTTTACTACATGTATTGATTATTTGATGATTTAAATAAATTTTACAATACATTATTTATATAATTCAAACTATGCCAATAGTCGAGCACTCTTATGATAGCGTTGCCATACTTGCGTATTAATATAGTACCAGCCGCAGTTGACTTTTAAAATATCGATAGGAGCACAACAGGTTCTTTCTTATGTATCGATGAGAATGCTTCCCTGGCCCGCGAATCAAATTGTGAAATTCTGATTTGCGAAAGGTAGCGCTGTTGTTTTGGTTTATTTCAAAGCAGCCTAAAACATAAAAAACATGGCAGATGGTGATACTGGTGAAAAGGATGCGGACAACGTAATACGCATAATGGTTGCCACCGACAATCATTTGGGCTATGCGGAAAAGGATGCAATTCGCGGCGAGGACAGCTTTACGGCATTCGAGGAAATATTAGAAATGGCTGTGGCCGAAGATGTGGACATGATATTGCTGGGCGGTGATCTGTTTCACGACGCAACGCCTACACAAAATTCACTGTACAAGTGAGTTTAGTCAAATTTTAATTAAGTTATGGGATACAAGAACACTTTTGCAGGTGCATCGAAATGCTGAGACGCTATACGTTTGGAGAGAAGCCTGTGTCGCTGGAGATACTGAGTGATCAATCGTCTTGCTTTCACAACACCGTCAATCAGTCAGTCAACTATGAGGATCCCAATTTAAACATTGCCATACCCGTGTTCTCCATACACGGCAATCATGATGATCCAAGTGGCTTTGGGCGTCTAAGCTCGTTGGATCTGTTGAGCACAACTGGTCTGATCAACTACTTTGGCCGCTGGACAGATTTAACGAAGGTGGAGATAAGTCCAATACTTATACGGAAGGGCGAAACACAAATGGCATTGTATGGACTCAGTCACATTCATGATGCGCGGCTGGTGCGCATTTTTAAGGACTTCCAGGTGACTGTCAATTGTCCCAAGGAGGGGGAAGACGACTGGTTTCACTTAATGGTTGTGCATCAGAATCGCGCCGATCGTGGACCTAAGAACTATCTGCCCGAAGAGCTGCTGCCAGCGTTTCTACATTTAGTTATTTGGGGACACGAGCACGATTGCCGTATTGAGCCCGAAGTTAATGCTGTTCGCGATTTCTACGTGTCCCAGCCCGGCTCTTCGGTAGCCACCTCACTGGCCAAGGGCGAATCCATTAAGAAACATGTGGGTCTATTAGAAATATACAAGACAAAGTTTCATCTCAAGCCTATGCCGTTGCAAACTGTGCGTCCGTTCATATTCGATTCCATTGATGTGGCTGACTATGTGGACAAGCTGGAGCTAACACACGGCGATGCCTCCACGAAGGTGTATAACTTTGCCAAACAGCGTGTGGAGGAAATGATTGAGGAGGCCAAAACATTGCTCACAGGTCACCCCAAGCAGCCAACATTGCCGCTAATCCGTCTGCGTCTGCGCTACACCGATGAGACGCATATGTTCAATACGATACGATTTGGGCAAATGTTTGCCACACGTGTTGCGAACATTGGTGACTGTGTCAAGTTTGAGAAGCTAATCAAGCGGATAAAGAGCGATAAGATTAATGTAGACAAGGATGCCATGCAGCGTGCCATGGTAACCAAATGGTAATTTCTATACCAAATGATAAGTAAAAGTGTTGAACTATATTTAAAGGTGGATAATGTGGCGCGTGTGGAGGAATTGGTTGATCGCTACTTTGAGGAAATCAAGGATAAAAATCCGCTAAAGTTGATGCACTCAAAAGCATTATCCGAGGTCACCTATCGCATGGTCGAGCGTGCCGATGATAATATAGGCGATTCCATTTTTAGGTACGTTTCTAGGCACCAAACAAAAAATGAATACTTTATTTATATTCTTGTAGACTTTACAACGAAAAGGCTGTGGAACATTTGATGGACGCACTGCCCGCTCTAGAGAATATCGATGATGAGCTAGAGAATTTCAGGCTGCGCAACAAGGTTGATGATCTACTTAAGGAGTTAGATGTGCGTGGTGTCAAATCTGAGCAAAATAGTTCTGCTGCGCGTACCATTAAAAGTGATCCGAATATAACTGCGGCGCTGACGACACCAACTGCCAAGGCGCCTACACGCGGTGCTGGGCGAGGACGTGGTAAAGGTAGAGGTGCTGCTGCGGCAACCAGTGCAGCAACTACTCGTGCCAAACCTCAACTAGATGTGTCTGTTGGCACAACAGTAAGTTTCGTTTTGAAATAGTTCATTTTGAATAATTCTATTGTAACATTTGTGTTCATTTACAGAACACGTCAGGCGGAGCTCGTGGGCTTTTAGATGCTTCTAACATGGCGCGAAGAGCAAGAGGTCCAGTTACATACGTCGTATCCGATGATTCCGATTAACTGTTATTTAGTTATTAACCGCTTATATAATTTATTTATATTATATATCTATAATGCTACTATAAGCAGGAAATGTCTGAACGTCGCGCATTTCTTCAAGCTCAATATTTTAATCCATACTAACTTCAGTAATATTCAGGGATTTAGGCGCGCATAGTATTCATTTTATTTTGTTCATTAAATTTGCTTTGCAGTAAAAACTATAATTTTGAACACTTAATACTTCTTTTATTATTAGATGCAAATTGCACTTGAAGAATAACTTGACCTAAGATTAAATTATACTTAACATTAAGAGCTACGATACATGTTAGCGCCTGTTAGAGTCACCAAGGATTGTTACCTCGTTGCGTTCGATTTCGGCTTTGATTCTTTGGTAATCTAGCTGCTTCTCTGCATCGATCTCAGTCAAATCTATTTTTTATACACACACACACACAAACACGCAACAATGAACTTGAACGAACCCTCTCTATATCTCTGTATTCTGCTCTTACTGCTGATGGTACTCGTAGTAGTAGCGATATGGATCCACTGATGGACTACCTCCAGCCGCTGTAACGCCCACACCCATGCCAGGATTTGATTTCGAGACGGGCCGAATGACATACGTGTTGCGTCTGAGAAAGATGGTCGGAGAGATTGATGAAAACTGGAATAGAAGTGATAAAAAATCTTTGTGATTTACCTGTTGTGGTCGCCGGCATGCACTTGGAAACTGGACTCTTCGCTGTGATCGTGTGAGAAGAGCTTCTTGAGCGCAATGATTCCAGCAATGGTTAAGGCCACTTTGCTAATCACCAAAGCTTTACCGGCTATAGCCGCCAATGCCTTCAAGCCCAATGGTCCTGCTATGCCCATTGCTGTTAGCAGCGCCGCAATCACATACTTAATGTGACTATCCTTTTTGCCCTTCTTCTTCTCGCGACCAACTCCAATGCTGCCAACACCTGCATCCAAATCCAAATCCATGTCAATCTTTAAGGCATGCGTTCGCATTAGCTTGTCCACTTTGGCGAGCAGAGATCGATCGATGGGCGCCAAGCCACCAAATTGCCGGGCATCGGTTAAGGAGCCAAGGACACTTTCTGTGTCGCTGTGATTCTGCTTCTCCAGCACCAGACCATCGACAATCTTGATCGAATCGCGTTCCAGAGCACGTGTCAAGCCATGCAAAGCTTTCTGCTTCACACAACCCATAAAATCACTCTTGTCCTGGCAATCATCGTAGACGCGTCGCACCACCGCCATTTCTGCCGCAAATCCAGACCAATCTCCTACGCCAGCTGCTGCAGCTGTTGTTGTTGTTGGTAATGTTGCCTCCGCCAGGCTATGCCGGCGTCGTTGTTGCATCTGGGCAGCAGCTGCATCCACACCAATGACTCCCATGCAGGCGGCACACATTGCCAGGAGCAGCAACCACACGAGACGCGTCATTCTCTGCTTAATGTATGTGATGTATATATAACTATACTGAAAAGATTTCGTTGCACGTCTACTTGCAACTTGCTGCCAAACGCTAGTGATCTTTGAATGCTACTCCAGCGAAATCGCTGCTCGTCCGTTGCTTTTATAAATTGCGATACCATGGGCAAAAGAAGTTGAAACATAATTCAAGAGCACTCAAATGGAAAGAATTGGCGTGTGCATCAATGGAATGATGAGCCTGTGGTGAAGCTGCAAGGGGAGTTGGAGGTGGAGGCTGTCTGCGTTTGCCACTGGTGTTGGCCAATTAACAATTTTTAGACAGATTTGTTTCGAAGATTCGCCTTTTCTTTCATCGAATTTATGGCTCTGACATGGATTTGTTATTTGCTCAGCCATGGTTGTTGTTTGTGTGTGTGGGGAATGCTTTGTTTTTTGGATGCTTGATGCTCATTCATGCTTTTTACATCGCATTTCGTGTGTGGCATCAGCTGGGCATAACCATACAATTTATGTTTTCATACTATGTATTGATCTTCGTTTTCTTGTGTTGCCTTTTTAATATTTCGGACAAGAGTAAAAGGCTCAACATTATTCTAATTAAGAAAACGTTTTATAAAATAATTATCGCGCTTTATTACCGAAAAAAAACACAACGTACAATGCTTGAATTTAAATTTTAAAATACTTTTGGTAATTGCAACTATGTAAATATTAAAAAAAAACACTTAAACAAATATGTAATATATATTCACTCTTCAAGAAATAAGTTGTGTCTTAATTAGTATTCCAATATAACAATTTTGAGATTTATCAATTTTTTTAAAGGTTGTCTAAGCTTTCTTTTAGTAAAAACTTTTGATTTCAATCCATTCATAATTGATTGAAATAAATGTATTTAACTTTTAGCGTGATTTTAAATTATTTTTTCATTTGCTCTCAATTGAAATCTAGATAAAGTTTTAAAATTAGTTTAATAGAACTTCCAACTTCTTAAGCCATTAAAGTAGCCAGACGAGGCCAAGAGCTGAGTTTTGCAGTCCATAAGTCAAAACGGTTGTTAATAATTAAAAATAAACGTGCATATTGCAAATTTCCATAGAAACAGCAACAATCACCTTGAACATAATGTAATGCATTATTTTTCATGATGCGTGCCAAAATGTAATTAAGCTAGCCGTGGTCCCTTCTAAGATATAGTCAGTATAAAGAAAGATGGGGAGAGATAGAGAGACAGAGAGAGAGAGAGAGATGCCGTCTTGGAGCTGGCTGCACATTTGGTGCAGTGGCCCACTGGGTGAAATTGAGTTGAGTACAGTTAAGAAAAATTTTCTTTTCGCTGCCAACTTGCGCAGCGACTGTAAAAATCATGCACATTAAAAGATATCGCATTTGGCAAAGTATTGCCAGCGGGGCAGGCAAGAGTTTGTATAAATAAAAATGATTACTAATTGTTGACAGTTATTGTTATTGTACAATTAAAAAGAAAAGAAAAATATGTACAAGACACTTTCGACTGCGTCTCTTATAATTATTATTGTTTTCACTACATTCCAAAGGAGGTAAAAAATTTTTTTTTTCTTTTATACAGAATATTTGTTTTGATAAATAAATAAGTTAATAGAATTTTCTACAAAAGCATTGGTTGAGTTTTCCAAATCATACGGAAAAATGTGTAACAGCTTCTCTGAAAATCAAATTAAATATCTTTAAAAAAATGGAAAAAAAAATACAAATTCATTTTAACTAAAGTGTTTGCAACTATGAGTAAAATTTTGACTAAGCCCCAAAAATCTTCAACACAGAATATAAATATTTAAATTTTGTTTAACAACTGTAGAATGAAGAACCCTCAAATCATTTATATTTTTTATTCTCTTCTCATTTAAGGTTTTAAATTTATGATTTCATATCATTCGATAAAAATGACATCGAAACATCATCGCTGCAATGTATTTAATTATGGGTGTTTTTTTTCTTCTGCTTTTTAACATTATTGATGAAGATTCTTTTTTCCATTCAATCATTCCTTATGTTAACATTTACTAAAAGTCACTACTCAAGTACATAAATGACAAAACGGTACTCAAACCCGACAAATTGGTTTGCTTTCATATAGTTAGTATGTGTATGACCCTTACTTGTCTTCCATTGTACAATAAGAAATATATAAATGTATATATATACCTTTATACTATATACATCATCTGATGGTCATGTATGATGGTCGTTCACGCACACAAACGAAAAAAATCCTGTGTTCAAGAGGGCGTAAATAATTTAATACATCAAGAAAATTGGAAATGAAAGTTTTCTTTGTTTTGGCCGCTTGGCCGCAGATAACTTAAAGTTTCAATACACACATCGCACATAGTCGCAACTTGTCTAGAGGGTGGGAGGGGGTGCTAAAACAATTGTGCGATTTATTTGCACATTTTGCGAGTGTGTGAGTGCGTGCGTGTGTGTGTGTTTGTATTTGTGTTTGCTGAGTTTTTCTCGATGCTCGATGCTCGATGCTCTTATCGTCAATAATCATCATATGCTCAAATTTTTGGTCGCTTAATTGGAAAATTGTTGTAGTTTTCTTGTGGCTTTTCTTTTCTTTACTGTTCTTACTGTTACTGAGCACATTACGCCTGAGCGATTGGGTGATTGGATGCTGGACTGGATGATTGGATGATTGCTTGAGCTTCTTTCTGAGTGCGTTTGATTGATGAGACTTTAGTCAGACCACGTTACGTTGTTGCTTCTCCTTCACATCATTGTGTGGCATTTGTGGCATTGTGTTGTGATAATATTTGTAATGCCGCAATTTGATTGGCATGAGTGCTCAAATCGAATAATATGCCTTCAGAGTGGGGTGGGGTGGGGTGGGGTGGGTGCGTGGTTGGGTGCACAGAATTTCCCAATGCGATTGCGCAAAACGTCAAACTGTTGTTAGGGGTTGATTATTCTTTCATATTTCATCATATTTCATAACAGCGCCAAGTGTGGGCGTATACCACAATCCAATCGCCATCCTAAAATGGCGCAACTGTTCCACAGTGTTAGAAGAAGAGAAAAGAATCTAACGATTCAGCCCTTTGAAGTTAGTTCAACGTAGGGTTTGGGTATGTGGACTGTTACCTGCAGCGCACTTTAGTGGAAAATTAAAATGGTTTATCAAAACCACAAAGAAAATCTCAGCGTACATCTGAACTTACAAACACATATGTATGTATGTACATCAAATCATCTAGTTTGCTTTATGTACCCGTATCTCTTACCTACAATTTTATGTTTGCACCTTTTATTCTTTCTTTCATTCGTAGACAAAGACTCGAGCCGAATATGCCGCAGACGACTTTGTTCTATCTCTTTAGCTCTTTGGCTCTGTGTTGGCTGCGGTTAAGTTCGCTTTCTCTCCCTTTCTCTCTCTCTATCTTTTGTTTCCAGCAAATATAACTAGCAAAAGTTTTTACATTTTAAATTTGTTAGCTTGCTTGCTTGTGCTTGGATTTTTTCTTAAACTCCTTCTTCTACTTTTTGGGTTTATTTTTCTTGCTCTACACTTATTTTGCCCACAACACATTTGTCAATGCCCTACACATATTTCAACTGAATTTTATCCCAGAAATTGTTTTTCAGTTACAAACATAATACAAAGCAAAACAAAATAGTATACTATATTTAGTTAAAAGTTTCCTAAACATTTGTAATCAAACTTTAACATATTTTCAAGTGTAAAATTTATATATTTTACATTTAGTTTATGAAAACACTTTATTTAACTTTAAAAAGTTTGGTTGAATTGAGTTTAATGAATTTTTTCAAAGTTACTAAAAAACTCAATTTTTGAATTTTATTGTACTTTTATAAACTTGAACAAATATAAAAAAAAGTTTCTGCATCATCTGCTTTTAAAATTGAACTTGTTATTTATAAAAATAATATATTTTATATAAAGCTTAATTTATTGTGTTTATAGTGTTTGTATATTTTGTTGTTTCTTTGCGATTTTGAAGAGTATTGAATAAGATTGCTTTTAGCTCCAGTTGCAAGTATTACTTTTCAGCAATTAAATGCTTAAATACCGCAATACACTCAACATATTTTAATGTGTATGTGTGTGTGAGTTTATAGCACTTCAAACATGGTTGTACATTTTTATAAAAGCTGTATTCTTTTTTCTTTCTTGTGAGCCTTCTCACAACTGTGTCCACAATACGACAGCTAGAAGAACTACAGCTCAAATATGGGTGGCCCTTTTGAAGTAACTAGTTGCAGTTGCAAAAGTTTGAAAAGAAGCAACTGCGGTTTAGTTTGGCTTGGTTTGAAGGTATTACATTTGCATTTTTGACCTGGCCAACGGACAGGTGGCAACATTATAGCTGAAAGCATTTCTATAAGCCATTATTTGGAGTATATATATATATATGCGGATAAATAGGGGCAGACTTTGCACTTTTGCAATTCTCTTTCTAGTTGTATTTTTGATTAGACTCTGTGCCCCTGTGTGTGTGTGTGTGTGTGTGTGTTTGTGTTGGGGCGGGTATAAATAAATTGTTGCAAATACAAACAGAAATATAATTTCATACACACACACACACTCACACATATACATATTTATGGCATGCCGGCACGTACGCGATATATTGCAATCGAGAAACGGGTGGTAAACTGAGTCGGTGGGGGGGATGGAGGGGCTTGGTAAGGTTTTATTTATTTGCTAAACTTCGTTTATACGTACACACATATACATATACATATACAAATGTATATCGCAATAGCAGCCGAAAGGAAAGGAAAACAGAAACTGAGACCAGGACGCCATGTTGAATGGGCGAGGGTCTTGTGGGGGTTTGGTGGGGGTTGGTTTTCATCGCCATAAAAATTGTTGCAGGGTCACCCCAGAACCCAGCCAAGACACCAACCCACCCACACAGTCAAGTTGCGGCGCTTTGTGTACTTTGTGTTTTTGTTATGCTTGTCAAGCAGTTTACGCAGGAAAGCAGAGGGGGGGGGGGAGGTGGGGTGGGGATGGGGTCTAACGATATTTCGATTTTGATATCTTTTTGGGTGTTATCGTTAAATGTTTGTTGCTGCCCAAAAAAAGGGAGGTCACACACAAATGTGCCATGTTGATTATGCTTGCATTTATATTGTATATATATATATATATATTTCCCATAATTCTTTTTTGTCGGTATTTACTTTGTAGGGCTCATAAAAAGCAAACAGACTGCTGCCTAGACATTATATCTTCCACTGTATCTGTATCTGTATCTGTTGTTGCGTATCTGTTCCCTTTCTTCTTAAACGTTTTGTGACTTTTAAATTGGCACTCACAAATGTGTCAAGATCATTATATTCCACGAAAACTAAAACTTTTGACTTGCTTAAGTTTGGCAAAACCTTCAAAATGTGTGCATGTACATTAAATATTCTTGTATTTTGACAAGGGTTCTCTCGCTCTTTGGTTGCCCGCCCGACCGTCAACTGTCATAATTATAGCTGATGCAAGGCTTTGCAACCTGCTGCCAGCCGGTACATTTCGTAATTGGCCAACACAAAAAAAGATTCTTTTGCCGCCGGCTGCTCAAGTCTAGACTTAAAAACTCACATTTGACATTTTGACGCATAAACTTTGACGCATTTGTGTATATTTTTGGCCTTAATTGCAGATAATCAGCACGCTTAGCCAAGTACAGCGGAAGTTAACATTTAATATCGCTTATCAAAAAGTTTGATTACTCTCCGGATGTTTTGTTGGATTTCTGGCATTCAGGTTGAGTCATTATTGGGTAAGCATCAAAGTTTAGATCTAGGTATTTTAGTATTAAATATAGTTTTAGATTAACTTTATTCATTTTCCTATTCACATTGTCTAGTTAGTATTAACAACTTATGTTGAATGCAACAACTTTTTAAAATATCGTAATAAATATTTAAAGTAAATGGAATGGTTAATTAAGTTGAATATGTCGAAATATTCTTGTCGCTAACTAGTTATTCATCACTCTTTTGCCATAATAAAATATCAGGCATTTAGCAACAACATTATTTGATGTATTTCTAGGGAGTTTAGTATGAAATATAGTTTTAGATTAACTTTATTTAGTTTCCTACTTAGTATGTACAAAATATCTAGCTTTTATTAAAAATACATATTGAATATAACAGCGTATTAAAAGATCTTAAAAAATATTTTAATCTGAATTTATTAAGTCTTTGGTTAATTGAGTTTATGTCAAAATTTTCTTACCGTTGACTACGTTATAAAATATAATAAAATATCAGGCAGTTTAGTATTAAATATAGTTTTAGGCCAACTTAATTTATTTTCCTATTGACTGCGTACAAAATATTGACTTGTTAGCATTAAAAAATGATGTTGAATGTTATTCAATTTATGAATTAAAATATTGCAATAAATATTGAAATTTTATATTTAATTAAAAGAGTTGAATATGTCGAAATATTCTTGTAGTTGACTTGTTGTTTTGCTATAATAAAATATCAGGCAGTTTAGTATTAGATATAGTTTTAGATCAACTTTATTCACAATCTGCCGTCCTACAAATTGTCTTGTTAGCATTAAAAATATATGTTTAGTACAATAACGTATTAAAATATCTAAAAAAATATTAAAATTTAATTTATTAGGTATTTAGTTAAACTGGTTGAATATGTCGAATTATTCTTGTCGTTTGCGATTCATTTCTCATTTTTTGATACAATAAACTGTCAGGCATCTAGGGAATAATATTATAGCCCCTACTTAAGACAGGAAGCTTAGCAAAACAAACCGTTATTGGTCGATAAAAACTCAATTAGTCGCAGGCCAAACATAAACATGTTTTTGCATACCTATAAAAAGGTTCTTCCCACAATCAACATAACTTTAAACTATGTATGCTGTGACAACCAGAACGAAGAGAAGGAATCCCAAAGAAAGCGGCAGCCAGCAAGATAAAAAACAAAACCAAAATCTTTTGGAGAGGTCAGGCAAGTGTCTTTTTTGTTGTACTATGTATGCATTATGTGATTTATATGGCTTTTAGGATATTTTATTAAAATGCATATTCGTTGCTCGGCTGTCATTTGCAGCCGTCGGCGAATGTTTATGATTTTCATAAACGCTGCCGGCCCATCTCCATCTCCATATCCATCGCCTTGAAACTGCTATTGCAGCAAGGCAAGGCAAGGCAAGGCGAGATCTTGCCTTGCATTTGCATCTTCCGTGTGTGCTACCAAGATCGTGACGTTGTTTTGGGTTCTTGTTTTGGTTCTTGTTGCGCGCCAATGCGTTGTACGTCATAAATTGTCACCGCGAAGTGGCAAAACTGGCAAGCAATGAGAACAAGAAGGAAAAGAACCTCGACTGACTGAAGCTGCTGGCTGCTGGCTGCTAGCTGCCGTTGCTGGCGACCGTGTCAGGTGAAGATATTGTATCTGATCGTTGTGCCCGCTGCGGGTCATAAACAAGCGATGCGTGGATGTGGAGCGCGCTGATCCTGGCCTGGCCTACCCTGGCCAGATGACTTCTTCTTCTACACTTCTCGCTTTTAGCAAGTTTAATTAAAGCAGTTTGCTTGTCGCTTTGCTCTTTGTATCTGTTTCGGGGCATGCAAGAAACAACCACAACTTCTTTTACTTCTTCGAAGATTCGTTTATCGGTTTATTTAAATTTTTTTTTGTTATTTGTGTTTGTGGTGGGAGTGTGGTGTGGTGTGGGGGGAAGGGAGTTTCGTATTTATGCCTATAATCAGCACATGGAATCCCGTTAAATCGCCTCATAAGGCAGTTCGCCATTTTCAACGCTTATCAGCTGCCACGCCCACAAACGAAACAGGGCTCAGTTTTATTGTGGTGCACAAGAAAATTGGATTTGTATCAAGCACAACAACAAATATATATACGTATACAACGTACATATATATATATATACTTACGTAAATGTTGGTTTCAGTTTATGGCAACTCATATCTGACAGATATAAAATCACACACACATACCCACTAACACACATATACGTAACGACGCCATTTTGTTGAAGCTTGTAAGCGAATGACGACAACGAAAGAAAAATGATAATAAAATAACGCAAATATGGCAGAAGGAAATGCTCGTTATGCGAGGATTTTCTTTTTATTTTATGTATTACTATATATGTGTGTGTGTGTGTGTGTGTATGCCACATAAGCAGCTTAAGTGGCAACACAATCAGATACACACATACACAGACAGTGGGCAGAGCAAGATGGAGCTATGGGAGATTGTTGGTACGAAGGAACGAAAGGACGAAAGGATCATGCATAATGCTGACTACGAGGCAAGCTCTTGTTGTGCCGTTGTGCCTCATGTGCCATATTTTGCAGAAAAGTGCCACACACACACACACACACACACACACACACAACCCACCAACAGCTAACGGCACACGCAAAGCATACAACAACATGGATAAAGATTTTTTGGCTGCCGTTTGCAAACCTTGGATTCCGTTTTGCGTTTTCGAAATGTGGGAAATTGTGAATGGAAATGGAAATGGTGGAATTGGATCTGAGGAGGCATATGGAAAAATGGGTGCATGACATAAAAACAATAGCGCACATAAATTCAACACAAATATATATATATATGTATACAAGCACACATATATGTATAAGAATGTATGTGAGTGTGTTTGTGTGTGTGTATAAAGTATGCAAAAAAGCATAAAACGTACAACAAAGTCAGCAATGTTGTTATTGTGTCTATGTGTGTATGAGTTTGGGGTGTTGCACACACACACCAACACACACACTCACACCCAAGAGCAAAAAAAGGAAAGAAATTGTTACGAATAATCGTAAAACATGAGGAAAGAGTCTGAAAAGTCGTAACAATTTTTGCTTGTTTTTTTGCGCAGTGATTTCGTTGGAATTTTAACGAGGCACAAACAACAAGCATGTGCAAAAGTGTGTGAGAGTGAGTGTGTGTGTGTGTTTGTGAGAGTGTGTGTGCTTATTTCCATAAGGGTTCTGCAGTATTTCTGATTACAAACATATATTTAATTAAGAACGTGATAAAACTAAGAACTATAATTAAAAGGCAGCATTAATATTATTATACTTTTTAGGATCATCAAAAATCATCTTTGTAGAAATTTTTAGCTCTATAATATACAAAACTATTAAAAAGGAAATTAAAGTTACCTTATTTAGAACTCAAGAATATCCTAGAATAATTTTAAAATAAAACTAAAAATGTGATTTTACAAATGAAAAAAAAATAAATAAATGAAACTCAATTTATAATTTGTGTTTTCTTGAAATTTTCTCTATATTTATTACTTTTAATATCCCTGCATCAAGTTTTAATACACTTAAAGTTTGCAAGACCTTCCATTACAATTATTTTAAGCGTTAAGAGTAGGCTGTACGAAGAGCATATGATATTGTTCGATATCAATCTTCTACACTTGACAAAGCAGTCGGAACAAATGCAAGAGTGGCAAAAGGTCGTCTTTTCACGCTTGCTCTGTCGGGGTCACAGATGTTGATATTTGTGCCATCAGCGCTACCAATAATTGGACATTGGTTCAAGTGGGCGACGACCCTTGGAAATAATTGTGATTTTTCGTGTTTTTCCGTTTGATTTTTCCATTTCCATTTCTTGACTCGATGATGTCTCGTAACACGGAAATGCGTGAACAAATATTGTAATGAAAACGAGTAAATGTGTGGAATGGGTTTGGTTGCTACCCTCCTCTAGTTGGGTGCTAGCTGGTAGTTCATGATTCTGACGTCAAAAAATTTATGCTTTTTAGTTTATTGCCTGGCCATCAGGCAACGAGCAGCACACACGAAGATGGTGCTAGGGTGGCTTTTGTTGCACAGTTTTATGAGTTGAGCTCGGGACCTCATGTGTGTTTGGTGTGTGTGTGTCTGTGTTTGTGTGCCGGTCAAGTTTGAAAGTGTAATTGCGAATTTATTAGTCGCTGGAGACTCATTTACATTTTTCTTTGTGGACTGAGCAAGGTGGAGAACGCATACTAAAGGCCGAGAGTACTATGTTTGAGCTGAAATATTTTGATTGCTATACAAGGCAACAAGATGAAGCATTTGGAGGAGGTAATAATTACCACTTGTTTAATTTATTGCTAGACAATTTTGATTTGTACGTAAGTCAAATGAATGGCATTTGGTTGGGTTGGGGCGAAGGTTATAAATTGCACGGGGATATAACAAGTTTTGGCAAGTTTTAAGAACTCCTTGGAGTAATAAGGAATAAACATATTTCCTTCAATAAAGCTATATATCAAATTTATAAAGGAGAAGGTAGAGCTCACTATGTTTGAAATGCCCCATGAGTAATTGATATAAATCGATATCACCAATATGACAGGGTTATAAGAATAATGCGCTGTTTAAGGTTAGATGCTTTGTAACTTCAAAGAGTGATAAAAAAATAAACATGAGAAATATAAAACAAAGATATTTCATTAGTAAGATCTTCTCCTTAGTTTCTTAATCATCTTCAGTATCTTAAAACACTTATCATATTATAAGATTTTAAATATTTTTTAGCGACAATAAAATCAGGCTAATTGTGAAAAAGTCTTTAAAGCTTTTCAAAAGTAAATTATAATTTGACTTTTATTTAAACAATATATTTCATGCATTTATCTACAATATTTACGAAATGCATTTAAATCGCAGGAATTTTTCTTAAATATTTGGTTACTTTTATTCAAATAAAGTGTTTGCCTTTGCAGTTGATAATCTTAATCTTATTATGTGAGTAGCTTAGGGGTTCTTTTTCGTATTTTTTCTACCGAATGTTAAAAACAAAATCAACAATGTCACCAATTTCCGGCAATTATTTTGACTGTCGGTCGATTTAATTTATTCGTTGCTCAAAATTAAAACCGAAGCCAAAACAAAGAAATCCCCTTGTCCAAATCGTGACATAGGCGCATAGCCATACACCCACACACACACCCCCTCCCACCCCCCGTTTCTCATTCTTTGCCATGTTTGTTAGCGTGATTTTTCATTCCAAGCGCAATTGGTTTTCAATTCATGGCCATGTAATCCTCAGCTCCGTGGGATATTTCAGGGATTTATGTTTGTTTGTTGGTTTTTTTTACAGCTTTCTTTTATTTCTAGTGCGAGGGGGTTGGGGTTGGACTGGAGGGTTTGTGTCTAGATGGGCATTCTGTGCATATTATTAGCGAACACCGCGTGGCTTCAGAGTTTTAACTTTTAATCAAATGCACATAATTGCCAAAATAAATCAATCAATTTAGCTTGGATGGCCCCAAATTAGAAGTGACAGGCGACAAGTCACAGCCCCCAACCCCCCCAACCCCTCAACCTCCTAAGCTCTTTGCAAAGACCCATTTATACACCGTAGGTACCACACACACACACATAAATAACAAAGAGATTAACAATTAAGCGATGATTTTTAATATTCACAATAGAACTTGGCCCTCCATTGAGTTAGTTTTTTCTGTTTTGGTTTACGTTTCATTTGCAAGCGTTCGTCTTGGGTGGGTTTAGGGGGCGTTTTGTTGCCTTTCGTTAATGCGTTCGACTTAAATTAACATAAATATACGTGTATCAATTGATTGTGATCTTCGGGCACGTGTATCGCTTCTGTTTTCTGTCTGGTAATCCGTGAGATATCACATCTCCCAGTCAGACACGCTCCGTTCACTGGATCTGGATCTGAATCTAGAGCTGACTTTGCGACCATTATGAAAATGACAAATGGAGCGCAACTGTCCCTTCTACTCCTTCTCCGTGCCAAGGAAGCAATGAACGAGGTAAAGGGCGTCAAACACAAATCGTCTGGCGTCGTTTTTGGTTTCCGCTGACGTTTTTAGGGTAGAGCCATCGTCAAAACGCTGTAAACACTGTCTACAATCTCAGTGCACGTGCGGGATTATATCAAAAAGAAGAAAAAAAGGATTAACTGTAACACGAACACGGAAATGATTCAGCTTTAGCGTTGAAATTATTTTTCTAGTTTTGTTTGTTTTATCGCTTAGAAGGCAACAACACTTTATGTTGATAATACAAAGTTCTAAGATCGTTGATCTATATACATCGGGGATCTCACGGTTTTCTGAAGCTTAAAACCATAACTTTCTCACAACTTGACCATTTTATTGCTGGATGGTAATACGTTGCACTTTTATGCACAACAAATTAGGTTCTTCTTTTAATTACTCTATTTACATTATATTTAATGTGATTTATATTATACACTTTAACTTTAACAAAAAGTCTTGCTTTAACAGATCTTCATAAATGAGCTCAACATTTTGATAAATTTTATTTTTAATTCCATGAAAACAACCCAAACTTTTCATTAAATTTCAAGTTTAATTATCTGTTTAAGTTAATTGTCTAAGAGTTTTCTTCTTTTAATACAGTTTTTATTAGAATATGGTAGGTTTTTATTCTTTATGAGATCCCAAAATAATAGTTCTTTGTAGATATATATATATATTATCAATATTTTTGTGTTTTAAAAATTCTTAAAATATTTTCTTTTTACAGAAATTATTGTATTCAATTCTCCTCCTTTTCTTTTTCTTCTCCTAATAACCTCTGTACTATATGTTAAAGCTTCACCAGGACAACAGGCGTTGATAATCTATCATTTTCTCACTGACAGAATATTGGCTGAGAATGTTGGGAAGTTATCACCCCCATTTTAGGGTTGGACTGCACGCAGAGTGCAATTGCCAGTTGCTGACAAATTTGTGTTTAAATTTTAAACCATAATTTGCCGACACGTAAAAGGCCACGAGCAGGAAGGAACCGAGGCGGCAACGGCGAAGTTATTAGCCGCAGGGGGAGTTCAGCTGAGGGGAGAGAGAGTTCCAAACAAAAAAGGGGTGACTACGTAAGGGAGTTGTGGGGGTTGTGGCACTCCGCAATTGAATTTAAAAAAGTGCTAAAAAAAAAAGTAAACGAAAAGTGAAACGGAAATGAAAACAAACAATAGAGCGCAAAGAAAACAAAGTAACCTGAGAAGACACACATAGAAAAATGAAGAGGCGAGAGGAACTGGAACTGGCCTGAAGTTCAAAGTGAAAAATGGTTGTACAATGATGATGATGATGATGACGCTGATGAAGCTGAGTGTTTGAGTAAGCTTGAGGGTAGTGTTAAAAAGAAATAAGTATAAACAAATAGAAGCGCACAGTGGCAGCTCAATTTGAGCACAAAGTCAAATGGATTGAGGGTGTCGTAACTTATCTCTTTTGGGTGGGGTTTTTTTTTAAGGGTTGTTTAAAGTTTTGATTCATATTTGAAATTAAAAACCCGAATTGAAACGAACATATTGTTGCAGCCAGCTAGGAACATGGGAAAAGGGAACATTTCGAGTGCACATGTAAATTGAAATAAAATCAGAGCAACTGTTGCATGACAGACGAGGCGGCGTCACGTGATGTGACAGTTGGCGTTTGTCAAGGATCCGCTTCCGACAACCTCTACACAGCCCCTTCCAGCCCCTCTTCAACGTGTTGGACAACATGTCTTTTGTCTTGTTGTTGTTGTTGTTGTTGCTGCATTTCATTTTATTTCACTGTTTTACACGCTCGTTTTAATAAAGTGAAGTGAAGTGCCACAGACCACACATGTCCTGCAGCACGAAAAACACAAAGAGTAACTCAGAGAGTGGATGGAGGGGGGAGCAAGTGGAGAGTCGAGCTCATTAAGACGCACAATTACCAGCCCAATTGCACTGTCAGCATGGCTCCAATTTAAAGAGAACGTTTTTTTTTCTCTCATTCATGGCATAAATCACGCCGCTTAATAACTAATAAACGCCAAGAGATCCGGAGGCCACTGGTCCTGCCCCTTGCCACTCAAGTGGCAGCTGTCACTTTGACCCACAGTGCATAGAAAATAAGCGTAAAATAATCGCGCGCTTTGCGCACGCAGAGTCTGTGTCAACTTAAACAGCTCCCAAGAGGCATACATCAGTTTTTCTTTTCTTCCTTTTATTTCAGTGATTTTGTATATTAAGTCATCATTTTTATGGTCCACCCTCGTTGGCCATCCCACGGGAATTACAACAGACTTTGTCCAATTGTGCTTGTATTAAAATTGTACTGCTCCAAGAGATTACAAGATGTAAGCAGCAAGTAGTTGATTTTATTGTTGTCATCAAGTGAAAGAAGATTATACCTAAATGCTTGACTAGCCAAAATATTCACCCACACATGGCAGACATTTAACCGAGAAGTTTGCAATTGATAATCACGTAATAATTCATAAGTTTGGAAAGTTGTTGTAATGTTGAAAGTTTAAAGAACGTTTTTGATAGAATACAAAGAACGCTTATTTAACTTTTCTTTTACTAAAAATATTTTTCAAACTTAATGAAGGCTATTAAATATTAACAGACTGAAGTTAATTATCTAGAAGTGAACTTAAATTTATAATTTATAAAATTAATAAACCAAAAATACAATGATTAATTACATATTTTCTCTGATTTTTTGTTATTTCTGTAAGATTTTTTTCTACTCTATTGCGCATTTTTTTATATACAAAAAAAATACGAACTTAAGAACATTCCCAAACTTGAAGTTTGTTTCTTGGCCAATAAGAAAAGTAGCTTGGTGAAGCCATTATTTTTTAATGTTTAAAAGTTGATGTCACCGTTAAGTAAACACATAAATTATGCATTCATAAGCAAACTTCAGTTTGCTCAACAGTTCAAGCAGACAAACAATTTAAAAAGCCGATTCTCAATGTTTTTCGCATTTTGCCCGAACCAAATAAAACTCCCAGCTCCCCCCATTAACAACAACAGGAGCATTAATTTGCTTGCAGGTGTGCACAAGTCTAATGGGTGTCATCATTGAGGCTGAGATGAGAATCTCTGTCTCTTTGTCTCTTTGTCTCCCTGTCTCCCTGCTTGGCGGTGGCGGCACTCTAAAGCGTTAAAATCCTTCAACTTTTCGCACACAATGAAAGCTGAAGAGTGGGTCGGGCAGGGCGGCAGGGCAGGCGTGGCTGACTCGAGAGCACTTCGCCAACAACGAAAACAAAAAAAACAAAAAAAAAAAAATGACAAAAGTATTTGAATTGACAAGTGCCATCAAAATAGAAGCGGAATTAAATTTATCATGCCAAGTGGCATGGCGTGGGCTTCAAAAGTTCACCCAAATGGAGGGTTGATTTGCAAAAACCAGCAAACCCAACCAAACCACCCAAAACCAGCCAAAACGAGCTCATCGATCAACTCAAGCGTGAGGCAGTTACAGAACAGGAAGTGAGAGCAACTTTAAATATTGAATAATGTTGCTTTTTTATCAATGTTGTTTGATAGGGGAAAGTATGCTCCAGACCTTTTTGATGGTGTCCTGTCATTATAGAAACGATCAACTGCTATGATAAGGACAATGATGAAGCATCTATGGCTAATATAAATAGGCAAGGGGCAGAGCTAAAAAGGCTGCTTAACAGTGCCGGGCAACAGAATATGACCAGTTGCGACACTTGAGATAACCATGGGAATTTTTAAATTCTCATTTTAATTTGTATTTAATTTCATAATTAGTCTTGAGCCGTGGCACGTTTCAAACGCCGGCGCGTTGCCTCAAATTACGCACAGAATGTGACACCAGTAAGCCGGAGAGAATGGAACGAAAGAAGCAGAGAGCGTCGTTCCATATACACAAAAACGTGTTAATGTTAATCCGCTTAAATGACAACTAAACTCTTTTGCCCATTCATAATTTTATGCTTAAACAGACTGAAGGGCGGAACAGAGAGAAGTGTGGAGTGTGGAGTGTGACGGGGTATAAAGAGTGGCAAGTCACGCGACTTTTGGACTTCCAATTACTCGAATATGTAGCTGCAGTTGCAACGTTTTGAAGAGTCATCGTTTCAGATGTGTTTGACAGACAGACAGTTGGGCAGGCAGTTAGCTTTGGGGGCTCTGAGAATCGAGTAAAATCGTTTTGAAATATTGCCACGCTTTGGACGCTTTTCAATGTAAACATCGCGCGAAAACTGAACAAATTGTTCAACAAGCAACAACAACAAACAGAACAACAGAACAACAACAAAACAATAAAAACAACAACAACAGTCAAACAAAATTGAATATCGGCAGAACACAAATGACCAAAAAACTACGACGTGGAGGAAAAAAACGAATACAATGGGTAAAAAAAAAAATTTTTATAAAATTGTGCATTTACCATACATATGAACA
Source organism: Scaptomyza tumidula (assembly GCA_035044465.1). Classification (NCBI taxonomy): domain Eukaryota; kingdom Metazoa; phylum Arthropoda; class Insecta; order Diptera; family Drosophilidae; genus Scaptomyza; species Scaptomyza tumidula. The sequence goes on along the minus strand of JAWNNW010000595.1, from coordinate 115,171 downwards.
CTGAAAAAAAAAACTTGTTAGTCCACACTTGAGAGATTTTAAAAAAATTTTAAATAATATATACACATCTAGCATTGACGCCAAAAAAGCTTTTGTTTCATTTGCAGGTTTTATATCTAATTTAAAAATTGTATATTGTATAATTAAAATAAATCAAGGAAATTATTCATTAGATCAAGAAAAGATTTATAGGGAATTATACAAAATTAGCATTTAATTTCGATTTAATTGTATGCTAATGGTTATAATAAATAAAAATGTAACTTTGGATTGGTTTATTTATTGTTTGTAAAGAGAAAAATTTAAGTTAATGAGACTTAAACCAAATACCTAAACTATCAATGGAATTTGAATAAAAGCAACTATGTCGATTGTATAAATTTTTTTTCAGTGTAAAACTTTAGTCAGTTAGTGGCCAGTTGCAGGCAAGTTGCATCCTGAGCGATTAATTGGTTTCTATTTTATGGCCACGTCAGCGCGAATTGTGTCCCGCATATGGCCAAGAGAGATAGAGAGATAGAAAGAGAGAGAGAGAGGGTTGGAGAAAAGGGGATGGAGGGCAATTGGTACGTGTCAATAACTGTTATAGAAAAAAAGAAGAGAGATTCACGGCATCGCAATACGATGCACTGTTCAAAAAAGGCAGCCAGCTAAACTGCACCTCAATAACTCTCTAGTCTGCAGCTCAAATCAAATGTTGCATTTCAATTGTGAAACTGCAAACATTGACAACTGACAACACCCCACCCCTCTCAACCAAGTTGAAGGTTTTTATCGATGCTTGGCAGTTTTTGGGGTTTTTTCTTTTTTTGTGAGAATATTAAAATAAATGTTTTGCCATTTGCAAAGCAATTTTAACTTTTGTAATTAAATTAAACTATGACCAGGAATTGCCTGACGATTCAAATATAACTTTTTGTGTAGGCAATTTATGAGACATGGTTGATCGAATTTTATTTCGAAATGTTTATTATATATCTTTTGATAAATAATTTTTGTAATAAATACTTCGCTTTAAATCTATGAAATTATTTCTGAAGCTCTGTTTTCTTTATAAACATTCTGATTACCTACAATAAAAACACATTTTACAATAAACCAAAACGGATTCTTAATAGTTTTACAAGTTTTTATAACCATTTAAAATATTCTCAATTTTATGTTTTCGATAAAATTCAATTATATTTTTATACTTTTATACTTAAAATTTATGATAAAAACTCCTCCCATAAAAATCAACTTTAACGTTCAGAACTCCCTCAAAACTCAACCGATTATCAGATGCAATACCTTATAAGTCATGGCTGGGCTTCTAGATCAATTCTGTATTTCCAGTTTAGAAATTTTAAATTTTTACTCGAAACTAATGATAGAAACTCCACCCATAAAATCAACGTGAAGATAGGTTAGAACTTTCCGTTGTCATAACTCAATTCTCTATATAATCGTATAACTTTTAAGTGACATCTGCGTTGCAATCAATTGAAATGTCAAATGTATGCATTTAGTTACACATTGAAGATTGAACAACTTTCCCATGTTATTATCATCCATCTGCAATATGTCCCATTTATAACTGTTTTAAGCGCATCCTCTTTCGTTTTTTTTAGATGGGGTGTTTTTTTTTTTGTTGTTGTTTGTTTTGTTCGTCGTGTTGCTGCAGTTATTAACACGCTTGTAGTGATTTGTCAAAATTTTCCGGTATGACATGTGTGCAAACAAGAACAAGAGACAATGCGACAAACGATCATCACTGGCAGTAAAGCATGGGCTGGAAAGGGTTTGTAGGGTTGGTTGTGTGTGTGTTTATATTAAAAGGGTGCAAAATGTGATCTACTTCCACTTGGCTTAACATAAAAATTTGTTTATTTATCATTCGACAGAGAAACTTAAATTTGAACAGAGATTTTCATCAGTATTCGCAACTCAAGCGCTTAATAACAAATAAAATACACGGCAAATAAGTTGAACAAGTTAGAAGGCTCTAGTCGAGAAATCCCGACTAGACGATACCCTGATCCCTATACTTTATGCGTACAGTCAGTGCTTGCAAGTATATATGTGTGTGAGTACGCGCATACTGCATATTGCATATACAACTTCAATGTTTCATATCTCCGGTGTTTCTTAACCGATTTCAATAAAAGATTCACAGATTGTCATTATTTTGTCTAATGTTTCAACCGCCGTCTTAAAGTTTTCCAAATTCAAGATTTTGTTGTTATCGATCCCATGTGTATATCGGAAACGGGAAGAGTTATCGAAAATCGAATACAAACTTATACTGCCTAGGGATTAGGTGAGCTTAAGTTTCAAATCGGGAGTCTCTAGCCCTTATAGTCTCTGAGGTCGACGCGTTTGGACAGACGGATAGACGGACATGGCTATATCGACTCGACTGTTGATGCTGATCAAGAATATATATACTTTATGGGGTCGGAGATGCTTCCTTCTGCCTGTTAAATACATTTGCACAAAACCATTATACCCATTTTTCCCCATTTTTAATGGGATCAGGGTATTAAAAAAAAACAAATCGATATCGCAGATGTGGGTTCAGTTAATCGTCAACCTATACTCAGTCTGGCGGTCTGCTTCTCTCTTTTTGTATTTATGCATATCACTAAAAGTTTAATTAAAAGCACATCAAACTGCAGACAACGAAATCAATCACAATTACCCATGCAGTCGATTCGCTTATATCGAATACCATTCGTCTTCACAGCATACTGCAAGTATTTAAAACAAAATTGCCGATATGCAAAAACAAAAAAAAAAGACGCAAAATGATAAAAAGGAATGCGTGGCACAAGGCACAAGAAGAGAAAGAGTTGAGCGGCTGGTAACGATGTGTGTAATGGTTGAATACAATTTTATTAATTTGCGCTAATTAAAATTCCAATTAAGGGAACTGCAAAAAGTAATAATATCAAACGGGTTCTTTAATTTAATATGTTTGAATATTGTAGGGAAGTTGCTTTTGAAAAGCTTTCGTTGTATTAATTATTAAATCATAATTAAATATCGAAAAATGGATATAAAATATATAAAAAGAAGAAAACTATTGAAAAATGCATCATTATATAGTTTATATTGATAAAGTTTTTCGTTAAGGGTTTATCCTTAATCCTACTAATATGGTAATCATAAGTGAATAATTTGTTAGCTTGTTATTTATTACCAAATGCATGAAATATTTTTTTCCTTCCATTTATTATTGCAACTCTCTTGACCAACATTTTTATACCCTAAATACTAGTTTTGTGCAAAAGTATGTAACAGGCAGAATTAAACTTCTCCGATCCCATATAGTATATATATTCTTGAGCAGAATCAACAGCCGAACCGATATAGCCATGTCCGTCTGTTCCTCCGTCCGTCTGTCTGTATGAACGTGTCGATCTCAGACTATATGAGCTAGAGACTCCAGATTTGAAACATAAGCGTTTGAAACATTAGACAATCATTGAAATGTTTATTGAAATCGGTTTAGAAACGCTGTAGATATGGATATGGAGATATGTAGTACGGAGTATGCGCATATAAACACACACACACACACATACTTGCAAGCACTTACTGTACGCGTTAAGTATAGGGTGCAGGGTATCGCCTAGTTGGGACTTCTCGACTATAGCCTTCTTACTTGTTATTTCTCAGCTGGGCATCAAACAATAATACTTATAGAAAATCGTTTTAATCGCGAGCGACCACAGTATTCCTATTTATAGCAATTGAATATGACGTCAGACCTTCCGATAAGCTTTCATACGCCAAAAAGTCAAGCGTGAAGCTCCACCCGCAATAAGCTGTTGTTTGGTTAAAAAATCATTTATATTTGGTCACAGTTGATTAATCGCAAGAAATTGTCAAAGACGAGGTTTCTTCTGACGTTGCGGAATTCGTTTTAGTTAGTACAAAATTTGTATAGCTGTGCAGCAAACATAAATTAAATCGCGAACAATTAAAATGAGGCTTTTCATTATTCTATTGACAACATTAATATTGAAGGCTGGTTATGGAATCACAGAACTGCAATGGACTTCAAACTGTCTAGGTAAATCGACCGGTGTGTATCCTTTAAGTTTGCCCAACATTGGGACATTCTCTGTTCCCTGTGACTCCACACTGGTAGATTCTGGTTGGACTGTAGTCCAGCGAAGAATTGATGGGAGTGTGAACTATAATCGAGATTGGGAACATTACAAGGCAGGTTTTGGAAATTTGCGTGGAGAGTTCTTTTTAGGACTGCAGAAAATTCACTGGCTGACACAATTTGAGCCCTACGAATTGTATATACATCTTCAGGACTTTCACAACAAAACTGCCTATGCTAGGTACGATGACTTTCTTATTGGCAACGAGACTGAGTTGTATGAGTTGAAAATGCTTGGAGATTATTCTGGAAATGCTGGTGATGCATTGAGAGTTCATTTCAACATGAAGTTTTCAACAAAAGATCGAGATAATGATAAAGCTGACTTTAATTGTGCGAAAACTTTTAAATCTGGTTGGTGGTTCAATAGATGTTCTGATTGGTAATTTACGCAAAATGTATTATTGCAGCATTTTCAATCAAGCTAATTCATTATTCTCTCTCTCACTTTTTTTTTTTAAATTTAGTAATTTAAATGCACCGTTTTCAAATTCAGGAAGCGGAACTTTGAGAATTACTTGGACTAAATGGCATTTGAACGGAATTAAATTTGTACAAATAATGATCAGACCCAAACTACCATAAGGAATCAATATTTGTATATTTCTTAATTCAAATATATAAAGTCTTTTGCAATTTGAAAGCTTAAAACAATTATTAAACATTTCATACATTTTCATCCCCAGAATCCATTTAAAATGTGTAAAAGAGTATAAAGAATGTCTTTTCGAGTGTGATACATTTGAGAATAACTATTACTGCTCTGCTGTTTATCTGGACATTCAGGAGGCCTTCGATCGGGTGTGGCACGACGGTCTCATGTGTATACTCAGGCAACTGCTGCCAGATGTTTTATATAGAGTTTTAAGAAGCTACCAATGGTTTTGTGCAAAAGTAAAAGTATAACAGGCAGAACGAAGCTTCTTCGATCCCATCAAGAATATATATTCTTGGGCAAAATCAACAGCCGAGCCGATATACCCATGTCCGTCTGTCTATATGAGCTAGAGATTTCAGATTTGGAACATAAGCGTTTGAAACATTAGACAAAAAAATTACAACCTCTCAAAATCGGTTGAGAAACACCAGAGATATGTAACATTGAAGTTGAGTTTGCAGTATGCATGTGCAATACACACACATACACACACACACTTGCAAGCACTGACTGTACGCGTTAAGTATAGGGTGCAGGGTATCGCGTTGTTGGGACTTCTCGACTAGAGCCTTCTTACTTGTTATCTCTCAGCATCAAACAATAATACTTATAGAAAATCGTTTTAATCGCGATCGACCACAGTATTCATATTTCTAGCAATTGAAAGTCAGACCTTCTGATAAGCTTTCACATTCCAGAAAGTCTATCTTTCAGACTTAACCGGAAAAAGTTGTTATTATGTGATTCCAAGAAATTGGGAAAAACACATTTGCTGGATCGATCAGAGATCAATGTTGATTAATCGCAAGCAATTGTCAAAGACGAGGTTTCTTCTATCGTTGCGGAATTCGTTTTAGTTAGTACAAAATTGTATAGCTGTGCAGCAAACATAAATTAAATCACGAATAATTTAAAATGAATGTGCAGCTAAGGCTTTTGATTGTTCTATTGACAACATTAATATTGAAGGCTGGTTATGGAATCACAGAACTGCAATGGACTTCCAACTGTCTGGGTAAATCGACCGGTGTGTATCCTTTAAGTTTGCCCAACATTGGGACATTCTCTGTTCCCTGTGACTCCATACTGGTAGATTCTGGTTGGACTGTAGTCCAGCGAAGAATTGATGGGAGTGTGAACTTTAATCGAGATTGGGAAGGGTATAAGGAAGGCTTTGGAGATTTGCGCGGAGAGTTCTTTTTAGGATTGGAAAAAATTCACTGGCTGACACAGTTTGAGCCCCACGAATTGTATATTCATCTTCAGGACTTTGACAACAAAACTGCCTATGCTAGGTACAATGGCTTTTTAATTGGCAACGAGACTGAGTTGTATGAGTTAAAAATGCTTGGAGATTATTCTGGAACTGCTGGTGATGCATTGACTTACAATTTTCACAAGAAGTTTTCAACAAAAGATCGGGATGGTGATATTTATGCTGACGGAAATTGTGCAATATCTTATCAATCTGCTTGGTGGTTTGCACATTGTTCTCAGAGGTAATTCACGCAAAATATATTATTCAAGCATTTTCAGTCAAGTTAATTAATTATTCTCTCTCTCTCTCTCTCTCAATCTTATCACTCTAGTAATTTAAATGGACCACATTCAAATTCAAAATCAGGAACTGAGAGAATTTTTTGGAATCAATGGCATCAAAACCCAATTAAGTTTGTACAAATGATGGTCAGACCGAAATCCCAGCAGTGCGCCTCAAAGGAGGAAGGAATATCTCATCTCAAGTACGAACTAAATAGTAATGTTAAAGAATTGCAATCGAGTTCTATCCCTTCAAACTGTCTGTGTAAATCGACCGATGTGCATATGTTGAGTTTGCCCGACATTGGGACATTCTCTGTTCCCTGTGACTCCACTCTGGTAGATTCTGGTTGGACTGTAGTTCAGCGACGAATTGATGGAAGTGTGAACTTTAATCGAGATTGGGAAGGGTATAAGGAAGGCTTTGGAGATTTGCGCGGAGAGTTCTTTTTAGGACTGCAGAAAATTCACTGGCTGACACAATTTGAGCCCTACGAATTGTATATACATCTTCAGGACTTTCACAACAAAACTGCCTATGCTAGGTACGATGACTTTCTTATTGGCAACGAGACTGAGTTGTATGAGTTGAAAATGCTTGGAGATTATTCTGGAAATGCTGGTGATGCATTGAGAATTCATTTCAACATGAAGTTTTCAACAAAAGATCGAGATAATGATAAAGCTGACATGAATTGTGCGAAAACTTTTAAATCTGGTTGGTGGTTCAATAGATGTTCTGATTGGTAATTTACGCAAAATAATCAATCAAGCTCATTCATTATTATCTCTCTCTCTTTTTTATAAATTTAGTAATTTAAATGCACCGTTTTCAAATTCAGGAAGCGGAACTTACAGAATAACTTGGACTAAATGGCATTTGAACGGAATTAAATTTGTACAAATAATGATCAGACCCAAACTACCATAAGGAATCAATATTTGTATATTTCTTAATTCAAATATATAAAGTCTTTTGCAATTTGAAAGCTTAAAACAATTATTAAACATTTCATACAGTTTAATCACTGGAATCCATTGAAAATGTGTAAAAGAGTATAAAGAACGTCTTTCGAGTGTGATACTTGTGCTGAAGCCATTCCTAAACATCAGTTTAGATTTAGAAAGAAGAAGGCTGATCAAAATCTAGGAAGAGTCACACAGTTTATCCTCAACACATTTGAGAATAACTATTACTGCTCTGCTGTTTATCTGGACATTCAGAAGGCCTTCGATCGGGTGTGGCTCATGTGTATACTCAGGCAACTGCTGCCAGATGTTCTATATAGAGTGTTAAGAAGCTACCAATGGTTTTGTGCAAAAGTAAAAGTATGTAACAGGCAGAAGGAAGCTTCTTCGATCCCATCAAGAATATATATTCTTGGGCAAAATCAACAGCCGAGCCGATATACCCTATATATATCTCAGACTATACGAGCTAGAGACTAGACAGATTTGGAACCTAAGCGTTTGAAACATTAGACAAACAAAATGACAACCCCTGAAATGTTTATTGAAATCGGTTTAGAAACGCTGTAGATATGGATCTATATTATGCGCATATAAACACACACACACACACATACTTGCAAGCACTGACTGTACGCGTTAAGTATAGGGTCCAGGGCATTTAGTAGGGATTTTTCTTTTCTTCTTACTTGTTTCTTATATTTTTGATTTTATTTCTTATTAAATTGCATTTAACTACGAATTACAAACAAATTTCTCAGAGAAGCAAAATTACTAAACATAATACCCATTAAATAATTTATTCAATTGCGTTCAATGTTAAATATATGACACATAAATACATACATACATACTAAAGCCATAAATACATAAGGTAAAGACAACTTCACCTCCATTTTGTAAACCATGCGTATTTTCAAGTAAAAACTTAATGAATTTAGCAATCTTATTTTCATTTACGACGCGACGTTTATAATCAAAAATTTCCACGACCTATTTCCTCGACATATGTTATGAAAGGTTATAAAAGTAGCGTTCAAGAAAATTGCTTCCACATGGTTGACCTTATTAAATGCAAAACAAAGTCGACCACAACAATTCAAAATCACATATTCACGTATATAAAAGTCAAAAATTCATCGAAGCCCGCAAAGAAAAACTTGCCCATAGAAGGGGAAATTTTATGTATATGTGTGTGTTAGGGGGTGTTTGGATGGTATTCGTGACGCGGTTTGGTTGGCTCCTTGGTTAACCACAATAGCAGGCCAAGGAGCTACTTCTTATAACGGTTCGAGTCGAGGCACTCGGCGCCTCAGCTTGAATGAATGAATGGAAATTTGCTTTGCGGAAAAACTTAAACACCGGAAACAATTAATTCCACTTGAATTAACATATGCTCTGATTGCCTTGTTGAGGGCGGTTGGACTGGTAAGGGGAGCTCTAGGATGGCCACAAGCAAATCACGACCCCTCTTGAAAAGAGTGTTGACTAGCCAGTATCATTGTAAGGGGGGGTTGGGTTGGTGGAGGTGAAACTTACAGTTTGCTGATTGATCGTCTTGTTGTCTCGTCGCCTCAGCAAAAACCTCAAACCTTTCACCCAAAAATTTCGGCCCAAAAGCTCATTGCGCGTTTATGAGCCAACAACTTTTAAGTGCTGCTGGAGTGAGTGCACTTAGAAAAATATATGAATAGGAATATGATAATTTGTTATCAAACATACATATACTTGAGCTCAAGCTTAGCTTTTGAGTTGATATTTATCAGTTTCTTATTTCTTTAGATTTTTTTTGTTTACTTGAATACAATACAATAATGCTTCTTGTTCCTTGCGCCTTTGGAAAATAGGTTTTATATCGAAGCTTTTGTAATTTTGTATACTGTACAACGGTGGAAGTATCGACGTGAACGTGAGTGCGCGAGCCGCAACAATTTGAGAAAATGAGTTAAAAAGTTAATTGCCAGCGGACAGGTAATTTCTGGCACACTTCAGAAGCAAACGCCATTAAGTAATATGCAAACAAGGGGTGGCTAGCGAAACCACCACCACTACCAGGAAGAGACGGGCCCGAGTCAATCAAGGACCTGACAGCTATGAGTTTCCTTCCCCAAACCGCTGCTCTAACATCGACACAACCGCGACACGTCAGCCATAAAGTCACGAAATACTTCGTCCTTGGCCATTGCGTGCTACCTGCGGTTAGTTGCAAAGTTAGTTTCTCTTGCAATTGGAATAGGAGAGGAGGGGGCGAGAGACTAGCAGATTAGGGACGCGTGCCCACGTTTAGGCGTAACAAATTACCATTAAACTGCAAATAGTCAGCGGATGGGGAAGTCTACTGATTATTATTTAATGATGAACCCTGCCTGGCCAGATTGTTTTGATCAGTGTTCAGTTACTAAAAATAATTACATACATGCACATGCCATTCACTCATAACAGTTAACAGTTAAAAGGTAAGTGGCTGCCATTCACCCACTTTGTTTATTTGATGTAAGAAGTAATGGCTAAAGTTTAAATTGAGTTGAAGTTTATAATATTTTTGTTTTATATCTTGTCGCTGCCCAGAGATCTATGTAAATTTTACCTTAAACTGTTGTTTTACTTTTCGTTGAGTTCTGCAAACCTAAAAAGCGGTTAACGAAAGGTAAAGTAGTAATGCAATTGAATCTTATATCTTTCTTTTCCCCCCATTAATTTCTAGAAGTTTCGATGATATTTTTTGACTTTCGTTCGTATTTTCCCTGAGCACCGTAAAGTATGCTACAGTAAATCTACAACTGAAAACATGAGCATTTTGCTGAATTTTTCTACAACAAAATAAAAAAATAAATAAATTATAAACCATGCGTTTACATACCTTTACTTATACTGCACATTTATTTACATTTATTGTCTGCAGAACTGTGAGTCGAGAACACCACTATCTTCATCATCATCATCATGCGGAATGCAATTATTCAACTGTCTGACTGGAGCCCATCCAATTCTGCAAAAATGCCAAAAACTCCCTGTGCATTTTCCGCGACGTCAGCAAATTGCAAAAGCAATTTTTTAATTTCTTAATTTTTGCGAGGTCATGAGAATTAGCTGCTTCTCTCTCTCTCTCACTTTCTCTTCCTCTCTCTATATCTCTATATCTGCTCACGTAGCCACGTTGGCGCTGTCCACCACCGTCGCCGGTAATATTTCTTTATCTTCAGCTGAAGCTTTAGCTACATCTCCCTGGACCACCTCCAGGCTTCATCAGAGATGCTGACAATGAGTTGCGAGGCGACATCGAGATGCGCCCTTTGTTTTCCCTTCTGCTGCTACTGCTGCTGCTGGCAAAGTTTATTCATTTAGAAAATTTGCTCATTTTCGTTTTGCGGGGCGGATACCAAATTATTGTTGGCCGGCTCAAAGAGAGAGGGTGAGAGGAGGGGAGTGGGGGAAGTGGGAGAAATGTGGTACGTGCTCGCAGTTTTCATATAAATTGCGGCCAATAACATTTTTCAGTTGGCAGGGCAAGAAAAACGCGAACAAAGCAAAAGAAAAGTAAAGCTGCTGATGATGGCTTCGTCTTCTTCTTCTTCTTCTCGTCCAGGCAACAGAATCTGGCTCATTAAGCCACGAAGGGTGGGAAGGGAGGATGAATGGGACTGGACTGGACTGGTCAGTGTGGGTGTTAGAGGACCTGCGGTCGGCTAATCGGGGGAAAGAAGGGAAAGAAATCTGGCCGCGACGACACAAAATTTTTCCTTTTTTCCTTTTTTTTGCCTTTGCTTTTGCTTTGTCCGTTGTGCAGCCATTAGACAAAAACTCGGGGGAGGGTGGTTGGGTGTAAAGTAAATGAGCAGATGGGACAGACGAGCAAATTATTCCCCAAATACCCTGAGGTAATTATAAATGTCCTCTCCAGCATTGAGCTCTACTACGCTGTATCGTAGGCCCGTCAGTTAGACGCCGTGTTTTGTCTATCATAATGAGTGGCAGTCGGACATTTGGACATAATTGTTCAATTATTTTGTTACTTATTGCCCGAGCATGGGCATGGGCATTGGGCTTAGCTATCCTCCCATCTCTTCATTTGCAATCTTAATGTTGTTTTATGTCCTATACATATATATAAATAAATATATATACACTTATTCCTGCCAGACAGACAGACGACATTAACAATGAAAGAAACTAACATTTCCACAAAGTTTTGAAAGTATTCCTCAGTCATTTTGCCAGTTCATGCGATAATCGAATGTCAAATTCAATTACAATGCAGATGCTGGGGGTGGCGGGGCGGTTCTTTGCCTTTGCCTCAGGTGTGTTGTGCAATTCAATTATAAATTTTCAATGAAAATTTGTTCCCATTCAGTCGTTAGTCTTCTTTATTGTTTTTGACATTCGTCCTCGACATGCATGCAATAAAAAATAAAAAAAAAATACTAAAAAGGGACGATTACCACCCATGGTAAATGAAGGCGTGGCCTGCATTTTATGAGTGTGCGTGTGTGTGTGGGTGTTGCTAAAATCCACAGGAGTTAGCCCTGAGCAAGATTTGTTGCTGTAAATGACAGTTGCGTCTCAGGCAAGTCAATTGAATAGCTGCGGGCAACATTTGTGATTAAACTTAATGTCAATTTAAGTATTTATCCGCTTGTAAGCTTTTATAGCTTTATACTCTTCATAGAAGTACAATGAGAACTAAATCGAATTTAAAAATGAACTAGTGTTTTTGGAACCACTCATTCAGTGCTTCCTAGGAAAAGAAAAAGAAATTCTTCCTTTGATTTTGAAGCAGCATTCAAATTGCTGGCTAACAATACAAATATCGAAACGTTTTGTATACCCATGCATTCCACGAATAAAAATCGCTCGTTTATATATATGTATATATATGTGTGAATCGCATTGAATCGCTCAATGACATATCTGTAAATCAGTGCGAGAGTGCAGCCAGGAACCGCATTCCAACTACAAAACAGCCGAAGTCAAACGACAAGCTACAAAAACCAACAACAGCTTCAACTGACACAGAGAGAGATAGAGAGAGAGCAAGAGAGTTAGTGTGTGAGAGAGAGAGAGAGATTTCGCAATGATCATAAATATTACTCAGTTTTTGATGTGTCTCCTGGCTAGCTGGGACGTTCTACAAAAGTCAGTCGGCTTGTAAGTAAGGAAAAATATGCAAGTCGGCAAGAGATCTTCTCGTTGTGCCTTCTGGGAGGATTGTCGTCGACAAGAATTGCCAAAAATGGATTTTCATTTTTCACACACATACAGATGCATATATGTATATAGATTTCGTCTCCAAAGTTTCTCCCTCTCCCTCGCAACACTCAAGTCAAGTGACGGGCAAAAACAAAAAAAAAAGGTGTCGAAGAAATTGTTCAACAACAAAGCTTCAGCAAAAAGGCAGCTACAACAACAATAACAACAGCAACCAGCTGCATAAATGAAGCGGCATCATCAAGTTTAAGTCACAGAGCCTCGCTGTCTTGCAGCGGCACAGACACGCTGTCTGGCAATGCGGCTGGAGTGTCGCCCCAAGGCAAAAAACATACAAAGGCCGGCATCGTCTGGGGAGCCCTGTGTGTATACTGTTTGTGTGTGTGCTGTGCTTGGAGCACTGCAGCGAGGAGGCCTAAAGTGATCGCCTAAAGTCGAGGCGTCGCATTGTCTTCGGTCGCGTTATTAGCTTACGTGTTTGTTAAAACAGCAGCAACCAGATTTGAATTTTCTCTCACTCTGCCGAAGTGAAATATTAAAATAGTTCTACACAGAGCGATGAGATGCCATCGGGAACATTCGTAGCGTTCCTTTTCCTGTGCCTACATATGTATGACATTTACACACAAACACACTCACACACACACATGCATGGCATACGATTAGAATGAATGCTGCCTAATCGAATCCATTCTATGCAAAATATGATAGAAATCTCGTTGAGTCGAACTGAAAATGGCATTGCCATCGTCCCGTTTTGTTAGCTTTGCTTATTTCAATTCAGCGTGAAGAATCACAATCATATACAGTTTGTTCTTTATTCTGTTCTTGGACTCGCTAAGATTTTGTATATGATATTTATAAACATAAACTGCTGAGGCACAGTGGCTTACAACTGATTAAAATTCTACACATTCTTTGATTTTAATCATTAACTCCAAAGTTCTAGAAGCTTTGTCATTTTAATGCAAGGAACACACATATTTAATATACTATTCTTTAGTTGGTTTTTTTTTTAAATTCATATTTACATTAGAGGATGTAAATCAGCACGGTAGCTGACAAGCCTGTATATAAAATGCAAGGTAAAGGGATCTTCAAAAGTATTTATTTAAAGTTGGATTTTAGAACAATGCTATCTTATGATCTATGTGCTAACATTTCCCAAAAAAACAGGTCTCTGTATCCCACCATTTTGGCTGTTTTGATAGCTAATATAGCTAATATACATATAATATTTTAGTATCATTTCTTAAACTTATTTGAAATTAATAACTAAATATTAAAAACTTTGCTAAATTCATTTTAGTGTCAAACCTTTTAAAATATTTTCTGAAACGTTCGAAATCTTATTGGATTCAAAGGTTTATTTATTGAAAGGTTTTTTGAAACAATTTTTAAGTTATGCCATTTCACTGTGCTAAGCAAATGATTCTAGTTTTGAGCTGCAAAAAATATGATTGTTATTTAGCATGGACAATGGGAAAGAAGTTGAAGGAATCATCGTTTTGTTGTTGTTGTTGTTGTACAAGGAACGGAATGTCGAACGATTTGGTTTTGTTCTCGTTTAAGCTGCCGCGCGTCTTGTCTCGTTGCGTATTCGAATGCTTCGGCTTCTGCTGATCTTGTTACCGATCTCGATTTTTGATGCCGATTTTGACTGCTACGCGACGCGTTGACAATTCCCTTGAACTGTTGCTCTGGACACCGAGACACCCAGACAGAGGCATACATAAATCCCATAAACGCGACAACAACAACAAACGAATGAAACATTGGAGAACAGGAACAGAATGGAACTTGAAGCTGCATGTCGAAGAGTCAGAAGAACTTCCGAGCCATTGTCACTGCATGCCACTCTGTAAGCCAACGACGACGACGTCGACGATACTTTATTCATTTATTCCAATAATAATAATGCAATGCAAACATTGATTGTCATCGATTGTCAGCATCGGTGGCTGCCACAATGTCTGTGCGCACGCGCAACACAAACCAGTCAGAGAGAGGGAAGGGTGAGAGTAAGGGGTGAGCGGTGAGGGGGCAAAAAGGCAAACTTATGCCCTTTTAGGGTATTTTTGATAGGTGACAGATTTTGTGCACTCGCAGCTCGGACGATTTGTGGACATACAATTTATGAGTTGTCGCTGCTGAGATTTCCTGCTCAATGTACGATATGTACGATATGTATGTGTACATATTTACATTTTTGTTTTCAGTGCTTTCAGTTTTATTATTAATGTCCCCATCATCATCAGCATTCAGCAACAGCAACAGCATCATCCTTATCATCGATACGTTGGCTCGTTTGAGCTCGCTCATCACAAAATTGTGGCAATTTTTTGTTTATCCTCTTTGCATGACATCGTTTTGCCCGATTCAATAAGCAATGACTATAGTCGAGGTAGGAAGTATGCATATATTTGATTTTGGTGATGAGAGAGGATGGCTTGGAGCCTGTCATGTAATTGGTTTTTGCCGCCGTTGCCCAGGCCCAGGCCCATCTCTGCCAGGTGCTGTTGAATTTAAATGAATTCAATATTGCATTTTCACGCTAAAATGCTTCCAAAAACAGATTTTTCATTTACACTTTCTGAATGGTAAAATCCGGATTACGTATCCCACGGGCAAAAGCATTGATTCTGCTTTTGCGCAATACACACACACAAAAAAAGGCTACGTGGAAAATTGCACAATCCCCTCCCTCCCACCACACATTTCCACATTGCTCCTCACCGCCTCGCATCGGACATTTTGGTCAAAGGATCCGCCACACCGCCCATCTATAGTCAATGGGCTCACAGACTACGGGGTATGACTTGAAATACGGCTTCTCTTTCCTACAGTTCGACTCAGTCTCTGTCAGTTTCTCTGTTTCTGCTTCTGTTTCTGTTGCTGTTGCTGCTGTTGGTAATACATTTCTGAAAAGGCTTCTCTCGTAATTTGTATGCCTTTTGTGGGGCAAAGGATTCGCTTTTTGCACTTTTTCATTCGCTGCAAAATTAATCAAAATCTTTTCGTGTGTGTGTGTAAGAAATTTAAGGTAAGCGAATTTGCTTAAACTTAATGGAGTCATAAGTTTATACAGTATATATTCTGTACTGTTTGTTTTGATAAATAGTTCAAAAATAAATAAAAGTACATATCTCCTACACTATCTTAAGTCACAAGAAATAATAATTTAACTTTAATGGAAAGTCAAAATACATTTTTGTAAGGTTTTCACGCATCATTCCAGGTACTTTCTTAACTTTCGAATAAGAATGCTTGATTTTTCTTTGATTTATTTTATTAACAATTAAAAGATATGGTTGCCTTGCTTTTGTTCAACTTGGTTTTTCGCAAAATAGTAATTTTGTCTTAGTATTCTAAGCCATGAAAAGAAAAAAGCCAAAAAGTTTGACACATTGTATTACTTTCATCCACTTTGTATTACTTTTATGTAGATATTTGGCTGACAGTAGCGTGTTACATTTATTTATGGCCATCTTAAAAAAAAAAAAAGGAAAAAAAAAACACTAGGGACTTTTGTGTACCTTCAATGATGTATGATCTACATTTTGATGGGTTGGCTTCTTTTTGTTTGCTTTAGTTTATTTTTGTGCTTTAGTGTCTGTGTGTCCGAAACTCTTTGGATATATACTCGGCATGACTTTTTAATGTACTCTCGACTCTGTCGATTTGATTCGTTTTTGTCATTTTAATGTGCATTGAATTTTAATTTTGCCCATCAAACCCATCCAGATCCATCCGCCAGCCACGACTTCAAAAAACACTTTCAAAAATCGCTGGCTCACCAAAATGATTGTCAAAATTTTAAAGGCGACTCCGCTAATAAATTTATGCCAATTTTGCCATAAAAAAAAAAACTCTGGCCCTCACAGCAATTCGATTTACTTTTTTTGTTTCTTTTCATGCGGAAAAAATGATCTGATTTATATTTGACAATGCGTTGGCTCCGCTTGGCTCGTCTCGGACTGCGTGTTAAAATAAACATATATTTGTATCTTTTACATACACACACACACTCCCACAGTCGATTGCTCTGATACATAAAACATAAGCATGCTCGTGGCGTAGATTGTGAAGGGGGGGTCTTCAGACATATGGCGGCCATTATGATGCGCAATAATGCGAGATGTGAAATGAAACGCAAACACAAACACAAAAGACTTTTGAGTACGGCTTGTCAAGGGGCCCAATTATATCGCAATGAGTGCTCGTAAAGTATTTGGGGTGTTGACAAATTATGGCAACGCCTTTTGAACAACGGAACGGATCATGTCTTGCACATTAATCAGTCAACTGCTTACAGTAAATGTATGTATTTTGGACATTCCATATTTGAGTACCCAACTCGCAAGGTAATATATTCTTATTCAGTATGGCTGATATAGCCATTACCCTCTTTGTTTGATTCTATGCAAACAAGTTCTAGTTCTTCGATTACAAAGCTTTCGAGCTGAATCTGTGGTTAAGGTATTTATTATTTTGCAGTTAGAATATTTATTAAAATGTTAATATCATATAGCTTCCACACACTTGCAAGATCAAGCTTATGGCTTTGCATATGTTATGAAATATATATCAGTTTAACACAATAAATTCAAAAACTTCTTACTTATTTGATATTCAACTAAACCGGAGTCTAAGAAGTATTATCAACGGTATGCTCCTCTTTTTCAGTTTTAATTACACTATTTATTAGCAAAATCATTGAATATTATTCACATCCAATTCATTAGCTCACTCAAGCAATGTATTTACATTCATATATGTCGCTAAATCTCATTCTCTGCGCAGCTCTGCGGAACTTTAATCGAGCCACAAGTGTGGAATTTCAGACCAACCATAGACCGAGAGAAAGAGCGAGAGAGAGAGAGAAGCCCGTAGCAAACTTGTCTGGTAAATGCAATGAAGCAATGGAACGCTGCAGATATGAAAGTATTTGCAGGAATAACTCATGCAGATTAGCCCCGGAGAGAATGAAAGAAATAAGAACTGCGAGTAGTTGAGAGCAAAGCAGCCGACAAATGAATGCCACACATATTAAGTAGAGAAAAATATAATTGATAAACACGAGTGAGTTCTAATTCTAGGCGCTTTATCACCCAGTCGCACTTGCCCCATTAATTAGGCGCTTGATTTATGAATGCACTGATTCCGATAGTCTCTGGGGCGGAAGATCTGGAGCTGGCGTCAGACCTAAGGCTGGAACTGCTCTTGGGTAGGCGTCATTTGGCTAACGAAAAGATCGGGTTGGTGGCGTATGCTGTTGATATTATTTATTTAGTTATTTTACAAATAACAAAATAAAAGTACAGATGTTTGCGATTGTTAGTAATTTTTTTTAGTTAGTTTACATATTAAAAGTATAAGAAATAAATCAGAAAAATCGTCAACAACTTAAAACAATGAAAAAAATAAATATTTATGTGAAAATATTAAAAATTTGATAAAAAAAAGGAATATTAATAAAATAGCAAATGTTCGCGACAAGGTTAGCAAATACCAAAGCAAGATAAAGGACCAGTATGTGAGAGATAGTTAGGGATAGAAAACTAGCAAGTATTAACTAATGATTTCAACCTTTAAAAAAAGTATTGAAATACAAGAATTGCTACAATGCCAGTTTTGACTTAAGTATAATTTCAACTAGAAAGATCGAAGAAGCACCTGCTTTGCCTCTAACTAAGCTTACAATCAGCCATAAATCAGATGGATGGAAGGGCGAAAGAGAAGTTAAACGGCTTAAATGCCAGTAGCCAAACACCACGTGTTTCTGCCAAGCAAAAACAAGCGCGCGAATCGCTAACAAAAAAACAAAAAAAAATTACTAAGCGATAAATATCTACTTGAGAATGAGTTAAGATCCTTGCAGTGCCTGCAGCTTCAAGGCGGAAGTTAAGTCTGAGCGCCTGCGCATTCACAAAAGGACATCGCGAGGGTAGCTTGAACTTTAAGTTGAATGCGATTGTGCCGTTGGCACATATTAATTAAGTGCATGTTTGCGCATTTCTCATTGCTGTGCTGCTGCTGCTTTCCCAACGTTTTTATCCTTTCGTATTAATTGGTTGCCTTTTGGCCAGCGCAATGACAACTCGATAAGCACACATCAACGCACATTGCGCGTTCTTAGCCACGATCCCGTATTCCCGATTCCCTATTCCGTATTTCGTTCCCTGATCCCGATCCCTTTTTTTTGTGATATCGTCATGCACCTGTTTCGGCAGTTGCCAGCATTACTTGTTCGTGGGTGAGTTGCAAGTTAGTCGTCGTATATCATTTTCAGGGCTGGTGGTTGTCGCCTGCTGTTTTAGCCGTGTTTATTTCGGCATATTTTACATACCATGCACATATCTCAATGGCATTGTTATAGTGTCAACTTTGTTATCAAAGTCTTATGGTTTGTTTGTCATTTAACACCTTTTAAGGTGCGCACATTAATTACAAATGCAACGAACCAAGCGCGACATTCTCGACGACCAGCAACCAACCTCCAGCTGTGAAGCTATCGAAATGTCTCACGCAAAACTAATAAATTGCATATGCTCCAAAAAAGAAGATAATAACAAATGTCACCATATTGAAAAGTGGTTCATGTAAGTATATAAATTTAAAGGGTGAATATTATCGTTTAAAAGATGCTTTATAAATATTTTCGATAATTAATTATTTTTTCTTAATATTTATTCAACCTGAAGAAATTCTAATTCAAGTTAATTAACAATGTTCCTTTAACAATGAAAGACAATCAGCAACAAGACACAAAATGATCCGAAAAACTTTAAGGAGCAACTCAGACTGGTTCAGGCTATCGCTACCATCGATTTTGAGTATGTCGAATGTTTATTTTCTTTCAACCAAAATGCAAGAATTACTCAATTGCACTTGTCGAATAGTACATACTCTTTAGCCGCAGAACCGATATCTTCAATAAGTATGTACTTTGAAAGATTGCTTATAAAATTTTGCATCTTCAAAAAGATAATCGTACTATTATGCAACTGAATGAGATTGACTAACTTATAAAGATTGGTACAATGGTGAACTTAAGTACCTTAAGGAAGAGCAAGAGAAATACCCACACGATATTTATTAGCTGAAAAGGAAATTTTAATGAACTGCAAAGATTCAATAAAATAAAAATCGATATAAAAATAAAATGTAAAGAGAAGAAATAAAATAATGAAGAGACACGACACACATACACAAATTATCGACAAAAATAAAAAAACATAGTTCGTGCTCAGGTAACAGGAACGGGTCCTCCTCCTACTCCTCGTTACCTCGTTACTCTCTGAGCCCTTCATTCGTTCAGTCCTTGCATGCAAATTGTGAATGCAGAAAGGGAACGAACGAACAAACACAGAGTTGTTGTCATTTGACTGTATGTTTGTATGTTTGTATGTTTGTACGCACATGCGTTCTCCAGATCCCATTTGGCGATCGATCCAGTTTCATTCGTTGTTGTTGGACTTGTGATTTTCTTATTTATTGATTTTCTACAATAAATTTCGCATGTTTGCATCCAATTTAAATAAAATTCGACAATTCTAAATCACCTCATTTTGACGTGGGGCTACTGTATCGACTTCTGCTGTTAGCCAACTTCCAAGTTCCAACTTTACCTGTTCAGCTTTCGAGGCTTGCGTGCGATTCTCGAATGGAGATGGAACTGGCTGCGTTTTTTGTCTCTGTTAGCGGAAATGCAAAACAAGGCCAATGCTACAGCAGATTTATTGACATCTTCGTTGGCTGTTGCTGCTGCTACTGCTGCTGCTGTTCTGATACTTTTGCTACTGCTTTGCATATGAAATGCAAAGAAGAGAGCTTAACAATTCTCATGATATCAGCCACTGAGTTATCGGAACGCTCCAAGCAAAACCAAATGTCTTTTGGCTAAGATAGAAAGATCATCATCATCTCTCAGCCTTGGGACACGTTTGTGACTCACTCATCTCGCATCTAACTAGAAATTATGAATCTCACTCACAGAGCTGTGATTATGGCGTGCGAATTCAACCTGTTTAAAGCTCTTTCGTGGGAATCTGTTTATTCAAATTCGTGTTCAAACATTTGTTATGCATAACTCTGTTGTTCGTTTCGGCGCTTTGCCTTTTGTTTCCACAGCTACTATTAATTGCAGATAGTTAGTTATTTATGTGTTAAAATCAATATGCATTTTTATTGCAGAGCTAAATTTTAAGTTGGCCAATTTTTGCAATAATCCTATTCCCATGCCAATCTTTCGACACCATAAATTTATCGATTTTATTTAACCGCAAGTCACTTCGTCCATATTTATTGGTCATCGCTCTTTTGCAAATTGGGGGCTGTGAGAATCGTTTTGAATTTGACAAATGTATTTGTCACTATTTAATTAAATCAAATATAATAACTCTTGCTCCTAATCGACTGATTGACTGCTATCATCGCACAGTCGAAACGGTCAATCAAAATAATCTAACTTGATTCTGTAATGATAGCATAAAGATCTTAGTTAAACACTAAGATTTGATTTAAACTTATTTTATTAAGATTTTACTTTTAAATAAAGCATTAAAATATTTTTAAAATATTTTATACATCATTTTATGGTTGTTTCGAGTTAAAATAAATTAACTTCATTAAAATTTTACTATTAAATAAAACTTTAAAATATTTTATACACAATTTTATTGTTGTTCCAAGTTTTAATAAACTAATTTCATGATTACTTAACTATTTATTAAAACATAAAAATGTTTTGAAATATTTTATACATAACTTTGTTATTGTTCTGAGTTTTATTAAATTAATTTCATTAATATTTTACTATTTAATAAAACTTTAAAATATTTTTTAAATATTTTATACATAATTTTATTGTTGTTCCAAGTTTTAATAAACTAATTTCATGATTATTTAACTATTTATTAAAACAATAAAATATTTTTAAAATATCTTTTACATAAGTTTCTTGTTGTTCTGAGTTTTACTTAATTAATTTCGTTAATATTTTACTATTTAAAAAACTTTAAAATATTTTTATAAATGCGAAACATAAAATTTTTTTGTTCTTAGTTTTAATAAATAAATTTTGTTAAAAAAATGTCAAAAAGTGATGTTTGGGTTTAATTAAAGCAAAACTAAAGCTTAATGATTATAAATATGAATTTTTTACGTTGTTAAATTGAATTATTTAATCAGGCAGTTTTGCAGACTTTCTCGTTTGTGCCCCGCCCTTTTGAGCATTGTTCAGTAATTAAAATTGTTTTTAATTCCCATAATACGGATTATGACATACCATTGAGTGCATGCCACTTGCCACATGTGGCACCTTCCTCCATACTTTTTTCCATTTTATTACAGCATATTATGCGGCTGTCATTTTGTATTAAAATTGTTAATTGGTTTTGTATTTTAATCTGTCAATCAATTAAAAAAACAACTGCGATTTAATTAATTAAATCAACAAAGACCGCAATAATCCAACACCAATCCAACAATAAACCAATGTTTTCCCCTCTCTCTCTCTCTCTCTCTCTCTTAACCCTTTGCCCTTATCCATTCCGTTTTCATTCGTTTTGCAAATAATAACAATAATAAATAATTTAATGACGTCAATGGCTCGCCATTCTGGCCGAAACACACACACACACACCTACGCACTACCCACTGTGTGAGCGAGGGGGCGTGGCCGCCGTTCAAGAGGCCAGAGCAACACTGGCCACCTTTGGGGCCAACACCATTCGCCATTCGCCGTTGAATAGGCTACGGCTGCATGACCATAGAGCGGGGGAGGGGGATGGAGGGTGGTATCAACGCCATTTGAAATTCGAAATTCGTATGCAAATTTTCATACATTTATTTTCCACACTTTGGGCAAACAGCGCCGCTAGCTAAAAATGATAAAGCGACTTCAATTTTTTTCTCTGTTTTTTTGTTGTTTTTTTTGTTTTATTTCATTTCGTGGTTCGTTTCGTGCCTTGCACATTTCCTACCCCGCCCTGCACTCCACCACCAACTTTTTGACTCCCACTCTCTGGCCATGCACCATGGACTCTCATGGACCCCCTCGGGCCAACCAACTGTCTGCCACCTCGTCCCGTCCCGTTCCGCCCCGCCCTGTGCCAACGTAATTATGCAAATTAACTCTTTTCGGGGCTGCTCAGCGGGTCGCTGTCCAACCTTCCCCCCCTCCCCCCCATCTCTCTCTCTCCACATTTCATACAACGGTTTCGGGGCAGCCTGATCGCATTAAAATGGAGTTTAATATGTGTGTCTGTGTGTGTATGTGTGTGTGTGTAACCATTTTGTATACGTGGTATTATTTTCCTTATGTAAGATGTCAGTTAAAGTTTAGTCCAAAGCGTCTAAGTGCCTTTGCAATTTGTTGTTTAGCTATTAAAAAAGCTAAAAAAAATTATACGTTTTTTTCCGCTCTTTTGTTCGTGCGCACTCAATATGACATACATTCCGTCTAAATCACACCATGCTTGCGATTTTTTAATACTTAACTTCTTTAACTTTTGCTTCTCTTCAATTTTAGATTTGAGATATTTTCTTATTTGAAATATTAACTTTAAAAGTATATTTTTTGTAATAGTTTTGTTGTGTTTATTATGTCTCTTAGCTTTATAATTATAATTATAATTCTATACTACTGTTTACTATTAGTTTGCATATACAGTGAAACCTTTGTTAATGGAGACCCTTCAAAAACAGAAATCCAGGCAACTCAAAGGCGGACACCTTTCTTAGGCGGACTTAGCTAAGAGAGTTTTCATTGTATTTATAAAAGCGTGTTAAATGTTTTAAAACCTATTCTTTTATTTATACTTTTAATTTTTATTATATTGTATAGGGAAATATAAATTGAATATTTGTTTTCATATTTAAAGAAAACTTCTTGGCTTTGAAACTTTTATTTTTTTTTAATAATTTATAATATTCAATATTTATTTTCATGTTTTTAAGAAACTACAAGGCTATAAATCTTTATTTTTTTAAATAATTTATAGTTTATATGAATAACTTTTCTACTAGCAACGCAGAGTGTCTACAAGTTTAATTTGGAGCTTAATCGAATTCAAACCAATATAGATCTAAGACTCTTAATTTCAATTACATAACAGGATCGACAACAACACAGAGACAAACTCAATAGTTGCTCCCATTTGGTAGTCGAAGTCGTTGGCAGCATCGCTGATTGAATTAAATGCTGAATAAGTCGACTTAAAGGCGCCGACGATTCGCGATGGCGATGGCGATGACGATGACGATGGCAACATGCGAAATCGCGACTGTTTTGAGTCTAAAACAAGGCCTAAATAAATTCGTCATTATAAATCATGAGCAGCAACTGTTTAATTAATCACCGCTGGGGCACACACACACACACACGCAGTTAAGGAAAACGAAATACAAAAACTGAGCAATTGCAACAACTGCAATTGCAACAACAGAAGCAACATCAGCAACTGCAAGTGCCTCAGCTGGAGATTTGCGAAAAAGATGATATTTATGGCAACTTTGACAGCGGCGACATCAATGTCGAATAGACTCATTGCCAGTGCCCCACAGTCTTGCCTCCGATTGAGTGCCGCACGCGCACTGACCACCAACGGTTCAAACTTACACACAGAAAAATAAGTGAGTAGAATATTTTAAAGTAAAGTGAAAACTACTATCTTAAGCAGAGTGCGACAGTTGACCAATTTAAAAGAGGTTCACAGTATATTATCGTCAGTATAGTATATGAATCGTCAGTAACAACTTAGATTGGATTTGTTAAGAATTAATCTGCAAGTGTATAATTTTTCAGCTCAAAAGTTACTTTAATGCCTTCCAGTTGGAATGCCTTGCTTATATATGTATGTTTGTTACATTTTTCAATAATATATTATATATTTATCGTGTCAAAACATTGAATTAGACTGCAGATCAGATAGTCAATTATATCTTCCAACTGTTTCGATAATGTGAAACTTAAAACTTAACTTACGACACAACCATTTATGAATATACTTAAAGGTTGTGAGCATTTCAAGAAGAATTTTAAATATTTATTTTTAATAATCATACAAACAAGAAATAAAACATTTAAGTTATAATGTGAATATGTAAATGAAATAATACGTACAATGCGTTACGATATAAAGCAGGTAACTAGAATGTTAAGTAAGATATTTATTGCTTGTTGATTGCATTTTATCTCAGTGTAGTCTGCTGCAGCTGGCGACTTTGAGCAGCGAGGCAATGTCGATATCGATGTCGACGCGGGCGACAGTTTTTAATCGTGGCAATAATCATAACTGTGATTTGTATGACTCTGTCCATGTCCATGTGCTTACTGCAGTCATGTGAGGCCTGGGGCTTGGCTTGGCCTGGTCTGAGCGCTTGATACCCACCAATGGAGCCGCCGTATTGACCATATTGGCGACCCGAGGTGAATTATTAAAGCGTTTTGCAATTTATGCGACGCTTTTGCCTTCGGCTGCTGTTTGAAGCCGTCATAAGCAACCGAACCCACTTCTCCGCCTCCCGTAACAGTCTGCCACAATATCTGCCTCTCTATAAGTGAGTGACATGATCATGGTTGTGGCTTGTGTGGCTGTGTGGATCTGTGTGGTTGATGTGATGTGATTTGTGCAGCGGCTAATGGTGCGCCTAGTTGGTGGCTTACCAAATGAGGATATTGACTGCTTTTTCTATGTGTTAGTTCGTTGGGCTCTCTATCAGAATTCGTAATTCACCTGGCCCCACAAGTTGTGGCGCTTCAACGTCTACGTCTGCTGCATTTACATGGCTGATAAATATTTATGAGAGAAAATAGAGAAGAGTTCATTAAGACAAAGAATCGAAGAAGAATAACAGCAGCCAACAGACTCTGATATACATCTCACAGTGCATTATGAATGGTTGCATTGAGAGGTTCCCTTTGAAAACGTTGATAATGAAGCTAATTTTCATATAAATGTTCAAAGTTGTCTCCAAATGTTATGTATCACGTGTTAGTGCATTATGAATAGTCACAATAAAGTTTAAGATCTTAAGCTTTAAAAGCTTTATTTCCTCTATAACAGATATTTCCTAAAAGACCTTCTTTAAAAGATGTTTTTTATAGTTTACAGTTATAGTTACAGTTTACTACGGGCTTATGAAACACGATAAAGACACTAATTACAAAGAAGCCTACTAATATAATATAGAGCCATAATTCTTAAGGATATACTGTGTTTGCGTTGCTCAGCAGGAGTTGATATTATTGTCATAGAAAGCAGAGAAAGCAATGAAAATATTAAATATGATATCATTCGGTAAAAATACATTGTTGGTAATAGGTAAATGGTGCTTCTTACGTGCATACAATCTCTTTTAAGGCCAACTCATTTGACAAACAACACATGGATAAATACAATGTTAAAGATATATTTTATGATATATCTACAAATTCAACACCTGCATATATCCATAATCAATTTCAGCAACTAACAAATATTCTATTCGTTCTATTCGTTTTGTTTGCCATCTACAGTGGACAACTTGGTTGGGTCAACACTTAAACTCACCTGAAAAATAAATTCAACATCAGTATGCAAAACATTTAAGAAGCAGTACAAAACGTTTGGTCTGTGGTCTGCTCTGCTTATTGCATTGCTCTGTTTTGTGTTCTGGCAGGCAGCTCTTTTGCTTTGTTGTGTGTGCCTTGGTTTTAGTTAGAGTTAAAATACATTTGTTTATGCTAAAGTCGCCCAATTAGTAAGATTGTTATTTCTTGTAAAGCTCACAGATGCTCCATTGCTGATACCAATGGAGCTGGGAGCCGGCCAGACCAGACACAATTCAATGGAGACTTGGCTTGGTTTGAGTTTGGGTTCAGTTTTGCCTTGGTTGCAAATGGCATGCCCATTTGTTTGTATTTATGCATTCGGAACAATATCAATTGTAATGAATTTTGAATATCGTTAAGAGTGAGGGCCTCGCCTTCGATCCTCTCCTCTCCTCTCCGCTCCTCTTTCCTTTACACTCCACGATCCTTGAGGATGTCGCAAAATGGAATGTTCTGTTCTTTGGTGCTGGTTAGATGATGAGCGATATGAATATGGTTCCCAGGCTCCTCGGACTCAAACGGTGGTCCTTAGCAACAGTTGTTGTTGTTGCTGTTGTTGGCGATTTCTTTCTTTCGCCTTTTGTCAGTGAGGGAAACAAATTCCGTAAGCTTGTTCAACTTAAAATAAAAATAATTATTTGGCTTACCCTCGGACTTGTGTGGAAATAATATATATATATATATATTTTTTTTTTTATGGCATGTCTGAACAATTCAAACAAATGTTGCACTTCCTTTTTAGGTGGTGTGGGGGGGGAGGGGTTGTACACCTCCGCCCAGCTGCAGGTTTCCCCCTTTTATAGCACATCGTCATGATCATGTCTTGTCTTGTCTTCCTCTTCCTCTTCTTCTACCTCTTTGTTGCCATCCGTTTCATCCAAATGGCCAATCAAGCGATCCCCGTCGCCAATTTTCCAACACGATCGTTTTGTGTGTCATCGTTTGATTCGCCATTATCATCATCATCATCACCATCGCGGTCTGGCGTACATTTCGAGTACCTGTCAGTTTGCTTACTCCAATTTCACAGCCTTTCTTCTTGTGTTTTTTTTTTGCAGCAGTTACAGCTACATGCAACAAGCAACAAGCAACATGAAAATTACAATGGTTGTTCCACAGCTCGCGAATATCAGTAATAACCGACGTGTAAATACTACAACAACAACAACAACAGGGTCGTCGCAGTTAACTTCGAGTCGTGGGTTGCCATCAACATTTGCCGGATGGCAGACCAATTGCTAAATGTGCAAATTACTCAAATGCACGATGCTTTGATCTGAAACAAAATACAAAATAATAATATATAATAAGAAAGATCTAATAAATTGCTGGCAAAGCTATAACTGTTAAAAATTGCTAAGGGTAATCATTAAATTAAAGTTTAAACTACAAACAAAAATTCATTTTAGTTTTAAGAGTTCACAAACTTAACTTTTTTAAGGAATCAGCTTCCAAGCTTCAGTAAATTTGTGTGTAAGGTTTTGAACGACATAAATTGGCATAAAATTTGTAAATATATATATAATTTATCAACTTTTCATATATTCATTTTTAATGGTATACTTATTTGTACAATTTGTTTTGCCAAAAAATCTCTCTTCTCTACAAATGTTAGATTTACTTTTAGAATAACTTTAAGTATATTATTATGCTGTAAATTACTATGCTTAAATTGATTCCAATTTTCTTTTCATACATCAAAAACCAAGTCAAACCTCAAAACAACAAGACAAGGCGTGTGAAAAAGAAAAAAGGCATCACAACGCAAAACGGCAAAACGGATGAACCAAATAAATGAGGACTGCAACTCTGAACAATTTTGAGTATAGACAAAACTTGACATTTAAATTATATGGGGAAGTTTTCTTCACAGCAGGATTTTTTAAGTTTCGAATTTGAGAGTTTATTTAGCATATTTTTGGTTCATTTAAGTTACTTTGGACGAGTAAAGCTCTTAGTTTTTGTTTTAAGTGCCTGTTTATTGTGTTTAATTTCACTTTTTGCTCGCGGCTCATTTATTCTTTCAATAGAACAACAATGTGTGCGGCAAAGGCGAACGAACGGCAATAAATATACGGTTCATAATATTTCTAATTGCTTTTCAAATAAACACAGCAACAAGCTCAAACAATAAACAATCAATTGTGGGCGCCATCCGCCTTTTGGCCTATAAATACTTACTTATAAATTCAAGGTGCTTGCTTATTTCCCAAAAAACAAATAAGCACATTAAGACGCAACAGAAATAATATTTACACCAATTAGGCGGCCTATCAAAATAATATTAAAAAGATTTATAATCCATGCATCGTTCCATTCAAGTGAATTATGAAATAATGGCCCAACGGGAAAGGGAATTGAAAAGCGACGATGCCATCAAGAAGCTGAAAGGGAAGCAAATGGACCAAATGCTGGACCACATGTGGTGCCCTGAGGCAAAGCTAAAGGTGTAAAGAGGTGTACCCAGAGGCGCCGACTAGCACTACCGGACTCGAATGCTCGACTGAGAAGATAAATTCTGGTCCGCTACTGGATCTGGTTTTGTGTTGGGTATAGTAGGCAGGGTATATCTTTTTTTCTTTCTTTCATTTCAAGTGCCGCCTGCTGTGATAATCGCCCGCTTAAAGATGTTTTAATCGGTTATTACATTTGTTTTGCCTGCTTGCAGCCTGTGGTGGCAGCCACCATCGACCGTTGCTACCGGTTTGACATTTGAAAAGCTAAGTAGCTTTAAATGTGAAAAAGACAAACAGCTAACAACAGAAGCTGCTCTTAAAACCGGATTAAGTAATTCATAAAGTATGTAATATAAATTGTTAAGTAATCAAATGCTCAGATTTTTATTACAAATATTTTCAATACACAAAGCAACAATAAAGACTTAAAAGGTTTTTTAAGATTTCCAGGTATTTTATTAAATTAAGCAAAGTTTACTTGAACATTATTGAACTTTTTAAATACTTGTAAAATCGTTCTTTTACTCTTAATAGCTTTTGCGGATAAAATAAATATTTACGGCAAACAATTATTCGAAAAAGGCTTTTTAAAAGCTGCTTAAGTAACTTATAAATTAAATAATGATTTATAAATCACAATTAAAAAATTGTAAAAATTAATTTATTGTAGTGCTTTGAATAATGATAAGATTAACCATACTTTTGAGGAATCTTAAAGGCAATTGACTAAGTACAAATCTATCATCTTTTAAGAGCATTTTCTTTGATAATACTAAATAGTATTTGGCCAAAGTCTAAGCTCCTACCTATTCAGTTCTATTGAATGCAATGACAATCCTTGCTCAATATGCGATAAACATGCATAAGCAATGCAAATTTCATTGGACTTACAAATCAAACGCGAAGTCAAAACAAACAGACAAAGTACATAGCATATGGTATATGGTGAAGAGAATTGTGTATCCGGTTGGTTTTGAGTTGCGTTTTGCGTGGGTTTGGGGCACGGCTTCGAATCGGGCTACACGTTGTTGCATATAGTTGTTGCATGAGTTATGAGCATATTCGGGGCGACAAATTCTCGATTGCCTGTAGGCTGCAAACAGCTAAATGGCCATCAGCCACAAAAATCGCCAAGAGTCTCTGGCGAAAAGTGTGTCCAGATCTGCCATATTTTTATGCACATTTTCAGTTTGTTTGTTTTTGTGGCACATGTTTGTCGCGCATGCAAAAGTGTCGAAATATTTACGTTCCGCACAGAATAAGCGACGACAACAACAAGAACAACAACTCGTTGTCGCTGTCGTGCATTGAATATTGCTCAAAACATAAAAAAAGGGGAGAGAGAGGCAGCGGAACTAAGGGGGGCAACGTGTTTTATTGAATGAAATGGCGAGTCTGGCGTTGATTCATAAATGTGGCCCAGAGACCCAAACGCGTCTTTGCCTTTATGCAAATGTGCTAACGAATCCTACGCAATGGACACACGTTGAATAAAGGCTAAAAGATTTGTTGCTGCTGAGGTGCAAATGATCATACAGCATCTTCCTCGCTCTCTCTTTCTCTATCTCTATCTCTTTCTCCTTTGAATAGTAGTTTCCGCGACTTGAACCTTGAAACTTGGCCCGGCTATCAGATTTCACATGTGTAAATTTATGCTGCTCATGAGAATTACAAATCAATGAGATGCGCATTTAGCCTCCTGCATCATAGAAAGATGGCCATCTGCAAGAATAGTTGGCAACACACACAAACACAATTACAAATGTGGCTAATTTGAATATTCGCATTAAGCTGATTTCATTCATTAATGTGTGCGCTATCCGGTCTGTGCCAAATGGAAGCTGTATCAAGTTCTTTATAATGATATCTTAAGATTACTTAAATAAGAATATTCTCCATATGATAATATTTATATTATGAGAATCTTCTTATGCCATCTCAACAATATTTTAACTTTACAAACCTTTTTTATATTACCACAAAATAGTTTTTGTATAGCATGAAAGAAAATCCGAATATATCAAGATATTTTTATAATTTGTTTCTGAACTCTATAACAATATAAACAATGCTTTAAAAT
The DNA here is from genome assembly GCA_035044465.1 of Scaptomyza tumidula. Lineage (NCBI taxonomy): Eukaryota > Metazoa > Arthropoda > Insecta > Diptera > Drosophilidae > Scaptomyza > Scaptomyza tumidula. Next base: position 84,511 of record JAWNNW010000595.1, on the reverse strand, counting down.
GCATTCTAAAGTTTTTAACTGTTAACAAATAGAAGTAAATATGCATTAAACATTTATTTATATACTTTAAAAATACCTTTGGTTATTCGACTTTCAAATATAATATTCCTCATGACTGTGATGCAAAATATTCGAAATTCTAAATAACTCATTAATAGAAATAGACTCATACACAATACACGTACAATCTGTGGATCATCTAACGTTGTTAACTGCTGCCAAGAGAGGAATGTATTTTGTTTTGTTTTGAACTGAAGGTTAGTCAAATTGTGGCATATCTATATATTTTTATTGATTTTTGTGTGTTCATAATGAGCTCTGTCACGAGACGTAGGGGATACTGGAGTGGTGTCGGTTGGTCTGGGCGCGTTCGACTAGTTGGATAAGAGGGAATAAAGCAAAGGAAGCCATAAATTAGATCTATGAATCAAAGAGATATCTGATTTCTGGCCACTGATAAAATATTTATATTCTCATTTCTTGCATGGCATAACTCTTCGGCTCGATTCTGCTACGGGAATATCTCTCGTTTTAATAGGGTCGCATTTTTCTCTCTCTCTCCCTCTCTCTCTATCGTTTGGATCCTCTGTGTTGTGTCTGTGACAGACATTTGGTCTCTGGGAAACACAGCTGAACTTCAACTTTATCGAGTGGCCTTAGATGATATCATGTCATAAATATCTGAGAGTTCTTATTACTTTTTTTCTTCAATCTTTGATACATGCTAATAATCTACACATTTGTTCTTTGAAGCCCGTAGAAGTTTGTATGTTTTTATGTGCAATAGTTTTCGAAAGGTTTTCCATTAATTAAATGCACCGAAACAGGTTTTTGTATTTATTACTTTGAGACGATAAGAAATCAAGGCGGCAATAAATAAGTAATCAGAAGTTAAGACAAAAAATAATTAAAGGTAATAATAGGAAAATGAAACACATATGAAATTTTATCTATAGTTATTATAAAACGCAACACATCCGCTGCCTTATCAAAGCAATATGCCAAGAACTTCAACTTTAGTAGTTCAACCCTCAAAACGACTTTCAGCTGCAATTAGCAGCGAAAAAGTCTGAAGCGAACTTGGAAAACATAAGCTGTAATCCATTTCTACACATAAATCCAATTAGGATTTGCTCACATGCTTGGCACTTGAAAAATGCCAAAATACCAAAATGCCTGGACCAGACAAGATAACAAGATATAGAACAACCCCTGCCAAAATCGAATAAGACATGTGTGCAGAAATCAAAGCACATTGCTTGATATCTCTCACGCTCCAAGTGTCCGGCACGTAAAACAAAAGTAAAAGTAAATCACTCAGCTCGATTTTCGCTAATAACAAAAATGATTTTGCCAAGTGCCCAGCCAGCCAGCCAGAGAGTTCTCCTGGGAGGCATTAGCCTCGTATGTGAGATGGTCTACGATATCAATGCGATAATATCTCTCTGTGACTTGGCCTCTTAATGAACTCAATCAAAAATCGATTTGTACAACAGCATAGTTATAGTCGTATGTGAGTGTACATCAAATGGAATTTATGAGATAAATTGCCCAACAGGATTCGCCAAAGGGAATTATTAATAGAGTGAGTACAGAGGACAGGATGTGTTCAGTTCGTCATAAGTTCAATGCTTTATTGTTGTTGAATGGACGATTCTCCATAATCAGCCAAACACCAACAACAACAACCAAGACACGAAAAGAACTTGTCAACTGTCAAATGCTGATGCAGAGCCATTAAGAAAAAGAGAGAAACCCATATAAGTAAAACTGCCCACAAACGGGTATGTGAATGGACTAAGATTGGGGTAACGGAGGGTACGGAGAGAGACGGGGTCGCCAAAAAATATTGTCATCATAAAGCGATGCAAAGAAGCCGTTAAATATTATTAAGGAGACCATTTAAATTCATTAATGAGCCATACTCTTTTGAGCCCATCAAACAGCAATAACAACAACAAAAACAATATAACAACGAACGAGGGGCCTGAATTTACATATGGAAGATGTTGAAAAACTTTGTTTGCTTACTTTTTTTCTTACCTGAGAGAGTCAGACGCTTTACGAGCACTACGCATACGCTCGTCATTCAACAGAGCTCGAACCTGGACCCAAGTTCCCCAAGATACGACACGAAACAAAAAATGACAAAAATGAACAACGACCCAAGAGATCAGGAGGCTGTCTGAAAGTCTGTCCAAGTGTCCGTTTGTCCGTTTGTCCGGCTTGGGTCACATCCTCGTTAAAACAAATGAGAGACGCGACAAAACATATATATATAAATATATACAAAAAGGCGACGAACAACGAAATGCGAAATTAAATTAAGCAAATGAAAGCCCACGTTGACAATTTTCATATCTCTCTTTATGTTTTTTTATTTTTATTTTTATACCCTGATCCCATTAAAAATGGGAAATAAGGGTATAATGAAGTTGTGCAAAAGTATGTAACAGGCAGAAGGAAGCATGTCCGACCCCATAAAGTATATATATTCTTGATCAGCATCAACAGTCGAGTCGATATAGCCATGTCCGTCTGTCCGTCTGTCCGTCTGTCCGTCTGTCCGTCTGTATGTATGAACGCGTCGATCTCAGAGACTATAAGAGCTAGAGACTCCAGATTTGGAACTTAAGCTCGCCTAATCCCTAGGCAGTACAAGTTTGTTTCCGATTTTCGATAACTCTTCCCGTTTCCGATATACACATGGGATCGATAACAAAAAAATCTTGAATTTTGAAAACTTTGAGATGCAATTTGAAATTTAAAACAAAATAATGACAATCTGTGAAATTTTTATCGAAATCGGATAATAAACACCGGAGATATGGGACATTGAAGTTGTGTATGCAGCATGCAGTATGCGCGTAGACACACACACACATACTTGCAAGCACTGACTGTACGCGTAAAATATAGGGATCAGGGTATCGTCTAGTCGGGATATCTCGACTAGAGCCTTCTTACTTGTTTTATTTTGCGAATATTGCTTAAAAACGTCAATAATTCATTTGTTATGCCTGCACATTGAATGTCCGCGACACGATATATATTCTCCACAGCTGACACAACCAGTGAGATGCCTCGGAAACAGGTTAAAGCCATCGTCCCGAAACAAATCTGAATCTGGACAACGTTGCGTGTTTGTGAAATTCGGAGCGCGGATTTGTGCGCTTTGGCGCTTATGCAAATTAAGATGATTTCGTTTATAAGTAAAGCAGGCAAGATGCAAACTTAACAGATATAGAGTTAAGGGCAGTTCTGATTTTATTTCATATAAAAGTTGATCATATAGTTGGAGTTTTCCTAATACACTTGTCCACATCTCCAATAAACTATGACTGTTAATTAACAGAAAATCGGAATTCAAAGGGGTGGCTCCTTAAATTAACTCGACTCTCTTATCAAAGTTTAATTTGACTAAGTCGTGATTTATTTTTTAAACGGAAATATTTTAAAAAAAAAGTATTTCAAGCCGGTGCTTGGTATTGTTGGGCCAGTTGAATGTACTGCGTCCAATAATATATTTTTATATATTATATATATATATATTATATAAATATATTTTTATATATTTTACTTATTTATGGAACTGTATTTTTAATAGAAATATTTTGAATTGATTTTTTATAATATTTGAATGCACCTTTTTATGAATTTTAGTTATTTATGAACTTTATTTTGAAAAGAAATATTTTTAATCAATTTATTTTGTAATATTTTAACGTCGTTTTTATTTTTTCTACTTATTTTGAAACTCTATTTTGAAAAGAAATAGTTTTGATCAATTTACTATTTGATATTAAAATGAAGTTTTCATTTATTTATTTTATTTTCGAGCTCTCTTCTTTTTCTGTGCTGTCTGGCATAAAAATTGATTAAAATATATATAAATTTATTCAGTTTATGGTAAGTCAGCTTAATCTACCCCTTTTTCAATTCAAATGCAATCGCAGATGTCCCGATAAACTATTGCAACGATTATTCATTTTTGAACTTTTGCGCTAAAAGAATTTCAATTCAACGTCACATCGGCGACAAATTCATCATTAATTTTCCACATTATGTAAACACAGGATGGGCAAACAGCCAGACCCAGTCGAGGTGGGAAAAGAACAAACATTTTGAATACGAATACGAAAACGAATGCGTTGAAAGGCCAACTGACATTTTGATTTGAGTAATAATTTAATTAATGATCATATGTATGTGTGTACATTGGATACGGATCAGTGTCAACAGGGACCGAGGGGAGTCGCCTCTAATGATGACATTCAAATAACTAAGCCTGAATCACAACTGTGACAGGAAGCTCCTGGGGGTCACTGACACCTTGGCTAACATTTGCACATTGTATAAGAGAAAGAGAGTAATTAAGTTGCTAGGCAAAAAAACTAAAAGGGGTTTGAGTAGAGCCAGGCTACGATTAATTTATCATTGCTTACTACAACATGTTAGGGTTCTGTTCTGGTGGCGTGATTATTGTGACATAATTTTTATTAATGACACTCAGTTTTTACTGTCGTCGAACCCAGTGACCAACAAAGCGCGCCTCTAACAATTTTTTTTTGTTTGCAAAATATTCTGATTTTTCTGCTTTTCTTTCTTGCGACACTTTTTGAATCAATTATTCAAAAATCATATAATACTGTGCTTAGAATAAATTAAGGCCAAGCACTATTCACTCTCAAGGCCCCAAAGTCTGAGACATCGGCGACGACGACGACGTGAAAAACTCGAGACAGAAATGCGTTTATGCGAATGCGAATGCGTCCGCCAATGACATTTATGGGACAAATGCTCCACTCCTTTCAGTATGCACACTATGAATGAGCAACGACTTTAAACTTCAACTTCAACAAAGTTTCCAACAGCAAAAACTCAAAGAATTAAAATACAAAAAAGAAAGAACGAACGCTGGCTTCTGAAATTTTGGCGCCATCAATTTGGACGCGGAATTCTGCGGAATGCGCTTGAGCTACAAAACAAAAAGAAAGAAAGAAAAAAATCGTCAAGCAGACATTGAAAGCTTTGCTTGCTTTCCACATCAATTTGGCCCCATTGGCAGAGGCGCCAGCAAAACCATTTTCAAGATCAACAAAAACGCCAAAAAAAAAAACCAGAGACAACAACAAACAATTCATCAATGGAATTCCATGTCCGAATTAAAAATGCCAAAATTTCAAATATGATTTTCGCTGTGGCGAAGTAAAAAAAAAATAAAACAGGAATTGGCATTTGGTATCATTAAGAGAATTTAGCTTAAAATGTACATAAAAGCGAAATACTATATGGAAAAAATATCAAATGATCTATTATCAAAATGAAGCGAGACTAGAAAACATTTGTTAAAAACTCGATCAAGAAAAATTAACACAGAGATGGTCATTTAGCCTTTTTTGAAGCTGATTCGCTGTTTGACAGATACGGAAAACATTAAATAAACATTAAATATTAAATAACAGCACAATTAAAAACCGTTCTACAAAAATCCAACAAATAAAAAGTGATTCAAGCCACACATAAAAGCTTAAATGTCGTTCTACTGTTGTTCATGTTTTTATTGCTCCACCCACTCGGAAGGGTTATGAAAGTAAAGACTCCATATTGAGCTGGTCGCAAGAAATACACAGAGCTCTTCTCGTCTGGTCTATCGGTGCTGCAGCATCGACGATTTGTAGAAAAAACAAATTAAGCGTCGAGCGCAGGCAAAACACACACACACACAAAATGAAAAAAAAGAAAAGAAACCTTCGTTGATGAAGCGGATCGAGGTTCAAAAAGACTGGAATGGAAATTGAAATCGTATCGCATGCGACGACAAAATGTTTATGTGGGCTGCTGTCTAAGTTGTTTGTTGTTGTTGTTGTTATTGTTGTTGGTGTAGGACTGAAACCGGGACTGCGACTTTGACTACGACTACGACTATGACTGGGACGGGAGCTTTTGGAACGTTTACTTCTAGTCTTTGATTGTAGATAAGTCCACGGTCAGCGATCGTGTCTGTGTGTATGTGTGTGTGTGCATAGAACAATTTTGCATTTGCATTTTGCATTTGTTTAATAATTTGCTTTATTATATTTTGTTATTACATTGACATGCTTTATTCGTGTTTGTATATATTTTTTGCTTTTGCTTTGTATCATTGCACATTGCATATTTGTGCATATTTTATATTCATAACTTGTCGCTAGCTGGCAAGCCACCGAGTTTCGTTTTATCGAGCGGCAATCGATGCCACAGCTCGCCAATAAATTGGCAACCAGCATGTTGTATCTGATAGAGAGAGAGAGAACGCCTTGAAACTATCCAAGTAACCCCTGCTAACTGTCCCCGATCAGCGACGACATCGAGAGTTATGACAATCCGTTCGAGTATTCACTATCTACAAGTAGATTTCCAGCTATATTTTCAGTTGTTTGTCGGTCATTTCAAATGCATAAATGACAGGCGCATTGTTATTGAAATAAATTCAATAGCCAAGTAATAATAAATACATATTTATAAGATGTTTTCAAGTCAGCAGTGCGCAGCATTTAGTAGTATTTCAATAATTTGTAATCATCTACAAATATGATAAATACATTTCTGAATATTCATTGAACACAGTTTAAGAAATGGTGCAAATGTATTATTGATATTAAAAAGTGGTTCTTATCTTCACATATTTAATAATAATAATTGATATGTTAATGACACAATATAAAACATACTGATAACTGGCTAATATGTAAATGAATGTTAATATGTTGAGAATGAAAATGTAAATACTTATAGTGTAAATCTTAACTTAACTTTACTCTGTAAAATGAAGAATGCAACTAAGGCTTATTATATGGAAAGTAATAACATACGTGCAACTTGATTGCAGAAGAATGCATCTTCATGTGCGGAGAAGTAAGTGTGATTCCGGTTGCTTGCTATATGTAAAAGCTTTCAACATGTTTTACATCCAGTTGGAACATAAACCATAATTAGTTCCGAATCAGCCCCAATCGCCCAAAAGCTCATAATCGAGGTAAATTGCATTTACGGAGTTCAAAAAACAATCCATCCATAGCCCATGGGCTATGAGTAAGTTAATAGCTGACTGTTGTCCTTGTCCTTAGCTCGGCTGTTGCCAGGCCTTTAAAAAAAGGAAGGGTCAAGCATATTTAAAAATCGGTTAAGTGTCCCCTGGGCAGTTTAAGTGCTCGTCAAATGTGTAATGTTTCTTTCTTCAGCTGTTGATGTGTTGATGTGTGGATCGGATTTGCCACCTTGCCAGCAATTAGCTTCACTTCTTCGAGACTACCGACAACATTTGTGCCGCCCCTTAGGTGAAGCCATCCCATTCTTCTTCCACTTGGCAATGTTAAATAATATTTAAATTTCCTTTAGAATACGTTTCTCGTTAATGGGTTGCATAACGTTGATCATTTACATTCTAATACATTTTTTTTTTTAATTTTATTGAATAAATATTTTTTCTTTAATGCTTACTTTTGCTTATGCATAGATTCTTGATATGGTGTTAAAAATTTGTTTAACTGTGTTGAAAGCAGAAGCCTTTACACCTTTTGTTCGTAAACATTTCGCACATGTTTTAATATATATATATTTTTTTTATGTGCATCTGTTTCAGTCAGAGCTGGAATTTTATAACCCATGACCAATTGCAGGTGATCAACACAGCCCTCATCTGAGTCGAGTCGTGAGCAGCAAGCGGAAATGGTTCACCATCAGAGTTTTAAGTCTTGAAGTAAGTCAAAGTTTGACTACACTGCAACAAAAGTACAGCTAGAGTGTGTTGAGTGCTTTTGAAATGCTTTTTCACACGATATTTACTTAGAGATATCATGTTATGGGGTTAGCTAAGCAAAACAGCGATTAATTAAAAGTTTTTCGTCAAAATAACATAAATAAATAAATTTGATTAGGGAGATTAGAAAACGCCTTTTTATGGCCAGTACGTGTGCGCGAATTCGAGTAGCTTAATCGAGCTACTCTACAAGCGAATTATACGTTTGTATATATCTATATATATATATTTAATGCCACCATTCCCACATGGACAGACCCATACTCAGACCCCGTTCATAGAAAAACTTGTCGCACATTTCGTTTATGAACAGTTTGTTTAACATATTTTGTTGCTTTTTTTTCTGCTGCTGCTGCTGCCCGCACGAAATTGGGCTAATTCGAACGTGCGTCTGGCATTTTGTATATTGTTATGCGTGTGTGTGTGTGCGAGTGTGTGTGGGGCAAAGTCAGAATTAGAATTATGGCTAGGGCGCAAGAGGGGGAGGAGGAACGAAAACGACGGGTTTCATTGCTGGCCGTAATTGTTATGCAAAACGCGCCTTCGTTGATTATTGCCAACTAAAATGAAATAAAAAACAAAATTCATATATGTTTGTGTATGTGTATGTGTTTGTGTTTGTGTGTGTGGGTGTGTGTGGGTGTGTGTGTGTGTGTATGTATGTGTGTGTGAACATAAAAGCCACACTCTAAACTAAATGGCTTTCAAAACACTTACGCACTGACCAAACTCTTAACCCCACTTCCCTTTCTCATAACTCTCTCTCTCTCTCTCTCTCTCTCTCTCTCTCCCTGTCAAACATATGAGCAGTTGTTTGTGCCACGTGTGTTTCCCCCCCACGAGCATTGTACAATCCGTCATTTGAGTATTAACATGCAAGCAGACTTATGTTAATTGCTTCCCACAGTTTTTGCAAAATTCACTTACGACATGTTAAATAAACATAAAAAAATAAAGTATAGTTTAGTATTTACACTGGTCCTTTTTGTTTTTAAAATGGAAACAATTTTTTATTTATTTTTATGAAAAGAAATATGAAAAGTGGGTGCAATAATAATAGCTGCACAAAGTATTAAGTTAAACTTCTTCTTTAAAATATCCTAAATCAGAAGGAAATTATACTTTTATAATAGTTATGTTGTAAATTTATGTTGTTAATTTTAAAAATTTGTTCTTAAAAGTAGGTATCTATTTGTATCAAGTGAAAAGCTGACCGATTTTTAAAGGATATATATATATATATAAATTGCTCCAAACGCCTAAGGAAAAACTTAAAAGACCAAAGAAATTACACTAGATTTTGATCAAATATAATATATGATCAATAATAACGTATTAGGAAGAGGAAAAGTTCAAAATATAATTTTTTTTTCGTAAGAATTAATATATTAAGATTTTAAATTTTCAAAGCAAAAATTTATCTATTTTTTTAATATATTTCTTTATATAAAGAAAAAGATAGAAGTAGAAAAATTGAATGGAAATAGAAATTAAGGTGTCTTTATTTGTTAATTGTTTTATGATATGACTTTATGATTATGCGTTGGAAATTGTGTCCATAACCCCTCTTAACATTTATGCGAATTTAAAAGGAAAATTGTATTTTTAATTTGATTATACAAAAATATGTGGTTGAAAGAGAAACCTTGTCGAGATGCGAAATGTCGAATTGTCAACTCAGTGCCAAAAAGAATGTGTGACTTGAATAGACATGTTTAAAATACAAAAAAAGAAAGAAAAAAAACATCTTGACAGATTAAAAAATAAAGAACAAATCAATATAATTACTGCTTATATCGCAAATACTTGTACTCTGTGCCTTTAAATGCCAAGCAATAAATAGAATGCAAATGCTAAGTACTTTATGGGTTGAGTCTGACAAAAAAGCAGAGAGGCGGACCAAGAATTTTGTGTAAGGATAAAAAGAAATAGCTTGACAATCGTTCCATTCACACTTTGAAGTAATTTACGAACTCAAAAATTTGGCGACATTCGATTTCTTTCGGAATGTTCTCTTTGTTGTAATTGTCTTTAGTTTTGCTTGCAATAATTATATTTTTAACTTTTAATTGCAGACTCACTAGCAAAAAATAAATCCCATGTCTTTGAGTGTGTCACTGCTGATTTTCAAAGAGACCAATGAGCTGTCATTAAAAACGAAAAACGAAAAAAACAACAAATAAAATAAAGCGGCAAGAACAATTGCCGAGCCATCAATCCCAATCGATGATACAGATACAGATACAGATACGAATACGGGCATATATATATATACAAATATATATATATATATATGGAGAGATGCACGGATACAGATACGCAGCTGCTGCTGTTGCTATAAAAAAAAAACCAAAAAAATTCATTGTAAATGCAAATGAAATGACTCGTACTCGGCGGTGGCTGCTGCAACTGCAATGCTGCAACGCTGCAACGTTGCAACTGCTGCATATTTTGGCCAATATCCAAGGAATGTTTTTTAATCAGCACATAAAAAATATTGCACGTCTACAATTTTGCGATTTTCACCCTTTCTCGTTTCAATTCGTTGCGTTTCAATTCATTTCGATTTATTTAATTGCATTTTAATTTATTTGAATTATTTTTTTTTCGTTTTTTATTCTTTTGCTTTTTTCTTTGTTGGCATTAATCGATGCTCGGGAATTTCAATTATAATAAAACTTAAAAAACTGCGCTGAAGAATTTATTTCAATAGTGCAATCGGAAAGCAATTATAAGAAAGCATTTTATAGTTGCTTACAAACACAAAAAAAGATGACAAAACAATCGAAAATACAAAAAGAAAAGGCAATAAAAAATTCTTGATTATAATAAAAATTCTTTGAGCATGTTATGAAATGATTTACTTTACAGAAACAAATATTGATAATTAAGAAAAATTGCTGAATACAAAATTTAATATTAATGATCTTTATTTTGGTGAAAATTACTTTTATTTAAAGTTCTTCATTGCTTTTGGAGTATTTAACTTTAGCGCTTCTTGTCGTAGTTCCAGGGGCAACAAATTTCACTAAAAACGAGCGAAAACTCTCCACTTGAAATCCTTAAGCCATAAATAAGAAATTTTTATCTGGCAAAAAGTTTTTGGACTGCTGCTCGTTGGAGCGTTCGAGTTAAAATAAAAATGATGAAAATAAAATACGAAAAGTACGACAAGGCGGACGAGGCGGACGAGGACAAGGCGAAGCACAAGGAGAACAAGGAGGAGTTCATCCGGATCGAGAGTGCAGAAAAAGTTTTCAGTCACGAACCAAGCTCATGTCCTTGTTTGTATTAGGCGTACACACGTACGTGTGCCAATGAATTCTGGCACAGGCACAAGCACAAGCACAAGCACTGGCACCGGTACTGTAGATGCCACATAGAGTGGAGGTTGTTGCCACTGCCTCGAGACAGAAACTTGCGCTGTCCATCAAGCTTGGGGCTTATTGCTTATCTGCCAGGATGAACATCCTCCACTCTCTCTATCCCCCACACTCAACTTTCGGTCAGCGACTTATGAAATACTTACTAACGGCTTTATTTGACCAGCTCGCCACTGGACTTCTGATGAGTACCAGCAAAAGGAACGCTTTGAAAATATTTGCCGTGCAAACAGTTCACCCCACTCAAACAAAAAACATGGTTAGTAGTGGTTCACCCTATCGTATGTGCGTATGTTTTCTTTGCTGCTGTGTTCATATTTTATTTATGTTTACGTAGAAAAATCAATTCCAATTGAAATCGTTTGGCCTCAGTGCAACAGCAAGCGGCAAGCAGCATATGAAAAATCCTTTTATGCTGTTGCAACATTCGAAGAGATGAAAATCAATTTTTAAACTTTTTGCCAATAATGCCGCCCCCTTAGTTTGGTCGTGTTTATTCTTGAGTACATTTATTTGCCATAATATGGCTAGTACGTGACACAGCAGCCCAACTGCCTCAACGTCTCCCCTTTCCTAGTCGTGAAGAAATATTGAATTGAAATACAATTTTAAGTTGAATGTTTTTCACTCCCCGCACTCCCCACACTTCCCGTTGCGGTCGGTCAGCATCAAAAGAGCAAATGCTTACATAATACATACGCCCCAGCAAAAAAATGACTACATATGAATAATAAATCGGTGAGATTTATGTGCCGTTTTAGCTGGGCAACACTTACAGCTTTTAAGTTAAGTGATTGTGATGTATTTTGAAAAATATCTGAAAATCGTTGATTGAAGGTCAATGCTGGAATTCAGGAAGTTTACTTTCTCATTTGTGAAGTGAATGAAATGTTGGCAAAGTTTGAGTATGGTAAATATATATATTTCATATTTCAAAACTCACTTTTTTTGCAGGAAGAAATATTGGAAATATGCATAAAAAGTTAACGCTAAACAATTAATCAGATTAATTCGGATAAATATGTTAACTTGTTGTAATAATAAATTAAATAAGACTTTCCATCCTTTACTGTAATGTATTTTGAAAAATATCTGACTGACTGATAATCGTTGACTGAAGGTCAATGCTGGAATTCAGGAAGTTTACTTTCTCGTTTGTGAAGTGAATGAAATATTGGCAAAGTTTAAGTATGGTAAATATATATATTTCATATTTCAAAACTCACTTTTTTTGGAGGAAGAAATATTGGAAATATGCATAAAAAGTTAACGCTAAACAATTAATCAGATTTATTTGGATAAATATGTACATTTTTTGTAATAATTAATTAAATTAACTTAAACTTAAACTTTCCATCCTTTACTGTGATGTATTTTGAAAAATATCTGATTATCGTTGACTGGAGTTCAACGCTGGAATTCAGAAAGTTTACTTTTGGGAAGTAAATGAAATATTGGAAAAGTTTTAGTATGGTAAGTATATATAGTTCATATTTCAAAACTCATTTTTCTTGTAGTAATAAATATGGATAATAACGCTAAACAACTAATCAGACCTCTTTGGTATTTAAATATGTAAATATTTTGTTATATTACATAAAATATAAAAATACCATTTTCCTGCTTTGGCAATGACCTGAATGTAAAAATTTTTTGCTGTCGATAGTTAAATTTTACTCGAACCTCTGACCAGGTTTAAGGAGATGCCCTTTTGGCCGTGAGAGAAAGAAGAAATCAAATTCAAATGAAAATTAAAATGTCTAGCAATAAACTGTGCACAATTAACAATCACACCTTGAAACAACTTAGAATGACAAACAGACCTCAAGACCGAGAGAGGAGAAGATTTTTGTGGTCTCATTAAAAGAAGTTCAATAACCCAAACCGAAGACATTAAGTATCCGTGAAAGAACGAAGAAGTACTCTTGACGAAGGGAATGGAAGGGTGGGAGGGAGGTAGTGCCAGTGAGGAGAGTGCCATCAAAAAAAGGTGAAGCCAAATCAAACCATCAAATTGTCGGTAATAGTTTCGGGTTGTAAACCTCACACGAACAATAAGTTAATCAATCTCAAATTTTAATTACAAAGTAACAACTTCCTTTAGCAATTTCAAGCGCGATGAACTCGACTGGGTTTTTAGTTAATGGCTTGGTTTGACTTGGTGCCTTAGCTTGACTTGACTCGACTCGACTCGACTCGACTTGACTTGACTTGGCGGCACAATTTACATAAAAATGCAGATGCCTCCTCGTTCAAGGTGTGGGCCAACAACACAAGATGCATACTTGTAAACAGATACAGATACAAACAGAAACCCAAACACGGACATATTTTATGTAATTTGTCTTTGTTTTCGTGTAATAAAATGAAAATAAAATTGTGAATTGCAAAGAGGAAGAGAGCCTACAAAGTGCCCACGGCTGCAGCCGAATGTGAAAGGCAATGCTTCACCCCTCACCCCTCCTCCAACAACTGCAACTACTTATTACAAAAACAAAAACACCAAACTAAGTCCAGAGTAACAACAAAACAAATGAAAAATGGAACTCGCACAATGCTGGAACGCGAGAACGAGTTGATAATTTATTTGTATTTTATGCGACTGACGATCTTTCTTCTCTCCACCTCCACCTCCATCACCATCTCTTTCTCTTTCTCTTTCTCTTTGCGCAGGCGTCACAGTCAACGCCTGTAGGCTTAGGTCAGTTCCCCCTTTTACGCAGATGCACCGTTCGTTCGAACGTTTGAACGATCGACCGGACGACCGGCTGGCTGGCTGGCCGGCCGGCGTCTGTGTAATCCTTTGTTGACTCGAGCAGGTGACGGCCTCTGGTCATGGAAATCGATTAGCAGTCGTACCAGGTCACACAATAGCTAACTGAACAAAGCCCCCTACGGGCCAGGACAAGCCCGAAACCCACATAACTAGCCGGGAATAACAGTATACGAGTATGTTTATACTTGCAGCAGTTTCAACTCACGCTTCGCTGCCTCGTGACCTCGTCGATTTTGACAAGTTTATTAACTTTGTGTGGACTTGTGTACACAAAACAGACAAATTTAAGCACTCAAAAAACGCATACACTGAGCTTAATGCTGCACTATTTGTTTTATATAAAATTCACATAAATCTGATCCTACAATCAGAAAGAAAAGGTTGTTTAATATAGCGGTATATAATTTAAAGCAATATTTAGTTAATCTTGAATAAGGAATATATCTATATATCCTTATTGAATGATTGACTGCTATCTAGGTACTTCTCAAACAGAAATTAATAACAATCCAACTATGCCGGGAATTTACACTATATGAATACACTATATGAACACTAAGGTTGGATTTTTCCAATATTCCACTAGAAATGATTAAGTTTTCAGATTGTAGGTTGCATTTAAAGCTACAACGATATAGATAATACGACTACTATATATACCTTTAATATTCAAAAGTGTTTTACAATAACATTTATGCCACTAATATTATTTAATAATAGAGGATTTCTACACCTATGATCTGACTTAAAGTACAGGATTGTCAAGTATGGGATATCTGAGAACGAAGTTCGGAAAAAATATAGTTCTGTTAAAAAAAAAATTGTTTTTTGGTTACTATTGTAAACTTTTGCTGAGTGTATTTATTAATATGATACCGAAACACACAACTCCTTGGGGGCGTCACGCCCTCTCATTTCCCCCTTTCTTTTTTGGCGGTTTGTTGTCGAAATATTTCTGGTCTAAGTTTCGACACGACTTGTGCCAAGGCGAAAGTCAAAATCTTATGTCAACTTCGCGGCCCCTTTCCAGTCCCATCCCAGCTCCAACCCCAAACCCAATCCTACCCATTCTGGCACCGTGCCGTCCTGGCCATGTCCTGTCGTGTTAAGGTGCAGCCGCAACCCTTTTTGCGCGGCGGCAACTCCCTCGAGGCGAAAGCGCTGTACGTGAGCTCAGTTGGAGGTGTATAAAAGCGAAGGGGGCGGGGACGGGGGCTGCGTGTGGCTTGCTCTGTGGCCAGAATTTTGATGGAGTCTGCGTTGGCTTTTCGCAGCCAAAGGATGTTGTGGGCAAAATCTGCGTAAACTTTGCGTGTATATAAACGTGTATATATATATGTATTCATATAGTATGTATACGTTTATTTGTATGTATGACTATTTATATTTGCTTATCGTTCAAGGGGATATATGGAGCTGTATGTATGTATATCCAATGTACGTACGTGCGTGCTTAAAGGGGTTCACTTTCTGGCGTTTACTTTATGTCTTATTTGCTTATGAAATAAGATATTCCAAGGCTGGCGCGACGTCTGCGGTCGCCGTGTTGCCCCTGCCACAAATTTGGCACGATTTACGCATAGATATATCGTTCAGGAGGGGCATATACATATATATATTTCACGATTCGATTTTATTTTCTGTTTATGAGATTGCTTGACGTTTTTATGCACTTTTCTTGCTTTATGGCTAAAAGGGTTGGCAAAAACCAAAAGCCGTACCGAATCCCATCAGCTGTATTTTTTTTGTAGTATTCACAATTTGTGGGTGGATTGCTTTTTCAAATTGAAGATGTGTGTTTGGCTAACATGTTTTCTGCTTTTTATTTTTTGTGTTCTGTCAAGACTTGATTGAAAAGATTGAACAGTAAGAGAGTTATGCTTAACTTAAAGTAACGATATGATTCTAATGATTTTCATATGTTTATTTTCCAAATATTTGTCTATTAATTGATTTTTCGTTACGCTTTCCGTTTCCAGTGAACCCGTCTAAGCCAAAACATAAAACTCAATCAAGAGTAATTAAAACAATTCACAACCAAATACAATAGCCAATTGTTCAAAATGTTATAGTTGTAGCAAGTCTGGCGCGTGACAAACTCGTGGTGTTCCCCCTTGACCAGTGATTCCGATCCCTTCGGTTCGAGGGCGTAGGTGCCTCCGGCTCAACTAATCAATTGGCACAAAGGCAACACCTTGCCAGTAAACTGGTACACACGGGACTGTCCGTTCGTCAGTTTGTCTGGCTGCTGACTTTCGACTGGATTTGGGCGTCAAAAGCAGCCACCAATAAAAGTGGCGAAACAAAAGTGAAAAAGACTCTAAACGTGGCGTTGATTCAAACGACCAAACCATGAATTGGACCCTCGCCGACTGACCTGACCGCCTGCTGCTACTGTACCTCTCACTATTACTGTTGTTGTTGTTGTTAGTTTTCGGTCCCTCGACCTGGCACCTAATACAGTGAGTACCAACAACAACCAAAAAAAAAAAAAGGGAATCTGACACACACACACATTGTCTGGGCCCGTTACAAATTGTTGTGGGCGTTGGAAATCCGCTTACTCGACTCGACCTCAGCTTGCCTTTCTCCAACACACACTCTAAAAAAAAAAGTATTTAGGTATTAATTTTTTCCTTGTTTGTCAAAATAACAAATACGTCGGAAAGTTTGTTAACAATAATAAAAAAAAAACAAACAAATCTTTTCAGCTTATAGAATTTCTTAAATATTATTGAATTTAAGCGACTTCACAATACTCTATTTCAATATTTATTATTGATCTACTGAGCTGGAGTGTAAAAATTAGAATGGAAAAATGGTAACAATACATTTGAAAATTGTATAATATGTCATTTAATTTTTATTTTTATTTTTTAAGTATTTCAAAGTATTTTCTGGTGCTTCAGCATTTTACTGTGTATAATATATATTTTTTCAAGTGTACTCACACACAAACATAGAGTCCAAGTATTTGAACAAAGACAAACAATTACAATTTCTGCAAAGGAAAGCATCGAATTTCATCTCCGATTCGAATTTTTGAGCGTTAAATCGCCAAAATCATTCGTTAATTTTGACAATTCTCTTTGTTGTTGTGTCGGGGGTGGCGACCGTTCCTCCTCCTTCTCCTCCTCCTGTTACTGCTTCAGCTGATGTTGATGATGACCAACGGTCAGCTGACCCCTGATTCAGTGACCCGCAGACAGGGTGTCATCAGCGTCAAGTCAACAGAGGCATGTGGGTGGATGTGTGCATGTGCATGTGTGTGTGTGTGTGTGTGTGAAGAAGTGTGTGTGCTGATTGCAATTGTCCATTGGTTGAGATTAAAAATTTATTTCGAAATTAGCGCAATTGTTGGCATTGTTGCTCCCTTCTCACATTTTTATTTTAACACATACGGACAATAAAGAAAAAGGGAAAAAAACAATACAAATATATATCTATATATATATATATCGTAAAATACAAATAAAATTGATGCCCTTGCCTTCGGTTTGCCTGTCTAAATGCCTGTCTGTTGATTTTTGTCTGTAGCAAATGATTGAAAATATTTCTTGATTGTTTTTCTCTAAATTCGCGTGTCCGAAATCCATTTCATAGATATCAAAGAATTAAACCTTACTTTCTGCTGAATTTCGCATACAAATCAAAGTTAGCTTTGGGGTTAGTCAATTTACCATGGCCTAAAAGTTGACTGAGAATTCAAAATAAATTAATTATATTATATTTCAGCTAGAGTAAGCTATCAAAAAATTATATTATACTTTTTTTAAAGCCTAAAACGTCAACCGTTTCGAATATTTTAATAAAATATTTAATGTTGCCTGCTTTTTCTAAAGAATTTTAATTTTAATTAAAATTCAAAACACGAATTTATTAAAAGAAATTAAAAAATATAATAGTTTTGCAATTTTGATATTGTTAAAATGTTTAAAATTATCAGTGGAAAATAAATTAAAGATAAAAAAAAACCAGAAAGTAACACAGGAAAAGTTAAAGATATCAAGTAAGAAAACTCTTGACAAGAAATCTCGACAGCATGCTCGCTTTTTGACCGACTTAAGATTTTACTGTTACATGGGCTTAACGATAACGGTCAGAGTTATCGATAACTTGAAACAAGCTTGATCTACCTATGGCTTGGGAAAGCTTATATTCCGAATCTTGTCACTTAAGCTTCCGTACGAACGGACGCACAGATTATATTGACTCGGCTTTTAATGCTAAACAAGATCATCTGCCTATAACTTGCATTTGTAACACCCATTAACTATAAGAAAGTGCAAGAAAAATATTTAAAAATAACTAAGCAATGCCATAGATTTTCCTTTCATTTCCTTTATGATGTTGCATATCTGACAAGAACTTGTGATGCGCAGTTTGTTTGAGTTCCCAGCTGAAAAACTCTGAAAATTAATTTATCTCCAAGCGCTGACCACCATTTGTGACTAAGTTTAACCCCCTGACGTACGCAGTATTTGGGAAAAACGCCACCGGACATATCAATCAGACGGTAAGAAATTGGATCGTTCCGGGGTTCAGATCAACGGCGTGTGTGTGTGTGTGTTTGTGAGTGTGTGGAACTGGCCATAAAAGCCAAACAATGGCGTGGTAATGGCTACTTTAAAATGACACCAAACCAAGCCCGCGTGGCAGTCGTAGTAGGTTAATCGTTGCGCCACCCGCTGTTATCAGCTGGATTAGACGGGGAACCGCCCTTTCTAGACAGAGATAGAGAGAGAAAGGGGGAGAGTGATAAATGCAGTGAAAAACGCAACGGGTGACCAGCAAATAGAGTTACAAAATAGAGTTGTCAATGTCAGTCAGGAGTTGGAGTTTTCAATAATATTCAATTTTCAAGCTAAAAGCCACACTCGTCGAATGTTTTATGATTCAATTACGTGCAATAGAAAAGTCACTAAAAACGTTTGCATATATAAATTTCAGTCAAACACACACACGCACACACACACATATTGTTGAAATTGTCAATTGATTTTTGCGGTTTTTAACAAAAATGTTGTAGTACAAATTGTGCAGATATATTTTTTTTTTGTTACCAGCAACTCACGTTTTGTAAATGGGTGTTGTGTGATACAAGTGCCACGCCCTTTTCAACACTATATCTATTCATATGCATTGGTTTTGTCAATGTTGTTGTTGTTGTCGTTCAGGTGTAGCTAGTTGTTGTTACTTGTTTGTTTTGCGTTAAACGGTTTGTTTTGCTAACCAAAGTGTTGATTTTATGGCTGACCGCCGTGTGTGTGTTATTTTTTCTGCACATTTCACGCTGAAATTCAACCAGTCAAGTGTAAAGGGATCAGCATTACTAGCTTTATACTAGTATTAAATAATAAAACAACTCTCAAAGTAGAGTAAATCGAATATATATGTAAATGTCAAATGAATTTAAATTCTTTTTCAATTTTTTTATATTATTTAATTACTTTTATATATAACAATAATTTTATATTTGTATTATTTTCAGTCAAAAAAATATATTTTTAAAGTCAAGTCGAGTAAAAGCAAAATATCTAGTCCAATAGTTTCTCACCATTAACCTATCAATATCTGAAAGCAGTTACATCTGCGGGCAATAATACACACACTTAAGGTACTATAAAGACCACAATGTAGTTTAAGCATGGACTTCCACAAAATGTTAATGTACCCAAACGTATAAAAAACTTCATTACACGGCACTAAAAATAAAAAAAAAAAGCAGCAATGAAGACAACTAAAACTAAAACTTGAATAAAATGTATTTAACAAAGTTAATTTAAATTCAAAAGCCAAAAGCCACAAAGGAAAAAAAAAATAAATAAAATAAAATGGTGCGTGCTTATCGCCGCTGAACCGCTTTTTGAACCCGATGAGCTCGATAAAGCGTCGTCGAAATAAATTAAAATTACATTTTTGTTTAAGGTAAATGTGGCACTTTAAAGGCAACTTAGGAAATCCACATAATAAATATAAAAACACTATTAAATAAGTGCATGGAAAACAAATTCGAAAGAAAGACACACGAAAAAAAGACACAAATAAAAGACAATATAAAAACTCAAATTAAAACAACACCAACAAAGTTTCAAGTACTCGTCGTGAGAGGGCAACACGAAAACAAACGATCAATAAAGTCACCGCATTATATTTCCCTTTCCATCCTATCTTATATATCTTATGCCACACACAAGCAACAATGGTGTCTTAACAAATGTGTAAACTCTTTTTGGCTTACAAAATTATGTTATAACTATTTAAAAATATTTAATTGGTAATACATAAATTTGAATATTTATTATGTTCAACGAACAAACATTAATTCGTTGAATTATTTCCTGCAATGTTAATTTCAATTTCGAATTTCCTAAAACTTTATTTTCTTTTAAATATTTTACCATGTTTCTCAATTCTTATTAACTTTTACTTACTTCCTTATAAGTTACAAGCTATGGTATTTTTTTAATGGATAATTTATATTTTGAATATTTAAGTACTCGTTTAAAAGTCGACAAAAAAGTTAAATAAATAAAGCATATCGAATTTGAAGTTCTTTTGGGTAACGTCAACATTCTCTTGCATATTTGAACGATGTAATTGTTGCGGACGTGACTAGCAATTGAATGGGGCACGTTTTGCGGAAACAAGTCGCCAGCAGTCTTCAAATGGTGTCCAAAATATTTGGAGCACATCGAATGGTGTCTCATAATTGGAGCAGAGTCGTTTCAATAGATAGTTGACTGAACTCAGCGCATGGCAAATGGCGTCGTCATAATATATATATATATATATATATATACACGCTCGACGAAGCTCCTAAAAAACAGAAAAAATATCTCTCTAATGGTATGTTTGTTCGATGAAAAATGCGTTTGGTTTACCATTAATCCAAAGCCATGATCCACAGCGACAGATCATTACACACGCGCCCAAAAAATTCTCCATGGAAATTTATTAATAAAAATGCACAGAAAAAAAAAACACAAGAGAAAAAATTTGAGAGCATTGTACACGTGTCTGTACATAAAACACACATCCTGATATACCCACCCCAATATTAATTCCATCTAGTTGCAACGGGAAGTGGCAGTGGCAGTGCCTCTCGATGCAGTTGTTGCTTGTGTCTAATTTATAGCAGTGCTGCCAAACGACATGCTAACTAATAGTATCATCATAATTTATACATGCGTATCTTATATATGCATTGCTTATGTAATTTATGCTACCCTACCCTATACCCTACCCTCCACACCACACACCACCCCATCCTCTTGATGTGTGCACACGATCCGTGCTGACAGAGGTCACAACACCCGTCAAATCATGGGTTAATAGCTCGCTTCTGACCCCAGAAGGGACAGAGATTTGTTATTTGAATATCGATTAACCGATTGATCGATACGATCGATGTGCGAAACTTAACTTTGATCATGGACGTTTATTCAAATTTGCATACTTCTTCTTACAATCAGAGTTTTAGGATTTTAGGATGGGTAACTGTTCACCAGCTGCTTTGGCCGTTATTTCCACCATGTCCCATGCCACTTCCGAGTCCACTTCGCGACATTCCACCGCCATAACCTGCAAAGTTGCTACCCATCCCCTGGCCCATTTGACCCGATACATCACCGCCCTGCCTGGGCATACCGGTATAGGAAGTCATCACAGAATTATTGTATGCCTCATATTCAGCCGGTGCTCTAGAAGGTGCAGCCATGGTCTGCTGCTGATTTGAGTGTAACCATTGGCGACCAGCATCACCACCATGACCACCATTAGCCCAGCTTGAATGCATTTGGCTCATCTATTGACGGGAAAACAGTTAAAAATAAGCTAAATTTTATTTTGGCTGTTTTTACCTGTGGATAAACGCCAGCCATACTATGACCGGTATGCACGCCCTCAGCGCCTTGACCCGACTGGCCACCGGTTCCCCCCATGTAGTTCCAGTTGAATTCAGGACCATTGTTGTTTCCGTAATCCATTACTACTTTTAAATTTTTTGCCAAAAATTCTCTGAGAATTTAAGTTTTTCAAAAAACTTTTTCTAAATTTTAACCAAACATTTACTTTTAGAGTGTTTGAAATCGAATGAGAAAAACAATTTTTCTTCTCAGCGAAGAGAAGTTTTAATCGACATTGAAAGCAAGGATTACTTGTACTTATTACAAAATTATATTAATAAGAGTTATTAAGATTCTTTTCAGCTACTATTTCGTCCACCTGTTTAAACAGCTGTCTCTTTTTTCAGTTGCCTGCAAAACTGCTTTTCTAAAGTGCTCAAAACTATTACTATTCGAAAAGGACACGCCACGAAACAAAAGCAATGTCCTGCTAGGGGGCAGTGTGCACTTTGACAATAGAAGAGATGACCTCATAAATCGCATCGATATGATCGTCATAAATATATAATTGTTTCATATTCATAACGCTAATCGCACAGCTCACAAACTAAAACGAAGAACAATGCAATTTTGTCCTTGAATAAAGTGCAACCGCTGTGCAAACCAATATTGAACAACGTTTATCTATTTATACCTGTTTCGAGTTCTTTTAGCATATATGGCTCATCGCTTTTTTAATGTTCCTAAATGTTTGAACAGCTCTACAAAGCTAATGATTTATAGCTAAAACAATGGGTCTAATAAATTTTTTGTGTTCTGCGTTTTTAGACAGCAATTTAAATGCCATAAAATGATAGATATAATTAGTACACAGATAGTCTAAGATGCTCGAAAAACGTTTTAGATGCAGTTCTCGACGCATCTCGATCGTAAAAATTGTTTTTTCACCTGTTGCAAGCATTTTTCACAAACAGTTTTTCTTCCAATATATGTGTCAAGCAACAGAAAATTTCATAAATGTTTCTTCTTAGTTTTCTATTCGTTTTTTCTTGCCACGTGCCAGTTCAGTGTCACTGTCACGGAACAACGGAACAACTCGCCCCACTCACAGGGTAAATGTTGTTTTTTGTATTTTATTTATAGTTTCATTTCGATGTTTTTCTTCTTCGCTTTTGTTGCGTTTGTCAGCGTTCAGTGAACTGTTAGTTGCACTCATATGATTATGAATATCTTAAAGATACAATAGAATGAAAGTTTATTCTAATTGCACACAATTAACACCTTCTGCCTTTCTGCCTCTCAACCCCGCCAACTCACCAGCTCAACAACAGCAACACAAACAATACACATTTGTCAGGCACACATACAAAAACCAATTGATGTGTGTTGCTTTCTTGGGGGCGTTCGAATGTTTTCACAAAAACATTTTGATTTATCAACTCTTTTTAAATTCCAAACATGAAACCATCTTTCACAGATGCACAAATGCACAACAACAGCCTGAAGTCAACAAAGTCATATGCATTAACTTCAACAACAACAACAATCCGAATCGAATAGATACACTCGAAACGATTTAACTCTTTAACCCCACCCACAATCGTTTTGACCCCAAACATGCGCTGGGGCCTATTAAAAAATTGTTTATGAAAACAAAACATTTTCACAGCGATTAATCATCGGATGGCGCGTGGGGAGAACATCATTGCCATCAGCTATTCTCCCCTTCCCCTTCTCCGTACCCTCGAACATCATTCTCCATTGACTTGATGATGATCTCCATGGCCAAGTAGCTGAGTAGCTGAGTATATGCCAGAGAACGATTAGACAAAGAGTGCCTTCCATTTTCACTCGGAAAACATTTTAAGGGCCTCTACGCTAACGGTTTTTGGGGGGGGGTGGAGGAAAAGTGTTAAATGCCTGCCAATTAGTGCCGTCTGCTCGATGAGCTCCATTGAGCTACAGCTACAGAGAAAGAGAGATCGTTTACCCTAATTGGCTAAAATATGAATTGCTATTCAATTTAATCAGCTTCATAAATCGTTTGTCGATTGTGGTGAAGGGAGGCGTAGCTTCTTCTCAACTTTAAATTGCTACCAAAGAAAGTTGACTTCAAAGAAACACAAAGAGAGCGAGAGAGAGAGAGAGAGAGAGAGAGAGAGGGAGAGAGGGTGGGGGAGGTTAGCAGCTGCTGTAACATTAGGCTATAAATATCTATTGCAATATGAATAAATATTGTATTTTATATGGAGCTTAAAACTTTTACCTTAAATAAAGCTCGTTCGCCGAATATCTTTCTATTTATATTAAGTTCATGCTTTTGGTCGTGAGCATTTATATTATGTTGCCCTTTGACCTTTGGATTTGACAAGTAATTAAGTAATGTTTTATCTGTCTTCAGCACAGAAATACTAAAGCAATCGATTTGAGCTTAATTTATTAATGAAGAAACTAATATTAATTATAAAGATACCAGAAAAGAATTTGAAATAAATTTTAATAGATATATATATAGTATTAAGTAAGGATCTTATAATAGCTACAACTAAAAATTATAAAAAAAAATATTAGAATTTGAGTAATATTGAAATAAGGAAAGATATGTTTTTTTATTTTCATGTTTTTGTGCAGTTCTTAGTTATATTTCTTATACTTCTTCATAACTGAACAATATCTGCCTCAATAAGTTTTCCGCATTGCATTATACTTAAACTTCGATATCATTTTAACTTGAAATAACTTTTGTAAATGATTGAAGAAATTCAATTTCCATTATGCATTAATTGGCACTAAGAACACATTTGAGCGAGGAAGTGGAAAACGTAATGGAAATGGATGTCATTAGCGTGGTTTTTGATTAACGGATGTGAAATAAAGATCCCACTCATAGATGGCACATTACGTAGTTGTGAAAATGGCGAACATCTTTCGCTGTTAAATGTCCTGTGCCCAAAGTACATTCGAGGTCAGCTGCCAATGTGGCAAAATGGGTTGGCAAAAGGTTATATAGTCTGGATTTTCATAGCAATTGCTGTAAATGTGTAATATTTCAATTTTTGAACGGCTGCATTCACATGTGAGCTAAGGCAAAGAAGGGAATGGAAGGGAAGGGAAGAATCGAGTTGTCAGAAATGCGAACATGACACAATTTAAACTAGCTGACCTTTGTCCAGTTTATGTCCATCCCTCGCATTCATTAGTTTGGGGTGCCAAAGGTTATCCTTCTCCAACTAGTCAGCCACCGCAGGGTTCATTGTCCATTGTCCGGTTTATTGTTATTGTTATTATTTGAAAACTAGTGAGAGAGAGATTGTATTCTTGTTGTTGTTGTTGTTCTCAGCAACTGTCAAACGGAACTATTTGGCTTTATGTTCCTGGCTGCACTTCTATGGTCTTTTTTAAAACGGGGGTGTGGGGTTGGATTGGATTGGGTTGGGTATGAACTATGGCACGCGTCGTCCGCCTTTTGGTTTTCGGGCTAATGACGAGGCCCGACCCATACGGAAGCCAGTTTCAAGTGCCCCTTTAAACTGTGCCAACGAAGTCCCATGTCCGATCCGAAAATGACACCCGCACAACAAACTGAAACCCGAACGGAGACACTGACAGACCAGACAGACAGACAGACAGCCAGAGATATGGACAGAGTGTCATCACCCGGTTTTGATGGGGTCAACTATCAGATCGGGACGGGGCTAAATGATGCAAGGAATGTCCTGCTGTTGTGCCTCATGACACCCAGCAATAACCAATAAATGTCATCAAATTTATTGCTTTTAATTCAAAAATTCTTTTGTTTGTCTTCGATTTTACACAATAAAATCTATAGCGCACGCACAAAGGACACAACCCTAAAGTGAACTAGTTGGGTGTAGCAAGAAAGTCTTTGCAAAAACATAAAGGACATAAGTATGAGTCGGATTGGGACATGTGTAAACCAAAATAGTGAAAGAAACGGTCTCAAAAGCTAAAAGACAGCAAAGAAAGTTTTTGATAAAGCTAAGAAAAGTAATATAAATAAAGTATTGCAATTAGTAATTAAGTCTAAGAGGTAAAATTATAATTTAATATGCTTGATGAAGATGTTTTAACCTATTTCTTAACCATACTTAACAAATTTGAGACATTCAAGGTACCTAAAAAATCTTGGGAAGTTATAGAATTGTTATCATAATGACTTCTCTAGCACTTAACTTTTCAACTTATGATTTGGAAATGAATAACAAAATATTCGATCAAGTTGTATGGAAACCGTTGGCTTTAGTTCGATTTCTTCTCCATTTGAAACAGCTTGCTCTTTACTTAAGCTGAATAATTGTAGACAATATTTTGTTTAAGCTTTCAATAATTATGATAAATATTCGCTTCATATCTGAAGAATTCTGTCAATTTTCATTGTTGACCCGATGGCAATATTTATCGCATGTTCCTGTTTCTGCCTGCCTATCTTTATGTCTGTCAGACATATTATATATATGGGGCACGTATCCTGCGGGTCGAGTCATCGTCATTGTCAACGCTCCCTTCCCTTCCCTAGCCTTCTGTGCTCTTTCCCTTTCCAGATGCCTTCTCCATATACCTTCAACTGTCAACGCATCGTCAATTCTATTTTTATGTTTTATTTTCATTTATGTTCTTGTTCGTTTCGTTTTTTTTCGTTTCGGAAAATGTTTTGCTTGGCTTCCGCTTCGCTTCACTTCATTTTATTTCATTTCTTCGGTTTTGTTTAATATTCGAGTGTAATATTTCAGTTTTTTTGTTATCGTTGTTGTTCTTGAGTAGCGTCTGATGCTTTGTTTGTGTTGTGTTGACAATTTGTAGGTTTTTTTTTGTTGTTCTTGTTGTTGTTATTGTTGTTGTTGAATATGTGTGTGTAACCGCTAAATAGCTACAAATTTATGAGCGTAAATAGGATCGTAAATCAATTTTTAATGCATTTCCATTTATTCTGCTTCTTGGCCTAATGTCAACACAGCAAATTGATGGCAAACCATTTTTTTTTTTTTTCCTTTTTCTGTTAGTAGGGGTGTTCTTCAACCTTACAATTCTGTGTTATGTAAGATATATAGATAGATATTTATTGGACATTTCACATTTAAAGCCCTATCAAATTTAGTTTTAACCTTTGCAACTGAAGAGTTGCATCGTGCATCTTTCTGTATGTAATAAAAATTCTATGTACACTCTGAAAAAAAACTACACGAAAATCAACAATGCAAATAGTTAGTATAACAATGCGCTTTCTTACTATGAAACGTAGTTAGTAAAACTATGAAACATGTTCATTTAAACTTAACATATTAAACATATTTAAACTTAGTTTGCGCACTTTAAAATAAAATATATGCACTTTAAATTGACATGTTAATTTCAAAGTTTAACCATATCAAATTCAACTTTGCACGCATATTAAAAAATAAACTTGAATACTTCAAATACAATGTTGTATTTCATACCACCATAGTTAATTTTAATACCCTTCATATTAAGAATAAGTTTTATCTGTTTTCAAATTAAAGAGCAGGTGCTTAGCTTCTTTCCCGATGCTTTTTCGTTTTATACCCCAACGAACTGCATACGAAATACCTCAGTAAAAACAATATTTGTGCATCATATTTTCTTCACTTTTTTCGAAACTTTTACTTGCTCGATTGTATTTTCGGAAACAGCCCGACAGCTCGGCGAATAAGACTTCGTACTTGGTTTTGAGGTATATGAGATGTATTGGTAAATATTTACTTATAAGAATTCAGTTATAATAATATTTAAATCAAATGTTTTTATTAATACGTCGACACCTTAAATTAACTATGAGAATGATTTATGATTCAACTAATTTATAGTAATTCTTTAACACAACATATTTATAATTAATGCTAAATCGAACACGAAAACAGTTGGATCTACCATGAATATGCTTATTTGTACTAGGTTTTTATCTGAGTGTAATATTTAATGTAAAATACTATATACAAATAAAATTTACACACATACTAATACATATATTTCTATGTATGTGTGTGTGTGTGTTTGTGTTATTGTCGCATTTGTTAGCCTGTTTGGTTGCAGCTTTGATGGCAAATCCAATTTAATACGCTTAAGTTCTTACTTTTTGTTTTTATACTTTGTATCATTTCGCAAAAGCACATGAAAAGAAGAAGAAGAAGTACGTTGTGCATATAATGTAAATGCCACGCCCCCACCAGACACCCACCAGCCACCCAGTCGCAGTCGGCTCAATTTAATATTATTGATTTTTAATTTTCCTATTTGAGCAATTCCTTTTTTTTTGCATTTTTAACCAGACTTTGAATATTGTATGTATGTGTGTATGTACGGGTGTTTGTGTGTTTGTGTGTGTTATATGGTTTAATTTGTGTATTAAGAGTTTCTCTATCGCTTTCCCCTCCCCTCTGTGTCACACACACATACAGCTAAAGCTTGTAATTTAATCGTATTTGCATTGACGCTTTTGTTTTTGCCGTCGTTGGCTTATTTCAGTGGATTTCGATTTTATTTTTTAATTCTTTTCCCCTTTTATATATTTGCATTGAATTTAATTCCAAGGCATAGAAAAATAGTTACATAAGAATAAATGCATTTATATGGAGCACTATCCTCACCTCACCTCCCCTTCCCAACCAACCAACCCGCCTCCCACTCCACTTTCTTTATGCATGCGCGAAGCCCTTAAAATGCAACCCGAAGGCATTTCGATATGGTTGCGGTTCTTGTTTTCCAATATTTTTGTTGTTATTGCCTTGTATTTATATAACTAGAACTAGTTGACAATATCAAATAAATGCATTTGGCGCCCTAATTGGATTTGTATCGATGTGTTCAAGAAAGAAAGAAAACATTCGGTTCAGAATAAGTACAAAACAACAAAGATAAAAACGTCTTGATAATAAAATGCGATAGTTTCAAGAATTAGGATCTGCGAATATGTTTTTCAAATACTTTACGATAGATATTGAAAGCTTTAAAAAAATATTTTTAGTGATTAAATGATTGATAACATAAAGTTCCTTTAAAATTCCCTTTAAAATAGAGAGAAATCAATTTTGAAACTAAAAACATTTTCAACATATTTTTATAAATTAATATCCACAGTTCAAGGAATTTGGATACTATTAAAAAACTAAAAAAAAAAACTATGAGAGTATTATTTATTTATAAACCTAATGGTATTAAAAATTCTTGTATTCTTCATTCAGACAAATTTTTAAATACCAAGACATCAAAAAAATATTAAACTAAAGGAGCCTGACTTCGAGTAGCTTTGATCTTTCTTCCTGTTTACTTTATAAATAAGGAATACATAATTAAAACCTTTTTTTTTGTAAACCTTTGCTGCCGAACAAATGTATAAAAATTGAATCCAAATCGGCGTATCCATTCTTAATTCTTAAATTGCCCAACATATTTCAAACCATTTTTATATGGATGGATTTTCTTGGTGAGATTTTTAATTTTTGAACAAATTGACTTTATTTTTCTGGGCAAGCGATATCAAAAGTTTTTTAAACTATACTGGAAATATTTTACGCTTTAATTAAAAATCGAAAATTGAACAACCAATAAAAAAAAAGTTTGCTAACCAACATAACCGCATCTGTTAATGTTAATGTCTATAGAAAAGGGAGCGCCAACGCCAACGCCGATGCCGACGCCGACGTCAACGTTGACTGTGTGCAATGAAGCTAGAGAAGAGAGAATTGTGTAACCGTAGAGCTGTAACGCTGAGCCGGGTCCGGGGATCGATTCGTACTACTTTAAGTTCCCTACCCTTTGTTGTCTGTTTTTTTTTTTGTTTTATCAAATTATTTTTGATAAAAATGCCGCGGCCAATAAATTAAATGTATAAATTAATTTAATGAATTTCATTTTCATTGTTTCAATCCCCAGACAGATGAGCAACCCCTCCACACCCCCCCTTCATGCGTGTGTGTGTGCATATTAAAAAACCATCAGCGTGTCAATATGTAATTTGTGTCGTCAATACGCCAGCGAGCAAATAGAACATAAATTAAATATCAATAAAACTCGGTCGATCCCGAAAACAAAACCCAAACAACAAGAATTCCATATGGCGCAATGTTTTACAACTATATACGACTTCTGTGCGCAGATGATAAGTAAAATAGAGAGAGAGAGAGAAAGATCTAAGAAGATCCCGAAAAAATTGATTTTTCCCCCTTCGCAGTGGTTCACAATGGTTTGATGACAATAGTTACAGTAGCTGGAAAATGTTAGCTAAAAGTGTCCAGGGATTTAATGTACCCCAAAAGTACGGTATCAACATCAGCCTCAGGTCTAAGATTCAGGTCTGAATACTTCGTCTCAGCTCAAATCGTGTGCAATCAACCGCAATATCTTAAACAAAGCACTCTGAGAAAGACAGTGTGTGAGAGAGAGAGAGAGATGTGTTGTGAAACTGAGTTGTTTGTGCAACCTAATGAAATTTTATAGGTACTTGTGTGTGTGCGTGTGTGTGTTTGTGCTAAGGATCAGCACAGGGATTTCTTGGCTGGCAAAGGAAATTTGTCAACCGACGTTTTGTGTTGTTTTGGGCTCGAGTTCATTAAGCCCGGTTGCCCATCCCATTCCATTGCCATCCCTCCATTAAATGCCAATCTGTAGCGTCTCTCTGTGTGTGTGTGTGTGTCGCTTTCTTTTGATGATTGTGAAATTATTAAGGATTTATTATTATTATATTATATGTATTAAGAGCACAGCATGTGAGCCAAACATTTGACAATGCCCAGAATCAACAGCCCATCACAATGGCAAAAAGATCCTGCAGAAGCAAAAGAGACGAAGATTGAGACGGAGACGGAGAGGGCAAAGGGAGCAGGATCATTAGAGATTTGTCGCTCGATGCGATGAAATATTATTTTACATATCAATTATTTCATTGTTCTTCCACAAAAACAGAAAACATTTTAATTTCTTTTCTTTCTACTTCAAAAACTGTCCTTCCCATATTCAGTTGTCATCTTAGTCTTTATCTGCTGTATCTCAAATCTGTTGGAAAATTGCATTACACATAAATTCGGCATAATTCCAGCAATTTACAATAATTGTTTGTCGTGGTTGTTTTATTTACACAATTCTCGAAATATGATATTTTTTCTTTGAGTTTTCTTCTTTTTTTTCGTTTTGCTTTAATTACTTATATCTCTGCGGGAATATTGGTTTTCGAGCAATGTCAACTTGGCCAAACTATCGATTACAATTCATAAGTATTTTCGAAGCGCAATGATAGGAAAAATAAGACATGAATCTTGATGCGCAAATTATGGTAAATATGTTCGAATAAGTTTTAAGGAATTTTGTTCGATATATGTTTGTTATCTATAAAGGCTTTCTCCTTACCATAACATGACTTTAGTTCTATGATTACAAACCTAATAAACATACTTGAAAATAAAAATGGAATAATGGAAGAATAATATTGTGATTGAATATTTTCTTACAACAAATAAATGTATGTCAATGTCCCAATTTATTTATTGCTTTTTTATATGTGTACAAAATAAATAACATAATCTATATTTAATCTATCTAGCTAATTGCTTGATGGTATTGCTGCCGTTTTTGTCTTTTAACTTAAACAATATTTTGTTCATTTTGTTCTATTTATTTAAAATTTATTTACAAATGCGAAAAACTTAACAACCAGTAGTTCTTAACTTTCTTTCTTTGCATAACAATTTTAACCTTTACTATCAAATGATTGAGACAGTTTTGGAAAAACAAACATATATTATAAACATGCTTTTACAAAGGTAGATTAAATAAACAAAACGAATGCTACAAAGATCTCATGAAAGATGTTGTTATTTCTTCGCATGTTTTAACCACATTTCTCGATACACAAATTAAATATAATAATTATTATATCAATTGAAATTTCATGATTAAGACTCAAACCAAGAAAATCAACCTGAAGATAGGGCAGAACCGATACACAAACAAATAAAATATAATGATTATTATATCAATTGAAATTTCATGATAAACACTCAAACCCAGAAAATCAACTTGAAGATAGGGCAGAACTTTTTGAACTCAACCGATTATCAAATGCAATATCTACCTCAGCAAAATTGATATTTGTGCATCATATTTTCTTTACATTTTTCCAAACTTTTACTTGCTCGATTTTTTTAAATATTTTTTTAAATAGGCAATCAAAATATAAATTTAATATATAAATGACTAAGTCATGACTAAGCATCTAGATTAAAGCAGTTAATAGTGCTTTTAATTTCGCAGTTGCAGGTATGTAGAGTTAATGATGATGATGAGAACAATAAAGAACTTGAACAAAGTTCAGTCGACTTGTCACGGCTCGGAAAATAGAAAATAGAAAATTTGATGACTGTGGAGGTGTGTGTGCGTGTGGGTTTAAATGTGTCTTCTGTCTGAATTATTTGTTCTCTCATTAGGTATGCAAAACGTGAGGCTCGACTTTAATTTTCAATCAAAATCCAAATTATAAGAAAATCAACGAAAATAATATTACACACTTGCTTGAGCTGCATTTAAATGATGACAGAAGCCCAAATGGTAAGGGCAACTAATGGTGTGTGTGTGCGAGTGTGTGTGTGTGTGTGTGTGAACCTTCTCATCAACTATTTCACATTTAAGTGTATTTATTTGTTTGAGGCGGCTTCTTTTTTATATATTTATTTTACTCATGCCATAGCCAGGTCATAAATACGCGGCGGCAAATCTTTTAAGGTGCCTTTTATGAACTCAAAAAAACCGAGATCGAAACTGAGAAAGCCATAAAAGGATTTGCATTCGGAATCGAATTTCGGTTATGCCTTATTCTCAAAAATTGTACAACAATAAAAATGCAGAGGAAAATCCGTGCATAAAGTTTCATATGAGCTTTGTTGAATCTCTCCCCCTTATCACCCACTCCCGTTTTATAGAGATTTTCACTCAGCCTTACGCATTACGTAAATGAATTTCGCGTTATATAACACACACACACACACATACACAAACATGTACACTTATGAATTAGCTAACGGCACACTGCCTGCGTGTTCAGGCTTAAGACTTTTGTTACACACCCCCCATACTCCCCATACTCCCCCCACACCATCATGAAAATGAAACCCCTTAAGACACCCGCCACCTCAATGTTGACAAAAGTTTATTGTTACTCGTAATTTGGCAGTGGGTGCTGCAACTTGAGAGGGTGACTTTTTTAATGTGTGTATTTGTGTGTCTGTGTGTGTGTGTGCTTGGAGGGTGTCATGCACGTTACGAAAAGAAAGAAGCATAGAAAAAAAACATATGCATATAATTATTTAATTGAATTAAACAATTTCGTAAATGCTAAATGATGCGACAATATGAAGGCGACGCTTTGCAACTTCAACGCCAACAACAACAAAAACGTTTTGACACGGCAACAAAATTTGCATAAATACATAATTATATCCCTCGGCATGAAAAGTGCGGGTGCTTTTTGTATGTGTGTGTGTGGGGAGTTTGAGTATTGCGTTGTGCGAGGTTGCCATTTTGTTCTGTGCGTGGGTGTTATTTTCATTACATGTATGTATGATAGAAAGTATGAAAGTATGAAAATTTAAATGGAAACTTTTACATTTATTGAAGTATTGTTGGAGTTCTTAAGAATTAATCATAACGCTAAGAAAATACAACATTTATATGTTTTTTTTTATGATTTTCTTAGTTTACCTAAGTATTGAAGAAAGCACTTAATTTTTCTACAACTCTTGAACTTATTTGTAGTTAAGAAAAAACTCAAGTGTTTCTCTTCTTTAAGTTATTTTAAGGAACTTTCGCATTTTAATTGATTTTTCAGCATTAAATTTCAAGAGATATTTATATCTTTATTTAACAAACGTTATTGATAAATGTAACTTACTTTTTTTCTATTTATTTTGTTTAAGCAATTAAATTTCGCATTATTTTTCGAATATTATTTATACTATTTAAAGGAAGTATCAACAATAAATCGACTAACTAGTAAGTTTTAACATGTGTACTACAATTTAACATAAGCTACTCTATCGTGTACCAATATAATCCCTTTATAATCCTTAATGAAAAATCTAAAACCTTAAGTTCGAATATCGTTCAAATTGTCACCGCAAGGCAAACCAAAGCCAAACAAAACGAAAACATGCCGAAAGCAAAACAACTCCAAACCGGAAAAAAAGGATCCGCAAAACCCAAACCAAACAAAAACAAACAAGTCTCAGGAACAGGAACAGAATACTTCGATCGCGAAACAGCCATATAGAAAAATTCGCATTCGAAATCATAAAAGGATATTCGCCATGACAGAAACACATAACAATGCTTTATTTGAGTGTGTGTGTGTGTGTATGTTTGTTTGTTTTTAATGTTTACATATGTGTCGCCTCACCTAAACAAATAATTTGCTGGATCTTTCTGATGATAGTATTCCATCTTGTTTCCCTTTTTATTTGGTTTTGATGACCAGTTTTTCTAGTTTTTCCAGTTTATAATACAATAGAAGGCACTTTAAAGTGCAACAAAGTGAAATCAATAAAGACCTTGTTCGACATTTAAAACATTAATGTTTTCCTTTACGCCAGATAGCGCCGCATTAGATGGGGGCGTGCCACTGACCTGATTAACATAAAACAAAAACAAAAGCAGCCCGCTTTTTCTCTTGCGTTCTTTTTGTTATAGTTAAAGTTTCAGCTGCTAATTTTTTGGCTTTAACACACACACATACATGTGACCCAAACACACACACACACACACACATGTGGTATATAGTATATATATAAAAGAACGTTTCGAATTCGCCTACAAAACGCAGTGCAAAATTTGAGTAGAGAGTGGAAAATTGTCGCCCACATACAACAACGTTCTAGTACACAGAAAGAAAAAAAGTGAAACTGCGAGACGATGGTGACAAAAAAGAGCCAGACAGGACAAGGGGGCTACGGAGTACAGGGGGCGTGGCAGAGGAAAGTTGTTAGTTGTGCTTCTATATTTGGAAATCCGAGAGAGAGCGAGAGCGAAAGAGAGGGAGCAATTGGCAAGGACGATGCCGCTTAAAACGAGGCACAGTCCGACATATACATACATATACATATATATATATATATATCTGCGATATATTCTTACTTATGCTGGTTGCGAGAATCGTTGGAGAATGCAGCGACAATTTGGGCCATTGATGGGCCTCTTTGCGACAAAGGCGGACAAAGTTCGTTCTCTTCGCTGGCAACACTTTCGCTAGGGGGGGAAGTAGATGGATGGAGGGGTTGACAGCAGCACCTCCTACATATCACCCCCACCAACACTCGCATCCGTCTGCCTAATAATGAAGTCGGCTAACACACACACACACACAGTTCGGGATGTTGATGTTGTTTGCGGGGTGCCGCCAAAAAAAAAAGCTAAAAAAAAGAACCTTTCGAAGCTGCAGAAGATGAAAGCAACCAACAGACATGTCTATATTTGTTTTTTGTTTGTTTTTTTCTTTTTTCGGGAAACCTTATCGATTTTGTCGGGAACCCCTGGTAGTATATAGTATATATATATGTATATACTATATATGTATGTGGAAGAGAGAAGCTTGTAACCCGGACCGGATACGGCATTGGCCTCTAACTGCCACTGAGTGGCGTGTTTCTCGGAAATGGGGCAAACATTTAAATGCAACAATTGTCATTTAAGTTATTTAAGTTTGCCTCTCTACTCAACTCGACTATTTAAAGCTGGCCTCAAGTGTTGCAAATTAAACAAAAAATATGCCAAATATGTTTGGATAATTTAAGCATGAGAATTTTATAATGTAGAAAATATTTGTTTATTAAACGTTAAAATAATAATTTATGAGGAAATGTTTTTTAAAATTAACTTATACAAGATTGCAAAGAAATGAAGATTTTTAATTAATGAAATGTTTGAACACAGGTTAAAAAATATCCATAAAATATTTATGTTATGTTATGTTATTTATTTAAATCATAAAAATAATAAAGAAATCACAAATTATTATCAAAAATAAAGAAGGCTTTCTTGGCATATCAAATATTAAAAACAATCGCAATATTTAATTGCTTATCAAAGTGAAATCTGTGGAAAGATCTTGCTATGTCAGCTCTACAATATAGTAGTCTGATCTGGCCAATTTTGACAAATGATCTAAATGAACTGCAACATTCAAAAGACCTTAACCAGAGCTTCAGCTCGATAGCTTATAATCTGCATATATACAATATTAAGCTGAATCTCCTTGAATTAATCGTTTTGACAACAGATACGATAGTTATATAGATGTTTTAAGTAGCTATTGTGAGGAAAAGTTTGTCAGCTCTGTAAATCATTTAAGCTAATAATATTAAATGTGTTTTGCTCTTCATTCATTCAATCATTAATTCATTAAATCACTCATTCAGTCGTTCATTCATTCATTCATTCAATGATTCAATTCATTCATTTATTTATTCATTCAAGTATTTATTATTCATTCATTCATTCATTCATTGATATAATCGTTCACTCAGTGAGTTACTCATTTATTTATTCGATCATTCATTTTAATCATTCATTCGTTAATTTATTCGTTCATTCATTCATTCAATCGATTATTCATTATTCATTAAATTATTCATAATTCATTCATTCGTTCATTCATTCATAAGATCGTTCGTTCAATCATTCATTCAGTGAGCAATTCATTTATTCATTCAATCATTCATTTATTTATTCATTCGATTATTCATTCATTCATTCGTTCATTGATATAATCGTTCATTCAATCATTCATTACGTGAGTTATTAATTTATTTATTCGATCATTCAATCATTCATTCGTTCATTCAATTAATCTTCAATTCATTGGTTCATTCAATCAATCATTCATTCATTTATTTTTTTATTCATTCAAATAATCAATAGTTAGTTCATAACTAACACAAATAAGAATCACCAAATGATTTAAAATGATTTCATACTCATTAACATAAATCAAATATCCAAACGAATGAATACATCTGGTATTTGCTTCAAGTAGTTAATAGAATATATATTTTTCTAAAGAAACACACATGTTTGGCACGAGCCAAGAGAAATTCCGAAACTCTATCGAACCAAGATCTTAATAATTTATGATGTCTTAGTTTATGAATTTTGTTCTCATTTTCATTACAATTACGAAAAGCGATGCCACATAAATTTCGAAAACACTCACAAACTTGTGCTCGTTGCAGGCCATTTGGGAGAAGAATGAAACGCCCCGTTGGAGTATGAAAAGGGGCGTGTTAACGAGGACTATATAGCAACCAGAACTTGAATTATGCATAAGCAAGAGCCAAAAATCAATAGAAGAACAAACTTTAAAGGGGTTCAAATTTAAAGCTGGAGCTGTGTGTGAGGGTGGGTGGAGGAAAGGGGCAAAAGACATAGTTTTTATTTGGTTTGTCGCACAACAGCAACAACAAACATCCAAGGACAACAAGACCTCTGTCTGTGTGTGTGTGTGTGTGTCTGGTTGGCTGTAGATACGAAAAGTATCTATGTAAAACTGTTGCTTATTTACCTATGCGACAGGCAGCAAATTTAAGCCAACATCCTTCTAACCTCCATCCTTCTCTCTCTCTCTCATAAGGATAGCGTTCTTTCTACTCACTTCTCTTTGTTGTTGTTTTTTGTATTTTTTGCACAAATGTTTTTGCTTCGTTAAAGTGTGTAAATGTTTTTTGTGAATCGAAAAAAGGCAGCAAATTGTCTTGCTTGTAGCTTTGCTTTTTAGTTATTTGTGTATCTGAGTATCTATGTATATCTGTGTAGCAGTGTAGCAGTGTATCTTTGTATCTGTGTGCGGCTGTTGACATTGGGTTTCGAGTCTCA
Organism: Scaptomyza tumidula; assembly: GCA_035044465.1. Taxonomy (NCBI): domain Eukaryota; kingdom Metazoa; phylum Arthropoda; class Insecta; order Diptera; family Drosophilidae; genus Scaptomyza; species Scaptomyza tumidula. The sequence continues at coordinate 46,819 of JAWNNW010000595.1, read as the reverse complement.
CAACGAAATCGATTAAACGCAATCGAGTAAATGACCCAAAACTGACAACACTTCTTGCATCTCTCTCTCTCGATAGCACAAGGTCAATTCTTAAAACCTCTTCTTTATTTATTTTTCGAGCATTAAATTTAAATGCGAATCCCACATCAAGCGACTTTTCTTTCACCATTAATCACCTTGTCTGTAGACAAATCAAAAACACATTCGTTACCAAAAACTCAAATTGAATTTTAGTACACTAAATAACTATTCGAAACGTTCGTAGTACAACGTTTTTTAAGTACTTCATTTTTATGATATTCCCACTTCAACTCGACTTGCTTTTCGGTTATTGTCATTTTTATTTATTTCACGGTTTGAGGTTCTTAACTTTTAAAACCAAAAAACCCTTTTCTCGCTCCAAATGAGCGACGTGCATTTCGATTTTTATTGTAACTGCGAGTCGTTTAAAAATGTTTGTGCCGTGTACTCTATTCTATTCTCTTCTCTTTTCTTCTCTTTTATTTATTTATTTAGGTATTTTAACATGTTATGTCATTTAAATAAGCGCATTTATTTTGAATTGGGCATTAAATTAAAGTATTTCAAGTGCTTGACGACTTTGAAATAGTGTTAAAGTGCGTGATTTAATACTAATGTGTTCAAAATGGGGTAATTGCCATGTGAGAATAAGTTAAGAACTCGAATCGTAGATGGTTGAGAAAGCAATGCGAAGAAGAAGAGTATAGGTAGAATACGTGTATATATATATAATACACATATTTCTATTTTGATTAGCTTGCATGGATACAATGCACATTGAGAAATTAGGGCTTGAACAGAAAGTGAAATATTAAAAATTAAATACCTTAAGTATCAATAAATCCACAAACATCGAAAAAGTAATTCAAATAAGCATATTCATGATCAATCCAGCAAGAATGTGTTTCATACTTATACTGAATGCTTGTTAGAATTAACTATTATATATTCCTGATGAATACAGCCAGAATATGTCTCATTTTAATACTGGATAATATGGTTGTTAGAATTAACTATAATCGGATTGAATATAACATTGTATTCTAAGTATTAATTTTTTATTTTTTAATATGTATGAATAGTTGAGCTAAATATGTTCCAACGTTAAAAATATTTTTAGCTTAAATATCTTTCATATTTATTTTGCTGTTTAACTATATTTTTGAATAAACAATATATTTGATACAACATTTTTCAATGGTAAATTAAAAACGTTTCATATCTTCAAATCGCATGTTAGAAACCGCATAATAAACTTTTTTCTTTTTTGATTTTCTGTACTAAACTATACTTAAAGTATTACCATTAAGAAGCAAAATATAAAGAAGATCAAGAACATATTATTAACATATATTATTAATATTATATAAGTGACAAATGAAATGCTCGATGGTTAAAGATTTATATCAATAACATTGACAAGAATTCAATCCTAAAAAAACTTCAAAGGATACATTACAAGAAACGAATTTAATCATAATATTTAAGTATTTTCTTTTAAACAAATATTTGTTGATGGACTTTGTTATAGATTAACTGAACTGTAAGAAGTTTCCTTATTTTCAAGATATGTTTTTTTATTATGTAATACTAAGTTTTTTAAACGTTTTCTTTGATTAACATTTAATTCATTTTGAAACCAATTCACGTTTTTTCCCCGATGATAATTAAAAAGGTTGTTCTCCATTGTGGATTGGTTTAGTTTTTTTAGTTTTTCCTCAATTCCTCACTTTTTTTCATGTTATTTTTTGGGGTTTTTGGGATTCCAACTTTTCTTTGTCGCATTTATGTTTATTCCTTTGAAACTTCCATGTGTGTGTGTGTGTGTGTGTAATAATTTATTCTGACTTTAATTATGCTTTGTTTTTTGGTCGGCAAACGCTTTGACTTTGATTTCGTTTCCCCACAACCGAAAAATGAGCTAAGAATTTGGTTTTTGTGGAGGTTGTTGACGGGTTTTTCTTTTATGAATGTTGAGACAAATCGGCGTCATGAAAATTTTGGAAAAACCAACCAAAACGAAAAACTAGTTACAATTTGCATAGAAATGTTACTTGTTGTCTCTTTCTTTCGCTCCATCTCTCTCTCGCTCTTCTTCTTGCTGTCGGCCATTCTTGCCCACGATTTGAATTTTCCATGTTGATTTTAATGTTCGGATTCGGGTTCTGTTCATGATGATGATGATAAACGAGACAATTGTGTCTGGGAAACATTTTCTTTCGACTCAGACGCGGTGTCTTCCCTCTCTCTCTCTCTCTCTCTCTCTGTCTCTGATTCTTAAACGTTATGTCACTGAGCTAACTTTTTTTAGTTCTATCTCCTTCTGCATTAACTCTTTCATTTTTCTCTCTTTCCCCTTCCCGCCATCCTTAAACGTTATGGCTCAACTTTCCTTCTTCTTCCCCTCGTCCCCTCGTCCTCAAGGACGACTTTTCGTTTCGTTCGTTTCGCTTCGTTTTTGACATTTAACAATGAAATGCACTCGACATGATGATGATTTTTTGACACAAAACAAGCTCACAAATATTTTTTTACCGAACGTGTGAGAGTGAGAGAGAGCGAAGAGGGAGGAATGGAGGTAGGGCGGGTTGAGATTGAGATGGGAGAGGGTTAGTTATTAGTTGATCCCTATAAAGGCTTTTTGATATATCTTTTTGGGGTGATGTTTGCATTTGCTATTTGCTCTTGTTGTTGTTGTTGTTGTTACTTTGTGTTTGTTATCATTTAATTTTCAGTGTATGAAACCATTTTGAATTTTGTGACTGTCCATAAGTGTGTTGTTGTTGTTGTTATGTTAGGATTTTTGTTTTAGTAATTCATAAACTGAAGCAACGGACAGATGTTCCGCACGAATACTCTCAGATTATATATAAATATATATATATAAAGATGGTTGGGAAGGGTTACATACATACATACATACATACATACATGTTTATTTACAAATGTAATGCAATTGGTGGCAATGAATATATGAGTGTGCGTATGTGTGTGTGTGTTGCATGCATAATTCATGCCACATCGAAAATGCATCCAAATGGCATTAACACAGCATTATTATTTTGGACTTAAATCCTTATAAAGATGTGATCAAATTTAAAGGTAGAGCATTGTTGTAATCGTTGAGCACGGAACCTAAAATCCATTCAAGTATGAAAATTAATATTTACTTAACCTTAAAAGCAAGTTTTGAAGGCATTTGTTGGGTGGTTTGTTTCAAAAAAGGTTTTTTACAAAGATAAAGTACAAAACCTTATCAAAATTCACAGATCTTCACAAGTCTTAGGTTGAGAATAAGAAATGTGTTGATTCCATAACAAAGTTGCTTTAATATAATTAGTTTTAATCGAACTTCTTAGATTTCTGCATATTTCTTAATTCTAATGTCTGATTCTTTGCTTTTGTATAAAGAAAAATATTTTTAAAACAAAATTTCAAATCTTCTTTTCAAGTACAAAATTTGACAATAAGAACAAAGGAAACTAAACAAAAGTGTATAATAATCCGTAAAAATTTTATGAAAAAACTTGAAATAATAACTTTAAATAATCCAACTTTAACAATGTTAATTGCAATATCTATATATATTTAGCTCGATATACTTTTCATGTCGCTGTTAAGTTATGAGAACTTAACCCTTTGCTCTTTTTTTGCTTTGAAATCCATGCAATGAACATTTTGGGTTTTGCCGACGGCATTTTGCTTTGAGCACGATGGCCGACAAAGGATCAACGGTAAGAAAGAAGAAGAAGCAGTAGGAGAATGAAAAATCACTCACACTTAGCAACACACACGCACACACACACACACACACACGGGGAGACAACGCTCATAAAAAAAATATGATTGAGCGTAGCGAACGAGAAGAATAACAATAAGACATACAAAAAGATAAAAATGAGAGCAGCGCTGCTGATGCCGCTGCCGCTGCCGTTATGCTCCGCCTAAAGTTGTCATAATTTGTTTTTGCTTCAGCATTGCGTTTTATTTATTTGTCGACTCAGCACAACAGTGAAGAAGAAGCAGAAGTAGACGACGTAGACAACAACAAGAACAGCAACGACGACGACGACGATGATGAAAAAAAAAACAAACGGCATTTGCTGAGCGCTGCGCCGAAGATGACGTTGTCTGTTAGACAGTTTTTCGTTTGCTGTCGCGGTGGTGTGCTGCTTCTTGGGTGTATCGATTTGTATGCCGTCGGCTCTTTTCGAGTGTGCTCGGCCGCTAGCCGGCAAGAGAGCAAGCAGCCCCAATACACTTATGCACACACACACACACGCACATACTGAAGAGATCATTTTGATTTATGGCACACACACACACACACCAACACACACGTCTGAGACCTTTCATAAATGCGAGTAGCGCATATGTTAGAGCAGTACAGCTAGTGTGTGTATTAAGCTTAACAGTGAGTGCCACTGTTAAGCATGGCAGATAGCAGTCCAATAACAGTCTTATACGCGCAGTTTTCCCCGCTATTTCGAAAATGTTGTACGCACTCTCTCTATCACTGCCTCTCTCTCTCTCTTTCGGTGGCTCTCTCTCATTGTGAATGTGTGTAAGTTGGTCGTTGTTGTTGTAAGCTTTTTTAGTTTTTTGCAATTGAGAATCTGCCCCCAACGAGAAGCGACACTTCGATTCGCTGCTGCTGCCTACCGCGCTGCCACCGCGCTGCCATCCGCGTTGCCTTTTATTTTTGGTCGTTTCTCGTCTCGACTCTCGTCTCGTCTCGTTGCCATTTCTTACTGCTGCCACGCTGCCATGCTGCCACGCCGCTGTGGCACGCTCGTTTAAATCCATAAAGGACATTCGCTGCTTCGGCTTCTCCAGTCACGGCCAACGGCAGCGCTCAGCGTGCAGCGTTCTTCAGTTTAGCCAGCCAGCCAGCGAGCGAGCGAGGCAAGCGCAGGCAGGCAACAATCAGAGACGCCACATTTCTTTGCCAGTTGCCAATTGCCAATTGCCAATTGCCCGTTGCCCGTTGTTGCCCCGTGGCCAGTTTTTACAGCTAATTTGCCATTCATAAACAAACCACGCAAAAAAAATATAATTATATTGTTGCCAACACAAAAAAAAAGAAGGAGAAAAAAAAAAATAACAAATCATCGTCGGAAATGTGACAACAACAACAACAACAGCATCGACATCGACATCGGCAGCAGCAGCGGGCCAGTTTAACGGTTTTTATTACCGCCGTCGACGACGCAGCTCACGCACATTACGTATTTTTACACACACACACACTCGTACACATACATACATATTTTACTGTTTGTTTCGTTTCGTCTCCCGCTACAACGAACGTCATTATCATCATCATCATCGTCATCTCCAGTGCGTGTGTGTGTGTGCGTCTCTCTCTCTCTCTCTCTCTCGGTGCGTGCGTGCGTGTGTGTGTGGGTGTGAGCATGTGGGTGAAGTGCGTCGGTGGGGGAGGGGAGGGGTGGAAAGGATGGAAGGTTGTCGAAGTTTTTGTGGTCGCGTGTGTTTAATTAATCATAAAACAAAAACAAAAAACCCAAAAACCAACCCAAAATGGCCAACAACAAATCGGGCAACAATAACAAAAATAGCAACAGCAACAATTATTAAAATGTGCAGTTAAATTTGCAAGTGCAGTGAAACAAAGACAAAACTAAAATCTGATTTGTTATCCTGCTGCAGGATATAAATGTAAAACCCAAAAGTTAACTGTAAATTGCCGTCGGCAACAAATATTCCGTTACGCAAAACACAAAACACGAAACCGAAATCAAGTGAAAAAATGCAAAGCAAAAGCGGATAAAAATAAAGCCAAGAGAAATTATGACTCAGTTTTGGAGTTGATAATCAAGTGAGTAAAAACATTTAACTAATACTTAAGGGCAAGACTTTAAGCATAAAATAAGAAATTTCTCAAAACTCGATTAACATATTATGAAAATAGATAATACTTAATGATTCCTTTACTAACATTAAAACATTTAAAAACATTTAACTATTACTTTAAGGCAATATCACTTGACTTAAGATTAAAAGCATAAAATAAGTCAAGAATAATATGAAATTTCTCAAAACTCGATTAACATAGAATGAGAATAGATAATACTTTACTTAATGTTTCCTTTACTAACATTTAAACATTTAACTATTACTTAAGGGCAAGATTTAAAGCATAAAATAAGTCAAGAATAATATGAAATTTCTCAAAACTCGATAAACACAGAATGAGAATAGATAATACTTAACTTAACTTAACTTAAGCATAAAATAAGTCAAGAATAGTATGAAATTTCTCAAAACTCGATAAACATGGAATGAAAATAGATAATATTTAACTTAATGTTTCCTTTACTAACATTTAAACAAATTTTTCTAACTCTTTCAAGTTGGAAATTGCTTAAAGTCTTTAAAATAGCAAAACCTCATCTTAATTTCATTGTATATGTATCGTTATCTTAATGAATCAAATTAATATGAAAATTTAACTTAAAACATTAATTCAATAATTATATCTATAAAAGTAAAATTTTATTAACCTAAATATATTGGTTAAACTTTCTAAAACCGCATAATCTTATCTTTTTTTCTAAATTATTTTTATTATATTTATATGTGTCGATATCTAAAGTTAATCAAATTACTATTAAAATTTAACTAAATAAATAATTCAAAAATTATATCTATAAAAATGTAAAGTTTTCTTTGCTCTGTTCAAATTTATTAACCTTAGTATATTAGTATTGATTAATCTTTTTAAAACAGCATAATCTAATCTTTATTTTCTTTTTATATGTATAAATATGTATTGAAAATTCTTGAAATTACTTTAGGCATTAATTCAATAATTCTATAAATAAGATATACAAATTCATTAACCTAAAATGCCAACAAACTTTAATTTAATTCTCAATCATATTGTTGGGTCTTTGAAGTTTTTAGTTTTAGATTTCTAACTATTTAAAGTTCATATTGTGAACCACTTGAATACTTTTTTGTGAATTTAGATGCACTATTTATTGCTTTACGAAAAGTTTCCAGTTCAGTTCGTAAGTCAAACAGCTTTAATGAAAGCAGAAGCAATTTCATCGAGAAATTTCTTAAAAAAACATTTTTAGCGGTTTGTTTTTTGTAGGAACGCATTCAACTTTAAGATTGTCTCATTGAGTATAAAAATATAATTGTTTTTTATTAATATAACCAACAATATTACGTTCAATAAAAATATTAAACTCAACTTATTTTTGTGTGTTGCAATTCAACTGTTAACAATTTTACTCAAACAGTTTTTCCCTTTTTCTTTGTTCTTGATTTAGAATCAATCTTTCTTTTCTAAGAGATACTTGAAAAATACTTGAGAGATATGTTTAATATAATAATAATAATAATAAGAATCAACTTCAAGAAAAGCTTTAAATTTGTTTAAGTTTTGGTACAATAAATATCTCGGTGTTTAATTATTTCAATATTTATTTTGATACTACAGTAAGAACTCTTAAATTGGGTGTTCGTTATGATAGATTTCACTTTGTATATTATATAAGATTATATTTCATAGAACAATATTCAATAAACAATAATCGTATAATAGTTTATTAACTTACTTTCTATTCTAAAAACTTTTCTTATATATAAGGCAATTATTTATTTAGTAAAAATTCCTTATGTTAAAGCAATCTAAAGACCAATTTTCAACATTCAATTTTTCCCTGCGTCAAAACTCATTTCTTAACTTTGAGTTTACAAAAAAAAAATAGTTAAAGCAACATTTTGTGTATCAATCTTTTGAATTCTGTCTGAACGAATTCGAGTTGTAAACTTTAAGAACAATACAACAGAAAATCATAAAAATTATCAACTGAAGCAATTTGTTGTCCATCAACTTTCCAGTCTTTGGGGGCATTCAGTTTTGTGTTTGTGTTTGTGTTGGCGAAGTGTCGATTATTTAACTTTGACACTTAATGTTCGAGGCGGACATGCAACCGAAATAAGAACAGCAGCAACAACAACAACAACAACAAGCAAGAGCAGCAACATAAAGTTGCATGTCGAGCTTATGTCAAAGTTAACATAAATACAACTACTTTGCGCCTCAAAACACCAGCAACAACAATAACAACAAGAAGTGCAACAAGCTTGCAACAAGAAGTGCAACAAGCGAGATAGAAGATTCAAAGGTGACACGAAACTCTGACGAGATTATTGACGTCTCTGGTAAGGGGAACAAAATATATATATATCTATTTCTATATGTATTACGCACATATACATAAACATATGTCTATACATATATATATATATAGATAAAGATATACACTTTAAGAAATACACTTCAAAGAGTTTCAATTGGCATTGTTTCTGAACATTTGAATATCGATTCGTTCTTTAGAAAAGTTTTTTTGTATCTTTGTTTAAGTATATTCAAATGTTACTTGCATTCGGTTAAGATTTACTTAGCTTAAGCACTTTGGAAGAATTTCGTTTATCTTTCATGTATTTCATTAGATTTATAATTAATTTGAATCAAAACAATTTTATCAATAGGTTAAAATTAATTTTGATGAAAGTTGAAGAATTCTTAGCCCAGTTAAGTATTTTAATTATTTATTCAGCATGATAAAGTTTAACTTTTAAACGATATTTAATATTGATTTAATAATTTAAATACCTGAACAAATAACGGATTATTTTATACCAATTATTAAGCGATTATTTTAAGCAAAAAGAAGAACACGATTAAATCTTTCTTATAGTATAAAATTATTAAAATTATAGTAAGAAGTTCTTACTACTCAATACCATTTTTTCTTAGTGTAAATTAAGCTGGAAGCCTGTTAGCCACACACACACACAGGCATGTCTCAAGAGGGATTTGGTGAGAGCGAGAGAGAGAGAAGGTGAGGTGGAATGAGGAAAATTAGCACAGCACACGATGCGGATGCGTGTTGCTGGGAAGGGAGAAGGGGGTCGGGGGTGGGTAGGAGGTTAAACGAAAAGATGACAGGTGTCAGTTGTGTCAAATGTCAACGAGGAGTAGTGGTGGGGGTTGGGCTTGGGGTAGGGGTGTTGGGGCAGTCGCTTAAGATTTAAATGATGAGCAATCAAGCATGTCAAGCAGAACAAACTGAAACTGAAACTGAAACTGCAAAGCAACAGATAGTAAGATACAAAATGTAAGATACAATCACACACACACACACACATGCATACTTGTGTTTGTGTGAGTTGGTTTGTCTTAATGCATTTATTGCCTTAATTAATTTATGAGTCGCGCGATTTCATTTTAACGAACAAGCAAATCTATCTATATACTAAATCTTAATCTATATAAGTGTGAATATGTCCCTGTGTGTGTGTGAGCGTGAGTGTGTGTGTTCTTTTCATCAACATCATAATTAGGAATAACCTCGTCAACATCATCATCATCATCATCATCATCATCATCAACTTCATCTTTGCTGTCGACAATAAATTCATTTAATTTTTTTACTTTTCCCCCTTTTTTTTATACCCCCTGAACCCATTGAAAATGGTTAAAAGGGTATAATTGTTTTGTGCAACAGTATGTAACAGGCAGAAGGAAGCATCTCCGACCCCATAAAGTATATATATATATTCTTGATCAGCATCAACAGTCGAGTCGATATAGCCATGTCCGTCCGTCTGTCCGTCTGTCCATCCGTCGGTCTGTATGAACGCGTCGATCTCTAGATTTGGAACATAAGCTCGTCTAATCCCTAGGCAGCAGAAGTTTGTTTTTCGATTTTCGATAACTCTTACTCTATACTACTCTTCTGATATACACATGGGATCGACAACAACAAAATCTTGAATGTGGAAAACTTTAAAGGTTTGACACATAACATAAAATAATGACAATCTGTGAAATTTTTAATAAACTCGGTTGAGAAACGCCGGAGATATAGATCATTGAAGTTAAGTCAAGTATGCAGTTCCATCGTACACACCCACACACACACGTACTTGCAAGTACAGAGTGTACAGGGTATCGTCTAGTCGGGATTTCTCGACTACAGCCTTCTTACTTGTTGTTATTTTAATTTTGCTCTTTATTTATTCAAATACCAAAACGTTTTTCATTGTTCAACGCGCGTCTATTTCTCATTTTTGCTTGCCACCCGCCACTGGTCACCCCATTACCCTAAACCCCTTTACCCTCCCCATTACCCAACCCCTTACCCTACAGCAAATTTATTTGCTTGCCTTTTCTATGACTTTTTTCTGTATTATTTATTTATTTTCATTTTTTTTTATGTATTTTTATTTATTTTTGCGTATTCAACATAAAGTCCAACTGAAGGCAAACTGGGTAAGGGGCTGGGTAAGGGGTTTGGGAGGTACCAAAAAAATATTTTGTTTTGTTTTTGTGTTATGACAAAAATGTGCGAGGGAAAATCATTTCAATATGAAAGCATTCAAAAATATCTACATTACTTTTTGCCAGTCGATTTTCATTTTCTTCAACCTCGCAAATTTTGTTCATCAGTTTCATACCACTCCCCCCCCCCCCCCCCCACCGTCTGTTACCCTCCCGCGACTAGACACGCTGTCCAAATATTTGCCGAAAGCCACAAAATTTTATTATTTTGCTGCGATATATACATTTTATATATATATATTTTGAATGTTTCGTGTAATGTGGCAAAACGTTGAAATATATTTTTTTGATATATATTTTAGTATTCGCCAACTAAATTTCGCGCACGCCACATGCGAAAGACTATCACTTAATAAAACATATGAATGTAAATACATATATATATATGTGTATATAGTTTTTGTTGTTGTTGGTATAGTTGCAATTCATGCGATACATTTTAATACTCAGTCGATGATTTTTGCTTTTCACTTTTGCGGCTGACGGCTTTTAATAAACGCTAAATAATTCAATAAAGCGGCCGAAAAAAATCGCTCAAAATTTCTATCACATATTTGAAATAGTTGGATTGAGTTAAAAATTGTGCAAAAATGCATATTGAACATTTTTGGTTGCGTCTGCAAATGTTTATAACTAAATAATAAATATGTTCAAAGGGAAGGAAAATAAAAATAAAATTTTTATTCGTTTACATAGAATCAAGAAAACTTTCCTAAAGTTTCGTTTCCTAGCTTTTAAAAATGTATTATTATAATTATACATAATAATAACAATGCTAAATTTCCTAAGGTTATGTTTTCTATCATCCAAAAATTTAGTATTACAATAAAAAAAAATAATTGAAAGTTTATTATTTTAAAAATTTTTTTTTATACTATGTAACAATAATAGAAATATTTATATTATTTTTTTTAAATTTTAAATTTTGTAATTTTAAAAAAAATTTTAAACAAATTAAAGTTTTTAAAAACAATTTTTTGTTGCTATAAATTGATTATTCATTTTGTTAAATTTTTTTTTACAATGACCTATTATAAAATATTATTATTATTATTTTTTTTTTATTAATATTTATTATTATTTTTTATTAATTTTTCTTGTTTCTATAATGTTTGACATTTATTATGTAAAATTGATATTATTTAATATTTTTCTTATATGAAATAAATATTATTTAATTTTTAACTTTTAATTAAAATGTCTTTAAAGCGTAATTAATTTGTGCATTGATTATTCAAAAAACAACAATGAATTTTTGAGGAGAATTAAAATATAAAATTTGCAAAATCTTAGAAAAATTAATTTTTCCAATATTTTTGGCCGATTAGAATTTGGGGGCAAGGGTTGCAAGCAAAAATGCTTCGTTGTTGCAACGAGGGGCAGTCAATAAGAGGAAGCAGAAGGGAATAACAATGTTTACCATGTTTGTGTGTGTGTGTGTGTGTGTTTGGGGTACTTTGCATAGATTGTCCACTTTAGATTAAGCCATGAATAATTTATGTGCGTCTCTTATGATTTTAATTGTTTGCAATGGCAGCTTAACAACTCTTCCTTCAACCGCCCCCCCCCTCTCGCTCCCCCTTTACTCTTCTCTCACCCTCCACTGCTGCTTTCCGCCCTGCCTGGCCTTTAATATTCCTTTCGACAACAACAACAACAGCAGAAAAAAAAATACAAAAAGCAAAAAGAGAAATATAACAAAAAAAAAAAACCCATAAAAACGAAAGCCGAGGCAAAAACAAAGTAGCGCCCCAAAACCAAATGCAAAACAATACAAATTCATCTACAAGGCACACAGCAACATAGTAATAGTATGTGTGTGTATGTGTGTGACTGTCCAGTTCTCTTCCCGATCCCCCCCCCCACACACACCACTCTCCCTGCTTCACTCATGACACGCTTCGGCCACTTGGCATTGGTCTGCTTTGGCTTCTTCTTCGTCTTTCGCTTGCCTTGCTTGTCCTGCCTTTGGCCAGTCCCCCCCCCACCATTCCTTTCCTCTGCACAACCATTACATTATACCTACGCCTTCGTCTGTAGACACGCACACATTTGCATTTCACACACACACACATACACGAACATAACGACATTCATTTACTCGAACGGTGTGTGTGGCGCTTATTCCGTTGCTTCTTCTTCGTCTTCACTTCTCTCTCTCTACCGCTTCTTCTTACATGTCTGCTGTTCAACTGGTTGACCATTTCATACCCCACCCCCCCCCCCCTCTCTATGTGCACACACAAGTCCCTTTCCGGCTGCGTCTGGACTCAAACTCGTCGTCGTCTTCGTTTCGTATCGTTCCATTTGGTTTCTTTTCACAAAAATTATATGAAAATTATACCAATTCAACTCATAAAATTTTTTCAGCTTAATAAATTTTGCAGACATTTTGTATTGGCCTGCCCTGTCTGCCCGTTTGTTGTTGTTGTTGTTCCGTCTCCTCTGCGACCAGTTCGCAGCTCCATCCTTATAGACCGCCCCTTTTTGGACTTTTAAATACAACATCAAGCCAGCCAGATAGCTAGCCAGCTAGCCAGCCAGTCAGCTATTTTAACCACGACCACTTTTCAGCTTCAGTTTCCCTGATTCCAATTCATTCCCTTCCCTTCCCATTGCATTCATTTATTTTTACATACATATGTATGTTAAACGAAGCTCATAAAATTTGGCGCAAACAATTTTTATTCGTGCATTTTTTTCTCTCTCTCTTTCTTTGTTTTACATTTTTCCCATATATACTCTTATCGTTTGGAAATCTTTATGATCTGCAGAGCCCATAAATTAAACGCATAAAATGACTTTACAGGGTATCTCACAGTCAATTCTTTGGCTTTGATTATAATTTTCATAATTTTGTTGAATTTTCTTGAATTTTTTCTCGGCGATTATTCAAATTGTATTCAATGTGCCTTCGAATGCTTTGATCGACTTGTGGCATAACAAATCTTAATCAATAACTCAATAGCATTTCAGTCAATCAATTGTTTACCTGTTCAATCCGGATGTATGAAAATACAATTCGTTCAGTTAGATCGAACGAAGTATGAACACAGCTCGTGTGCCATCAATCAGTCAATCGAATTGCATCGAATTTTGATCCATATCCGCAGCGGATGAAGCTGCGAATAAAACAAATGTACGACTGCTCGAGTATTCGAGTATTCGAGTGTGTCTGTACATTCATCCATAATTAACTGCGGTTGCGGGTGAGGTAAATGATTAACGGATTGTTGTATCTCAACAGATACAATATTTACACACATGCCACACCCTACACCCCCCACGCCTTGGAGTTCCAAGTACACTGGACGAAATGTCTATGTTTATGTGAATACAAACTAAGAATATCTACCTACTAAATCGTCTTATAAAATAAGTCAATGAAGCAACAAATATTTTAGAAATATTTTTTTTTTTATATTTCATAAATGTTGAAATCCCTTTCTTTACTTTTTAGTGTGTAGTTGTGATTAAAAATATTTAATTTGTTTATTTTATAATATTTAAAGATTAAAACCTTATTTATGATTGTATAAAAAAATTCATTCTTGTAACTTTAAAGTGACTTTATTATTTTGAAATTTTTTTGGCATAGTGTATGAACTATTTGAATTGTCTAAAAAAAGATTTAGAGTCCCTTTTAAGTTAGGCGCACATTGGACCACCTGCTGACAGGAAACTTTCGAACAAGTATTCAGAAAGAAAATAGAAAAAAAAATGCTGATTTGTTGGGGAAATGAATGACAAAATGAATGAAAAGGGCTTGTGGCATTCAAAACAAAACACACAACAGTGTCAGATGATGATTCTTTTGGGTATGAAAAAGAAGTAGAAGAAGAAGAAGAAGAAGCTGACTTCAAGTTTCTAGGCAATTGCGGAAGTTTTATGTCTTTGGCTGTGCGTAAATCGCTCAAGAAAATCAGCTCAAGTGGAATAAGTTGTGGCTGGCCAATTTAAGAGCCCAAACTCTGACTCTCCTTCGGTCAACACTTTCGTGTGCCACCCAACCACCCAGTAACCCCCTTTCTGTGGGAAAAGTGCGTCAAGAGAGAGAGGGAGAGAGGGAAAGGGAATGGGAGGGAAAGGCTGCTGTTGCATTAAACAAATTGATTTCGGATGAGCCCATTGCCGTCGTCGGCATTGATAGAAATACTATACGATGTGTTCGCGTCGACGATTTCGAGAGCGCCCAAATCGATATAAATATATATATATATATACGGATATGTATGTAAGTCTTGACGTACTGAGATACATGAGTACGAATACGAAATGTGGATAGCCAACAATCTGAATCTGAATTGGTTATGGCTGTGTTGGAAGGTGGCACACCTCTCTCGAGCATAAGAGTGTGTGTGTGTGTTTGTGTGTGTGTGTTTACCTTTGCCAATAAATTCACTTAATTGCCGGGAAATAATCATAAAGCAATCGTTCGTAATGCGAACGGGCAAAACCAAACCAAACCAAAGCAAAACTTCCATCGATGTTCAATGCTTGCATCGATTATTGTGAAATATTTTTCCCAATTTAGAAGAAGCAACATAAACTCTTGTTGAATATGTAACTCAAGCACTCAATTTGCTAGGGAATCGATTAGATATCATATTGTGATGTATTCTTTTTCATTCTTAATTGCGTTATAAGATATTGAAAAGCTAAGATTATAATACTTGCTCAATAGCCCAATGAGCTGAAATGACCCAAAGTGTACTCACATGACCGACATTTGTTTACGAATATATAATATGGAATCAGAATATTAGCAACGTTTTGACCCAATGGCCAACTAGGTAATGGGGGAGTTAGGCGGGGTGGGAGTCGCAGCATATTTGTGTATAATAACGAAATGTGGCAATTGAATTGTGAATGCTAGGATGAGGGGAGCAATTAAATTAGCTATAGCCGGGAATATATAGTATATTGAATGGGACCAAAGCAAAGTTATGCTGAGTGATTCCAAAGTAAAATATATCAATAAATTACAACAGAGGCGGCAAATGGCTCATGCAAAACGAAAATAAACCTCAAGAAACGGATTGAGCTTCAGCCAGTTCAATAATCCACAAGTTACAAGGAAAGTCCAAAACCGAAAAAACATTGTTCTCATATAGATAGATAGATAGATAGATAGATACATATATGTAGATCAATAGATAGATCGATCGATTGCAGAGGCTAAAATTAAGTTATACGCCCCTAATAAAATGCAATGCAGTAATGTATTCATCACCAGACAAAGTTGCGACACCTCGCTATTCATATATTCAAAAATTTATCATAAAACTCTGACCGGGTGGGAGCCTCCTTACGTGACACGTAAGGCGCCCGCCAGAATCGCCATCTCTCGGTGATATTTTATAACAAATAATTCGACAGGGAATATGTGCGTAAATTTGTTGCCCAACTCAGTTTGCAATCTTCTCGTTTCATCCACAGCGCCCATGAACAACTTGGGTAACAACAAAGTTAAACCTACAACTCGATACAGAGCACAGGCACTTCAATTGTGAACCGAAGGAAGTGGAGCGATCGAAAAGATCGTTCGCTGCCGGGTGAGAATGTGCTCGATATTTCGCAATCGCATCAATTATCGGGGCACAGGAACGCGCAGTGGTTCCTCCAATGGAGGAGGCGGCAGTAGCGGGACAGATCCCGCGGGAGATCGGGATAATCTGCTCGCCAAGGAACTAAATGCGGATAGTAATAACAATTCAGCGAATGAATTAACACAGCCGGAGATGGAACTGCAATTGGAAACGGAAACATCCCTGCAAGGGCCTGCTGAGCAGCCTGAGAGTAGCAATGAGGCGCTGGACCTGTCCGTCATTTCGGGCAACCGTTTGCCCAACAGCGGGCATGTGGCACTAGAAGCTTTACAACATACCAAAGTGGCGGTAGCTCAATTTGCAGCGACTGCGTTGGCGGGCTCCACGGATCCAACGGATCTGGCCTTGGTGCAGTCGACGATCTTCAATGTGCAGCGACAGCATCTGATGCAGCTGCAGCTCATCCAGCATCTACAGAGTCAATTGAAGCGGGCGGGTGGTGTGGTAGCTGCTCTCAGCAGGCAGGGTCAAGCTTATGCGGAACCCGAAGACAACGAAGCCGAAGAGGAGGAGGAGGAGGGCGAGGGAGAAGAAGAGGAAGATGAGGAGCAGCAACCGACGATACCTTCCGCAGAGCAGAAGAGAGTAAACGGCGAGAGTGCAGGGAACGAACATGAAAGGCTGGAGGAGAGTTTAAAGACTGATGGACGGGCTAACTCCATGGATAGGGAAATGGCGGCAATAGCTAACGAGTGCAATAGGAGGGAGGAGAGATCTTGGAAAACCCGAGAGACTGTCAAGGAAAGGATCAAGGATCGTGAGATTGAGGCTGTGGAAAACGAACTGGGCGAAAGTGAATATAAGCCATTGATGTGCGACATTAGCTCTAGTCTGGCATCCAGTATCATCACCAATCATGATCCGCCACCAGCACCCAACGAGCCCAATTGCTTGGAGATGCTGCAACGTCGAACCGAGGAGGTACTGGACTCTGCATCGCAGAGCTTGCATGCGGCGCAAATGCAGGAAGAGTATTCGGAGTACGCCTCGAAGGAGGCGCAGAGCCGCGGTGAGATCTTCAAACATCGCTGCAAGTATTGTGGGAAGATATTTGGCAGCTATTCTGCGCTTCAGATCCATCTGCGTTCCCACACAGGAGAGAGGCCCTTCCATTGCAATGTTTGTGGCAGCAAGTTCACTACCAAAGGCAATCTGAAGGTGCATTATCAACGCCACACGCAGATCTTCCCGCCCATGCTGTTGGCCCCCGTGGCCAATGGGGGTCCCGGTGTACCCGAGCAGTTTATCCCCCTGTCAACTTTACGCCTTCCGTTTGCGGCACCACCGGTAGCACCACTGCCACCGCCCTTAGCCCCACCCCTAGCACCACCTCCGCCACCGCCGCCACCATCGAGTGCACAGCCCGATCAGTCAACGTTAGAGCAAAAACAGGAGCAACCTCTTGAAATTCCTGCTCAGTTACAGCAGGCCGAAGACTTGAGCAAGCCAACCGTTAGAGAGTTGTCTCAGTCCCCAGCGGAGTCGGTAAAAAACGTGCTACCCGTTCAGACATCGAACTCTCTGCCCGAGCAGCCAGCATTAGTTTCTTTTGACAAACTGGCAAAGGATAAAACGAAGGATAGTCCCAAGTCAACGACTCCACCAACGCCACCAGCACCATCACCAACACCAACAACGACAGCCCGTCGCAATGGTAGCGTACGCAAGCGTCAGACAAGTCAAGCGGGCAGTCCGCCTGGAGGAGAGGAGCAACAGCATAATGTTGAACATCATCTCAGCAAGCTGGTGCGTCGCTCTTCATCGAGCCGGGATGGTGCAACGATAACAGCTGGACTACCTGGCGAGTATTCACTAGCGCAGATGGAGCGCATCATTGACAAATCGTGGGAGGACCTTATTGAGATCGATAAGACGTCGGAAACCTCGAAGCTGCAACAGCTGGTGGATAACATTGAGAACAAGTTGACCGATCCCAATCAGTGCATCTTCTGCCAGAAGGTAATGTCGTGTCGTAGCTCCCTACAGATGCACATTCGCACACATACAGGTGAACGACCCTTTCGCTGTAAGATCTGCGGTCGAGCCTTTGCCACCAAGGGCAATCTTAAGGCACACATGAGCATTCACAAGATAAAGCCGCCGATGCGTAGTCAGTTCAAGTGTCCGGTTTGTCATCAAAAGTTCTCCAACGGGATAATCCTGCAACAGCACATACGCATCCATACCATGGATGATGGTAGTGGAGGTCATGGCCAAATCCAGGGGCAGGGCGGCGATGCCGAACGTCTGGGCATTGAAGATCAGAACTCTAACAAGTCAATGGGCACTTCGGACACCCTGGACTTCTCGACGACCATCTCGGATCATTCGGGTCAACGTTCGGAGTCTTCTCAGGGTGGTGATTTCGATGAGTTCATGACCATGGACAGCACCGATGACTCGCGTGATAATTCCAGCGCAGCGACAAACACACTTCTCGATAGAGACAGAGATAGACGACTGCCTATGCTCGATGATGAGCGCTCTAGATCGGATGTGGAGGGAGGAGGACGGGAAAGCGGTAGCGCTGAAATGCCTGCAATGGATCTCTCATCACCATCACCAACAGCCTCATCACTAGCACGTCTCTTTGGCGTTGGCAGCAATAGTGGACCGGGTGGAACAGCAGCAGGAGGACCATCAAGCATAGCTGGTAGTTCAGCCTCCTTACCCATGCTCCATGGCATGCCGATGCCACCGAATCTGCTACTGATGGCAGCGGCCAGAGAGGAGATGCATGCGTTAGGCCAGACGCATGCCAAGTTTCCGTTGTTGCCCTTCGGACCGCTTGGCTTAATGGGTAAGTGTGTGTGTGCGACAGTCCCCAAGATGACAAAGCCTCTTTGTCTGTCAACTTTGACCCGAACGTTGTTTACCATGTGAGTCGCGATAAATCTGCGTTCATTTGGCTGCGACATAACTCAGTTGGACCGAGACAAAGCATTTTACAATCCACACCCATTTCCAATGCTCCCCCTCTCATGTTGCCCATATGCCGTACCATCACGTCTGCCTATGCCAAATTCCACAAACATTTATTTATAAACATTTTCGCGCATTTTCAATTCGAACATATATATACATATATCGCGATCGGATTGTCGGCAGGAGGCGCTTTGCTTTGCTTGCTCAATGAATTACGCGTTCCGTTTTCATGATCGTAGTGGCGTCATTATGTCACAGCATTTTAGTCTGATTTAAATTTATTATATCGAATTTTGGTTTCGTTTTTCCCGGCACGCGTCGCAATGTTATGTCGCATAACCATATCGCTCTTGTGTCTCTGTGAGTAATTTGTTACTTCCTTGAATGTCTCCGGGTATCATCTCTCTGTAGGACTGCAACCGCCTCCAAATGTGTGCAATCTCTGCTTTAAGATGCTGCCCAGTCTGGCCGCCTTGGAAAGTCACCTACAGAGCGAACATGCCAAAGAAGTGACGGCTCCTTCCGTTCGAGCCCACTGCAACGATACTGTAACACCCTATGGAGCGAAGGTAAGTGGTTCTATCATACTTATAGATTTTCATACCTTCTAACAAAAATGTCCCATAAACTTTATTTACTAACCAACCTAACTAAAAGTATATACCTTGAACGATTAAAATGTCCACTTTAAGATACATTTTAAGAAGAGAATCCACGAGAGAAGCTTACTTCTTCCAACTTCTAATGATGAGAATTTTTGCCAGCTGTGAATACAGCTGTTTTTTCTGCCTCCCCTTCCGCCAATACCATGTAACCATATATATAAAGTTCATGCCACAAAGCCTTGCTCTGGCATCATTAATTAAATTGTTATGGCCACAAGTGCTTGGCCGAGTGGGGGCAACCAAATATGGAGCTGAAACTGCAACTGGAAAGAACACAACAGAGTTAAGCAAGCAGGCAGGCAGGCAGTCAGACTCCCGTTTAGGCAGGTCCATACAAATTATGAGCTTATTATTAATTGCTCATCTCTCGCTCCTGTTCACGACTTGGGCATTATTATGAAGAAATTGTGGCCGACAATGCATAGTTTGCCTTAATTGTTGGCGTTCCGCTTAGCGGCCGCATCTTAAGTTGAAGAACAAGCTAAAGACGTTGACGGTTAAGAGTGGACTTGGAAATGTTTCTTGTATGGAGGGCTTTTAATATTATCGTCTGTCTTAAAGCGCTGGGATTACACCGCACAATAATGCCAATTATTTATTAAAGTGCGTTCGCCTGCGAACTAGAAACGTTTCTTCGTTGAGTAGGGGAGCAACTGTTTTCTCTATGTATGTGTTTATGTGTCTATGATTTGGAGCAGACATGTGGCTGCCCATAACTTAAACACAAGTGCTTGAATTAATATTTAAGAATGTTTTGTCCGCAGTTTCATGTTGTGCTTGCGGGTTTTGGTTCTGCGTGGCGCACAATGCGGCATTGTCCATATGACTAATGACATCGTTCATTATATTTAAATTCTTGGAGTATCTCCAAAATTGTGAAAGTGAATATTTGTCAACAGTAGCGGATTCATTACTTATTCAAATGGGCGCTGTAGGGTGTGAAGAAATCTCTTGTACTCAAGGTTAAATAATAAACTTATAATATAGGACAATTTTATTTCAAATATGTAGGGAGTTTTAAAATAAATGATTGTCTTAGCTTCTCACTTATCCAACAATACATTCTCTTTCTTACATTGTAAACTACGACTTCCATGTCGTAAAACAGTTTTCATTAAACTCCAAAGTCAAAAAAAGACTTTATACTATTCTAGCCATATGATTGTATTGGGCGCTCTTGCCAACTGTTAAGCCGCACCTGTTTGATAGCTACGATATTTTAGCCCGAATGCATTTGCAGTGTAAATGTCATAACATTTTGTGTCAGTAATCAGCCCTGTTACTTTGCCACGCCGTCTCATTGCGGCAGACTGGAGTGCACTCCATATATATATATATATATATTTAGTAGTATGTGTGCTTCGTTCCATTCCGTTTTGCTCGCTTAACACATTGTTGATGATCTACATCAGAGGCGAGACGAAGTTGCCGGGTATCATCGTCATCATGGGCATGGCATCAGCATCATCATTTTTGGGCTTGAAGTTTCTAAATGTTTTCAAAAATTGTAAGTAATTACGAGAATGCATTATGATGATGCGAAATTTACGAGTTGGTTTGGTCGCTTGTCGTCTGGTTTACCCCCCCTACCCCTAACCCGACCCCAGACCGACCACAGATGAATGTCAACGCAGCGAGTGTGTTTGCCTCGCGTGCCACAGAATTGAGAATTGAGAGGGGCCACAGTTTTGAGAAGGGGCTGCAATGGTGCGTCTGGGTGCCGGATCGGTGGCGGTGTGTGCGATGCATTCAATGCAAATAAATTATGTTACGCTTTATGCAAAATTATTTAATCTTTTGTTTGTCGCGCCTAGGCGGCTATCTCTGTGGGGCAACTTTGACTGCTGGCTGCTAGCTGCTAGCTGTTAGCTGCTAGCTGTCATAGCCACAGCCACAACCAACAATAAATGAGATGAGTTTGAGTTGGACGACAAAACAATTGTTTTGCCATAAAAATATGAGACCCGGCGGTTTTAGTCTGTGCGAGATAATTAGTTGGCATTATTATGCGCGATGTCAAACAAAAAATTGCATATACATATTGTATGTATATTGCAAAAAGAAAAAAAACTAAGATAATTAAGAATCACGTCTGGTCTGAAGTTTTGAAGGAGTGTTTGCTCGCCACATTAACGGACAAATGCTATGAAATTAGCGCCCCTTTTGGCAGTCTGAACTCATTCTTCGCTTTATAAATGTGTGTGTGTTTGTATGCATATTATATTTCAGCTCACTCTCAATCCAAATCTGTTTGCCAAGAAGCCAAAGTCTGCGCTGGAGCTGGCGCCTGCGGAATCAGCGGCGCCTTTGGCGGCACCCATTAAAGAGGAGCCCGAATCTGATCAACAGCATCAGCAGCAGCAGCTGCTCGATGAGGGTGGCTGCGAGAGTGGAGCATCAGCTGCTCCAGTTGGCTCCTCTACCAATTATCAGCATGAGGCTGCCGCTGATGCAGAACAATCCCTGATGAAGATGCAGTTGCGTAAGTATTTATCTCCTTACCCTTTAAACTCCACTTTCTTTATAGGGTGCTAACGATTCCTTCGTTTAGATGCACATCGTTTTCCTGCGGGTCCTTTGGACTTTCAACAGGCATTGATGTCGGCTGGACCGCCCAGTTCCAGTTTGGATCCTCCGGTTAACAACAAGCACTTCTGTCATGTGTGTCGTCGGAATTTTAGTTCGAGCTCTGCGCTGCAGATTCACATGCGCACCCATACCGGAGATAAGCCCTTTCAGTGCAATGTGTGCCAGAAGGCCTTCACCACTAAGGGTAACCTTAAGGTGCATTTCCGATATTGCTCGCAGAGGCCCGTGCTCAAAACTGATCGCCCTATCACTTTCCCTGTGCCATGCCACTCCACTGGTGGTTTCTTGCAGGTTCACATGGGTACGCATATGTGGACGAATCCGACATCGCGTCGTGGTCGACGCATGTCCCTGGAGTTGCCGATGCGACCAGGACCGGGTCAGGGACCGGGTAACGCACATGGAGTACCAACTGCTGAGCAGGAATTCATGCAGCGACGACCGGAGCTCTTTTTCCCGTATTTGCCACCCTTCTTCAATGGAATGCCACCCAAGGTAAACTATATGAGTAAAAACCTAATACAGTTCCCTAGGTCCACCAGCGATATTACTTAATTTCCTTCTTCAATTTTCCTTCTTTTGTAAATCCTTCTTCCTTTAGCCTGGCGAATTAAGTCCTGGCGCTTTTGCCAACTTACCTCCACCGCATTTTGCAAATGGAACCAAGTATCCATATCCACCCGGTCTTCTAGGCTTCCCTGGATTTTTGAGTGGTGGCGCTGGTGGTCATCCCCAGCATCCTTACGGATTGGAGCGCGGAAATAGCAAATCCCCCACATCGGAGCCAGCGCAGAGTCCTGCATCCCGGGAGGATGATGGAGCTATGAACAATAACATATGGCATCCGTTAAGCAACATTAAGATGGAACACAATCAAAATGAGGGCAATCAAAGTGAACCGGAGCAGGAGCTGGAGCAGGAGCAGGAGGATAATAATAATGGAGGAATCGATGCAGATGCCGAAGCGGATGTCGAGTCTCGAAGCACTGAAAAGTAGAAAAGAAGACAGAACAGAACAGAAGAGAGAGAGAGAGAGAGAGAGAGAGTTGGGTAGGGGGAAGGGAAGGGAAGGGAATACACATGGTTTTTGTGGAGTACATATCTTGAGCATTATACCTAACGCTAAGCTTGATCCAGCACATATATACATAAAAATATATATATAGTCTACTATATATATGCGAATATATCCTCTGTGTCTATATACATATTAACATTTAGTATGAGTATGGTATGAATAATTGATAGCGATCTTGAAGCATTTAAATGCATTAAGTCTAGCAATAAGTTGTAAAAACTGCAAAGAATTCAAAAGTGAATGAGAACAATTGAGACCGAAACGAAACCGAAATCGAAACCGAAATCCGGCAGCACTCACACAACAATTAACTAATTTTATGGCTACACATATAAAATACATATTTAATAATAAAGTAGATACACGTAATGTAAACTGTGGTAGTTGCATATAAAAAAAAAAAAGAAAACGGAAAACAATGAAGCGAAAACCCAAAAAACTTAAAAAATCGAATCAAAATAAAAAAAACCAGCGTGCAAATTGCAAAATATCTAAAACGATTTTTTCTTTAAGGGTGGAAATGATTATTTTCTTGCAATTTAATTGAAATTTCAGCACTTGAACTAACAAGAGCTAGTATTTTATTTATATATATTTCTATCTGTCGTCATTTCTAATAAATAATTAGGCTCTTTGCAATTTTTTGGCATGCGCTTTTGTAAGAAATGATAATTGCTAGACCGCAACAAGTTAATGTCGCCGCGAATTATAATTGTTTTCAGAATATGACAACTGAACAAAAAAGCATAAGCTACAATTCAAGCAAAAGTGTCAAAAGATGAGTATAAAAATATATAAAATATATTTTTTTGTTGTCTCGCAATCAAGTCAAGAACGAATTCTTTTTCATAATTTTTTCGTATATTTCTACTATTACAAAAACTTTCGACTTTGTTTCATTTTTACTCATCGTTCAGTCTCTGTTTAATGCTGCCCTAGCCACACTTGTAGTATTGTTTGCATTTTCTCATTTTCCACAATGTTGCGCTTTTCCCAAGAAATTGTTCTCATTTCATGGACGCACATAATTCATAAGAGACATTTTGCACGGACACCGTTAACAGAACCAGTCCATAAAGTGTCGAGACAGCGGCAACGTCGACGTCGAGAAGTTGAGTTTCTCCCTCAACCAAATGTTAGCTATTAAAAGTGAATCATTGGAGAAGGGGGAGGGGAAAAGGGTGGTAGATACTTTGGCTTGCTAACGAAATGCCTCCTGCATTGAAATGAGCGATGAGATATTGTGGCATGTCTGGAGCGCGCCCAGGCAGGGATTTCAAGATCAAGATTTTTGATCGGTCTAACCAAAAATATGCATTAATACCAAGTAGTTTATAATAATAACCTCACTTAGCCCATATTTACCCTAGTTCCAACAAATTGTGCGGCTCGCCGATTTGCTCTATGTAGGATTCATATTTATGTTGCATGCAATTTGTTTGATCTCAACGCGTAATTAAATTTCGTCTGCAAAAACGCACAAAAATTATGAAAGACGTCTGCTGAATAAATGCCCTATGAAAAATGCCAAGGGAACTGATTCGTTTGATGGACAGCGTCTATGTCGGAGCCAACTTTGAAGTGTTTCTAATTGAGTGCGAGCCAAGTAAGTAGAGTATGAGTATGTTTGTGTGTGTGTGTGTGGCGCTAACAACAACTATTTGAAGTACTAGACAAACCGTTAGTTGCCATAGACTCGGCGGTTTTATCGCCCACCTTTTGGCAATTTCCATCGAAATGGAAACGAATATACACTAACATATAAAAATGGGAAATGGGAGCAAACGCAACATGCGGCCATCGTGTAGCGCATTTAATGGCACCCACAAATTCCGTGCTAATTGTTGCACCAAAGAACGAGTTTTGTTGTTGCATCCAGCATCCAGGCAGACCCATTGCCATGGCCATATCCATATTCCAAGATCACCAAGTGTTGCAGCTTAGCCTGCCTCTGTGTGTAGCCTGCCCCATTGTAGACGAGCTGTGCGAGTAGTTTGCTTAAATTTTGCCTCAATTATTTCGCTTGTTTGTTTATGGTGGAATCTTTAATCTCTTTCGCTCCCTCGCTCCCTCTCTTTCTCTCCTCTCGCTGACAACCTTGACGTCGGCTTGGAAGTTGCAACTACTACGAAGACGACGCGAGGTTCAGCTTCTGCAGTTGCCGCATGCGTGGCCACGATCTAGACAAGGCCCTAAGGATTAAGTATTGGAGAACAGGCCAGTGTCGGCAGAGTCTCTTTATATCTATGATCGTTGCATTCGAACTGAGGTCTTTTTTTCCACGTTACAAGTGTTACCGAAGAATTGATATACATACATGGTGTCCTTGCCAGAAATGTTGATCTGTTCCACTTTACATTTATATATGTATATGGTATCAACAAAAACTATTATCTAAAATATTTGTTTTGCACAGATTCAGATTACAAGATTCAGTTCAATTGCAATATTCAAGCACACACAATACTCACAACAGTTAGAGCTGATCGGCAGTTTGTTGCAAGGTCACGCAATCATCGATAAGGCATGTTGCTCGATCGCGCTGCATGCGAATAAGTTTTGGCTTATTGCACAATGAACGTGACTACAACATATTCGTTCCGACCTACACCTCCCTCGAGTCTAACCCAACTGGACCAAACAAGTTGCCTGGCTAGGCTGCAATGGACAGCAAAGGCAGCAGCAGCAGTTGGCTTAAAGCGGAAGCGATAACGTCTAACAAATTAAGCCATGTCCAGGCTAAAGGCAAGCCAGCGAAAAGACTTTATTAGTTGCAGCAGAGGAAGAAGTTTTTGCTTGAAGTTGTTCGAACTATAAATAAATAAATGCTGAGCTGGGCATAAGACACAAACAATTTCTGGTTATTACATTCCAATCAGCTACTGCACATAAAACCAACTGGCATCAATAAGGTCAAACAAAGCTGGCAAGGGGGTTGGCTTGTGAGCAAATATTTCGATTCGTTTTGTTTCGTTACGTTTGACGTTTGGGAATTGAGTTGAGGGTCAAGGTAACGAGGGTTTCCCCCAAAGTGTTACCATATTCAATATATATATATCTATATATATATGTTTTGGGCTGAAGGGATGAGTTTTATGACAATGCCTGACAAGTTTATGCGCCTCCAGTTGCGCTTTTGCCCCCCAACTGAGTCATAAAGACAACCTGCAACAAATCCACGGCCGAGACAACTGCGTCTACTGCTTCAAGAAGCAGACCAAAACTTCAACATTTAATGGCAATAATAAAGTGGCATAACATTCAACACTCAGTCAGTGGCTTTCTGCTGTTGTCTGTCTGTCTGGACGCATTTATCAAACGCCACAGCGACAGACTATTTTGACAAGTTATCAACATTGAAATGTAGCCAACAAGTTGCCGAGCATTAGACGTTGGTTGCCAGACGTTCCAGACTCTCCTCTTCCTTCAATCGCAAACCTCTTCACTCCGCTTAACCTGTCATA
The DNA here is from genome assembly GCA_035044465.1 of Scaptomyza tumidula. Lineage (NCBI taxonomy): Eukaryota > Metazoa > Arthropoda > Insecta > Diptera > Drosophilidae > Scaptomyza > Scaptomyza tumidula. The sequence goes on along the minus strand of JAWNNW010000595.1, from coordinate 20,084 downwards.
ATATGACCGAGTAGCTGTGCAAGATGCGCGCCCCAAGTGCTCTCAGCTCTTTGTTCTTAGCAGTCTTGGCAGTCGTGGCAGACGACAAGTATATTTATGTTATGATTTGAATACCGCTAATGACAGCTTGCCTGCCACATTTTGGGTGGCACGACTGCCAGCAGGCAGCATGCAGCTCAAAATAGGGCTAAATTTGTGGCACAAGATAGGAGAAGAAGTTTTCAACAGTATTTTCAGCGCCTTCATCAATCCAAGTCGCTTTGTTGTAGGTATTTTCACACCTTTTTCTTTTTCCTTTTTGAGTTTTGGAGTTTTTGGAGCTCATCATCGTTTTCCACAAAATTATGTAAATTGATTTCTCTCGGCGCGGGGAAATCATCATTATTACAAATAGAGTTTTCCCTTTAAACTCGCACACACATCTGCCTTTGTAATTTTCAGATAATATCGGGCTTTTTAAATTTATTGTAGTACATTACAGATACTAGATACATTGTGTATAAATATAGAATGGATAATGTTTATAGGTTGCATCTCTCTTTAGAAAATGAATGGTCCTATCTAGGGAATTTAAAGTGTGTTTAGATTTTCTATAAATGTATGTATGGTACCGGTATGTATCGGTATGTTTATTATTCATAGGCAAACAATTTTGAGACCTTAAAATATTGGAATATCTAGCATATGATAGAAAAGAAACTGTTCAAAGTTTTCGAACTTAATTTAAGCTTTTAACAAATGTTTCTTAGTTGAACAATTTCTTTTACTATTATATTTCACATTAGTTTTACTTCAAGAAAGTAATATATGATAATGTTCTTTGAGTAATTTATAATGATATAAATACCCATTCGATTATTTTTCCCAGCTCTTAACTTTTATTTGATGCATAACCAGTTTAGACTTCTTTCCTTGCTTCCCTGACCTACGAAGTCGACTTCTCAAGTAGAAGTTTGGTAGCAAGGCCGCCAAAACAAAATGATTTGTTTGAAGTTTGATAAGCGGATGAGAATGTCGACGGCATCATCTGGGTTTCTATATCTTCAACCATCTGAGCATCGACATCACCAGCAGAAGCAGCAGCAACAGCAACAACAATAACTAAATGAGTTTTGCTCCGTGCGGAGGATGCAGCTGAATCTGAAGTTGAAGCTGAAGCTGATGCTTTAACAGTTGGTTGATGCTGCTGAAGTTGGATGACAATCCATGTTGCTGTCGTCGACAACGACGAGTGATCCACATCCACATCGGCAATCGGCGCAATCAATACTTTGTTAGTTTTGAGCAACATGTTGCTGCGGTGCATGTTGCTGCTGTTGTTGCTGGTTGTTGGTTGTTGTTGGTTGTTGGCAATGTTTGGTATGCAAAAAGGCAACTTTTGTTATCTTCATGACAATCATTGGCCTGGCTCATCCGTGTGCCACAATTGCTCGTTCGTTTTGCGCTTGATTGTCTTCAGCTGTATCCCCGCCATCTACTCTTGCTCTTCCTTCCATCATCTTCATCGTCGTCGCAAGCCCACAGACAACAGATGATGACGATGATGATGATGATGATGAGAATGGCGGGCACGAAATGGCGACCAATGATGGGGATTTCACTATATGGCCGACTGACTGAACGCTGCTGCAGCGGCAGTTGTCGATATCGATGTTGATGATTATTGTAGTTCAATATTTTCCTTATGGCAAGCAGGCCTCAACTCAGATTGCAGAGCAGAGCGAAAGAGAGGCCAATAGGATAGGATTCATCTTTGTCTTGCTCTTCTGTTGCAAGTTGTTTGCCGTTTTTGTCGTTGAATGTAGTTTTGTTTTGTTTTGTTTTTTGTTGTTGTTGTTGTGTTCGCTTTTGCCATTGCCAGTTGTCAGTTGCATTCACATCAAATTAAATTGTATTTTGCAAAATAAATGAAATTAAAAGGAATGGCAAACGGCGAATAAGCAGCGAGCAGCAGCAGCAGCAGCCAGCAGCCAGCAGCTCCCAACTCAGTTTAGTAGCAATGGCGACAAGTGGAGCGAACCGGACTCCAAGTTGCCAACTTGTGAGTTGGGACTCCGATTTGGGTTTCCTCTTCTCACAAGTTCATATTGAATTTATGTTTCTTGTTTCATTTTTTTTGTCGCTGCTGCTGCTGCTGTTGCTGCTGTTGCTGCAGTTTCTGTTGTTGTTCGCATATCCGCTCTTAACTGGATGTATGTGTGTGTGTGTGTGCTTTGTGTCTTCCATTTATAGATGGCGACGCTTCTTTGGCTTCCAATTGCACTTGTAAGTCCAATTGAGTTGTACATTTCGATCGCAAATTGGTTCACTTGCTGCGAACCTACTCAAAGACATGAGCAAAAATCAAATCCTTACATACTGCGAGATAAGATTCCTAGAATTGTTACTATAAATATATATATGTTTGAAATTTGATTTGAATTGCTTAATCAATAAGAGATTGAAACATTAAATTATTTCGACAAATTTTTTATTTCAAGTACCTGCTGCTAAATAAATGTTGAATAACGATTGAGTACTCGCTAATTTGATTGGCCATGGCAATTACGAAAATTATAAATATTTACGGATAGAAGGTTAACCGACAATCAAATGAACCAAATGGACTTTGGCCAAAGCCAACCAAATATTCGGACATTTATTATTTGTGGCTCCAGTAAAATGTACTCAAATGACAAAATGTGCTTTGCAGTCCAATTAAAATAATAATTACATTTCTAATGTAACCGTGTGTGTTTGTGTGTGTGTTTTGAGTGCAAAAAGTGACACCAGAACCAAACAGCCATCCATAGAATTGCATAAATATTAATGACATCGTTGAGCCCGCATTTACACATTGGGGTATATATTGGGGTATAATGGAGATGGAAATGAGAGGCCTGGAAAGTGGAAACAAATGTGCGTGTTGGTAAATGTTTGCATTGAAACCCACACAATTTACAACACAGAGAAAGAGATAGTCGAAAATAAGTTGTGGCTACAATTTGCCGTCAGTGGTCAACTGTTCATATTTACATTCTAAATAAATAATATTCTAATTTGACAAAGTAAACTTTATTTTTTATATTAATGCTAGTTATTAAACTGTTCGTTAAGCATTAATGCTTAACTAACTTAAGCTAATTGAAAACAAATATTTCTAGTAATACTTTTTTGTAACATTAATGCATTGAGAAATATTTTCTTTAGATATTTTGTAAGTTGAACTTTAGAAGGTAACCTAAAAAGATTGTACAAATATTTTAAGTGATCAAAACCACGTTTAAAGTAAAAAAAAATACAATTAAACCTATTAAAGATTTAAAAATATTGCTTAAAATATCTTAAATTGTTAGTTAAGATTATGAATTAGTTGGTTCGAAGAGTTTTCAAGCATTATCATCATTACCTTAATAAGTTTTACACTTCCACATTTGCATTTAATATTGTCAAACAGTTTAAAGCACTTTTCTTTCACTCTCCCAATCGCATGAGACGAAAAAAAATCAGGGAGTAAACTGTCTATGCGTCGAAGGATCCAGATGTGATTCAGCTGCAGCGAGATTATGTCCATCAATGGATTTTGGGGGGTGGACGTTGTGTATATGGTCGCGTATGCGTTGGCAGAATTAAAATGAAAACCGCTAGTACCGCAGCGGTCACTTTGCAACCCAGTTGAACGAACGAACGTTGGGGCAGCTGTGTGGGGCAGGTGCAAGCTAGGGTAGTTGACTAGGAAAATTACTGTTGTTGCTGTTATGCAGCAAGCACAACCAGTAGTAGAAACAACAGCAATTGGTATATCAGCAAAACGGTGGAGTCGGACAGATAGACAGTTAGACAGACAGCAATAAGGGACAGGATAGGACAGGACATTCGCTGCGTGGCAATATAATTATGCCAGAATGTGTCCAAAAGGAGGCAACAGCAAAGCTCTCTCATCCAGTACAGTTCGAACTGTGCTCATATGTGTAAAGATATATTTATATATATACTTATGTACACTCAGAAAATAAAACGTGAAAATTGTTTTCTAATGATTGTTTTCAATGATTCAAAAAGATATATTCAGACTACTTGTCAAAAAATCTGTTTTGAATAAATTAAATTTTACGTTATGAAAATAAAGTCATTTATGGAAATTATCATAAATATATAAATAATATCTTTTCTGAAGACAAAAAAAATATTTTACTTATTTTAATTGTCTCCAGAGATATATTTTTATATAGCGTATTCGTATTATTTTCAAATATCAGATCGAATATTTTCTCTGAGTGTACATGCGTATTGTCGTTGTTAGCTTTGCTGGGTGTCTGTCTGGGAATCTGAGGGGATTATGGCGACTATGGAGCTGTGCACACCATGTCATATGCTAAGCAGGGAGTACAAAGTGAAGGGGAAGCGGGAGACACAGACATCGAAACACGCAACTCACACACACACAGACACTCGCACAACTCCACCAATACTTATGGCCAACCACAGAGCTTGGCCCAAACGGCAATGAGTTATGTGTTGAATGCGAGCATAAGCATTTGCATTTTGAGCATTCGATGGGTATTCGTGATTGGATGTACCGATACTTATGAATATCATATTTGTATTATTATGTGTGTGCGTGTGAGAGAATTTAAAGCTGTGTGTGAGTGTGTCTGGAAATATCTTTGGTCCCTCGTTGGATTGAGGAGATATTAAAATGAATATTTTGCGGATAACATGAAATTGAAATTGCGTTCGACAACGTTCGCCCCAAACCAACAACCTTTTGTTGTGATGATCGCCGCCAGCTTCGATTCCGATTCCGACTCCAGCTGCAGCCTCATCTTCCAACCTCGTCCAGCAGCAGAATTCCGATAACAATGAGAACAAGGCGGATGACGACCACAATGATGACGATGCTGCGTTTCAACAACAACAACAACAAGCACAGACGCAAGGGGCAATTGGGAGTGCTGCGCCAAGTGGCGTGCTGCATCGGCTTCCATTTGACGCTATCGTGTAATGTGTTTAGGCTGCGAGTGGCGAGTGGCGGACTCTTCTTGGCCAAGAAGGCAACAAAACACACAACAGAGAACCGAGAACAGAGAACACAGAAGCAGAAGCACTTTTAGCCATCCCAGCGGCTTCTCTGTAGATTTCCATATTAATAAATGGCCAACGGCTGCTGATGTGGATGTGAATGTGGATGCAGCATCGTTGCTGCAGAGCGGTGTGTGTGGGGCGCTAAGCGGGGTGGAGTTATTTATTGGCAGGCGTGCTCTCAATAAAATTATGGTTCATGCAGATTATTCGAGTGCAGAAACTTGTTTGCACAACCACCATGCCATCAAGGTGGGGTGAGTAGTGGGGAGCCAAGATTATTGAAGCCATGTTGTGAGCGGTAAAGCGGATGAGAGCATTTCAGACTACAGCTGGGTCACAATGTTGCAGCCAGTCAACTTCAAAGTGGACTTATCAAAATGGAGTAAAATGCTGCTTATTTGGAATGATCGCATTTTAGCATGCCAAACAATGATTAAGCTGCTTCTCAACTCAAATAGATTCTCTCGGTGACTCTCTTTTTAATAGTTTGCATAAAAAATTCAAGAAAAATATTAGTATTCAATTCAAGTCATAACAAAATACAAAAAATAAAGTAAATTTATGAATCACTTAATGTTTATCTATAGACATATATTATTTGCTTGAGTTAGTTTCTACAACTTGAAATCATCAAATCAAACATAAAATAATTCACTAAGTTGTGGTTACAAATTGGATAGCTGCCATTATAAAGAATTTTTTGGGAATTTATAAGCCCTGCAAAAGAAATTAAGCCTTCTTATACTATTGAAATTCTTGACTTGAACTATTTTAACAATTTTACTTGAATAATATGGTTTTCAAAAATGTATTTTATATTTAATATCACATTTTATTAATTTTTTTAATTTTATAAGTTAACTTTATGCATTTTTCTGCCTTTTCGATACATATTAATATAATTGTATCAGCAATGTTTTGACATTTGGAATAAATCTTTAAATAAACACTCTTAATTGCCACTCGCTATATTCAATCCACTTTTATTTCACCTCACCTCACCATACCTATACCAATACTTAAACCTATAACCACACTAGACCAAGTTCAAACCAAAAATGGCAGCATCGGTGACATCATTGGCCGCTGTGGTTTTCAACACTTTGGAACTAATTAACGATCGTTTTTCGCCAACATTTTAAGGTACGATATATGTAAGCTTAAGGCTTTGTGCTCCTGGCTCCTGGCTCCAGTCTCGCGACTCGAGAAGGTTTTCTCAGCATTTAGTAGTCGCGGTAGCGCTACTCAAAAATTTGCATATCAATTTGTACACACAAAAGGAACTAAAGCTTAAAAAAAAACAACAAAAAAATAAGAAAAACAAAAAATAAAATGGCGTAAAAAACTGAAAACTGCTTCAGAACTCGAACCGAAGGCAACAGAAATCATGATTCTCATTATTTTGCTTAAAACGCCACTCGAACAGGGAGCGGAGAACGTTGCGGGTTGGGTGAGGGTATAAACTGGATGTGAGGACTGCAACTGGGATACACAGGGATACCGCAGAGCATTTAAGAGCAAAAGCGGTAGACTCAAATGAAGATATGCAGATTAAAGCAGCGAGATGGCCAAAACCGCTGAAACAGAGGAAAAAACAAAAAACACACAACACAGCGTCAATGTGGAAAAATTACGATGAGCATTACCAGGCACATTATAAGGTAACCACATGGCTGGTCTGCCTGACTGGCTGGCTAACCTAGGACCGGGCATGGGTCACAATCGACATGGGCTACTGTAGCAACTAGTAGCAACTAGCAGCAACTAGCAGCTGGAAGCTTAATGCAAACTCTGCCGCAAACCAATTCTGAGATATGAACATGCTGCTTGTTCTTCTGTATGTTTGTGAGAAGCATATGAACTGTTTTGGATGCACTCGCAAAATAATCTACCTTTAATTGAGAAAAACCCATGAAAAAATGTCATTAAAAACGAAAGTAAAGCTAGAGATTTCACATTATAATAATAATAATAATAAATACAGTTCAACAATTTGTTAAGAAGGTTTTTTTTAATATAATTTTTGAATGTTTGCTTCTAAGAAATATTAACTATTATAAAATAAACACACACAAAATAATGAAATATTCATATAAAGAGAAAAGTATTTATAATACATAAAAAATATTCTTTACATTGTTCATAGCAATATTCTGTTGCAATAATAACGGCTAACACATACAAAATAATGAGATCAGCGCTTATTTTTTTTCTGAGTGTAAAGACGAAGCTTAGAATCGAAGCACAAATACTATATACCATAAGAATGCACGCGGGCTAGCTTTGAGCGAGGATCTAAGTCTGACTGTAGGCACATCTTCACCTAGCAAAGCCAAGCAAAGATAACAATACTACGTGCGCCACGACCAAGTGGATGCTGGCCTGGCTGGACTGGACATGCCCATGTTTAGGGCGGGGGCGGATTATGCTGCTGTGATGTTGCTTTAAGCACAGCGCATTTGCTTCTTGGGCAATTGTTCTTGCCGCGTGCGCTTTTCCTTTTCCGTGTCTAGTGTCTGGCTTTGGAAACGAGGCTGGCCCGTACCATGGCCATGGCCAGTTGGCGTTCGATAAGCGTCAGCGCGCCAGTTAATAGCAACAAATAAATGTAACTAAATGCTCGGGCAATGCCTTGGCGGCCATAGCCATATGAAGATATCCAAAACGACGACACAATGCCACAGTTGCCTTTGGCATATCGTCGCCACTTGGTCTCCCCACACCCACTCCCTTACCAGCCTTACCACCTTCATCGAAGTAGTTGTTTTGTCTTTGGTACATAGTATTTCTGGTATCTGCGCCATTGTCATTGTTTTGGAGGTCCAGGCCAGCGCCAGGCTAACATACACACACAAGGCATTGTCTTTTCCCCAACCTCCATCCGCTGTACTCTTCTGCTCCTCTACTCTCCAGCTTGCAACACTGAACCCTAGTTTTTTCTTTGGCTTTTGGTGCCTTTTGCCCAAATTTGGTGGCCTGACCGTGTGATATAATTCATAATTCATTCAAAGTGACATCTTTATTTTAATTTCAGCTAACTTAAGACTTGAATAGAGTCAAAATGGTGGGCATGGAAACTTTGTTTATCCATAGTTGGTGGTTTATTTTTCTTTGATCATAGTTTAGACCTACTTTACAAAACACAACAATGCAAATGTCATTAAAGAGTTCAAACGTATCTTCTTCGTTATCTTAAAACAGGTAGAAGTATATAAAAACATTTTTTATACTTAAACTTCATTTATATTAAGGCGGAGCATACTTTTCCAGCCTATTTCGATATTGTTCTTCATGCAAAACAAATTTATTGGGGGAACTTGCTTTAAAACTAACCAAAAACTTGTAAAAAAGTATTCTAAAACCATTGAAATAATCCAATAAACATAACTTATTATTTTTTTAGCAATACGCAGTTAGCTCGATAGCTTAATTTATTTATATTCTTAAATCTATTACTTATTCTCTATTATATTAACATCTTAAGCTGCTGAAAGCATTAAAAGACTCTTAAGATAATTTCTATGGAGTTTAAATGTTTTTTTTTTATACATATACTTAGAAAAGTCAACACAATTGCTTTACAGAGGCGTTAACTCCAATTGCGGTTCTTAATATTTGTGTAGCTTGATTACTTAAGAAAAAAGAAAAAAACAAGGCCACTTGTGGCACGCTATCCATTCATCAAATATCTTTCAACACATTTCAAGCGCCTGCGCTAATTGCCCCGTCCAGTGTTTCCCCGTTTGGGAAACAGTCAGCAGTTAGCAGTCAACAGAATCTTATCTGTGCATCTCGTGGCAACGCCAAGTTGTCGCCAAGTGGCAGCGTGGCAAGTCATGGTGGCAGCGTGGCACTGTGCTGCGCCGTAGCTGTTGCATGTTGTCTGCCCCTAGGCGCGAAAAGTGTTCAACTTAAAATTTAATAAGCGCAAACAACTTCATAAATTTCAGATGCCGCAAACACAGCCACACACAAAAATGAGAACCCAAATGAAAAGATCGCTGGCAAGTCACCTGACACCGGGACCGGGACACTGGGATCTCTGGGATCTCTTTTCTCGACTTCGTTGTGGGAAGATGGTAAGAGGGGGGTGGAGCGGGGGGGGAGATGGCAGTCAACGAGCACGACAAGCGAAACGAACGAAGAAGATACATTTAATATTTAGCCATTAAATGCATTTATAATGGCCTTATCGTGCCCGGATCAACTTTATCACCCAATTTAGCGCGACTTCAAACTTTTATTATGCGCACTTTGTGCAACAACGCCTTCTCCTACCTGCCTCCACCTTGCCCCGAGCACAAGACATGCATGCAAGTCATGCCACAAACTAGACGCGGCCACAGAGGGTGTCACAACAACATAGGAAACGCTGATCGCCAAACGTATTCAATGGCAAAAGGTGTGAGGCATAAAAAGCTATTTATGGCTAATATCTTGTTTGTTATAAGCTAGTGTGAACGAATACAGTACACAAGGAAGTTGAACCGCTAAACTAATATTTATTAAATCCAAAGAATGTACAAAAAATTGAGGAATAATTTTTTTCATATCTTGATACTAAAACAATAAAATACTATATGAATGCAATCAAATATATTGCATTTGGGTCGTCAATTCCGACTAGAAGATACCCTGCTTGCAATTATGTGCGTGTGTATCCTGTATACTTGACTTAACTTCAATGTTCCATATCTCCGGTGTTTCTCAACAATAAAATAAAATAAAATAAAATTTCAATAAAATTTCACACATTTTCCTTATTTCGGCTATTACGTTAAACGCCACCTCCACGTTTTCAAAATTCAAGGTTTGATAGCTATCGATCACATGTGTATATCGGAGACGGCATAAGTTATCGAACATTTGAAAGAAACTTGTACTACCTAGGACTTTGACGAGCCTTTTTTCAAGCCTGCAGTGTATATAAAATATATAAAATTGTGAATAATTCAAATATTTGAGCCATGGAAAAGTGTTAATAAAAATTAATTATACCTTTATTTATACAAATATTCATACATATGTACATTCAAAGCATATTCCTCAAAGTAGCTAATTACATTACAATAATGAGGAAATTTCATGTTTGTATCGGCTTATGTTGGAACTTTAAGATTTGTGACAATAATTAGCAAGAAACACAAATTAGCACTTTGATTGCATTAAAATTCCAGCTCAAAATAGTCCGCATAATCCGCACCATGAATTCTCTCACGATCATTATCCGACTAACTGGAGCGAAGCTGTTTTGGCGGCGACAAGAAGAGAAAAAAAACACATAAGGGGGCAGCGCAAGGGGCGAGAGTACAAACAGAAACAGAGTAACTGTCACTTGCAACAAATTTGTAGTGTTGAGTTTTTGTTGTTGTTGTTGCTAGGATGCTCAAGTGTGTTGCAAATGCTCCAGTTAGAATTTTTATAACCGAATTGCCAATATCTGTTGATATCTTTCGCCTTTGCGCTCGTTGCAAGAAGAACTATGCTGTATGCTGCGATAGGCAGCCGCGTGTTGCATGGTGTTGAAAAATTGCCGGCACCTCTGACACAAGGACACAGAGATGGGTTGGGTGTGACGGCCGAGGGGGGTGGTTTGAAGGGTGTTGCAACAGCGTCGCACTTGTGTCACGATCGACGTTGTTGCAGCCATTGTTGCAGCCATCTAAGCAGCGTGCAACGAATAGAGCTGCGGTTGATCTCACAAAGATTGCGTCTTGTGTCGCGGCACTTTTGGATACTGCCTGATGATGTTGCTATGATCGTTGCAGCAGCAGCAGCCGCCACAGCCACAACGCCAACGGCCGAATTGATGACCACAACACCGAAGAGGGGAGTGAGTCGGTGAGTGAGTGAGCCGCCAGCTGCGTCTATTTAAGGCCGAAAGATTTGATTGTCAAGCGTAGATATGCCAATTTCTCTGTCGCCATTTGGGCCTTGGCAGCTCACAGCTTGTCCAACATTGTTCTGACTCTATGAGAGTGTAAAAAAAGTACAGAGAGAGCGAGACCGAGAGAGCGAGAGGGAGAGAATAAAAGGCGGCCGTCAATTGATGCGCTTTGCCGCCCGGTCAAGATCCTTCTTCAAGCCAAAAGCCAATGGCCAAGCGAAAGTGTCAATATAATTGGCCAAATTGATGTTGCTTCTCGAAAAGTCTCCAAATTAGGCATTTTACTTATTTTTTGTGCCTTTTGCTTCGTTCGTTTGGCCAGTTTTCTATGAACATTCAAATTTACGTTAAAAGCTTTCAACTCAAGCTGGCTGACCAGGCTAACACTTAACTCACCCACAGGGAAAACAAGGAACAACTGAGGAGACAACTGAGACGCGGACACATTTCAATCAGATTTCATTTGTATGTGAAAAAGCGATAAATAAATGACAAAATCCATTTCATAAGAGCATCAATGCCGCGTTTGCGGCACAGCTACCACTTGCAACCGTTGTGGCATGTTGCATCTGCTGCCAAAGAGTTAACTTGCAACAGCTAGCAACACTTGCAACCAGCAGCACTTCTGCATACATAAATGGCACACAGAAAAATCGAAGAAGAAAAAATACTCAAGCTACTTTTGCATGTCGCATCGAACTTTCACATTGTGACGTATTTATGGATATCAAGTGCCACAATTTCTGCACACGTAGATTTATCTTTATCCATTGTACCCAAGCACACAACCGTTTATATAGAACTGTCACTTCGATTTTCACAAGCGAGAGAAATCTAGTTAGTTATTGTAGCAATGCTTCTTAACTTATATGCATCAGTTCAAATTGATTCAAGTAGGAATCATTCCAAATGGGTTCAAAAAACAAATCATTTAAAAATACCTTCAGGAGAGAAGAGTTTTAGGTACACAACAATTAGTCTTAAACAGATTTTAACTATGCCTTTTGCTCTTCTTATAAATAAATAAATCAACCTGATTTGCATCTGTGTCGAATGATTTCCATTTGATTACTCAGTTCGATTGAATTGACATACAATTTTGTTATTTGCAATAATATAATTTAACGATTTAATTATGAAGGGTTTTTAGTTTTTTAGTTGTGACTTGTTTGGCTTTAAATTAATTGATTAAAACATATTTGGAGATGAGGCCACCTGCATGCGTCCAAGGTTATTAAACATCCCACAAGACCGTTAACTGCTCCCTTCTATCCACCATGCCACAAACCTCCCACGGACATTGGTGTTATTCTTAGCTCATCGCTGATTCTTTGGAAATTCGCAACGTTTATGTGCAGTTGTTGTTAATGTGTAATAAAAATTTCATTGCGAGCTGGTTGTTGTTAAAGAACACGAAACAACGGACAGTCAGCGTATTCGAAAAGATATTCCATAATATTTCTTAATATTTGATGTATGCAAATCAAAACAAGTAAGAAGGCTCTAGTCGAGAAATGCCGACTAGACGATACCCTGCACATTAGTCATAGCTTGCAAGTATGTCTGTGTGTGTGTGTGTGTGTATGCGCATACTGCATACTATATACTCAATGATCCATTTCTACAGCGTTTCTCAACCGATTTCAATAAAAATTTCACAGATTTCAATTTTTTGTCTAATGTTCCAAATCTGGAGTCTTTAGCTCGTATAGTCTGAGATGGACACGTTCATACATACGGACGGACAGACAGACGGACATGGTTATATTGATTCGGCTGTTGATTCTGATTAAGAGTATATATACTCTATGGGATCGGATAAGCTTCCTTCTGCCTGTTACATACTTTTACTTTTGCACAAAACCATTGGAAGCTTCTTAACACTCTATATAGAACGTCTGGCAGCAGTTGCCTGAGTATACACATGAGACCGACGTGCCACACCCGATCGAAGGCCTCCTAAATGTCGAGATAAACAGCAGAGCAGTAATAGTTATTCTCAAATGTGTTGAGGATAAACTGTGTGACTCTACCTAGTTGTTGATCAGTCGCCTTCTTCTTTCTAAATCTAAACTGATGTTTAGGAATGGCTTCAGCACAAGCATCACACTCGAAAAGACGTTCTTTATACTCTTTTACACATTTTCAATGGATTCTGGGGCTGAAAATGTATGAAATGTTTAATAATTGTTGTAAGCTTTTAAATTGCAAAAGACTTTATATATTTGAATTAAGAAATATACACAGATTGTTTCCTTAATAGAATTTTGGTCTGATCATTATTTGTACAAATTTAATTGGGTTATTATGCCATTGATTCCAAAAAATTCTCTCAGTTCCTGATCCTGAAGTTGAATATGGTCCATTTAAATTACTAAAGAATGAGAGAGAGAGAATTATGAGTTATGCTGAATGTGCTTGAATAATATATTATGCGTGAATTACCTCTCAGAACAATGTGTAAACCACCAAGCAGATTGATAATATATTGTACAACGTCCGTCAACATCAACATCATTATCCCGATCTTTTGTTGAAAACTTCATGTGAAGATTGTAAGTCAATGCATCACCAGCATTTCCAGAATAATCTCCAAGCATTTGCAACTCATACGACTCTGTCTCGTTGCCAATAACAAAGTGACTATACTTGGCATAGGCAGTGTTGTTGTCAAAGTCCTGAAGATGTATATACAATTCGTAGGGCTCAAATTGTGTCAGCCAGTGAATTTTCTGCAGTCCTAAAAAGAACTCTCCACGAAAATTTCCAAAACCTGCCTTATACCCTTCCCAATCTCGATTAAAGTTCACACTTCCATCAATTCTTCGCTGGACTACAGTCCAACCAGAATCTGCCAGTGTAGAGTCACAAGGAACAGAGAATGTCCCAATGTTGGTCAAACTCAAAGCATACACATCGGTCGATTTACCCAGACAGTTTGAAGTCCATTGCAGTTCTGTGATTCCATAACCAGCCTTCAATATTAATGTTGTCAATAGAACAATCAAAAGCCTTAGCTGCACATCCATTTTTAATTATTCGCGAATTAATTTATGTTTGCTGCAGTGTTGTTTTCAGCTATAGAAGTTTTATACTAACTTAAACGAATTCCGCAACGAAAAATTAAACCTCGTCTTTGACAATTTCTTGCGATTAATCAACATTGAACTCTGACCAATTTCACAATCACATAAAAACAACAGCTTAATCCGGGTGGCGCATCACGCTTGACTTTTTGATGTATGAAAGCTTATCAGAAGGTCTGACTTCATATTCAATTGCTATAAATATGAATACTGTGGTCGCTCGCGATAAGAATGGTTTTCTATAAGTATTATTGTTTGATGCTGAGAAATAACAAGTAAGAAGGCTCTTGTCGAGAAGTCCCGACTAGGCGATACCCTGCACCCTATACTTAATACTCAGTGCTTGAAAGTATGTGTATGTGGGTATGTACGATTAAACTGCATACTTGACCTAACTTCAGTGTTCCATATCTCGGTGTTTCTCAAACGATTTCAATACAAATTTAACAGATTGTCATTTTGTCTAATGTTTCAAACGCCGTCTCAAAGTTTTCCAAGTTTAAGATTTTGTTGTTATCGATTCCATGTGTATATCGGAAACGGGAAGAGTTATCGAATATCGAAAACAAACTTGTACTGCTTAGGGATTAGGCGAGCTTAAGTTCCAAATTTGGAGTCTCTAGCTCTTATAGTCTCTGAGATCGACGCGTTCATACATACGGACAGACGGACGGACAGACGGACATGGCTATATCGACTCGACTGTTGATGCTGATCAAGAATATATATACTTTTTGGGATCGGATAAGCTTCCTTCTGCCTGTTACATACTTTTACTTTTGCACAAAACCATTGGTAGCTTCTTAACACTCTATATAAACAAGTAAGAAGGCTCTAGTCGAGATATCCCGACTAGACGATACCCTGATCCCTATACTTTACGCGTACAGTCAGTGCTTGCAAGTGTGTAAGTGTCTGTGTACGCGCATACTGCATACTGCATACACAACTTCAATGTCCCATATCTCCGGTGTTTATTATCCGATTTCAATAAAAATTTCACAGATTATCATTATTTTGCTTTATAATTTAAATTGCATCTCAAAGTTTTCCAAATTCAAGATTTTGTTGTTATCGATCCCATGTGTATATCGGAAACGGGAAGAGTTATCGAAAATCGGAAAGAAACTTGTACTGCCTAGGGATTAGGCGAGCTTAAGTTCCAAATCTGGAGTCTCTAGCTCTTATAGTCTCTGAGATCGACGCGTTCATACATACGGACGGACAGACGGACAGACGGACAGACGGACGGACAGACGGACATGGCTATATCGACTCGACTGTTGATGCTGATCAAGAATATATATACTTTATAGGGTCGGAGATGCTTCCTTCTGCCTGTTACATACTTTTGCACAACTTCATTATACCCTTTTTTCCCATTTTTAATGGGATCAGGGTATAAAAATCTGGCAGCAGTTGCCTGAGTATACACATGAGCCACACCCGATCGAAGGCCTTCTGAATGTCCAGATAAACAGCAGAGCAGTAATAATTCGTTTAATAATTGTTGTAAGCTTTTAAATTGCAAAAGGCTTTATATATTTGAATTAAGAAATATACAAAGATTGTTTCCTTAATAGAATTTTGGTCTGATCATTATTTGTACAAATTTAATTGGGTTATTATGCCATTGATTCCAAAAAATTCTCTCAGTTCCTGATCCTGAAGTTGAATATGGTCCATTTAAATTACTAAAGAATTAGAGAGAGAGAGAGAGAGAGAGAGAGAGAGAGAATAATGAATTAAATAGGGTGAATGTGTTTGAATAATATATTTTGCGTGAATTACCTCTGAGAACAGTGTGTAAACCACCAAGCAGATTCATAATATCTTGCACAACGTCCATCAATATCAAAATCATTATCCCGATCTTTTGTTGAAAACTTCATGTGAAGGTTGTAAATCAATGCATCACCAGCATTTCCAGAATAATGTCCAAGCATTTTTAACTCATACGACTCTGTCTCGTTACCAATAAGAAAGCGATTGTACCTAGCATAGGCAGTGTTGTTGTCAAAGTCCTGAAGATGTATATACAATTCGTGGGTCTCAAATTGTGTCAGCCAATGAAGTTTCTCCAGTCCCAAAAAGAACTCTCCACGCAAATCTCCAAAGCCTGCCTTATAGTCTTCCCAATCTCGATTAAAGTTCACACTTCCATCAATTCTTCGCTGAACTACCGTCCAACCAGAATCTGCCAATCTGGAGTCACAGGGAGCAGAGAAAGTCCCAAAGTCGGGCAAACTCAACATGTACACATCGGTCGATTTACCCAGACAGTTTAAGGGGCTGTAACTCGACTGAAATTCAGAGTACTCTGTCTTAACATCGTTCAATTCTTTAACAGTAGCATTTAGTTCCGATTTGAGCTTGGTTATTTCTTCATCCTTTGAGGCGCCCTGTTGTTGAAGTTCTATTATTGTGTCAGCTTGTTCATGGATTTTATTTTGTAGTTCTTCATCCTGTTCTTCCCTAGCCTGTTCTGTAGATTCCGTCGAGTACTAAATAAAACACAAAATTAGTTTTGATGGAGTGATAATTTTTATACCCTGATCCCATTAAAAATGGGAAAAAGTGTATAATGGTTTTGTGCAAGTGTATGTAACAGACAGAAGGAAGCATCTCCGACCTTATAAAGTATATATATTCTTGATCAGCAACAACAGTCGAGTCGATATTGCCATGTCCGTCTGTCTGTCTGTCCGTCTGTCCGTATGTATGAACCCGTGGATCTCAGAGACTATAATATCTAGAGACTCCAGTTTTGGAACTTAAGCTCGCCTAATCCGTAGGCAGTACAATTTTGTTTCCGAATTTCTCTTCCCATTTTCGATATACACATGGGATCCATAACAACAATATCTTGAATTTGGAAAACTTTGAGATGGCATTGAAATCGTTTGAGAAACACCGAAGATATGGAACATTAAAGTTGTGTATGCAGTATGCACGTACACACACACACACACACGCATACTTGCAAGCACTGACTGTACGCGTAAAGTATAGGGATCAGGGTATCGTCTAGTCGGGATTTCTCGACTAGAGCCTTCTTACTTGTTTTTTTTTTTTGTAACACTAACCGATTTTGTTGTTATTCCATAACCAGACTTTAATATTACTGTTGCCAAAAGAATTAAGAAAAGACTTTTCTGCACATTCATTTTTAATTATTCGCGAATTAATTTATGTTTGCTGCAGTGTTGTTTTCAGCTATACAAATTTTGT
Source organism: Scaptomyza tumidula (assembly GCA_035044465.1). Classification (NCBI taxonomy): domain Eukaryota; kingdom Metazoa; phylum Arthropoda; class Insecta; order Diptera; family Drosophilidae; genus Scaptomyza; species Scaptomyza tumidula. Next base: position 2,816 of record JAWNNW010000595.1, on the reverse strand, counting down.
ACTGACTTAAACGAATTCCGCAACGAAAAATTAAACCTCGTCTGTGACAATTTCTTGCGATTAATCAACATTGAACTCTGACCAAATGCAAATGGTTTTTTCCCACATTGTAGGAATCACTTAAAAACAACAGCTTAATCTGTGTGGCGCTTGGCGCTTGACTTTCTTGCGTATGAAAGCTTATCAGAAGGTCTGACGTTATATTCAATTGCTAGAAATATGAATACTGTGGTCGCTCGCGATAAGAATGATTTTCTGTAAGTATTATTGTTTGATACCCAGCTGAGAAATAACAAGAAGGCTCTAGTCGAGAAGTCCCGACTAGGCGATACCCTTCACCCTATACTTAACGCGAATACTCAGTGCTTGAAAGTATGTGTATGTGGGTGTGTACGATTGAACTGCATACTTGACTTAACTTCAGTGTTCCATATCTCGGTGTTTCTCAAACGATTTCAATACAAATTGAACAGATTGTCAATATTTTGTTGAATGTTCCGAACGCCGTCTCACAGTTTTCCAAGTTTAAGATTTTGTTGTTATCGATCCCATGTGTATATCGGAAACGGGAAGAGTTATCGAAAATCGAAAACAAACTTGTACTGCCTAGGGATTAGGCAAGCCTAAGTTCGATCTGGAGTCTCTAGCTCTTATAGTCTCTGAGACCGACGCGTTCATACATACGGACAGACAGACAGACGGACATGGCTATATCGACTCGACTTTTGATGCTGATCAAGAATATATACACTTTACGGGGTCGGAGATGCTTCCTTTTGCCTGTTACATACTTTTGCTTAAAGCCATTATACCCTTTTATTTACATTTTGAGTGGTTTCAGGGTATAAAAAATATAGAGACAAAAACATCTCGCAGCTGGATATTTTTTGTTGCACCTAATTAATTTTGATTTACAAACTTTAACTGGGAAAGCCACCAACACAATTCTGAGTCATTCTTGCCACTAAAAACTTATATCCACTTTTAAAGCCAATCTGTTGGCTAAGCAAGTAAGCATTAACTTGACGTACTGAAGTAAACTTGCTGCACAATGTAGTTTAATGCCGTGTTGCAACGTGTTGTCTTCTATTCAGCTGGCTGTTGCATGTTATGTTGATATTTGTGGAAGACATTGCTTTGAAGCAAAGTTGCAAATTGTCGTCCCAGGCGTATATTATATCAGCATAAATCAAAACTTTCACTTAGCACGTTCATTTGTTTCAATGACCCGAACCACACCCACCAAAATCATCCCAACCACCCACAACGTGTCCTTGTCCTGGCCACTGTCCATTCTTCTGATTGTGTGTGTGTGTGTTGTGCACTTAAAATGTGATAGAAATCTATTACAATCTCATATCATATTTTATTTCCGCTTTTGCGAACTTGCTGCCACTTTTGCAGTCGTGAGTACAGCCAGTGAAATTATGAAAAAGCTTTTTTATGGCCACATACGCTTTTTTATGATGATGACCATTTGGGGGAAGCAAGGAGAGGGAAGTTAGAGAAGCGGCAGCAGCAAGGATACGAGTCTGACTTTGTTTGCCTTGCTTTGTTCCACGTCCCATTGAGCCAAAAGTGACATATTAAATTTAATGGAAATTGATGAGCGCTTATTATGATATGAGATAGCCATACACACACACACACACACACACACACGCGACGTATACAGACTGGACAGCAACTTTGTTGTCCTCGTCCTGCCTGTTTGTCCTTCGGGGGTTGGTAGTATACGCACTTGGGTCAGCCACTTTTTATCTTCGTTGCTTTTTGCCATGGATTTAGTAGCTTCCTTTTGCTTCTTTTAGTGTTTTGCTTCATAAAAGTAATTTTTTGCTGATGGTCGCACTAAATTCATTGATTCAATTTCCTCGCTAGCTTTGCGTTCTATGTGCTTCAATAAATATGGATATAATATTTCAATATTTGATGAAAATCTACGTAAATCACGATTTGTGCAATATAACTCCATCGTATGGCCATCAAAAGGCTTTCCTGAGTTGAGTTATTATTTCAAGATAGTATTTTGGGTTATTGAACTTGTTGCAGTTGTGTTTTTGGTCCTTTTGGTCATATTTTTGTAGCTAAGAAAGAAGTATAATAAAATTGCGCATACGATTTTCATGTGCCAAGTCATAAATAAATACTCGCAGGGGCGGCCGTCATAAAAAAAAATAAAAAAATGCCATGATTCATGTGCAGAACTCCAGCTGTTTAATGACACTTTAATAATTCTCTAATTGCAAAAAAGGAAGAAGAAGAAGCACGCCTGGCAAAGCATTTTAACGACTCTCGAGTGTCTTTTAATTGGGTGGCGCCCATTGCCATAAATGTATCCACCTGCAGCGTTTGGTTATTCATAATTTTTTTCGTGTCGCTTCCATTAAAAACAAAGAAATGCGATATGCGGCTTAAAAAAAAATGAACTAATGGGTACAGACGGAGATCCAACTCATTGAGCTGCCTCAAGGCGACAATTCCATAGGAATTTACATCATAATTTTGCTAGAAATTTCCACTCAAGTTCAGTTCACTTAGTCTTTTACCCCTGTAGCACATTTTACCTTCACTTTGCTGTTAACTTTACACTTCGTAGCGACAAAAATTTCATTAGACGTTGTTCGCTTTACTTTCAGACTGGCCCAAACCCGTCCAACCAACCGCCTGCCTGCGTGCCCGCCTTTCTCGTTGTTGACATATCGGATTACGCACTAATTATCCTTCTAATTAACCCTTCTGTCTGCCAAAGTCTGTTTTCTTTTTACATGCCTTTTGCCTAGGGGACTTTTAGCTTGCTCAAGCATGACCCTAAC